>JARFIW010001320.1:0-1200000 GCA_036346225.1 Platerodrilus igneus
AGTTTCCAAGATCCCCATGTACTGCATTTTATACTGTACACACTGTATAGGTAGACAATAAATCGTCTCTGCAATAATTTGTACCGCGATAAGATGGTACAAAAGTTGAATTAAGCGCCCACGGGAGTTCTATAGTACAAAACACCCTTCTTATATAAAAGATATAAAACACAAAACACATAAACTAGAACACAATCTTTCATAAGAGGCTGATGGAAACGCCCAGTCGCTCCATCACAAGTTCACGAAAATCCTGATAATCTCCTAGACGTTCAAACACGAAAACGAACCTCGACGATAACGTTAAGGTATTGCTTTCAAATAGAGCACATTTTGAGAAATAAAGTTTAAATCAGCTTTAAATCTGTCAGTTTCCTGCCAGTGATTTAGGCGAAAACTGTCACACCCACATCTAACGTCTTAATATGATCTAGGTTACAATAGGCAAAGCCTTCGATATTAAATATTTGTAGCGATAAGACCATATTAGAAGCGGTATCAGGTGTGTACGAATAATATAATTAGGGTGGAGCAAAATACATCTCTTTAGTCTTCAGGTCCACGTTCTTGCAGAAAATAATGCTCTATAGGCACGAGAACCAATCTATAAAATCGTGCGTGCTAAACTTGTATTTCTAAAGCATCTCTTTAAACGCTTTTCGCGAAGGTGTTTCCTACCTTTGTTAATGCACAGAGAGAACGAGAGCGAAAGCTGTGGCGGAAAATGAAAGGAATGCAGATCAACAGATAGACAAACTGTAATTGATAGGATTTGCTTTTGCGTATACTTCAAAACTATTTAAAGTGCAAGTAATTATTTACTTAATGAACAGTACGGTACATAAATTACTAAATTTCTAATTCGCTGTCAAAAGCAATCACATATCACCCTGGAAAATTTTTATGCCTTGTTGAGTGCTGTTTAAAAAAAGGCCGTATTTCTTGCTAATGCAGACAACGTGGGTGTGAACTAATACGTTCGTGCCCAATACTTTCTAATACTTAGATTTAAAAACTGACCGCAACTTAAACTACCACGAATGACTCCAAAAATGTCCTGCAGTAGCTAGACGCGACGCTTTCAGCGTCGTTATAGTGCCTTATAACTCCTAAGTTTTTTGGCATGTTGATGTTGATGTTGTCTGTTGTTGTGGTGCAGTTTGGTGTTGAACTTCTTGATAAATATAAATATGTTGATCTAGACTCCACGAGGTCTGCTCCTGGAATCCTCTTGTTTTGATGCAGTGAGCAGTTTCCCGGATCTTCTTCTTGGTTGCTCTCCAACTACACGATATCTGAATCCTGAGTCCACTGGCCTGTGGTTTTCGACCGACAGGATGGCTATTCGCCACAGGCCGCTCCAACGTCAGGTAGCTCGTCTAACAGGACTGATGGATGTGCATCCCTAACGACCTTACTTGTGTACCCATTCGTAGGCGCCCCGCATAGCTGGAGAACTCCCTCGAGTCGTCACCGTTCCGCTGCTCACCTTTGATCGCCCGGACGCGGTGGTAGATATATGTTGCTGTTTCGAAATCTAGGCAGCAACTCCAAACATGTTAAAAACGAATGCATTAAATACAGCTTGAAACGTTTCTCCCTCTCAGATAGTCTCACTCTCGCCCTTAAGGCTGATTTGAGGTTCCTCGCAGTTCACAAGGAACTAGCTCTTGCAACACCTAACTTTCTCGGCGTAAAAAAATTTACCTATGTTGATCGTTCTGCTCCTAAATTTGCAATCAAATCACGTTTTGCCACTCATTTTAAGGTTTTTACATGTAGCGATTTCTGACCGTCCTTATACATTTTTTAGCCATGTGATACATCAAATTAGTCTAGAATTTTATGCAGAATTTGAATCTGCAAACAGATTTAAAATCGGTCAACCCCTTAACGTTTAACACACATACCTTCTGCGAGATAAATCTTTCTCCACATTTCCACCCACGAGATAAATGTACCCTGTTTGGTATCAAACATCTAACAGAAACAGATCTATATTAGAAGTACCGTTTTCCGTTAGTTCTTTTAAAGTATGAGCATGGTTGAAAACGATCTGAGATACCCCTAAAAAGTGCTCTAAAGTTCCTTTGGTAAATAACATATAATTCTCATCAAATGTCACCATCTTCACTAAACAATTCTTATTTAAATAAAAACGCAAGTTGTCAAATTTGCATATTTGATTTCGCATGCCAACTTCCATAATGCGTATAATCTATGGAAAATTTGATATATACTTCCTAAATACGTTGAGGGACACATCAAGTACGGTCTGCGAAATGATGTCAACAAATTTGAAAATTATTTTATAATTGTCGAACGGGTTCAGGCCTACAATTATGATTTTGGAAGAAGATTTTGTTATGGTGTATGGTTTTTCAAATAGCAACTTGGTTCACTCTAACTGAATTGCGGCGTTTATACATTCTTTATAAGCTGCGGTCGACTGGTTTTCCAAACCCTTAATTTGCTCCCACCCAGTGTCTGTTGTTTTTAGTTCCTCCTGGAAATAAATCACCTCAATGTGCTTCTCGTTGTGTTTATTTTATGGCGTCACATCCAGTAAAAACGCTTTCACACACACTGCATGCGATACTTAAGATGTTCATTCTAGAAAAAATTAATGATTAACAGTTTTTGAATTATACATGTAAATATTAATTTCTTCTACGTTTGCAAAATTCAAACTAAGACTTACCCTTCTTTGTCGATAGTCCTCACACGAAATTTTCAAAGACGGAAAATTCTGTAACACTATTAATTACACGTTGAATGACTTTACGTTTTACAAAAATAAACTTAAAATGAACTTTTGGTATCATTTCCCCGTATTTATGTACATAGAGTATACATAAGTATAATTTGTCCTTACAATCACCCTATTTAAATCAAATTATAGAATGCGTATTCCCGTATATTAACTAGAATTGTAAAAGGTACTTTTATTAAATTAATAGTCAGACATCATGGACAAAACAACGCAAGGCTGATGATCATACATTTCACTAAATTTATTTAGAAACTACGTCTTATTTTGAACTACATTTAAAATAGATTATCGAACCACTTTCTAGCCCACCGTGCAGAATTAATTTATATTTTACCTTTTGGTTTAATTATTTGAATGTGGATGCACTAGTTGAAAATTTTAACAATCCTAGATATTAATAAATATTTTTTGAGTTTAACTTTATTATTGGGTTAAATCTAAATAAAAATGCAGAGATGTTTTGCTGTTAGGTTAATTGTATTTTAAACATTCAACGTTCGTATATTGCTCCAGTTTTGTTATAAAATATAAAACAGTTTAAAAAAAGAGGTAAAATTTAAAAAAAAAATCAATATTTGTACAATTTTCGAATTGATATACATATGAACCCCCTCTGAAGAATGTCTCATTGTTTACTTAGCTAACCGGTTGAATACGAGAAAGAAATAATTCATTTGTTGCATAACATAATATACTAGTAAATAGAACATAATGTTTTAATTCTTGTTGTAAAGGAATCTAAAAACCCCAATTTTAATTTCACTAATTGAGAATCTGTGGCGCTTGTTTAGTTAGGGTACCAGCACATTGCTTTTTATCACCCTAAGATGCTCCTGGGGTTATTCTTCGGAGTGAATTTTCTAGACTGATAATGTATGAGATATTACAGAAGCAGTTCCTCTGTGAAATACGAAGGTGGTTTGAACAGTTTGCGAAATGGAGCATAGATGGCAGCATTAGTTCGAATAAAATATATGCAATTGATGGATCCAACTATCTAGTGCGCAGATGTTAAATTTAACATTATTCTGTCAAGTAGGTTTAATTTGGTGCTATATGAAGTAAAGTTAGTTTTGTGAGTTTTTCAAAATGGATAAAACTGAAACGCGCGCTGTTATCAAATATTTTGTAAAAAAGGGTTGGAAAGCAACAGAAATACATAAAAATATGCAGGTTACATTAGGAGACTCCGCTCCATCATTTACAACTGTGCACAAGTGTGTGACGGAATTTAAACGTGATCGTGAGAGCCTATAAGATGACCCGCGCAGCGGACGACCAAAAACTGCCACCACGGCTAAAATCGTTCAAAAAGTTAATGATTTGGTTACGCAGGATCGTCGGTTAAAGGTCTCCGAAATTGCTAAGAATGCAGGTATCTCAGATGAAAAGAGCATATCATATCTTAACTACGGAATTAGGTATGAAAAAGTTTTCGGCAAGATGGGTGCCGCGCATATTGACAATTGATCAAAACCTTCAGAGGAAGAGAATTTGCCAACAGAGTTTAGACCGCCTTAACTCCAATAAAACCGATTTCGTCCGACGATTTGTTACGACAGATGATACTTGGGTTCACTAGTATACCCCTGAAATCAAGCAACAATCTAAACAATAGAGACATAGAGGTTCTCCACCACCAAAGGAAGCAATGTCCGTGAAGTCGGCTAGAAAAGTTATGGCATGTTTTTTGGGATGCTAAAGGTTTCCTACTAATTGACTACCTTCCCAAGTGCCAAACAATAAACGGTGAACATTACGCTAAACTTCTAGGCCAACCAGATAAGAATATTCGTGAAAAAAGACCTTCATTGCGTAAGAAGAAGATCATTTTCCATCAGGATAATGCACGTCCACACACAAGTGCAGTAGCAATGCAAAAATTGAATGATCTGAAGTACGATCTGTTGCAACATCCACCTTATTCGCCTGATTTGGCTCCTTTTGACTTCCACCTATTTTCACGACTAAAAGTTTTCCTTGGGGGAAAACGATTTTCCGCGAACGAAGAAATAAAAGCAGCTGTCGACGACTATTTTGGAGGTCTTGAAGAATCGCACTTTTGTGATGGCATAATGAGTTTGGAACATCGCTGGATGAAGTGTATTCAACTTGACGGAGATTATGTTGAAAAATAAACTATATTTTAAAAACAATTTTTTTTATTTTCCGCTTAGTTTCGCGAACTTTTCAAACCACCCTCGTATGTACATGATTTTTCCGACCAAAATTGCACGCAACAAACTTAAAACCATTATGGCGGATTTCAAATCGTGAATTTATTTCAGCTTTTTCTTATTTTAAACATGAATCACAGCAAAAGACTAATGCAAACACGCCCAAGATATTAACTTATACATGTCTATTAAATGCAGCAATAGCAGATGTATGCAATAAAATTGAGCATAAACACTTTATTAACGTTTGGAAAACGAATGTTTCTTATTGAATGTCAATTTCTTCAACGGTTGTTAATAACCATTTTAAACGTCTATATAAACAGATTTTAATTTCTCGGGTATTGTATTTACCATGGTTCATTGTCTTGTACGTACAATGCACGTCTCAGAACGGCTACAATTCCTATAAACAGAACGAGTACGTGAAAATAAATCCATTTTATAGCAAAAAAAACATCAAAACACAGTTGAATTGCAAATAGATTTTTGCGCGCATGTTAGCTTATAAAGACGAGTTCTAATGAATGGGAGATAAATCACTATTATTACATACACCTTGAAAAGAAATTTTAATATCTTCCCTGAGGTTTACGGTTACGCTATAGAAAAGAAAATTGAAAGCCT
The DNA here is from genome assembly GCA_036346225.1 of Platerodrilus igneus. NCBI lineage: Eukaryota > Metazoa > Arthropoda > Insecta > Coleoptera > Lycidae > Platerodrilus > Platerodrilus igneus. The sequence continues at coordinate 5,578 of JARFIW010001320.1, forward strand.
ATGACGGTTGCGAAACTTGTACATAGCAAAGAAGAAGTCAGAAGTTTAACTTTAAGAAAAGGCTTACGATCAGCTTGATAGATAAAGTGTATGTATAGTTTGTTACGTTCATTTTCGGCGGTATTTAGTTATTTCATTTACATCGATTCCGTTTGTACTCTTTCATACGTCGACAACATCCTGTTTACAATAAGTACGCTTCCTACTAATTTTCATTTTAAATTTATTTATTTCGAAACGTAAAGTTTATGCTAAAATTAAATAGTCAATACCTTGTTTTAGGTATCCGTTAACTTGGTATACCGCGTATAATTAATTCTTATGTGATTTCCATCTAAAGACTCGTTAAAATGAGCTATTCAACTATCCGATAAAACCGTGTTTTCAAGTTTTCTAATCGCGTCTTGATAACAACAATATTACTTTGAGCTCTGGTCATTAGTTAAACGAAATTAATATTCATTTTTCCGTTTCGATATACAACTGCGAGAAATTGACGTTTCCGTATTTACGAACTTTTCGTGCACACGCTGTATGGTGAGTATTTTGGTTTAAAGAAAATGTACTTTTCGGCGTCAATAAATTAATTTTTACCTGTACTTATTATAGCTTCTTCCGGTGAATAGGCCTACCTGTTACCTTGGACCCAATTGATGAGGCAATCAACGTCCCTTTTTATATGGCACAAATTGCGTGGTTCTAGGCCCTGCTGCCCCGCTGCGGCCCTAAGGAGGGTGTGATAGGTCCAACATATTCGAGAAGTGAGTGAGTGTTTATCCACTATTTCTTTGTATGGGCTCTATGAACTGGTCGAACCAGTATATTTCAGTTTTGTTGGATGACTACACCTTGTGGTTTTACAATCATTATCATGTGTACGTGGGATGACGCTTATTATTAATATTGTATTTATTGTAACGATTTTATATATTTAATTTTAGATTTAAGATGACAATTTAGAGCTGTTGTTTTTAGGGTTGCAATTTCTTTTTGCCCTTTTTTTCGTTAATTACTATGGGGGTAGGTACCTAAAAACGACAGCTCACCCTGTTAAGAATTGATTTTTTTTTTGTTCTTCTGATAGATGCATATGATGATTATCAATTATTTTTGTTTTCATTTGTTTTTCGTACTAGTGTTCTTGAGTAACATGTTTTTTTTTAATTAGAGTCTTTTTTATGTTTTGTTGTTGAGTGATGTATGAGTGCGTGTATTTTTATTTCAGACCTTCCTTTATTTTTGTATGTATAATACCCCGCCCACTCACCAATTGAGCCCGGTCCTTCTTTCTTTGTTTTTTTTCTTTTGGTTTGTTTTTAGACTACGTCGCTGTACGTAGCATAAATTTTGATGCCCTGTCGTGGAGCCCCGATTTTGTTTGGGTAATGTTTGCTTCGATTTTGGTTTTCGTTAATTTGTGCTCCGATTTTGTTTCGTGTAACTTTGGCTCCTATTTGGTTTCGCTTAATTTCTGGCCCAATTTTTGTTTGTCGTTACTGCCTGATTTCTGACATTATCCACTTTTCTCGGCCTGAAGCTACTTATTTTTTTTTCTTCCTTTACGTTGGGACTGTTATTTATTTTTTCTTTCGGCTCTTTGCTGTCCTCCATATGCGGTTCAATCTTCCTTATTTCTTATGTGGGTTCAATCTTCCTTATTTCTTATGTGGGTTCGATCTTCTTAAATTTTGATTTTATTTTCTTTCTTAATCGGTAAGTATCATTGGTTGGCTCATTTCAGATTATCGGAATTGTGTTTTCGTCGATAATTCTAGCCCGTTAAAACCGCTGGCGCCCTATTCTTTTTCCTAATTTCGATTTTGGTGTTTTGCTCCTATTGGTGTTCCTAAAGTTTATCCGTCAGATATGTTTTAAAGTGTCATGTATTCGCAATAATTTTTTTTCTTGAGCTTTTATTGAGTTACGGTTAGCTTTTACTTAGTAACTTTGTCCCAATTTCTTTTTTTATTCTTATTCAGAATGACTGATCATTGGTTAGTGGTGTTTAATATGATCTGTAAGAGACGGCAGAGGTCATCCAAAAGCATTACTAATCATTTTGCGTGTATCACGGGTCTGTTTTGGAACTATGGTCCTTTTAGTGAAGATGATCAATTATTGTCCGTCCACTCCTTGCAAGAATTAAAGGACGAATGTCTGAAGTTAGAACCGGCGAAGATTCTGGCCGATAATTTCGTATCACCTAGGCACGACCAACATACTGTTACTGCTGAACCGGAATCAGACCCTGCTACAGTCAGTCGCTACTCTTTCTTCGGCTTCCTACCAAGGTCTTCCTGTGTGGGAGTCGAATTTGAAATTTTCTAGTGACCCAAACACTCTTACCGTACATTTTGGGACGGGTCGAAGAGCTCCGACGAACTCCACATGTGTCAGAATTGCAGTTATTTGAGTCTGCAGTGAACTTGTTCCAGTCTAAAGCGTTACTTTGATATCGGGGTAACCGGTATAGGTTTTTTTACTGGAAATCGTGGTCTAATTTACTGATTCAACATTTTGAACCCCCGGATTTTGCTTATAAGTGTGCTACTATGGAGGAAAATATTTTTACTCCACATGACCGAATTGTTAAGGTTTTTCCTACACCTACGGGTAGATCCGATACTTCTTCCGTACGTTCTACTGTTCTTTTTCCTAGTTCTACTTCTACTCGTCAGGTCGTATGCTTTAATTGCGACAAACCTGGTCATGTTTCGACACGTTGTACTCGTCCTAAAGTACTCCATTGCTATGGTTACGGGCGTCAGGGAGTTACTCGCCACAACTGTCATCCTATTACTAATAGGGCTTCGAATAATACTTCAAATTCTGTACTCACCTCTAAATGCCTAATTTCTTCTGCTGCTAACTCTGCGTTCTCTTCTGTATCTCATCCAGGTCATCCTGCTACTACTCTTAACACATACCCTTCTTCGGCAAATACAGCTTCGAACAAAATTTCTTCCGTCTCTAGTTCTACATCCTTTTCTACCCCTCCTTCTGCTCGCCCTACTACCATCACCTCGTACCCTTTTCAGCCATATGAGCCGTTGAAGTGTAATATTGATTTTTACGGATATCACGCCTCTACTTACCGAACTTTTACTAACAAGAACCAAATTTCTTCTGTCCTTTGCAATTCAAAAGATGACTAACTAGACCCGACGTTTTCACTTCCACCCCAAACTGTGCCTCCACCGCCCCTACGACCCATGCTTCGAATTAGTGACTTGCAGCTAGCTTCTCAAGAGTTTGTTTCCGCTTTCTTGAACGATTCTATCCACAAATTCCTGTCGTGTCTGCAAACACAAATGTCGCAGAAGTGACGATAACTTCTAATTCAGTCTGCGAAGGTCCTCTTGAAGTCCATGAACCTGTATCTTTAATGCCTCTTCCCTTTTTAGTCAAAATTTACATGTTCCTGCTTTCTTAAATGCTTCGACTCAAGAAATTTCTGTCGTGCCGGCAATAACAGCCGTAGCTGAAGTGAAGATAGTTTCTAATACGGATAGAGAAGGTCATGTGGAAGTTAGTGAACCAGTATCTGTGATTCCTGTCGCTGTTGTCGTCAAAGTTTTACCTGATCCTGTTTCGTTATCTACTATTGTGAGGGAACGAGTTCCTAATGTGGCTGAAGTTTTGTCTGTTCCTACTCCGTTGACGGACGTTGTCGAAACGCTACCTGCAATTACTCATTTTTCTGATGTTGATAAAATTCTTTCTGATCGTGTTTCTTTATCTAATGCTGACAAACTTCTACTTGCTTCTGTTCTTTTAGCTAAGGTTGAACTTCTAGCTGATGTTCCTTTAGCTACTGTTGTTGAAGTTCTCCTTGTTGCTGTATGTTGTTGTAAGGTTGACGAAATTCTACCTGGTTCTGTTCCTTTAGGTAATGTTACCGAAGTGTTATCGGATTCTGCTCCTATTCCTAAGGTTGGTAGTCGTAAAGCCAATGTTGTTCTCTTTCCTAACTGTGACACTGCTAGTCTTTCATCTGTCCCTTTCTCTAACGTAACTGAAGTGTGCTCTACTTGTGTTTCTTTTCGTAAGGTTGATTCTCTTAAGCTCATACTTTTTCATTTTCTACCGTTGACTTTCTTACCCCCAATCCTAAGAACAAACAACGTCCTTCTATGACGTGTTTTGAGTTTTCTAAACTACCCTTGCAGCCTCCTAAACCGCGTGCTACAACTGCTACATTCCTGCTGTTCCTGTTTGGCAGAAAGCTGCCCGAAAAAAGCAGACATTAGTCTATGCTCTTTCCGAACCGGAAGATGTATGGCGGCGAAGTCATAATGTCCTTGATCTTGTTTCATTTTTCTTCTGGCGGCGTAAACGCCTTAAGCCCATTATCTAGTCCTCTTGCTCCAGATTCTTGTGCCGACATTGCTCTCTTTAGGTTTTGTATTCTGAACTTTAAGTGTTCTTTTTATTTACTTCCCTGTTTCCTGGGGTTTTTTCTTTTTCTTTACCCCGTGTGGGTTCGAGAATAGAATAGCCCCATGGTACGACCTGCTTGTCGTAAAAAGCGACTAAGGCGGTCTAACACATACACACACGCACGTACATACACATATACACACACTTTTACACACACCCACACGCACGCACACACTCACATACTCATACATCAACACACACATACACACGCGCGCGCACACGCACACACATTCTCATACATAACTACACTGGGATTTGGTTTGATTTTCTTTTTGTACTGGTATTTTTCATTTGGTTTTGGAAACGGGGTTTGTCTGCTTCTTGCAGTTTTGATGTTGCTATAATATGGATTTTGTTTGCTTTAATTTACTTCCCTGTTACTTTGGATCAACTTTCCTTTCCCTATCCTTTTGCTGGTCTTCTTTGCTGTCGGTCCCTATACCGATTGTGTTTCGTCCATCCGCTCCTGTGTTAGGTGCTTTCTAGTTCATTTCTTTCTTTCTTCGGAAATCACGACTAAGTCGATTTGTTACGTTCATTTTCGTAAATCATTAATTAGGTATATACAATAATTTTTATCTTAAATTCCTTGGAACAAGAAAATTTATTCCGTAAATGAAAACTAGCCCTTTCGTGTTTTAAAATTTGTATTGTAATTCATAATAAATATCCTTTCTAAGAATTTCGTCCCGTGAAATTTACGCCTTAATTCGATAGGCGACTTTCCAAGTATTTCAATAATTAAATGCTCTTGTGTTTTCCCTGTTTAAAGATTTCGGCGAAATTATTTCAATAAAATTAGGGTTTTCCTGTGTTATTTTTCTTGACGACAAGTTTACGTGCTTTAACTAAACAAATGTAACATGGCATTTGCTGTTCAATTAGCAACCAGAAAACACGTTGTTTTGCTTCGCTCGTTTTCTTGATGCGAATTTCCGGCACGCATTATTTAGCGTGCTTCCTGCGGGGGACACGTTAATCCCTTGAGTTGCCTTTCTTTTGGGGACTGCGAAGTCAAATGCGCTCCGCCTGGACGTAAGCTTGCCTGTTCGCTGACGCAGACCAGCGACTGGTATCCACCATGATGCCAGTAACTCGAGGGTGAGTTCTGTTTTTGCTTTTCATGCTAAGCGCTTCTGATTTCGGAACCAGAACGCCTGGGGTTTTACCGATCATAGATGGCCTTCCTAAATTTAATTCTTTACAAAAATTACTGAATTATTTTGGTACTTACTGCTTTCCGATTTTTTGATGAATGCTTTACTATTTATTTTAAATAAATAAAAACTTACTATTTATTAATGGAAAAAAAATTGTTTAAAGACTTGCTGGCACAATTGAAAATGTTGCCATTATGCTTGTAAATTTAGTTTAAGTTTATCCTTACGATATTCTAGAGCTGTGGTTTTTAGGGTTGCGTTTGATTCTTTTCTTTGCTTAATAGTTACTGTCATGGGGTTATTACCTAGAAATTACAGCTCGCCATTTTCATGGGTAAGTTTTTTTGGAATGTTTGGGGGTTTCTTATAATGTATTTATAAATTGGGGACATTGATTTTTTTTTGGATTGGGTTTTGGGAGTACTGTGTTCTGTATGTATATATATATATATATATATATATATATATATATACAGTATTGCCCGAAATAAACAGTACTAAAACTAAGTTGGCGGTGTTTTTATGCGTGCGCTGTCATACTCAAGTTAGCTAGTATAGACCTGTCAAGTAAACCTCAAACAAGTAATTAGTAGGGCCTAATTGTTAAAAATGGTGTTAAGTACAGAGGAGAAAGTGTTTCTGGTAGAGCATTATTTTCGTTCATACGGAATCGGCCGACATAATGGTGCAAGTTTGCTATACGTGTCTGATCAATTCACACAAAGGTTTAATAAACGTTCTCCAAGTAATGCTGTAATTTTGAAAAGTTATTGAAAAGTTTAGAAATACAGGTAGTGTATTGTGCCAACGAAAAGGAAACTCGGGGCGTCCCAGGACAGTTAACAACAACAATAACCATGAACGTGTTTTTGAGCAAATCTTAGAAAATCCGAAAGTCAGCCAGGCAAGGACAGCGTTACAACTTGATTTAAAAAGAACTTCCTTTCAAAGAATCCTGAAGGAGCTGGGTACATTTTCGTATGTGATTCAGGTACATCAACAACTACATCCTCGGGATTATCGCAGTAGAGTGGAATATTGCGCCAGAATTCTCGCGTTACAGTATGAAAATCCTGAATTTTTGAAAAATGTTTGGTTTTCAGACGAAGCACATTTTCACTTGTCAGTCTATGTGAATCGTCGCACAAATCGATTTCTGGGCTTTGCCAGACCCGATGAGGTTCAAGAGGTTCCTTTACATAGTGAAAAGTGAGTGTCTGGTGTGCTGTTCCGGACACGGAATCATTGGTCCGTACTTTATCGAAGAGAATGGTAGGCAAGTCACACTTAATCAACAGAGGTACAGACAAATTTTAACACGATTTATCCCTGATCTACGTCAATTCTGTCGTGCACGTAACTTGGCATTACGAAACCAATTTTTTCAGCAGGACGGGGCAACTTGCCATACTGCTGCCGCAATTCGTCAATTTCTTCAAGAACATTTTCCAAGCAAATTCATATCACGATTTACTGACTTCCCTTATCCATCACATTCTCCAGACCTCACACCTCCAGACGCATACATTTGGGGCATGGCTAAAATGCCGTTTTCAAACGGGCACCACAAACCATCGATGAATTAAAGGATGCCGTTAGAGTCTTCTTCACAGCCCTGAGACAACCCTTATTCAATAACATGACCAGAAACTTAGAACATCGTTATGAAGTCTGTCTCGAACGAGGAGGTGCACATTTAGAACATATAATAAAGTGTCAATAATATATATTTTTTAAATATACAAAACAATTACAATTTCAGTACTGTTTATTTCGGGCAATACTGTATATATATACAGGGTGAGTTTTTAGTGTGGTAACGGTCGGTAACTCCGTTATTATAAAAGCTACGTAAACCAAATTTGGAGGCATATTAGACATGTCTAAAGTGCGCATTTTAAAAATATTTGAAAGCATACAGGGTGTTTCATAATTCCAGGGCATATTAAACTTATATTTTTAAATGGAACACCCATATATTATTACATTTTGAAAGCACTAAGTGCTTTAATTTGATATGAAATTGTATCTGTCTATTCCTTTTAGTTTTGAGATATTCAACTGTTTTAGAAAAAATGACTCCCATTGGATACATTGCCACTGCACTAATACAACTTTTTAATTTTTAAGATGCAGAACCATATCATATTGAAATTTCTTCCCAGTATACAGGGTGTTCAGGTTTGCAAAATGCAATTTTAAAATTTTTTAAATGGCACTACAATTTATTGTAAGATAGTTCATTAAGTGTCCTTTCATTTGTTAAGCATTCATCTACTTTCTGAGATATTTTGATTTTCTTCAAATTTTATGAATGTTTTTAATTTACATAACTAAACATAACTTACTATTGGAGAATATTATAAAACAATTGATACATTTTGATTAACAATCAACTACACTTATCCAATAACAATTTTCACTAAAGATATAACAACCTACAATAAACCGCTATCAACAGAATTCTGCCAGATCAACAATATGCATTTTATAGAAAATGTTCAAACACGAAATCAGGCAGGCTTTGAAAAAAATAACAATTACAATCAAAATGTCATTTAGGTTTATTAATTGTAGTGTGTTGTCATTTAACACATTATCAGTTCTGTTTTAAAAGTAATCTTTGAAAGAGTTTTCAAAATGAATTTTACAGTGGAAGAACAAATAAATATGATTTGGGTATTGAGAACAAGTTTAAAAAATTTCCTACTTGCATCAACAATATACCAAGAGAGATATCCTGTTAAATGAGAACACGCTACAATTAATCAACCTAAACGACACTTTACATGTAATAGTTATTTTTTTCAAAGCCTGCCTGATTTCCTGCTTGAACATTTTCTATAAAATGCATATTGTTGATCTGGCAGAATTCTGTTGATAGCGGTTTATTGTAGGTTGTTATATCTTTAGTAAAAATTGTCATTGGATAACTGTAGTTGATTGTTAATCAAAATGTATCAATTGTTTTATAATATTCTCCAATAGTAAGTTATTTTTAGTTATGTAAATTAAAAACATTCATAAAATTTGAAGAAAATCAAAATATCTCAGAAAGTAATGAATTTAGGTATAGGAATGCTTAACAAAAATGAAAGGACACTTAATGAACTATCCATTGTAGCAATAAAATTGGTAGGGTGCCATTTAAAAAAATTTTAAAATTGCATTTTGCGAAACCCTGACACACCCTGTATACTAGGAAGAAATTTCAAAAAACTGATATTTACAAATATACTATGGTATATGGTAAAATTTTCTGCATCTTAAAAATTAACATAAGTTGTGTATTAGTGCAGTGGCAATGTATCCAATTGGGGTCATTTTTCTAAAACAGTTGAATATCTCAAAACTAAAAGGAATAGACAGATACAATTTCATATCAAATTAAAGCACTTTTTATAGGCTTTTCAAAAATGTAATAATATATAGGGTGTTCCATTTAAAAAAATATAAGTTTAATATGCCCTGGAATTATGAAACACCCTGTATGCTTCCAAATATTTTTAAAATGTGCACTTTAGGCATGCCTAACACGCCTCCAAATTTGGTTTACGTAGCTTTTATAATAACGGAGTTATCGACCGTTGCCACACTAAAAACTCACCCTGTATATATATATATTTTTACTTATAAGTTCTTTCTTTCCCGTTATATGTCTTGTTCTGCGTGTGAATGAGTGAGTATATATTTTTCTCTCTATTTATTTCAGGTTTCTTTGTAATTTAGTTATAGGTATAAGACCCCGCCCACTCGCCGCCTGAGCTCGGACTTACTTACTTTCTTTCTTCTTCTTGTTTTTTTTTATGTTACGTCAATGTACGTAGCAGACTTTAGGACTACTTAGCATTTCTTTTCTTTGGTTTAACGAAATTCTTCGGTTGTTGCGATTCCTGGTTACCACAGTTTGTAGTACATCGTTTCTTTTACCAGCGTTCTTCTTCTCGTTCTGCCTTGTTCCTTTGCATAGTTGAGGCTTGAACCTTGGGTCCTGTTTTGGCTTGTGCTGTCGGTTTTCGTCCTCATTCCCTTTCTTACTTTGGTTTTTTCGCGAGAAACCAATTTCTTCTCTTCAGGTTGAGGACTTTACTGTTTCTTCTGAGAAACATCCGTCCTTTGACAACTCTGGAGTGTCGATACCGTATCGTCTTAGTCCTGGTTGATGGCTTATTACTTGTCTTCCCTTAAATTTAATTTTTTTTTTGGTTCGTTCAGTACCTCAGTTCTTCGAGTCGAATGGGAGTTCTTTCTTTTTGGGTGTTTTTCTTTTTTTTGGTTTCTTTTGTTTTCGTAAAGAATTTTATTTTAGATTTTAAGCGAATTTTTGTTTGTTTGTTTGGGTTTTTTTGTTTTGTTAGCTATTGCCCACTCCCGTACTTTTGGTTTTCCTACCCCGACCTTTTAATTTTGCTGGGGGGGGGGATTTGTTACGTTCATTTTCGGCGTATTTGGTTACTTCATTTACATCGATTCCGTTTCTACTCTTTCATACGTCGACAACCCCCTGTTTACAATAAGTACGCTTCCTACTAATTTTCATTTTAAACTTATTTATTTCGAAACTTAAAGTTTATGCTAAAATTAAATAGTCAATACCTTGTTTTAGGTATCCGTTAACTTGGTATATATTACGTGCGCGTATAATTGATTCTTATGTGATTCCCATCTAAAGACTCCTTGATATGAGGTAAAACCGTGTTTTCAAGTTTTCTAATCGCGTCTTGATAATAACAATATTACTTTGAGCTCTGGTAATTAGTTAAACGAAATTAATATTCATTTTTCCGTTTCAATATACAACTGTGAGAAATTGACGTTTGGTTTTTATCAATGGTGTACTTCCTCATTTCCCTTGTAACTTTAGGCCAGAATCACTTTCCTGATGTTAGGTTTTGGCATCCTCTTATAATTCTTTCTGGAGCTTTTTCCTAGAAACCCTCTAAGATTAGGTGTCGTCCAAGATACTTTCCGATTATGACATACTGCACACACGATAGCATTCGGAAACTCTCTCAAACACTTACACCACCCGTCTCACTGGGTTAGTCGGCAGCTATTTTAGTTAGTACACTTGTTATTTTCGGTACGTTCTCGAAACAGAACTTTTAACGGAATACTTCACTAGGCGGCTCCGTGGCGTAGTTGGTATGCGTGTGGCTACTATACCCAAGGTACTGCGTTTGAATCTCAACATGGTCCGCTTGAAAAATGTTAGACGAGCATTTTTCACAAAAATACGCCCTCGTTCGGATAAGAGGTAAAATGTAAGTGCCTGTGTGTGTTGTCGCGCACGTTATAGATTCCAATCTAACTTGGAACAGAAAGGGTTCGGCAAAATAAAAAATTTTCTTGGTAAAAAGAGCTCACTTCCTGGCCAATGTAGCACCTTCGGGTGGAGAACTGGAAAATCAAGCATAGCGTCACACGGTTGTGCAATATTTATTAGTTTATAACTCAAATACCGCGCACATTAAAGCAATGCAAAAACATCCTGCACAATAAACGTTTCCATCTACTATTTAATCGCATCTAGGTTAATTTAGTTTGAATTCTAGTCCACGTAATGAACACAAAAATAATTCTCATCTCTGGAAATGCACAGCATTACAAATTTAATTTTACTTCTAGTATGAAACATTCGCACGTAAAGCGTTGTAATTTTTTTGCATTTTAATTTATAATCATCCATTTATGAATAAAATCCTCTCTACATTTTTAGTTTAATTTTGCTCGTTTTAGATGAGAACGGTTTTTATGCAAAATGTAGACGATGCTTAAATTATTTTCCAGTGAAACGCTTGCTATTATTAATTTTAGATATTGTTGTCATACTAAAGAAAATGCTTGTGGAAAATTACGGTTGAATTCCATTATAGATTTTTGATTACACCTATAAATGTCCTGAACCATTTCTAGGACCTTATTGTTGGTAACTTATCTGATGATTGAGTTTAAGCAATTTTATGTAGTACCACATCTTAAGACCTTATAACTTCTTCGACTAACAATCATGTTTTGCGGACCCTAAGCTCCAAAGTCTTTTCCTAACAACTACAACTATCCTAGATTGTAGAATTATACCTCGATTCCAAATGATGCCTTTCCTTGGATTATCATACAGTCCAATTCACAAAAGAAGATAAAAACAAAAAACTTTTCAAACTTATATGGTCTGAGGACAGTAGATATAAATGGCACTTGAATATACTGATCGCATGAATGATCTGAAAATGATCATACAAAGCTGCAGATTATCTTTGAGAGGCTTTCTGATAACGACATTTTTTAATATTGTAACGAAAACCCTATCTGCACAAAGAAACAACAGTTCCCTATTATCAAACTGATTACACAAGCTACAATGATATTCTAAAAGCTTCCCACAATATTTTCTTTCCAGCTAATCGCTAAAAGTACAAATATTAACTTCTTAAATTTCAATGCTATCTTCTTGATTCTTATATTATATTATCACTACAATAATTTATATCGATCTCTTCACTAACTTTTAAAGCTTTAAATTAGAACTCGCATTGTAATTAAAGGTTCAATTAAAACTAAACTAACTAACGCTCCTATCGGCAATTTATATTATATCGAATCGTTCAAGAACATACCAGAATATGCAAATAATATCTCGAATGTACCTATTGTAGGTTAAAATAGACCTCCTAAATGCAAAACTATTTTACCTGTCAATCAATTCCATCGCCCGTACTGGTCTATCGATCATTTTTTGTGTACAAACGGCTGGCTTAAATTCTAATGTAATTATTCTGTTCAGAGGAAGATTAAACAAAGCTACAATGTGTTACAGAGCAGTCGATGTATTGACAGTACATTTATTGTTACCAAAACTGATATCAAGGTTTTCTAATTCGTATTGATTACACAATTTATCGAGGGAGCGTTTGTACTGGAATGTAGACAAGCTTTTTCCATACCAAACATAGGTAGCACTGATATTATTAAAATAAAAAGGTATCTTTAGCCGATAATTTAAATCAAGATAAAAGCAATAAAATATATAAACTAAGACCACTAATGACGATGCCTAGTACAAGCTTTTATCAACGGGGTATTTTCTACCCGGATCCTTTCACAATGAAAAATTTTGGTTACCACTCTGTAGAGCAGTATACTAGATAAAAACCTAGGTTTAGATATAAAGGCACTGTGTATTGCTACATTGTTGTTCAGACTTTCAGATGAACTACAAACAAAATACGTCAATGAAGCTAGTGGCGAGAACTAACATACAGTTGCGCGCCTCCTTAATTAACCACGCCCCTTCCACAAATCGCGATAGAAGTTACGCCTACTTTAGTGTTTGTAACCCTCATTTTCGCATTCTGATCTATAGTATTGCATGATCTTGGATGTTAGAAATTGTTTACTGCAATCGTAGCCTACAGTTGTCTGCTCTGTATCATAAGGTTGTCAGTATATGTTGACTGTCATATTACTCTGTCAATTGTAAGCTCAATGTTCATGTATTTGAAGGTAATTTTGTTAGTCTGTTTAAATAGTTAATATAAAAACTCGTTTTAGATGTTGTTATCACTTATTACAGTGATAATGGGAAAATTGCTAATAGCAAGCTCTCTCTTCTGGTGTCCATCGACGAGCTTAAATGTGGTTGAGGTGATCACTGTAATTATATTGTACCCCTTTGTGAAGATTTTACAGTTTTTCACTGCTCATTCTGATTTATTACCCTTTTATTTTTGGTGGGTCAGTAATCAGTTTCGCTTTATGCGGATAAAATCAACTACTTGCCTGTTTTGCTCAAAAGTTGAGAGCACATGTTTTGTAGATGGTTAAAAACTTCGTGGCTTCAATTAATTATTAATCCCAGAATCACTGGGGACTTAGTATGGAATTAAGTATATAACTTCAATTAGGAATTTACGTTAAAATTTGTATTTACTGGTGGTACGAATATTGCCTGCTGTAAAATGTTTGTTAATGGTTTGTGAAGAATCTTTCCTGTTGTTGATCTCGTCTAGAATAAGCTGCTCATTCCTAATCGTCCAAAATACTGCAAGGATTCGAGCGTAAATGGTTTGGATTTCCGGCATCTATAGAATCAACACAGAATAAGGTCGTATGTTGTTTTTTCCATAAACATTAGTGGTATATATTGTTTCATTATTGTCATTTACAATTATTGCATGTTGATAAGCGTTACTTCGGTTAGTGCAAGTGTGTTAGTTCTAAATTGATTACCTGTTTAACGAAAGGAAATTATAAAGCAACTCACTTTACAGTATTACCGGTTAGATATTGCCTATAAGGATTGTGTTTAATATTATGTATTGAAGGTAATTATTTGATAATTGGAATTCTAATCATATTTTAATATTGAATGAATTTAACAGTGTAAATCTCTGTACGAGAGTGTCTTTTATTATTTATTATTTGAACACATTTATGTCCAGTGGTGTATAATAAGGTATTGCAACTTTGTGTGGCCATATAAATCTTGCACTGCACGATTGGTAATCATATATGAGGTGTACATTGCCGAATCATAGCACTCGTGCCGAGTTATAGAAATAGTGTGTTACTTAATTGTTTTTTAGATCCATTTTATTTATTTATTTGAAGTGTTACAGTAATTTCCTGTATTTTAATGTGTGTGTGTGAAGGTTAGTAAAAAAGGAAGCATTAATAGAATTTATACTTAACTGGTTATTGAGTATTATTGTTTTGCTTGTTTGGTCATTTAAAGAATTATAGTGTTACTTTGTGGTTGTTCAGAGTTCGTGGAACAGGACTCTCTGTCGCTCTTGCTCCATGTCCTGGCGCCCTAATAAAGGTAGCTTTATAAAGGCCTCATACTGAGTCATCGGTATACAGAATCCCACCCCAATCATCGAAACCCCTTTAAGAGTCTTGGCCCTGAGCTACCCCGGAGCTTTAAGAAGTCATCGAGCTACGAAGCAACACTTGAATTGTTTCCAAAGTTCATAAATACAACTTTGTACCGTGACATCTTAATCTGGCGTTCCCAACGTGCGACCCGAATTGTAATTTGGCACTTCTGCATTTTGTCTGAATCAAATTTAGCATTCTCAAGTCATAGTTATGCATATTTATTGTGTAATTTAGACTCTTAAATCAGTAAATATATACTGTTTGGTGCTTCGAATTTTAATAATTTGCAAATCTTAATTTGTATAATTTGGAATACTTTTGCATATGTGGTGTCGAATGGTAATTTGATATAGTATAAATTCTATTGATTATTTAGAGTGAGTAATTGATGTTTTAAGTTTTACAGCTGCTGTAGATATTTGTTAGGTGTATTTTGAATAAGTAATTGAATTTAAAATAAATATATTTGTCAAATAATTTTGAATAATTGCAAATAATTTTTAGTGTACAGTAGGTATATAATAATTGAATAAATTTAAAAGTGGTATAATTATATAATATTAGGTACAGAGTTTTGTTGACATTATTGGTTATAGTAATTTTAATCATTATCATTATGGCTAATTATAAAATAGATATTTATCGTCTTCGTATTGACGAGTTATCTTTTGAATTATTTATTCGTGGGGTTAATATGTCTATTGAAGATGAAACTGTGGAGAAGATGAGATCGTGTCTACGTCCTTTATTGAAATTGGAACAAACTAGTAAAGTTTCTTTTTCTATTTCTGATCTGAAAGCAGACCATGAATTTGCAATTGTATCAGAGAAAATAATAGAATTACAATCCAACTTAGAAAAAGCGAGTTCACCGGTTGCAACTATTCGTGCTAGACTAATTCATGTATTGAAACGAATTAATCTTTTCTTACCAAAAAACTTTATCCTCTGAACAAGTTAAATTACGTAATAGTCTTTTGACAAAAACTCTTACTATGTTAGATACTTTAGATTTTTGTCCTAGTAAATTAGTAGAAGAATATAGTAATCTTTTATCAAAACAATCATCGTTTAATGCTGAGGAAGATGTTGGATTAGGTGAAGCTTCTGCGAATCCTAATGTTACATTAAATACTTCTTTGAATAATTTAAATTTTAAATCCCATCCTGTTCTAAAATGGAACCTGAAATTTACTGGAGATTCACGTGGACCCAGTGTTCATGATTTCTTAGAGCGAGTTAACGAACTTAAAACTGCCCGCAATGTAAACGATGCACAATTATTTGATTCAGCAGTGGACCTGTTTGACTCAAAAGGACTTCGATGGTATAGGAGCAATCGACACAAATTTTCTGACTGGTCTAGTTTATCTAATTTGTTGGTATTACATTTTGAACATCCCGATTACAAAGTGAGATTATTTAGTGATATAATAGCTCGTACACAAGACCCATCTGAAGGTATAATTGAATATTTGGCGTGTATGTCTTCAATGTTTAGACGTTATGGAACTGTTTCGGAAGAAATACAGTTAAATATTATTTCACGTAATCTTTCACCTTTTTACTCAACTCAACTTCCAGATGTCCAAACGTTACAACAACTAGAGTCTGAATGCCTTAAGTTAGAAACAAAAAAGTTTAGAGTAGATTCATATGTTCCTCCCAATCAAAAGAAACATAATTTTGTTGAACCTGATTTTGCTTTTGTGAGTGTATCAAAAAAAGTATCTGAGTTTTCCACTAATCCTATTAATGAGGTCCAACGCACCTCAAAACAAGTAGTTTGTTGGAATTGTCAATGCCTCGGACATTCGAAAGAAGAATGTACGGAGCGGCGAAAATTGATATGTTATCGTTGTGGTAAGCATGACTATACCATACGTACTTGCCCCGATTGCAATAAGCCTTTAAACTTATTGCGGAGGCACTGACAAGTCGAGCAGTGTCCTCTCCGTCTTCTTCTGGTGTCAGCTCGACTAATAAGAAAAATAATAAGGATAAAGATATTATAAATTCCCAAAACAACCCTCAAATGATTTTACTTGAATATGTTCTATCGCATTTAGAAGGTGATGAACGTCCCTATTTACAAATAAAAATTTTAGGACATCCTGTTTTAGCTTTGCTTGACAGTGGTGCTACTCAGTCAGTAGTTGGTCTTCCTGGATATGAATTACTCTTAAAATTAGGATTGTGTTTAACTAAAAATCCCACAAGCTGTACCGTTGCTAATGGTCAATCATGCGAATGTATTGGATATATTTCAACTCCCATACAATTAATGAAGAAATTACATATTCTTAAAATATTGGTAGTTCCTGAACTTAACCATAAGTTAATTCTAGGTGTAGATTTTTGGAAAGTAATGGCTATAGTTCCTAATTTGAAAGAAGATGTTTGGTGTTTTGCTAAAGAACCGAAAACTCCTTTCATATCTGAAATACTCCCAAAAGATAGTTTAAGTTCTGAACAACGATTAGCTTTAACTTCCCTTATTGATGAGAAATTGAAGTTGATGGGAAATAATTTAGGTTATTGCACTTCAACTGAACACAGTATAGAATTATTTGCAAATACAAAACCAATTAAACAGCGTTATTACCCGGTCTCACCAGCGAAACAAAAAATTATTGATGACGAGTTAAATAAGATGTTATCTGATGGAATAATCGAACCATCCAAAAGCTCTTGGTCTTCACCTGTTTGCTTAGTTAGAAAGAAAGATTATAGTTATAGATTTTGTATTGATTATCGACAACTTAATGCGGTAACTATTAAAGATGCATACCCTTTACCATATATCTCTTCTATCTTAGATCAACTTAGAGATGCAAGTTATCTTAGCTCGATTGATATTAAATCTGCATATTGGCAAATTCCGCTTAGTGAATCATCGAAAGACTATACTGCCTTTACCGTACCTGGAAGAGGATTGTATAGATTTAATCGTATGCCATTTGGTTTAGTGAACAGCTGTGCTACATTTCAACGTTTAATAGATAATACTATTGGTGCTGATTTACAGCCTTTCGTGTTTCAATATCTCGATGATATAATTATTGTGTCAAAAGATTTCAGTGCACATTTAGAAGTATTAGGAAAAGTTTTTGATAGATTAACATCAGTCGGTTTGGTTATTAATAAGGACAAATGTAAATTTTGTTTGCCTGAATTATGTTATCTTGGTTTTGTAGTGGATAAGCAAGGTTTACGGCCTGATCCTGAGAAAATTCGTGCTATTCTTGATATCCCCTCCCCAAAGTCAGTTCCTGAACTTCGAAGATTTTTAGGTACAGCTTCTTGGTATCGTAGGTTTGTGAAAAATTTTTCTACAATTTTACAACCTCTAACTAACCTAATCAAGAAAAATGTGTCTTGGAATTGGTCTACAGATTGTGAGTCTGCTTTTACTCGTATAAAAGAACTGCTGGTATCCTCTCCAATTTTATCTTGCCCTGATTTTTCTAAGGAATTCTTTTACAAACAGATGCATCAGCATATGGCATTGGTGCTGTATTATCGCAAACTTCTGATGCTGGTGAGCAAGTTATTTGTTATTTATCCCGTTCATTGTCATCACAAGAACGCAAGTATTCTACAACTGAACGTGAATGCTTAGCAGTTATTTGGGCGGTGGAAAAACTTCGACATTACCTTGAAGGTGTGAAGTTTACAGTGATTACTGATCACTATTCATTGATTTGGCTCCATAATCTGAAGGATCCGCAAGGTTGTCTAGCCAGATGGTCATTGCGATTACAACCATATGATTTTACTATTGTTCATCGAAAGGGAAAGGACAATGTTGTTCCCGACTTTTTATCTCGTTTTGTTCCTGTATCTGTTGATGAACTTCACCCAATTGATTTCTCTGATACCACTGATAAATGGTATAAGAAGATGTTGTCTAGAGTTACAGGAAATCCTTTGAAATTTTCTCAATGGAGAATTAAAGCTAATCAGCTTTATAAGTATGTAAAACCTAGTTTTTGCGGTTTTAATAACTAAGTAGAGATGTGGAAGTTAGTCATTTCAAAAGATCATCGTATATCAGTTTTATCCGAAAGTCATGATGAACCCTCATCAGGTCATGCTGGTATTTTCAAAACTCATGCGAAAATTCGAAATCGTTATTATTGGCCTCGAATGAAGGCTGATGTTGCTAAATATGTGAACCATTGTAGAATCTGTCAACAATATAAACCTGAACAGAAAGCTCCTGCTGGTTTGATGGGTGATCGTCCTACTATTGATAAACCCTGGCAGATGATTAGTTTAGATTGTATTGGTCCTTTAGTTAGATCAAAATGTGGATATACCCAAGTACTGGTGGTAACTGATTATTTCAGTAAATATGTAGTTTTGTTTCCTCTTCGATCTAGTAATGCTAAATCTTTATGTACAAATATTGAAGAAAATATATTTTTGGTTTATGGTGTCCCACAGTATATCATTTGTGATAATGGTGTGCAAATGAATAGTAAATTATTTAAGAATCTTTGTGCTCGATATAGATCTCAAATCTTCTTTACTCCTCTTTATTATCCTAGGGCTAACCCAACCGAAAGAACTAATAGAGTGGTTAAAACAATGTTGGCTTTCTATGTAAGAGAATCTCATCGATCTTGGGATATGTATCTTGCAGCAATCGCTTGTGCTATTCGAACTTCTACAAGTGAGGTTACTGGATTTACTCCATTCCTTGTGAATTTTGGTCGTGAATATATGTCAAGTGGTACTGATCATGTTAGTAATATTCTACATGAGTCATCTACTCTAGAGGAGCAGATTGACAAACGTAAAGTTGGTTTTCAGCTATTATTAGCGAAGGTAAAAGAAAAGCTTCGTCTTGCTAAAGAAAGGTATAGACATACTTATAATCTGCGTAGACGCGATGTTAGCTATCTACCCGATCAGTTAGTATGGCGAAAGAATCATGTGATTAGTGATGCCTCAAAGTTCTTCTCAGCGAAACTCGCTCCGAAATTTGTTGGTCCATATAAGGTCAGGAAAAAACTTGGTCAATATACTTACGAATTAGAGGATCTTCAAGGACGAACTTCTGGCATATGGCACGTACAAGATTTAAAATCTGCTAATGTGGATGATGATTGAATTTTTTTTTTTTTTGGTATCTTGGTTGGTCGTCAGTAAATTCTGTTACGGAATTTACCTCCTTCCGAAGGAAGAGGGGGATGTAACCCTCATTTTCGCATTCTGATCTATAGTATTGCATGATCTTGGATGTTAGAAATTGTTTACTGCAGTCGTAGCCTACAGTTGTCTGCTCTGTATCATAAGGTTGTCAGTATATGTTGACTGTCATATTACTCTGTCAATTGTAAGCTCAATGTTCATGTATTTGAAGGTAATTTTGTTAGTCTGTTTAAATAGTTAATATAAAAACTCGTTTTAGATGTTGTTATCACTTATTACAGTGATAATGGGAAAATTGCTAATAGCAAGCTCTCTCTTCTGGTGTCCATCGACGAGCTTAAATGTGGTTGAGGTGATCACTGTAATTATATTGTATCCCTTTGTGGAGATTTTACAGTTTTTCACTGCTCATTCTGATTTATTACCCTTTTATTTTTGGTGGGTCAGTAATCAGTTTCGCTTTATGCGGATAAAATCAACTACTTGCCTGTTTTGCTCAAAAGTTGAGAGCACATGTTTTGTAGATGGTTAAAAACTTCGTGGCTTCAATTAATTATTAATCCCAGAATCACTGGGGACTTAGTATGGAATTAAGTATATAACTTCAATTAGAAATTTACGTTAAAATTTGTATTTACTGGTGGTACGAATATTGCCTGCTGTAAAATGTTTGTTAATGGTTTGTGAAGAATCTTTCCTGTTGTTGATCTCGTCTAGAATAAGCTGCTCATTCCTAATCGTCCAAAATACTGCAAGGATTCGAGCGTAAATGGTTTGGATTTCCGGCATCTATAGAATCAACACAGAATAAGGTCGTATGTTGTTTTTCCATAAACATTAGTGGTATATATTGTTTCATTATTGTCATTTACAATTATTGCATGTTGATAAGCGTTACTTCGGTTAGTGCAAGTGTGTTAGTTCTAAATTGATTACCTGTTTAACGAAAGGAAATTATAAAGCAACTCACTTTACAGTATTACCGGTTAGATATTGCCTATAAGGATTGTGTTTAATATTATGTATTGAAGGTAATTATTTGATAATTGGAATTCTAATCATATTTTAATATTGAATGAATTTAACAGTGTAAATCTCTGTACGAGAGTGTCTTTTATTATTTATTATTTGAACACATTTATGTCCAGTGGTGTATAATAAGGTATTGCAACTTTGTGTGGCCATATAAATCTTGCACTGCACGATTGGTAATCATATATGAGGTGTACATTGCCGAATCATAGCACTCGTGCCGAGTTATAGAAATAGTGTGTTACTTAATTGTTTTTAGATCCATTTTATTTATTTATTTGAAGTGTTACAGTAATTTCCTGTATTTTAATGTGTGTGTGTGAAGGTTAGTAAAAAGGAAGCATTAATAGAATTTATACTTAACTGGTTATTGAGTATTATTGTTTTGCTTGTTTGGTCATTTAAAGAATTATAGTGTTACTTTGTGGTTGTTCAGAGTTCGTGGAACAGGACTCTCTGTCGCTCTTGCTCCATGTCCTGGCGCCCTAATAAAGGTAGCTTTATAAAGGCCTCATACTGAGTCATCGGTATACAGAATCCCACCCCAATCATCGAAACCCCTTTAAGAGTCTTGGCCCTGAGCTACCCCGGAGCTTTAAGAAGTCATCGAGCTACGAAGCAACTTGAATTGTTTCCAAAGTTCATAAATACAACTTTGTACCGTGACATGTTATAATACAACTTTCTGTAAGTAAGAATGCTCATATACAATAGCCACCTTTCCTAAGCACACTACAACGGTAAATTGTAAATATCTATAGCAAGCAGTGTCTTAGTATCAAATCTTCAGGAAATAAAATACGTTACCACGTACCAAATATCTGGCAGTATATATATTATTGTGTAACCTTATAAGAATCGAGCCTCACGACTTGGGCGTCAAAAATTATGCCGTGGAACTCGGGTAAGATCCTCACCAACAAAAATATTTTGAAAATTTTATAAAAATTTTCAACACTCGAAAATTCAAAAATTAAATAATACAAAAAAAAAATTTCTTACCCGTTTTCCTCTCTTCCTCGGTTGAATGGACTTCTTCAACTGCTTCCGGCTAGCGAATTTGGGCCTCCTTTTGGATATCTATATTCAAACTCATATTCTATCATTCACGCACACTCCCAATAAAACCACAAAATACAACCAACATACAATCTTTTATTTATTCCTATTTACAAATGCAATTCAACACTGTCCATATTTTATTGTTCACGTTACACTTCAGTAACTCTTATTTTGTAACGTCCTGTATTTAATTTTAAAATCCTCAAACACATAAAATTTACTCGGAGTAAATGGACCTTGAATAATACCTTCTCTAAAATTCCTTCTTTATAATTTATTTATTTATTTTAATAATCTAAGTAAACTGTGGGGTATGGTGAGCTCATAATAACCCAACTAATTCTACATAATGTATGCCCTTCTACTTTGCATACAAAAACAAAGCCATGTACTCTTCACAGAAATTTTCACGTTCTGATGGAACGTTTTAAAAGCTTTATAGACACCTTCAATTTCTAGTTGTATACCGTAATACAGTTATTTACACATATTCTGTTCAATACGTAAATAATTCACACTACCTTGAAAAACACTCTCATACGCCACCCCAATATTTACAGTTTATAGGAATCACAATTTTAAATCGTTACCTGGAAATTTCTTAGAAGATATCCGCTCTGTAGATGATGCCATGTATTTTTCTCCCTGGTCTGCAGGTCGTTTCTCGCTATTACTAGACGAACTCCATCTAAGTTGATCCGCCAACGCCGCCTTCTCGGTGTAACCAAATTCCAAATTTCATTTCAATTATACTTCTTTCACAGTAATCTACGTTACTTAATTTCCGGACACGAGTTGATAAAAAAATTATAGGTGATACCTCAATAAAAATTGCAATCTCGGCACACTAACCGCGTTTTAATTTAAGAGGCTACCACTGCGCAATACAATTTAAATGATTTTACAATATTTACAACTCGTGTTAACTTTCATACGTGCTTTTGGGACGATCGAAATAACAAGGGCTTTAATAATATTCTCGTAAACTATTTATATCTTTCCAATGTAACCTCTCCATACCTACCTAACACGAAATCCTTTATTTAAAATCATAATTCTTACAATTTTGCACTCCACCAATATTTAATCCCGCGAAATTCTGTCCTCGTTATAAAATTTTACGAAATTTACGCTACTCTATATCAAGTCAAACTAAACACATCGACCAATCGTAGACCGAATGACGTTTCTCAAATCCCTCCTATGCTATTGTGGTCTCATGCTTATACGTTTTCTACGTCTCTTTCTAACCTGGTTTGAGTGGTAGAAAATCAATATCCTTGTTTGTGCGCTGTCTACTACACGTGGACTTTCTCATTAGCATTTCATGCTAAAACATCCGACCGTTTCAACAATCCGTAAAATAATTTGTTCGTTATCTACAAATTAAACAGAACTTGACATTTAGAAAATACGCAGGTGTTTAATTTTACACGAACGTTTTAAATACATTTCCACGATTTAGAGTTCAGCGTATTTCTACCCCTCTGATATATTTGTCAGATAGCAACGCGTTTCATCTTGGTATCCTTGGGTTTTTACACGCTTTTATGCAAATTATACATCAATAATCGTTCAATTAAATCCCAATTAATTAATAAATTAATGGCATTGGCTTCTACCATTTAATTTCTTTGCAAACCTACTTAAATTTCATTAATTATTTATAAAATTTCGTTAATACCAGATACTTAAAAATGAATTAACTAATATAAATTTCGCATGTAATTTCTGGTTGTTCCGTTATACAGGGTGTTTTGAAATTGTTTCTTTTATATTTATTTTTGATCTTTTAAAACCACTATAATATATATATATATATATATATATATATATATATATGTTTGCTTTTCTGACCATATTATTAATATTATATGTAGATTTTCTGGGTATTGGTCATCAATAATATTCAAGTAAATTTGTATGACGCGTTTCGGTTTATTACAACCATTATCAAAATATCTAAAATACATAAAATTAATTACAATATATAAAACGTTATTTGGTATAAATACAGTATAAAATAATAACATTACAGTTTATACCTGTTCAAATTTTGAATAGCAGAATTTACATATTAAAAACATAAAAACATCAATGGATATTGTGTCAATTGCTTAAATATACGTGTTAACTGTGGGACTGTTTGAAACAAAGTGTAGGCGAAAGTTGTGTGAGTGTAGATAACAGAACATCATATTTGTTTTGTTGTTATGATAATTATTCTGATATTTTACTAAGATGCAAACTATTGATTTAATTATTAATTATGTTATGGTATATATTAACAAAGCCATCATTATCAGTCTTTGAATTTACAGTATTATGATCTCTTTGAATTTGTATCATTTCTAATATGTTTCTTTTTATTTCATGTTTTTCGGTACCTAAAATGCTAATATTATCAAAATTAAAATTATGTAGATTGTTTAGTGCGTGTTGGCTAAAGCGGTACATCTGTTATTGGTTTTTATAGAGTATTTATGTTCATAAATTCTTTTGTTTATGTATTGTTTTGTGCTTCCTATGTAGGTGCTAGGGCATTCTTTACAATTTATTTTATATATAGTGTGAAACCGATATTAAATCAACTGAATATTCGATCCGTTGTAACTTAAATAATTATGAAGCAAAAATTTTCTTAAATAAACAACAAACTCTCCACAAGACAGTATTTGAAAGAATTAAAAATAAACACAAAAAGAAAATAGAAAACCTGATAACAAAACAAATAAAAGTTAAAGATACCCTTAAAAACAACCAGAATTGGTTAATAAATCTAACTAAAATTGATATCCCAGATAATGTCAAATACGTTTTAAGCCTAGGAAATAAATTTTCTATTAATACGAACAAAGTTAATTATGACAAAATTATTGCCAACATAGAAGCAGCTATTAAGAATAAAACTGTAGATATAAAACACAAATAAGAAACCGTATTTGTAATATTCTAACAAATCACAAAAATATAAACAATTTAAATTGTAACAACTCCAAAAGCATTCTTAATCATTATCTTAAAATAACAAAAAATTTCATTAATAATCACAAAGATATTTTTATTACCTATGCAGATAAATGCAATAAAACTGTAATTATGTACCAAAAAGATTATATTAACAAAATGCATGACTTACTAAACGATACATCTACTTATAAAATAGAAAATATGACCCTACAAACAAAATCCAAATGGAAATGAATAGTCTCATAAATAGCTGGGCAAAAAGAAATATATACCTATAGAAATAAAAATAAATTAATCTGCCATAACGGTCATGCACCATATATATATGGAATACCAAAATACATAAACAAAACACCCCATTAAGACCAATAGTAAACAATATTCAATCTCCAACATATCGATTATCAAAATTCCTATCGGAATCTTTATCTAAAATAATTGAAATACTGAATACCATGTCAAAGACACATGGCAATTCCAAAACTTTATAAAAACACAATACGTACCAAAAAATTTTATATTAATATCTTTAGATGTCATATCTCTTTTTACGAATATCCCAATTAAATTAGCATTATCAGTCATAAAGAAAAATTGGGAAACGATAAAACCTCACACAACATTACCTTTAGATGAATTTATTAAAGCAACAAAATTATGTCTACAATCAACCTATTTTAATTTCAATAATACATTTTATTCCCAAGTTTTTGGAACTGCCATGGGTTCACCCATTTCATCAACAATAGCCAACTTAGTCATGGAAGAATTAGAGAACACTATAATAACAAAATTAAGTTTTAAACCCCACTTTTATAAACGATATGTCGACGACTGTATCATGTGTCTACCAGAAAACCAAATTACAAACACTTTACAATTATTTAATTCATTCCATAGTAAATTACAGTTCACTGTCGAAAAAGAAGTAAACCATAGTATTTCATTTTTAAATATAAAAATTATATATAATAAAACAGGAAAAATTTTTACAAATTGGTTTACAAAAAATATCTGGTCTGGTAGATATTTAAATTTTAATTCAACCGTTCCTATACAATATAAAACTAACGTCATCAATAATCTGGTAGACAATGCAATACAGTTGTCTCACTCAAAATTTAGACCCAACAATTTGAGAAAAGTAAAACAAGTATTACAACAAAATAATTACCCTAAAACTTTCTATGACCCTATTATAAAACAAAAAAATCCATAAAATATATAATAACAACAAAGAAAATAAAAACAATGACAGTAATAATATTTATATAAGTTTAGAATACATACCAAAACTTTCTCATAAAATTCAACAATGTTTAAAAAGTTATGATATTAAAGTGGGACATAAACCAAATAACTATACAAATAAATTCTTTAATAAATTGAAACCAAAAATTCTTGATAAAAATAAAACACACACTATATATAAAATAAATTGTAAAGAATGTCCTAGCACCTACATAGGAAGCACAAAACAATACATAAACAAAAGAATTTATGAACATAAATACTCTATAAAAACCAATAACAGATGTACCGCTTTAGCCAACCACGCACTAAACAATCTACATAATTTTAATTTTGATAATATTAGCATTTTAGGTACCGAAAAGCATGAAATAAAAGAAACATATTAGAAATGATACAAATTCAAAGAGATCATAATACTGTAAATTCAAAGACTGATAATGATGGCTTTGTTAATATATACCATAACATAATTAATAATTAAATCAATAGTTTGCATCTTAGTAAAATATCAGAATAATTATCATAACAACAAAACAAATATGATGTTCTGTTATCTACACTCACACAACTTTCGCCTACACTTTGTTTCAAACAGTCCCACAGTTAACACGTATATTTAAGCAATTGACACAATATCCATTGATGTTTTTATGTTTTTAATATGTAAATTCTGCTATTCAAAATTTGAACAGGTATAAACTGTAATGTTATTATTTTATACTGTATTTATACCAAATAACGTTTTATATATTGTAATTAATTTTATGTATTTTAGATATTTTGATAATGGTTGTAATAAACCGAAACGCGTCATACAAATTTACTTGAATATTATTGATGACCAATACCCAGAAAATCTACATATAATATATATATATATATATATATATATATATATATATATATATATAGATCTGATTAAAGTTCATGGAGAGATCATATTGTATCATCTTATAAACATTCCACGTTCGTAAACTCGAAAAAATTCAAGAACAACCCAATTATGAAAATATTTATTTTTGAAAAACATATTTTGAAATGCTGCGCCCATATAAAACGTATCAATGCGTAAAAGAAACTGTAATTATCAGCTAATTAACAACGGTATGTTCTATATGCAAACAAGCGTTTGTCAAAGAGTTTCATCCGCAGTTTATTATGGAAGCATTGTATTTAGAGAAATACTCAATTGTGTATAAAATGCGTGTAATTGTATGGACATATTCTAAAAAACTTTCATTTTGCAATTAATAAAGGGAGCGTGTTTAAATTTCATAAAAACGTTCTTAAAAGAAATATATATTAATTTTATGTATAATATTTTAATTTTCATGTGGAAAAGAAATTTTATTTAATAATAACTTACGTTAGTATTTCGACGAAAACGCATTAAATTAAGATAAACATCAATCGCATTTCTAAAAATGTTTATTAATCAAGGCTCTAGAACAATCAAATGCTAAAGTAAAACATAAAGTGAATAACGTATATAGCCGGGAGCGACGATTAATTCGTGAAAACGATAAAATAAGGCTAGCCAAAACAATAAAAACTTGAAGATTGATAAGATAGGTAAAGGGCATCGATAATTATATAGCTCGAGGCAGTAAAACATTAAATCTTTGAATGTTGTATCACACGTCTTGTAACCTGTCTTTTAGTGTTTCTAAAATGTGTAACGTGTCTTACCTCTGTCATGGTTCACCTATTCAATCTTTCTTAATAGATATTTACTTTGTTACTTAAATCTTCTGGGAGACCTTATCATCAGGGCTAAAACCGTGGGTTCTTTGTTTTATCTCTGCGATAGTATACACATGGAAATAATTTATCCAACAAAAACTTCACTGATTTAGTTTGAAATAAGACAAAACAACATGTGATATAAATACGTATAATAATTGTAATTGAACTAACAAGATAATCAAGCCGCAAAATTATTTTAGTAAAACTAATAAAATTTAATCTTTAAACAATTTTAATTCTCTTAGAACTTTAACAAAACTGTAAATTTTACTTCAGTAAATTTTCTTTCTTTTCTTTTTAATAATTACAGTGTAGCAAAAGGCTAACAAAATAAACCGTCGTGATATGAGCTCATGTCCCGGAGGTTTTTACAAGATAAAATTTAGAACGTATTAATTCAAACATAAATTAAAGCATTGCATCTTCACAGTGCAATTAGTATAGAAACATTTGCGAAACAAACAATTATTATAAGTTTGTTTTTTATAAAAATGTAAAATGGATATATACATATATATATATACATATATACATATATATATACATATATATACCTGAATAAAGTATTTTCAACGTCTTTGACCTCAACACACTTCCGGGCAAAACGCGATCAATGGAAATAACAACAGATGGTGTGACCTCATGGAGGACACTCGAACACCTGATCCTCTAACCCAAAGAATCTTAATCCAAAAAAAGCAAGCTTTCCAAGAATCAATCCAAGATATAGAAACAGTGTAAATTAGTTCAATATCTCTGCTGATAATTTCTAATTTATTCGTTTTATAATACTCGAACAAGTATTCAAATTCACTTAAATGGCAATCTAACCAAAACCATATTGAAGTGAACAACACGTTTTTAAATATTAAATTAATTTGCTACAACAGATAACCTTATTTAAAAATCATTGTATAATAAATAAAATCAGCTTACCCCTAGCCGGCGATTTAATTTATTTTCAAAAAGAAACGCTTCTAACAAGCAAACTCACGTTTGGAAAATAGCACGCTGCTTCGTGTCCATCTTCCACCAAAAGTTGAATAAGATCGCCCGATCTTATCAAGTGCGCAGAATACTAAAATATGCCTTTTGATCCCTACCTAACAGAATTTCGACTAATAAGACAAAGGAACTTGCTTTTCTGTTTAACGTATAATCTAAATGGAGGTAAATAAGGTTGCCTAACGTACAGATTCGTAGCAGTTAAATCGAACTGTTACAGTCTTCAACGACAAACCAATTAGAAGGTTCAGGAAAGAACTAAAAAGTCTAGAGGTGCTTAGTCATAAGATCGTCTATAAAACTCCAATGCGTGTTGAGAATTCAGTTCAATGTTGAATTAAGTTTCGATATTGGAACGTGATTGATGAGATTACATAATACGTCAAGTATTTTAAAGTACTATTTACTGTATTTAACAGTGAAATTTATTCAAATATGGCTTTAACAGGTGTATTAATAAAGTAGCGACGGAAAGGTGTTTTGGATAATCAGAAGTTAATAAATTATTTAAAGTACTTACAATGATTTCAAAAAGGAGAATAGATAACTAAAAATAATTCAACTATCTGAAGATAAAGTTTCTTAATTGGAATACAAGCGCATATGATCGGAATGGTGTGTTATATGATATTTTTAAAACGATTTAAACGATTTTGGGGAATGGATTGATTATGATGTTCTGGAAAAAAACAATAAAAGCAGATTCGTCACGGTAAAATGAAAATACTTTGTTTAAATTCCTAAAAGGACCCATTTATGGAGTAGCTAGTTAAGATTTTTTTATGTGAACATCTTCGATTAAAACGGAATGGTAGCCTACGATACAGGTTTTTGTAAGTATATAAGGAAATAGTTAAACCTAACCGATATAAGATATATCAAATATGGTTTTTCTAAGGAAAAGCATATTAAATTATAGACTTATTTTGATAAAATTTGTACATAATGAGGAAGGTTTAAATCGGGAGTTGTTTATGAATGATAATTACGAGATTATGATTTGGTGTGGTCATCCTAGTTGTAAAGAGATATTTTGAACTCTATTTTTAGTATATAAGATTTGTGTGGAAAAAGTGAGTAATTGTCTATAAAAGTTTTTTTTTGTTGTATTTAAGATATTGTTCGTAAGACCAAGCTGTCGTGGAGATTCGTGTTGAAAGGAACTTGTTTTTCATAGGTGTTACATTTAAGATTTTGTTTGCCAGAGAAAGCTGTTGTGGATGTAGCACTTAGCATTTGAAAGATATGTAAAGAATATTTTCTCGAAATTCATTGAACACGTTCTTACTTTACAATTGAATATTATATACGCGCTATTCGTCAAAAATACGACCGTATGTTTAGCATTATTATGCACGCGACTTACCACAATTTGAATGCAGAAATTCTTGACAAAGTATCAAACGAAGTGCTTCACAATAATTGCACATTTTCTCGTAATCGAGTACTTTGATAGCAAATAAGTACATTTTGGCATGAAGCTTTTCGCAAAACAACTTCCTTCTACACGCGGAATATTGTGAATACCTTTATCCCCATCTAAAAACACCATTCCTTCGTCATTAAGAATGAAATTTCTTTAATTACGATTTTATGCATTTGTGTTCAATATATTGGGCGCTTCTGCAAATGCGCTGCTATGAAAATTAATATTTTCAAAATTTCAACTTCGTTTAAAACTTTTCTCATTTTGCTCAGGTTCAGGGTGTTGTATGTATATTTCAAAACCGCAGAAAGAAAAATAGATTTCAATATTAAGCGTTAAGAATCCAAATACAAAGACGCAAGTATGAGTAATTACCGTAGTTTGTGTAAACAGACTAATTACAATAGTAAATTTGTTACGTTCAATTTTGTACTTTGAGTATTTTCTGCATTTTGCACTTGTATCCTGTTTTTAATAAATGTTTACTTCTACGTTTAGAAAATTACTCCATTATACAAACCGTTTATGATAGGTTGGTATTTAATATTTATTGTAGTTGAATGATCTGGTTTATTTGTAATGTAAGTCACTGTGTTATCTTTGAGTGCTAGAAATATGCTCAATGTTATTTCTATTCTATAATGGATTTTTCGTAAGTATTGTCAGAAAACAATTTTTTGGCATGTTCGTTAAACTGATTCACTATATTTAGAGTGTTGGTTTGCGTGTGTTCCTTTGTGATAAATATTATAAAACCAACCGGAAAGTTACAAAACCTTTATGGCGAAAGCTTGTTTTTTTTTATGTGACGGGTAGGTATTTGAAGTACGATGTTTCTTTAATAGAAATTTTAATGTTTTCAGCCCGGACTCTTTAATCCAATGCTTACTTGGCCATAACACAGAAATCTCACATTGTCGTTACAACACATTTCGTCTGACTGGCGTTTTATGCAGGTTAAGCTATGATGAATTAAGTTTATTGCAGTTACCAAAAAAGCCTTAACAGTCTACGTGAGGGTATATCATCATAGCCAAAATATAACGATTGTTTAACTTACTTACCATACGTGGACTTGCTTGTATTATATAAATATTAAAATGAGCAAACCATTGTTGCTTATCTAATGCTGTTATTATTAGAATAATGATTTAGTGTCGGTTTTGTGTAATATTGTCTTTATATTGCTGTATAGCTGACTAAATTAATTTAGAAATTGTACGTAGACTTGATAAATATACATCAGCTGTGGTATTTGGTTAGTTACAGCCACTGGATTGTTGATTGTGCCTAAGAACACTATTTAAAATACCTATGTTTTGCCTTAGGTTTAGTAGATTATATTGGTGCGAGTTCGTCATAGTCAACGTAGTAAGTACGTAGGTAAGATTCTTGTTATATTTATATTTATATTGATACTGTTATAGTTTTCTATTGGTATGAGTTACAGGATATAATTATGTGTAGACACGCTAGAAACGTCAAAACTATTCTGTTTAATTTTGTGTTATTAGTTGAGTGTTGCATTTTATTGTATTGGACAGACTAGTGTTCTGTCCGCATGTCTGTGTTGTGTATCTACTAATCATTTTTCCCGGGCGAATTGAATTGTGTTCTTTTGTTTCGTTCTGTAACCCCCAATCTCCGACTATGTGAATATCGCATTCATCTTCTTTCTTTCCCTTCCATATTATCGTATTTTAGACAAACATTCCGTTGCTGATTTCGTTCTTTTCTCCCTGGCCCGCTTGTTCAACACGCAACGTGTTACTTTAAGAAAGCTTTCAGAATAATTACAGCGGTAATAGCAGTGGGATTATCAATATGCTGTTTCAAACAATAATTACTCCAAAAATAGGCGCGCTTTCTACAATTTTTAATAAAATTGAACAAAGTTAACGTTACAGGGACACAAGGGTGGTTGTAGTACAAAGTAATCCCCAGACAAGAAAATAGCAATATTATTACAATATAGTTTAATCGCTTAAATACAGACAATTATTTACTGGAATTCACAAATATCACGTTACAAATAATCTAACCAGACATCATAAAATACCGTATTAAAGGTTACAATGTACCAATTTGCACGATTGTTAAACTCATACGATAACATTAATCACGTATAAAATCATACAAATTCGTGCACTTTTCACATAATACAAGCAATCTCAATAGGAAGACCGTAATAAAATGGCATACCCTTCAACTGCATAGGGTGAAGTCGAAAAGAACGAGATCTAGACAGCCGACGGAAAAATTTATTACTTATTCGCACGCCATTGACAAAACATGTGTTAAGGATGGTGTAGATAGGGTTGTCGAGGAAATCGCTTTGACTGAAAGTAGCAAACAGGAGTTACGCGTGGTGATATTCGTGGGTTATGCGATAAAGATCCAACAAGTAGGCACAAAATTTGGACTGGTTCCAATTTCATCTAAGAGGAAAAATAAATTACCCAACAAAAACGAAATTAAATTCTGATTCTATGGAAAGCTTTATTCATGCGCAGACCCTACTATAAGTTGTAGTAGCTAGTTGTTTATATATTTTGTTGGTGGTATTTCTGCATAAAGCTTGTCAATTCGACATTGATAAAATTATAAAGCGTCTGCCTTCATTTTAGGTTATACTGTTTATTTTATCAGATGTACCAATCTGGACATTAAAATTTAATGTAGAACGGTTGAGAATGTGATGCAATACTATGATTAATCGAAAGTGGCTTGATCTATATAATTTAAAAATTTGCGTGTGTGTGTGCACCTATTTACAGAACTACTGCTATAATGTTTGTATCAAATAGATTTAGGTGACGCAATGAGGTGTTTTTGTTTTATTAAGAATAGAGATTGAGTGTAAAAAGAACTCCGTTCCAGCAGGAGCCCGACCAAATTAAGATCACCTTGGAAGAATTGTCTCGCGGAGGATCATCTATAGACCAGACAAGTTGGCGCCCAGTTCAGTTCTAAAAAAACTCGTTCATGGTGAGTGTTAGTGGTATCGTAGCTTGGAGAATTGCAACTATTCATCTTAACGTATAGCGATTTTTATTTAATTTTCTTTGGTTGTTGGTGTGGGGACCTACTCCTGCACTAATGTAGTTAGCTGATGCACCCCCAATTTGTTACGGGATTTCTGTCCCTTCTGGGCAATTCAAAATTTAACAGATAACAGTTCATTCAGGCGCAATACTATTTTGAGTAAAACGAAGAAGCAGGACAAGCTGACGGGTAGTAACTTTCATTGTCGTAATTAGGGCTGAAAGTATAATTGTCACAATCTCTGCATCGTATTTGCCCACAGCTGCATTTTTCACTACGTGCTAGATAATAATACGCTCTTTAGGATTAAAATTTCAGATTCGTATGTTGATCGTCCATTTCTCTGAACAGCATGCTTCTTTGCGGAGTAAACCTGGAGAACTATCTTCTCTTGTGGGGGGTCTTTTATTGCTCTCCTCACTATTTAGTTTCTTCGAATCATCCAACCGTTTAGGTTAATGATGACTGAGTGCCGACACGTTAAATTTTTATTGCGTCTGAAAGCGATTCCACATCCTCCTGCAAATACGAAAAAATATCCATGATAAACAATGACGTACTGTATTTCTTAATCTCTTTCACTATCATTTTACAAATGTATTTTAGATAAACTAAGATTGTCGATCCATATTTTCTAGGTTCCAAACACCGGGGCTGGGTAGCTAGACACTTCCTGGAAGTATCAACACTGCCGAAAATACCGTAAAAATAGCTGCACATGCTTTCCAACTTAATTTAAGTATATTGTAAGGTTAATGTCATTCAGGCTCCTCCTATCGTCCCATATGCCTAATCGACACGGCCACAAAGCTGGCCGAGCATATGATTGGCGCCAGGCTAAAGAAAGAGATTTAGGAGAAGGGCGGCCTTTCTAGTTTGCAGTTTGGTTTTAGGGAAGGCCGCTCGACTCTAGATGCACTTGAGGAGGTGGTAGGGTTTGCTAAGCAGGCCATGGGAAGTACCTGGCGAATACGTCAAGTCAATCTGATGGTCGCGTTGGACGTGCAGAATGCCTTCAACACAGCTAAGTGGGGAGTAATAATTAAAACGCTGAGGCAATTGGGGATATCGCCATACCTGATAAGGGTTATAAGAAGCTATCTTCAGGATAGGTTCGTGATTTTCACCGGAAAAAATGGAGATGTGTTAACTCTGCCGGTAACCTCTAGAGTTCCGCAGGATTCGGTGTTGGGTCCGATTCTTTAAAATGCCGTGTACGATGGTGTCCTGCGATTAGACCTGCCAGGAAATTCTAAGGTTATCGCTTTTGCAGACGACCTAGCCCTTGTGACTGCGGCGAATAACGAGGAAGAGTTAGGATGTATAAGTAGGCAAGCATTAGGATCAGTGGAAGACTGGATGACAGAGAATAGGCTAACCCTAGCACCGAACAAAACGGAGGCAATTTTGATGTCAGGGAGGAGGAAGATTAGACCCTTCCTAATTGAGGTAGAGGAACTGAGGATTAAGCCTCAACAATATGTGAAGTATCTTAAGGTTATATTAGATGGAATGTCTGTCCTTTAAAAAGCATCTGGAGATACAGGCCAACAAAGCCCAGACGGCTGCAAACCAGATTAGTCGGTTGATGGCAAACATAGGAGGTCCACGAGCTAGTAAACGTTGGGTCTTGGCGGCGGTTACTGACTCTATTTTTAATGTATGCGGCTCCGATCTGGGCTGATTGTATGCGGAACGATAACAAGAAAAAACTTATTATGAGGGTTCAAAGACGGATGGCCCTACGAATTTCAAGTACGTACAAAACTGTGTCTACGGATGCTGTCATGGTCATTGCAGGGGTTATCCCACTAGACTTGAGAGTTAAAGAACAACAGGATATAAGGGCATTTAATTCTCTAAGAAGGAGGTAAGAGAATACACGTTTAGAGTATGGCAGTCTAGGTGGGATACCTTCGAGAAGGGTAAATGGACTAAGAAATTGATACCGAGGATCCAGCCGTGGTTAGCAAGGGATCATGGGGAGGTGGGTTACCACCTTACGCAGGCTCTCAGTGGCCATGGGTGCTTCGCGGACTATCTTGAGAAAATTGGCAAGTACAGGGATGACCGTTGTATTGCATGCGGTGAAAACGATGATGTCAGTCATACCCTGTTCAGATGCCAAAGATGGCATACAAGAAAATGTGCGCTGGAGTTATACTTGGGAGAGCAGCTAACTCCCAACAACATGATAAATCTGATGCTGAACTCACGGCAGCAGTGGGAGCGTGTGGAAAGCTATGTTACATTAGTATTAACTAGCAAGGAAGAGATAGAGAGACGGTTTCAAAATAGACCAGACTAAAATCAAGTCCTAGAAGTGAAATATCATCAAGATCCATGCCCCTCAAGTACCCTGAAGTAATACCTTATGGTGGTTCCAGGGTACTTTGTCACAAGAGGAAAGGGGGAAGGAGTTTAGTGGGTAGCCGCAGCTTATAGCGTTACTCCCACACCACCCTCGGCGATTGATGCTGTAAATGCCAGCCGTGGGTAGGCTATAAAAGCTTCTCTAATCCCATTTGAAAAAAAAGGCTTGACTAATGAAGAGAATCTCAAGTTTATTCAAATATCGATGGTAATACGATTGCAGCATATCCGTTATCAGTAAACCAATGAATGATAATAATATACCTGAAAACCGCGTATCTCCATATGTTATTTACTGATTGGGTATATTTTCAGAGCACAATCGTTTTTATCTATAATCACCACGTGCTCCTGTGATTAATACTATTATGTAGTGTGTTTTCATACGTTAACAGAAATTCCTGTAACATTTGTTATGAAAGTGACACCTAAATAAAAAGATTTTTGTGTACTTTACATACAGAGAATGAATCGTCGAAGCCAAAATACGCACTCTATGCTGAACTAACAACAAAAAATACTGCCATGGCTAGCAATATCATTCTTCCTAAGATACTAACATCAGAAAACGTATTCTAATGGCCATTAAATATTTTCACAAAGCTTTGAACACATAAATGTAAACCCCAGTTATAAGTCAATTAAATATTTATTAAAAATTCATTCAACTAATAAAGTTTTTAAAGATTCTGAAAATTAACTCGGTAATATCAAATACACCCACTCTATTTCTCTTAAATTTATAATCTTTCCTCGTTTTATACGTGAATATATTCCAGGTACATAAACAAAATGGGATGTCTCCTGAACTTTACGTTTTTATTTTAAGCAAAACATGTTCTCCAATACGATGTAAATTGCGCAGTCGTCACTAATACAATAAATAAACAGCAAAAACAAATTAAAATTAATTCACAGTAAATAAATAAGCTTTTCAGAGTCTTCTTTTAAAATTTCAAACGCATCCTCTAGTTCATGTTGAAGTTCAAACACCCCCGTGTAATGATACAGTACCAAGATTGTTAATAGTCCTAGAAATTGGATGTGTACTTAGAAATTGGAAGGGTAATTGAATTGTAATTCGCAATCCATGTAAACTCGCAGAACAGACGCAAAATAGTACCTAGCAACCAAAGCCTTAAACACTCCTTTCGTTAGTTAGGAACACAGTTTAATTTTGGACCAATAACTTACATTTGGTTCACCACTTGTATGTTCACAATTGATTTAATTGGCTGCGTTGCTTCGTTAGAGAGTTAACTTTGAAAATGAATTTAACTTCATTCATACGTTCGTTAAGTTGTACACCGATTGTCAATAACTGATAAAATTGCCCTACTAACCACCGTAATTCCTTATATAGTTCATCCGAAATCCTAGTATAAAACGTACAATCCAATCTGTTTGTAGAAGGGAACGTAGAACAGATTCGACTTCTCGACACGCTTATATATTACTTAAATGGAAATCTTCCAAACAATATTTGTAAGTTTTTTGTGCCCAGCCTGTACCACAGTTGAAGATCAATACACCGGTGTTCTTAAAATTAATAAACTCTAGAAAACTTATTTAAATTTCCAACGTCGCAGATTAATGAATGTATATATTAAATCCCTGCCAGTGATGGCCCCAAGCCCGGAAGAACGCATCTCCTCCTGTGAGAAATGCAAATGTGGCGCCGCAGCAAGCAGCAGCAAAGAAAAAATTCCAAGTTGTGATACGATCATCTAGTCCATGGGGGAGGTGACACTTAAAGAGGCTGAGTTCCTCTGAACCTATATGGCCACAATGATGATCAAAGCAATGAAGGAAATTAACGGTGCGACGCAACTGAGGTTCGGAAACTCAAGCGCGGTGGAGCAGGGTAGTTCATAGTAACTACCCAGAATGAAACCTCTACCTAGTGGCTTCTGGGACTGTAGTCAATAGTACTCAAAAATACAACCTCAGGTGTATTACCTTCGGCCGATGCTCTTTGGCCGAAGATGGTGGGCTTCTGGTTAACATGGATCGACTTACGCATATGTTGGAACTCCAAAACAGGGTGCTAGACATAATCAGGTTAAAATTACAAGAAATCCTGATGCATTGCGCCTGACTTTATTGTGCAGCGGCTGGTAAGCTCTGGGTACGCGCAGTATTTCTAACTGGTTACTCTTGCTGTGCGCAGATTGCCGGCTTGCAGCTCAGCAGTGCGTCAAGGACCCCAACCAGCTGGAATGTTCAAGCAAACCGTAGATGCTTAGGAAAAATAAAAATAAAACTCGGACCAAAGAATGATGCAGTTAGAGGTAAGCCGTCTAGTCGACTAGCGTATTTTTAAAACCAGAATAGGAAGTCTAAATGTTGCTCGGTTCAGTCGTCTATTAAGCAACGTAGGGTGGAGGGGACGGCACCAGAAACTGAATCCTGGCGCCCAAGCAGTTAAATCTGGTAGCTTTGCCGCAGATTTAAACCGGGGTCATTACAGCAAGAATTTTAGAGATCAAGATAAGTGGAGCTAAACAATTCTTACTAATACGTAGCGTTTATCTCCCTTACGATAATAGGAGCATGTTTTCCACGGAGGACTTCCATAGATTAAATACATATACCCGGGAAAGGGGGCTGACAATAGTGATCGGGTGCGACTGTAACGCTCGCCACACTATGTGGGGTAGTTCTAACGTTATTATACGTGGGGATACCCTTCTGAAATTTCTGGTAACTACAAATCTCAACGTAATAAATAGTAGGAAAGAGCCAACGTTTGTCAATAGAATTCGGCAAGAGGTAATTGACATGCTCTAAAGGGTAATTGAGGAGAATGTCAGAATGAAGGGTCGCGACGGACATCTCTACATCAGATCACAAAATGATAAGTTGGAAGGTAGTTTCTGATGAGCGAACACCCATCAAAGCAGCAATCCAAGGAGTACAAATTCGAATGTATTCCAAAAGGTCCAAAAGCAACGCCTAGAAAATTTCATGGAAAACATACCGCCAATCCTAATGATAGATAACGCAGTAGAAATATAAGTAGGATAATCGTATCATCTGATAAAAATGCATGTCCGCTGCATGAGGAGAAAACCTGTCCATGGTAGAAAAAGTCTTTCAATCTTCTCCGCAGTGAACTCTTGAAAATCTCAAACCGAACCGTGAGAACAAAGCTCAAGACGATTGGAATCGGTATAGGATGGTTAGAAGAAAATTCAAAAAGGAATTAAACATAACTCGAGGGTAAACTGGAAAAAGTATTGCAGGGAGCTAACCTCCATGTTGGAAACTGCCAGACTAAGAAAAATCCTCGACTGTGAAAGTAGGTAATTGTTACCGTCCGTTAAAAAAGGAGAACGGAGAGTGGACTAATACTGGGCCGGAAATCCTACGATTGAACATGAAGAACAGGGAAGCCAACTGCCAGTGACGGAACCGAATTGGCAACTGGCACAAAGAATAATTACAGAGGGGGGCCATTTCTGAGGAAGTTTCAACCCTTCATATCGCCAGGGCCAGATGGAATATTTTCAGCTTTGATACGAAAAAGCCAAGATCTGATGCTACCGCTGATAACAAGGATCTTTACATCCAGTCAGGCATTGGACTATATTGCATCTTTATGGAGATTGTCTGGAGTGGTGTTCATTCCCTAGATGGGTAGTGTTATATCGTTGTTATTACTCAAAAGCAGAACACCTATATTTCATAGATACAAGTAGGTTTTCTATTAAACAAACGTTAT
Organism: Platerodrilus igneus; assembly: GCA_036346225.1. Classification (NCBI taxonomy): domain Eukaryota; kingdom Metazoa; phylum Arthropoda; class Insecta; order Coleoptera; family Lycidae; genus Platerodrilus; species Platerodrilus igneus. Next base: position 44,855 of record JARFIW010001320.1, read on the forward strand.
AAAAATTTATGTCTTTGACATTTGACATCCAGCTGCTGATCCTTATATCCCAGGTAACTCCGATCCTATCGTAGTGCTATTATTATGCTTCGCACGTACAAGCTAAGCAACATCAATGCTACCGACATATTTAAATAATTAATTATTTAATCTATGTAACAAGTAGGAGCGATTACAATCAAGCCAATTCGTTTAGATCAATAAGTTTGACATCATTTCTGTTGAAGACAGTGGAAAGCGTAGTTGCAGATTTCTGGTGCAAGGAGTGTTGATGAGACATAGATTTCACCAAAATCAACACGCTTACCTGTATGGTAGGTCGACACAATCTGCCCTACGCATGGTGGTACATAAGGTGGAAAAAGCTCTTCATGTTATGGAAGTAGCCTCAGTAGTGTTCAATAACGCGCGAACGGATACAAATTGCAGAGCCTTTTATACCAGAAGTACTCTGAGGGTTATGGTAAACTGGGCACCGCAAGCGCTAAGACACAAAAGGGTAGAGAACAACCTATCTGACACCCAAGTACAGGCGGAATTTGCAGAATGCTGCCCACAGGGAAAAAGCCTGTCGCTCTTTTTGGTGCCTGGTGATGAACAAATAAACTTTTCAACGTCTAGTCAGGAAAGATTTTCATGCGTAATTCTACGCAGTCGATAACCTTATCCTGGTATCTGATGAGCTTGTGAGCATAATCTGCGAACGAATGCAGGTCGAATGCTTCTTTATATAAAGGTGGTGCGAAGAAGCAAGTCTCTCGGTAAATTCACAAAAGACAAGATGGTGCTCTTCGCTAGAAGAAAGAACATCAAAGGGTTCAGCGCTCCTCTCCTATATGGTGAACCCTACATGCTCCACCCGAAGGTACTACATTGGCCAGGAAGCAAGTTTTTTTTTACCTGGAAAATTTGGAATTTTGCCGAACCCTTGCTGTTCCAAGCAAGGTAGGGATCTTTAACGTGCGTGACAACACTCACATACGGGACCCCCATTTTACCTCTCATCCGAACGAGGGTGTATTTTTGTGAAAAATGCTCGCCTAAAATTTTTCAAGCGGATCGTGTCGGGATTCGAACCCGGTACCTTGGGCGTAGTAGTCACACACATACCAACCACTTCACGGAGCCGCCTTCTATATGGTAAACCACATGTTCTCAAAACAGAAGTTAAGTACCTAGGTGTGACTTTCTTAAAAAGGATAAATCGGAGGAAACGTGAAAAGAGCAATAGAGAAGGCGGTAACCACTCTTTGGCAGTTACCCCAAGTGGTGGGTAAGAACCTGGGTGCAATTCCTCAAATTAAATACTGGCTATGCACAGCAGTCCTAAAACGTAGGGTTCAATATGGCTCAATCGTATGGTGACCTCGAACTCAATTGCTCAGTGTTTCCCTCAAACTCCAAATGCTAGTCTTTCTGGGATCTACCAAAGTTCTTGAAGTTGTACTAGGGTTGCCGTCTCTTCCCTTCTGGATCCAAAGGGAAGCTCTGGTGACGTATCTCAGACATCGAGATACGGGTGGGTGATGGAGCAGGAGAGAGGTAAACAGGACATGCTGAAGTCGCTGTTACACAAGAAAGAGAACCCTCCAATTCTGCTATCAAAGTGAAAGCAGCAGGGGATAAATTAAGATTGCATAGGCAATTCACTCTCACAATCCTTTCGAATGAAAAATGAGAACAAAATGAAATTACATCCCTCAGAAATGTGTGTGATATTCTGGCATGTCACAAAGAGGAGATACAGGACTTATCGGAGCAGAAGTATTTCTGGAGAGTAGTGAGGCTCATTGGAGCTTCCCTCTAGACTGATATACGAGTTTACAGGCAAAGGTATACGTAATATTAAGAGTAGCTGAAAGTCAGGAGATAAGAGAGGACGGTTTTTATCCGCTCAGATAGTCAAACAGCACTCCAAGCAATCTGCTCCCCACTACCAGATGCGCGCTGGGTTAGAGATTCGGAGACGTATTGAATTAATTAGCCAATCAGAAAGAAATTCAACTCTTCTGGATTCCAGAACACCCAATGTGCAGGGAAACGCAAAAACTGATAAGTTGACTAAGCAGGGGGAAGGAGTTCCGTATTTACGGCCTAAACCGTGTATAGGTTGAATGAGGAAGTTGGTGACGTCTGAATTAAAACTTAGGTTCAGAAGAGATAGAAAGAGGCAGTGCAAAAGAGCAGGGAACTATAGACACTACATTTAATTTTCCAATGCTCAGCCCGAAGGTACTGCATTAACCGGGAAGCGATTTTTTGCCTGAAAAAATTTGAAATTTGCCGAACGAATCAAGAACAGCATGATTATTAAATAAAGATAGTAAAACATCAACGTGTTGGTGGAAGTCCTCACTGGTCGTTGCAGGTTACGAAAACACATGTTCTTGCTGTGTATCGAAGCAGAGTCTAGGTGCCCAACATGTGAGTGGCAGGAGGAAATTGTTACCCACTGCATAGAGGAGTGCGAGTGCTGTATGAGGTTAAGACATAGGGTCCTGGGCTCGTGCAGCTTAGCGCAGAAAGAGTTGATCTCCCTTTCCTGGCAGAACATGCAGGTTTTTATTAGAGAAATTGACAGGTTTGCAATGAGGGCTGAAATGGAGGAACTTGATAGTGAAAATTAGAGGATGAGCCATAGGGGTTAGTAAAAGGAGCCATAGGACCTTTTCTGGCCGATAAAGCTTTATAGTTTATTTATATTAGTAAGGGTGCCAATGGAGATCTTTATTTTTAGGCAATCTTAGATCATGAAATGCATTAAAATATAAAAAATTAATAATATACAAGTTGTTTCCTGGTTAAATAAATACAAAACTTTAATATTTGATGAATTTAATAAATAATACATTTACATATGAAATGGTTCTTATACAACATTAAGCTGTTTTGATGACTTTTCTTCACATATGCCTTCCTCCTCGATTTCTAATTTTTGTCGTTCTGATGCTTACATACCGGACGGGTTATTTTTCTATAAACCGTGATACATAACGATGAAATACATGTAGAAAACTCAAGCAATGCGTTTTCTATTCAATATCTAATATAAGTTTTATAAAGTGCATCCTATTTAACACATACTAAGGTCTGGCCATCGGTAATTGAGACCGTACATTTACGCCCGAAAAGGGTTTATGAAAACTCATTCACACGATAACTACAAATAACGCACACGGAAACCTTTCGAAGAGTAAAGGCAAACCACGGTGTTGAATAATTTATTCACAACATAGCAGCTATCCGATGGAACGAAATATGTAAAATTATTCAGTAGCTAAAATACTTGGAAAAAGGACTACCCCAATTCTGATTTTCAGGAGGGATAATCTACGAAGAATAATTTCAATGGAATCAAGGGAAAAGTATGTTATTAGTAGGTTGGTAAATCGGAAAAATTGGGCAATACAAAATTCGACTTCCATTGGGTAAATATAGAAGTCTGTAGGTGTGCGAGATGTGTAGGATTCTGGTCAGATTTTAACAATTCAACAACAGGTATCCCTTGATCTCTCGCTACAATCGTACATGGACATATTACCCATATGATCCAAACACAACCCTGTACTACAAGATGATTTGCAAATTTCACAATCTTGAGTACGAGCTGACTTTCACACTTATTTTACCACAATGTAGTGAATAAAGACAGTAAAAGTCTCTACTGACGCTACCTTCGATCCCCGATCGAACAACATATGTCATTGAGAACTTCTATATTGCAACAGTATGGCATTAAACTATCTATAGTGGGCTAAAAATGTCATTAAATAACAATAGTTTCATTCATTAGCTATTTGTGCGGAAAAAACCGAAAGGCGACTTGGTTCCATCACAGGACATCGGATTGGTACATTTTCTTTTAAACAAAGGTCTTAAAATGTTAAAAATAACTCAAATTTATAAATACAGCGCAATTTTAGCATGCCGAATAATTTATCTTACTTTCAAATCATCTTTCTCATATTTTAGTTAATTACCAAATAAATAAAACTGCCTTTCAAATCTGAAAAGATTCGGTTAAGAACTGCAAAGTGCCCTTTAATATACTAAATCATTTAAATCATCTAAATTTAGTTGATTGTGTCAGGAGGATTTATAAACCTTAAAAAAGATAGACTCTACAAGACCTGAATTTATCAAATTAACTATAAATCTGTCAATCATTCAATATGTGCAAGGGTCATTTCGTCGTAACCCCGCAGTAATACTCCCGCTCTATTTAATACCACCGCCTGAATCATGTACAAACAAAAAGAAATTCTTTAGTATAAAAATTATTACACTGTAAACCGATCAAAATTATTTTTTCAATTTCTAAAAACTAGAGAAGCAATGCATTCTAATAGAAAAATTAATTACCTTTGCGCGTATAATTAAAAATAAATGTTTTAAGCAACTTGTTTTCAAGACCTCTTAATACAAATTATTTGTCCTGGTATTTTTATTTTTAAGCAAACTACACTCTACATGGTTACTATTTGTCTTGAGATGCAGTATATAAACCACCATGATTCCTACGTTCATTTCAGTAGTAATGCTCTTGCTCAAGTAATTTGTTGCTCTTTCTTCGCGCCATTTCTGTATGCAGTTTCATAATTCCTATTTCTTGATATAGTTTTTTTGTCCGTGACACTTCCCGTTTCTTCAGTATTAAAAATAGTTTATTGTTCTTAAGCTTCGCGGTCAGTTCTCCAAGTTTTTTCGTGTTTCTCGGTGAGTAGCAACTTTTCCTCTTTATTGGTACATTTTTGTGCAAAAATCATCCTAAAGTCTCTAGAAATTGGCAATAAGATGATTTTACAAAAATTACATCTTTGCTTGTAGCAGAGCTTCTTCTCCATCGGGTCTAGCTATATTTATCCAGCGATTTATGTTGCTTGAAGGCGTACTTTTCTAACAGAATAAGACTGATCTAGTGTAGAAAGTTATTGTACACTTATTTTTTCTTATTTTATTTTATTTTAATTTACCAAGGGAAAACTCTAATCACAGGTAAGATATCTTAATTTAATATCAATGCACCTGGGAGCTAGATGTAAATAATGCAATATTAATTTAATTGAAAGTAATTAATCATTATCTGCGCCAGATTCTAAATTGCTTTAAAACTAATCATAATTATCCGCACCAATTCTCATCACATTATAAACTGATATTAATTTCAGTGCGCAGCAGTGTTTGTGCTTTACAGCAGCGTTCTAAAATTGATCTCTGTGTCATCACTATTAAGTCTTCAGTCCCGGAACTGGTTAGACGCGTCCCACATTTCCTATTCTGAACGAACCTACACATTTCCCTGAAATTTGCACAGTCTACATCTATCACTATCTGCGTGCAATAGTCTGATTTAGGTCTACCTCTACCTCATTTTCCTATCTCTGCTTGTAATATATTCCGTACTATTCCCCAAAAAAGGCTTAGAACGTATCCCACCCTTCTATTTATCCCATTTTTTTTTGTTTTCGACGGATATCTTTATTCCCCTACTATTTCTATAACCTGTTTGTTATTAACTTTGTCTGTCCATGATATCATCCTCATACATCTGAAGCATGACACTCCAAAAGGCTTCTTCCTCGTCCCGTCTGCTTCTCCTACTGTCCCTATTTCATAGGTCTACAAGTTCTATGCTCCAAACATATGCTTCCAAAAATTTCTTCCTGGTTTCAATGTTTATTGTCTTCGAACACAACCGCTGCTCTTTCTTGTTAGATGCAGTTCGGTTCCCCTTCTATTGTTGACAAATATATAACCAATTTCCTCGTAGTTTGAAGGGAGTTAATCAACCTGCACCTACCAACATCCCCCCACAATTGAACATTTGCTGAATTAATAGTTTTCTAATATATCCCTTCGCACAATCAACATTAGTTGAAAATATTTCAAAACCAACACCTGTAGTTGTTTATAGTTATCATCAGGTTTAAGTACAGTTATTTTCTTCGTCATTAGATGTTCCATCTTGGAATTAGTTGAATGCGTTTCTCCATAGATTTCTATTCTGTGCTAGCCTTCACATTTCTCTGAAATTCGTACAACCTACATCTTTCACTATCTCTGTGCAATAGTCTAACCTAGGTCTACATCTACCTCACTTTTCCTATCTCTGCTTCTAATATATTCCGCACTATTCCCTCATGCCTTAGTAATGTGGGCCCATCATCCTATCTCTCCTATTTTTTACTGTTTTCCACATACTTCTTCCTTCCCCTACCATTTCTAGTACCTGTTCTTAACTTTGTCTGTCCATGGTATCTTCATCATACGTTTGTAGCGCCACATATCAAAGGCTTCTATCTTTTTCCTGTCCGCTTCTCCTACTGTCCAAATTTCACAGCCGTACAGTGCTGTGCTCCACACATATGTTTTAAGCAATCTTTTCCTTGTTTCTATGTTTGTTGTTTTTGAACACAGTAGTTGTTTTTTCTTCTTAAATGTAGCACGTCCCTGTGCTAATCTTTGTTTTATATCTTTTACACTCTTCCCATCTTGCGTTATCTGGCTTCCTAGATAGCAGAAATCCTTAACCTCTTGTAAGTTCTCCTTATCTATTTGTATTCTAGTTTGTAATTTATTTTCCCCTCTTTTGCATACTAGTACTTTAGTTTTATTTTTGTTAATTTTCGTACTGATATCTCAGTTAGAACTATCTCCATTTCATTAAGAGCAGATTGTAACTCTTCTTTGCTAGATGCTAATATCGCTATATCATCTGCAAATCTATGCATATCAATCCTTTATTCCTGCATAAACTTCCAAATGTCTTTTTGCATTTGTCAATATTCATTGCCTCTTCGATGTACAAGTTGAAAAGTAATGGAGATAGAGCACATCCCTGTCTCATCCCTTTTTTAATATTTACTTCTCTACGTTCCTGCTCTGGGTCTATTACCGCTGTTTATTTTTTGTATAAGCTATGTAATATCCGTCTATTCCTAAAACTCATTCCTATATTTTAGAGCATTTCGACCATTTTCTTTCATTTTACATTGTCTAATGTTTTTTCCAGATCTACGAATCCTATATACACGATTTCCCCTTTTTTTTATTGTTTTCTCAATTATAACCCTCAAAGCTAAAGTAGCTCCTGTGTTCCTGTTTCGCCTAAACCCAAATTGATCTTCTCCTAGTATTTTTTTAGCTCGCTTTTCCATTCGTCTTTGTACAATTCTAGTTAATATTTTTAACACTTGTGCTGTCAAACTTATCGTTTGAAAATTTTCACATCTATCCGAGCCTCTCCTTTTTGGTATAGTGACTGTGATGTTAAGTTTGACATCTTTTGGGTATATCGCCTGTCTCGTACATGTAGCTTACAATTTGGAAGAGACGTTCTGTTACTGCTTGTCCTGCGGCTTTTAGAGTTTCTGCTTGCACCTTATCTGTACCCGGTGCCTTACCATTTTTCAAACCCGTTAATATTAATTCAAACTCGTCCCGAAGTATAGAATATCCCAAATCGTCATTTTCAATGTCTGATTCCTTATCTAGTGCTGTTAATTCCTCTCCTACATATAAATTGTTTTATATCCCTAAAATTCATTCTAATTAGTTTGTATACTTCATCTGTCTTTTCTATTTCCATCTTAGTTTGTACCTCTTTGCACTTTTCCTCAACCCATTGTTTTTTAGCTTTCCTGCATTTGCGAATAATTACCCATTTTATGGCTTTGTATCTCTGTTTTCCTGTTTCATCTGATCTATTTTTGTATTTTCATCTTTCTTCTATTATATTCAGGATACTCTTTGTTATTCAAGGTTTCTTATTTTCCTTTTGTGTATATTTCAGAATATCTCTGACCGCCATGTCAAAGCTGTATTTAATGTTATTCCATTCTGTTTCTACTTCCTTATTATAAGAAATTTTCCCGATATCTTTCAACAATGCGTTTGACTTTGTTTCAAATCTTTCGTAGATATTTTTATCTTTTAGTTTCTCAAAGTCAAAGTGCATGTTTCCGTTCCTTTTTTTCAAATTTTTAAAAATAAGAGCGGCCTTCACGATTACGATGTTATGATCGGTGTCTAATTCTGCTTCTGGGTTGCTTCTACAATCTTTTACTTGATTCCTAAACCGTTGTCTAACAAGAATATAGTCTATATCTCCTGGCATCTTCCACGTGTATCGTCTCCTAGCACGGTGTTGAAATAATATGTTTGTGATGTTAAATTGCAAAATTCTACAAGCCTATTTCCCCTGCCATTTCTCGTGCCTAAACTAAATAAACCTACTACCGCTCCTTCCCTACCCTCACCTACCTCTACATTAAAATCCCCTGTAATTATTAAATATTCATGTCCTTTTATGTATCTTAGTAGATCTTTGATATCTTTGTAGATCGCATATACCTTTTCCTCACTGTAGCTAGAGGTGGGCATGTATACTTGTATTATTACTGTATTTATCGGTTTAGTTTCTAATCTAACCATGAGTACTCTTTCGTTCTTTTGTAGGTAGTTTTCTACACGTTGTCCTATCTTTTTCTCATAACTATCCCCCACACCCGTATTTCCATTTTTGATCCTGTACAAATTACTCTAAAGTCTCCACTCCAAAAATCCCCCACCTGTAGCCAGAGAACTGCGCTGATCCCTACTACGTCTAGTGCTAACCTATCCATTTAAAGTTTCTAGTTCTTTAGTTTACCTACTTGCTTCACACTTCTGACATTCCACGCTCCAATTCGCAGAATGTTCACAACTCTTTTTTTAGTTTTTGATCACATCCCCCAGTAGGTAAGCAAGGTTACCACGAACGCAAAACCACCCATTTTTACATGTAAATTCCCATAAGGAGGATATAGGTTAATTTTGCACTCTTTTGTACCAAGCATTGAAATCCCCATAAGGAGGATCCGTGCATCAATTCAGGTGACCAACACCTACGACGAAGAATCTATTACATGCAGTTTTTAAGCTGACTGTCCACCCGCCCGCCCGTCCATATGTCAACTATATAGTTAAAACATCAAAATTTGTGATATAGTTAAAACAACATAGTTGACGGATGGGCGGGCGAGCGACCGGGCCGCCGGGCGGGCGGGCGGTTTAAAAACTGCATGTAATAGATTCCTCCGTCGTGGATGTTAGACTGAAAAGAGACCTGAATTGATGCACGGATCTCATGGGCAATTCAATGCTTGGTGCAAAAAGTGCAAAATGAACCTTGATCCTCATAATGGGAATTTACATGTAAAAATGGGTGGTTTTGCGCTCGTGGTTACCTTGCTTACCTACTTCCCCCGAAAGTAGTCCCCTTCCGGAAATCTGAATGGCAGACTACTTTACCTCCGGAATTTTTTACCGCAGAGAATGCCATCATCATTAATAACAATTTGAGTACGCTGTGTAGTTAGGAGATAATGTGGTGGTTCCCCGTTGCTTTCCGCATCGCAGTAGTGTGTCTTAAAATGCCATACCGAGCCCTATGATTCTGCCACTCTAAGTACCGAAAAAGCTGCTGCCGTCTTTCTCTTAGTAATTATGCAATATTTTCTGTACTCTTAGCGACAAAAGCGTAGTCTTCTGCGCCTTCTAGCATATATTGGCTTGTGTACTAATTTTATATAACCCTATACAATCTATCAAAAAATGTTATTGCATATTTATTTGCACAATTAATTTACAGGGCTTTTCTGGTCCTTCGATAATATCCGCTATCTTCTCCACTTTATTTTTCTAGTTTCAGTTGTATACTCCAGATGAATTTGTACGCCTAAGCCATTGTGTCTTCGCGCTTTCGACAGCGGTTCTTCTCCACTGGATCTCGCGACACTTTATCTAGCTTGAAGTCATTATTTTTCTATATATTGACATAATCCCCCACAACCAACCTAGTACCCGCTTTATGGCATATGAATTTAATTTTAAAAACTTGAAGAAGTCCACACGAGTGACGACCTAAATTTGCAGTAATTTTCAAAATAGCACACGATTTGTTCATAACTGTGGACGAAAAAAATATGCATTTCACGAATAGCGTCACGACAATAAAACAGCAATTGACAGTGCACAAGATTCCGAAACTTGATTCACGATTACTGTAATTCTCACGCTTTCCCGTTCTATTATTGCGCAATCCTTAATATAAAGTACAATTACGCGGCAAATTACGTGCCAATTGTATCAAATACCAAACACCTTTAAAAGTGATACAATCGTTACAGTTTAAGCACAAACTAAATAAAACGGGTACTCACGTGTGGTTCTTAACATCTCAGGATCCTTGTTGTTTCTGGGTGGGTCGGCTACGCCATTTGATGAATCCAAATTTTATCCGTCCATCCCCTAAGCTTGTGGGTAGATGGGACGGCAAGAATAACCAGGTAGAAAGAACTATAGAAGGAACCTACCACTGAAAAGAGAAAAGACAGACACCCAACCCTGGTAGAGCAAGAATAACCAGGTAGAAAGAACTATAGAAGGAACCTACCACTGAAAAGAGAAAAGACAGACACCCAACCCTGGTAGATATTATCGGCTTCAGGCCTCGTAGTCTAATAATGTCTCATCACACCGCGCGCATTTGCGCCATTCACTCCGCGCCTGCGCATTCTTTTGCGCAAACACAACTGTCCGGAATGACGGAAATTAACAAGTTCATTTAAAAATATTCGCGGGAACTACCTTATAATTTATACTTAATTTAAATGTGATACATAGCCGATTTTCGGCATGTAACAATTTGGACAATTTCACTGAACAATTTCGCTACTACTTTGGGAATCATCTGTGAGTAGTAAGAAGAGTTTTAAACAAAATTAACGGTTTTGAACTTTATAATAGGTTTCTAGAATAGAACTACATAAAAGCGGAATTGGACTTAATGAAAAACATGGCAACTTCAATCATACGTAAATCATCCAAAATGTGCAACTGAGGCTGTTAGAGAGTGCAATGAAGACATTTCCCGATGAACACAAGCTTTTAGAAATTATGGTGATGTTACCTGGCTGAACTTTGTTACATGCCAACTGGCATGCATCACGTTAGATTTAATTTGTAAATAAATTGCCGCGTATTTTTAGATGAATACGCCAAATTCCGTCGTCCCTGACAGTCGCATCTGCGCAAATGTGATGCGGAGTGCGCGCTTGGTGGAAAAGGACGCCATTAAGTTACGAGCCCTCGACGAAGCAACAACTATCTTGAGGTGTGGTGTGTCTTTTCTTTTTAGGCATGTAGGTTCCTTGTACCTTTATCTCTTATTATGCCTGGTACCTTAAATCTTGTCGTTCACCTACGAGTACAGAAGTCACAGGAAGGGCGGATAGTAATTTGATTCAACATGGCGTAACTGTATACCCAACCTGCAAATCATCGTGGGACCTTGAGATTAAGTTCCGAGATGCCACCATGTGAGTAATTTGTTTTGATTTAAATTCTGCTTGCAAATTGACTTAAAAAGCGGTTGCATCACTTTTAAAGCGTGGTCGGTATAAGTTGAATATGACGGGTAAAATTGCCGCGTAATTATGCATTAGATTATGACAATGACGTGTAGTTATCGAGAGTATAATAATTGGGCAGTATAACAATTGCCCGATAGTATAACAACTTGTACTCCTAAAATAATGTTTGCAATATAATAAATTATGTAAGAAACTGCACTAGCTGAGAAAGTTAGCCCTGATGTTAATCCATCGCAGAGTAGACATTGATACTTCGACAACGAAGAAAGCTCAAAGGCTAAATATGTAAATAATTGCTCTGAGTGGGTAAGAGTGACTTCGAGCATTTTTTGAGAATTCATTCAAATAAGTAACTTGAATTTGTATCAACTACAGCCTTATTTACACACTCACACTCGCTTCTCACCTCTCCAGGCAAAGAGTATCTTCTAACAACGGCCTTGGTTACACTGACTCAATGCAGAAACCTAACTTTCAGCAGATAGTCTTCAATATTTAATAATTATAATGAGAAGGTTATATCCAGGACAACATAAAATCATCAGAGAAATGCTGAAAAGTTTATTGACTTAATAAACATTAAGAGAATTATGTTTAACCATAAAATAAAATCGCGATAACCTTTCAGCTCTAAAGTGTCGTATGATTAAACGTAGCACCTGATAACAGAAATTCTCAAAGTAGGAACGAGATACGATTGTTATAATCTACACATTTTCTTGAATGGGATCATACTATTTCTGTCTAATAGTACATAAAATGCGGGAATGTCTATATTACAACTCTCTATGCGATAACATTTCTAATCTAGGGTCGCTGCATTAGTTCTATATTGTAAAAATTTGGGACCGATAACGATTTTCCATTTAGGTTACATCTCTCTACCATAATGTAACAAATTTAAGGATTAAAGCCAACTGTTGTTATTAATTTTACGCAATTTTCTTATTTTTGTAATGAAAATATATCCTAGTGTGATAATTTAATACAATTCGAGTCAGTATTGCAACATTGCGGAACAATATGATAGCCTGTATTGAGGTTATGTTAAATTTTGTCACAGATTTCCCTAAATGCTCGTTGTTCATCCTCTCTATCTTAATCACAGTCTCAAGGATGCCTTGACTAAGCTTCACCATTATTTTCTATCCCGTGCTAACTCTTTCAGAGCCCTGAAACTATCCTTAATCCCACCTGTGTGAATCTGATCTCATTGCCTTTAAAGCTAGGTTGCTATAAAACACTTATCCTGAAAGGTTTTTTGGTACTGTCTTAAATTATGACCGCCCACTTGTCTGGTCTAGGGTACGATCCACTAGAAGACCAATTTTTTAAAAGGATCCTGCTTAAGTCGGCCTCCTCACAACCAATATACAATCTAAACCAAAAAAACAAAAATTTTCGCTCCACTGTTTCACCTAATTCTATTTTACAACAATAGTCATAATATTACCCCTAAAAAGGGTATATACAAGAAAAAGTAAATTTAATTTTATCCAGGTAAATGGGTATACTTTATGTCACTCACGTTAAATCGATCACTACTTTAAAATTACGAACTGGAGCATTCTACTCAAGTCCTCAACCCTTTTTTTTTTGTTTTAAAATAAATTTCTATGTCCAGTGTTCTATATTTAACAAACTAAGTACTAAAATCTACCATTATGGTAGATGTTTTATACTAGAAGCCCGTGGCTTACTTGGTTTGTGCGTGACTATTAAGCCTAAGGTCGCAGGTTCAATTTCCGATAGAAACCGCTTGGAAAATGTTCGGCGAGCATTTTTTATAAAAATACACCCTCGTTTGGACGAGAATGTAGGTCCATGTGTGTCTCACGTACGTTATAGGTCCCTACATAGCTTGGAACTGCAAAGGTTTGAAAAATGTAAAGTGAAAAACTTGGTTCCTGGCCAATGTAGTATCTTCGGATGGAGCATTGAAAAGTCAAATGTAGGGGAATGTTTTATACTTTCATCACGATCTTAGTAATATAAAATTACAAACTACACTACAATGAAAATTGTGTCCTTTTCTTGATTCTAAAAAGAGACTTCTACGAACCAGGCTTAAGTCCGCAATGTTAAAGGTAACAGGTTTCTAACTAAATTGCTGATTACATCTGTTTAACCTATTTTCGTCTGTCAAACCCGTTTATATTAATGTCCACGGATATTGCTACTCTAGAATCATTTTCACTTACCTATAAGCCAAATCAGTTCCCTGATAAAACCCCAAAAAATTAATTAGCATTAAAATGCTTTCTGCTCACAGGTTCACGAGTAATTTTTACTTGTTTCCGCAGACTGTCTCGCTTCCGTCACTTTTCTCCACTATCCTAATTATTCTTTCGTGTTTCAAGGCATGACTATGTTCCTCTTACACCTTCTTTTAATTACTCAAATGTTTCTCTCTTACTGACAACCTCAAGACTGCAACCATCTTTATCTACGTCTTTCTTAATTTGTTTTATATACTCGAGCCTTGCCTTGCTCTACATACTTTACGTTATGCTAAACCCTCTATTTCTGACTTAACTGTTCCTCCATGTCTTCTTTCTAGCGCTCTTTTAATTATATTTGTATTACTTTTATTTTCCATAACCATTTCAAGGGCCCTATCGTTACTAACGGTATCTATCAAATTATCCCAACACGGCCGACTGCTTGAAAAATGGCAGGTGAGCATTTTTCACAAAAATTACGCCCTCGTTCGGATGAGAGGTTAAATGGAGGTCCCGTGTGTGAGTGTTGTCACGCACGTTAAAGATCCCTACCTTGCCTGGAACGGCAAGGGTTCGGCAAAATTCTAAATTTCCAGGCAACAAAAAACTCGCCTCCTGGCCAATGTAGTACCTTCGGGTGGAGCATTGGAAATATAAATGAACGGTATCTATCAAATTGACGTCGCCGTGGATTAATGTAGTAAGCGTAAGACTACGGATCCCAAGCTCCTGAATTCGAATCCCGACACGGCCGACTGCTTGAAAAATGGCAGGTGAACATTTTTCACAAAAATTACGCCCTCGTTCGGATGAGAGGTTAAATGGAGGTCCCGTGTGTGAGTGTTGTCACGCACGTTAAAAATCCCTACTTTGCTCGCAACAGCAAGGATTCGGTAAAATTCAAAATTTTTCTGGCCAATGTAGCACCTTCGGGTGGAGCATTGGAAAGTCACAAGTAGGGGTGTCTATTCAATTGGCAGCTCCGTGACGTAGTTGATATGCGTGTGATTACTATGCCCAAAGTCCCAGGTTCGAATCCCTACACGGTGCACTTGAAAAATGTTAGGCGAGCATTTATCACAAAAATACACCTTCGTAGGGATGAGTGGTAAAATGGAGGTACCGTGTGTGAGTATTGTCACGCTCGTTAAAGATTCCTACCGTGCTTAGAACGGCAAGGGTTCGGCAAAATTCCAAATTTTCCCGATAAAAAACTTACTTCCTGGCCAATGTAGTACCTTCGGGTGGAGCATTGGAAAATCACATGTAAAGTATCTATCCAAGTGGGCGACTCCGTGGCGTAATTGGTATATCCGTGTGATTACTACACCCAAGGTCCCGGGTTCGAATCCCGACACGGTCCGCTTGAAAAATGTTAGGCGAGCATTTTTCACACAAATACACCCTCGTTCGGATGAGAAGTAAAATGAAGATCCCGTGTGTGAATGTTGTCACGCACGTTAAAAATCCCTACCTTGCTTGGAACGGCAAAGGTTCGGCAAAATTTTAAAATTTCCAGGTGTGAGTGTTTTCACTCACGTTAAAGATACCTACCTTGCTTGGAACAGCAGTGTTCGCCAAAGTTCCAAATTTCCAGGTAAAAAAACTCGCGTAGTACCTTCTGGTGAAGTATTAAAAATCAAATGTAGTGTATCTGCCCAACGCACTGGCTCAGGTCGCTTGACGGTAATCGAAGAAATGACAACAGACGAATTAGCAAAAGAGCCAGCAACATACGGGGTTTTTGACAAAAAGAAAACTGCAAGCAAGATCAATCGGGCAGTGGGAGGAGAGTAGAATAACGCTGTCACGGGCTGGTTAACACAAACTTATACCGATCATAAAAGCTAGAAACAAGACGGAGGAGAAGTTCGATCATAAGATGGTACAGCTAGTAACAAGACACCGGACCTTGAAAGCCTACTTGCGAAGATTCAGATTGACTGAGAACGGCCGCTGCAAATGCGACGAGGGCGCAGAAGGAGTCGAGCACGTGGTGCTTGATTGCCCATTTGAAATTGCAAATAAAGGGTTAGTAGATGGAAAACTAGCCGTTGAAGGATTACAATAGACTAAGAGCCTAGCAGAAGTCCAGGAAGTGGTTAACCAGAAAACGATCTGGGTAGCCTTTAAGAAGTTTGGGGGAAAGGGTTCCGCGACTGGCTACCTAGAACCGGGCGTAAACTGGCGGGGTGGGGAAATGGATTGGAAAGTCAGAGTAGGTGGTAGGTTTAGACTTGACATAAAACTTGAGCATGATAGAACTTAGAAAACTTACAAAAAGAAAGAATAAATAAATACCCAAAAAATCAAAAAACAAAAAACCTAAAACAAACAAAAAATTGAACAGCTAAATATGTAAATATGCACCATGAGTCTCGCACTAAATCAGTCACTATCTCTCATAAAACGCGCGAAAAGAAACAACGGGTAATAAACCAAACTTTAAAGAGAGCTAATAAATAAGAAAACTATACAAGATAACCTAATTAACTTAAATCAACCACTTAAACCAATTAAACTAAGAAATTAAAATAGAGCGCTCGATGTGTGTCAGTCTACAGCATGTACTTCCTAGTGGTCGTAGCGCAGACAACCTTCTGTTGGCTTACAAGATAACCCCTTGAAAGTGGAAGCTTTAGCTTGGATTGAAAGACGATAGGCACACCGAGAGGACTGAAAATCGTAGCGACGTCTGTGGCAGAGAGGCTAAGCATGCCAACACTGAACGGTAAGATGTCGTTATCGTTAGTAGGGAAAGCTACAACTACACGGTTGCGATCTAGGTTGGTAACCTGGTTCAACCTAGTTAACACTATTAACAATACCTTTACGAAAACCTCGAACCACCAAAGTCATAGTGGGAGACAGACGAAAAATATCTGGCCCATCAGATAACGACCGCAAGAATCAGGTATGGAGATTTGGTACATGGAATGTTAGGGAAGTGTACAGAAAAGAGTATGAAATCATGAATGAAATGATGTGATGAAATGCTGTGTGTGAATGACACGAAGCGGAAAGGGAAAGATGTTGTTGAATTAGATGACGGTATGTTGGGTTTATGGTCTCGTGTAGAGAGTAATGAATTCGGGGCAAAAATTTTGGTTTAATTTTGAATGATCAAGCAAAAGCATGCATGAAACAATATGAATAGGTTTCTCCCCTCCCCTCCCCCCTACATGTAATTTTCCAATGTTCCACCCGAAGGTACTACATTGGCCAGGAAGCAAGTTTTTTTTAACTGGAAAATTTGGAATTTTGCCGAACCCGTGCTGTTCCAAGCAAGGTAGGGATCTTTAACGTGCGGGACAACACACACACACACACACACGGGATCTCCATTTTACCTCTCATCCGAACGAGGGTGTATTTTTGTGAAAAATGCTCGCCTAACATTTTTCAAGCGAACCGTGTCGGAATTCGAACCCGGGACCTTGGGCGTAGTAATTGGTTTCTCCCCGCATCTTGTGAGTTAGAATGAAAATGAACATACAAAGATCTTTTTAGCAGCGTGTTACGCTCAGGTGAATGGCGATAGGGAGTGTGAGCAGTTTTGGCAGGAGTTGGAAAATGTATTAGACAAACGCGAAAGGAATGATCGCTTGGTTCTATTGGACGATATGAATAGTTGGGTAGGAGTACACAGCGAAAATACTAAGCATGTGTTAGGTATGTTTGGCGATCCATGAACGAATGAAAATGGAGATATGTTAGTGAGCATATATATGGAAAAATAATTGTTTGTATCCAACACATGGTATAAACATAAGAACATACACAAGTACACATGGCAAAGGGGAAATACGAGTAGTATATTTGATTTAGTTGTGTTTGATGAAAGTTTAAGAAAACTGTGGAGAAGAAAGCAAAATGTGAGACAATCAATAGTGAAAGTTGAACGCTTGTTGGACTCAAAGAGAGTACGCTACTGTGTTAGGAAGAGAGTTGTATGACTGCAAACAGAAATGGGGTAAATCTTTGAAGTTTGAAGATGTGGAGAAAGCATCGGATTGTTTGTAGAACAGTGTAATGAAATGTGCTTTGGAAGTATGTGGAACGACAACGATTGGTTGAAAAAATGCATGGTGGAACGATCAGGTCAAAAAAAGTTGTCGCGGAAAAGAAAGTGGCATATAAGAGAATGATTGCAAAAAAAGATGATGAGATAAGAAAACAATTCCAGGAAGTATATAAGAAGGAAAGGCGATATGCGAAAGAAGTAATGAAAGCAAGCAAAGAGCAACTGAGGGAGAGAGAGACAGAGAGAGAGAGAGAGAGAGAAAGAAAAAATGCAGAGTGATTTTGAAGGAAATAGAAACTAGTTTTGAAAATGGGTAAGGAGGACAAGAAAGGGTGGAAATAATAGTGTGAATGGCGTTGTTAACACTACAAATAAAATTTTGGAAGTGTGAGAAACTGTTGGAAAGAGTATTTTAAGACGCTGTATGGTGGTAGCAAGAAAAATACAGATCACTGTATGGATGATGAAGAGATTAGTTATGTACTGGTCGAAAACGTAGATAATAGTACGAAGATAATAGCTTGAATGCAGTGTAGATGTGGTATGAAAGGCGGTGAGAATTCCGGAAAATGGTAAAGCGGCGGTTGTCTATGAAATAACAATTGAAATACTTAAGTATGGGCCTGGGGTGCTGATTGAATATTTGGTTGTGTATAGAACAAGCAAAAGTGCCTGAAGATTGGAACAGTGCGATCATTATCCCTTTGCACAAAGCCAAAGCCAGCAAGCATGAATGCAAAAATTATCGAGGGATAAATGTGTTGAGTGTACCCAGTAAAGTGTATTGAAAAATTGTGATCAAGGGAGTTCGTAAGAGAATGCAGAGCAAGATATGGGACGTTCAATGTGGTTTTATGCCTGGAAAAGGATGTGTGGATCAGATGTTCTCAATGAAACAAATTGTTGAAAAGTGTATGCATGCCAGAAAGAAAATGTATGCAGCATTTGTAGATTTGGAAAAGGCGTACGACTCTGTAAACAGAAGTGAAATATGGAAGGCGCTGCGTGAATACGATGTAAAGTGTTTGATAAAATCTATCAGAGCGATGTACGGAAGCAGTAGAGCATATATCCGTGTGAATAGTGACATGAGGCAATACTTTGACAGGACTGTTTGGTGTCTCCATGGCTGTTGAATGTATTTATGGATAAATGTATCAGGTAGGCTTGCGAAAGGGTGAAAGAAGTGAAAATTGGTGAAACAAATGTCAGCATACTGTTATATGCAGATGACCTAGTATTGTTGGCTGAATGGTTGCAAGATTTGCAACGAGTGTTTGACAGATTATCAGAAGCGTGCGAAAATATGCAATTGAAAGTGAATTAATGACTTTGTATTTGGAATGGACAAAATCACAATAGAGAAAGTGAATGACTTCGCGTACCTTGGTAGGAAGTTTTTCAGTAATCGAAAGCTGCTAGAAAAGTGTCTGGAAGTGTGTGGGCAGCGTACAGGAATGAAGGATTGAGTAGAAATACAAAGCTGGGCATTTACAACAGTGTGTTTGTGCCAACTGTTCTGTATGGAAGCGAAACGTGGGTATGGCAGAAGAAGCATGTTAGTCGCATAAATGCTGCAGGAATGAGATTCCTAATAAGTGTGTGCGGAAAAACATTGATAAACAAAGTGCCAAACGAAGGGGTCAAAGCAGACTGTGGGGTGCAAGTGACCCTTAAGGAGTTGAGCGAGCGAAGCACGCTTAGACGGTTTGGACATTTGGAAAGAATGAATGAGGATAGATGTACCAAGGGTATACATGCAAGTAAGATAACTGGTAGAGTTGCAAGGACAGACCGCGTAAAAGATGGTTGGATGTAGTGGAGGAGGTTCTGAAAAAACGAAGAATGAGTAGTATGAGAATAAAAGAGCATGCCAAAAACAATGTATGATTGTTGTAAAGACAAAGGAAATGTGTAGGGATTGAGGGACGTGGAGAAAAATAGTGAATGGTGCTGGGAGTAAAAGTAGTGTAGTAGTCTAGAGCTATGCCCTGCATATCCCCCAGAAAGAGGTGCTAGGTTTGGTTACACTGAAAGGGAATACCATGATTGGTGATTGATTGATTGATTGATTTAAAAGCAACAATGGCAAAGTATGGTTTGGAGAATCATGGCTCGATAACTTGTAACAAGTTTATTTTCCAGCAATATCTTGACAAATATTTAAGTTAATATTTTTATAAAAAGTCAATTCAGGTATATTATCTCTACACAGTCTACGTAATAATTATTACAGGTTGTTGAATCCGACAAGCTTTAGAACTGCGAGCATAAATTATAAGTTAAGCGGTGACAGAAAACACCATTTACGAGCGTCATTATAAGAGCTCCCTCCTTCGTTAATTATAAAAATCGTTGTAAGAATTGTCAGGCGATAGTATACGTCGTAATAGAACACTTTCACCTGAGCTGCTCCTTGAGAAGGTCATTCGATCTTTGTAGAGGAACATGGCATCGGGTTATTACACCTGCTGTTAGAAACACAGGAAGAAAAAAGTTGATTTCGATATTAAATCGTCTTTGTTAAAGGCACTATATGTCGACGCTTGACAGAATATAGTTTGCAAAAAACGAGGCGTAATTTAAAATGGTTGACTTTAGAATAGCAGTAAGTACTACCGAGCTTTAGGGCCTTTGTTAATTTAAAATTTGCAGTGCAACTTATATGAAATGCAATTATTGGAAATGTAAATTTTATTTGAAATGCAACTTGTTTGAAATGTAAATTGATTGGTATGCAACTTATTTAATATGCAGTTTATTTGATGTGGCACTTAATTCAACGTGAATAATTTATTTGATGTGGATGCACGTGATGTTCGTTTGGTATTCTGTATCAAGGTTAATTAGATTATGTGGGTTTGGAGAATTCTAACCTGATTAGTGTTGAAATAAGAAGATTCCAAATTACCATTTAATATTCCGGAGATGGTTCAAATACATTGCAAGTATTCTTCTGATGGATAAACATCTGGTATGTAATTAGAGTTTTAAGTACGTCAAGCTGTAAGTTTGAAATGACAAACAAGTAAGTTTTTGTTCGCTCACGTGAAAATTTCCTAGTTCATTATGTGATTGACCTCAGGTTATTTTTATCATTAGTGAAAGGAATCTATGAAACTTCACTTTTACCTTTTTATTAGTACAAACAAAAAATGGTAGAGGGTGGTATATAGGTAGAATAAGGGTTAACTTTCAAGATTAACAAAAATTAAAGCTATTATTTGAATACCAAACTATCTAAGTTTAGATAACTAAATTGTTTCATTTTGCTCTTTAATAGTTATTAATTGGAATATTTTATCATACAATTTAATGTGAAGTCTAAGTAGTACTACCGAAGGCCAAATAAAAATCTGTAGTAAAAATTTAATCATTCATAATGCTCAAGTTTAAACAATTACAAGAATAAAATCTTGCTAGATTTTTATAATGTAAAAACTACAACACTCTAATTTTTGTGAGATACAGATGTTGAGATCATTATCGAGTATATAAGTACATATTTTTCCTAATCATAATGTAGTCAATTTTTGAAATAAATTTGTAAGATAAAGCTTTGTAAATAATTTTCAACTGAAACTTAACAGAATAGAAATTCATTTTGGTCAAGTCTATGATTATTAGTTGGAATGAATGAGGTTTGATTCCTATTAATTATAATTTTTTTTAAGTAAATGCACAAACTGTGCTAGTTTTGGTTTAATCTGATTACAGGTGTAGCAATGCATCTTTAAGCATCAATATCGAGCCATGAGGTAAGCATCTATAAGAATTGTTCTCGTAATATTTTTTGTATAGCGGTATTTGAGTATAGGTTTCCGCATTCCCCTTATACAAACAGACTCAAATAAGGTCTTCATTGTATACAAAAATTCGGTGGCGCCATATTCACTATATTTTTGGTCGTAATTCAACCCCGACCCCAACTCATGTTCTACCCAGAGCAAATCGCTCGACTAGCCGATTAGCCTTTGGAGGTTTCCTTATCTACGCGCCATTTTCCATCTAAACTAACCTTGGGCTCTTTGCATCATCAGGAAATCCTCGTTATCTATCCTTGTGCCTTTCAGCTGGCAATATAGAAGTAAAGAAAAATAACCATTAGTAGGCAAAACGTTATAAACTACCCTGCTTCAAATGCTCAACAACTACAGTACTAAGTACTTGCGTTAAATAGTGGAATATCCTAAGGAGTTACACTGTATGAAAAATTATGGAAAAAAGATAGTGCAAACCATTATTGTTTGGCAAAAAGTAGAACAGTACAGAAACTGATCATACAATCAATGTATATAAATAATAAAAAAAATCTTAATATTTAATAACGCTGTCTGTTTTTTATGCATGTAGTCTAGTAGGAATATTAACAAATTTACAACAACGGAAAAAATGTTTATTAACACTTGCCAAATTTACTTTAGCATTTAGAATAATTTATAAGTGAGAAGAACAAACAAACAAGTGTACAGTGGCATTGATCATTAATACAAGTTTTAAATAATGTTTATTATTACACGAATTATTTTTAGTCGTAAATTGATCCATAATTAACCACCTCAAACAAGGAAAATAGTGTTTAAACGACCGCTAAATTATTCCGTTCATAAATTTCTAATAAGATTTAAGCTATACAGTCTATTAAAGCACACCTACACATCGACGGAACATAAAACCCACACGGTGCCCTAATTCAAAGTTTTTGAAAACTTTTAGAAACAAATTCAAACAGAAATATAGGGTAATAGTTGTAGCTATCCTGATTCGGTTATAGGTTTTAATGAAAATGATGCTAAATTAGATTTCGGCCAATTGTTACTGATTTGGAGCATTTTTGAATGGGGAATAAATGAAGGGCGCTCGCTCCTTTACGACCTACTTATAATGAACAAGGCTATGTAAATTTCCTTCCCATACAGATAAATATTTTGGCCCAGCAATAAAATACATCCATGAAAACTAAAATGGAAAATTTCCAAAATGTCATCACCGGTGTGAAGGTATCAGTAGAATTCTAGCAATAATTTTTCCGAGGAAGAAGATGTACAACTGGCAGTAAATTCCCAGCAGTAAATTTTTCATGCAAATCTTATTGAATAGACAAAATGCGATTTCAGAAATGGAGTTACACTTACACCTTCCGCCTTGGCGCAACTATTAAAATGACCACCCTTAAAGCCCGAGTAGAACCAAATTACCTTTCGACCCGTATGGGTTTCAAAAACCCTCCTTAAATAATAAAGTGAAACAAATCAAATGGCAGAAAGCCGTCGAGTTACACCTTCCGCTTAGGCGCATATATTGTTAAAACCTTCCTTAATGCACATGCAAAAACCAAATTTACTTGCGACCCGTGTAAGCATCAAAATCTATGTTTTAATGATATAAATAGGAAAAAAAACAAAAGTGGCAGAAGGCCATAGAGTTACACCTTCCGTTTTGGCAAATATATTGCTAAAACCTTTCTTACTGCATCTGCAAAACCCAAATGTAGTTGCGACCATCTTTTAATGATATAAATAGGAAAAAAAACAGAAGTGGCAGAAGGCCATCGAGTGACACCTTCCGCTTTGGCACATATACTGCTAAGTCCTTCCTTAATGCACCTGCAAAAACCAAATTTACTTGCGACCGGTATGAGTATCAAAATCGACCCCTGTAAGCTTTCTAAAAGCATCTTTTAATGATATAAATAGGAAAAAAACAAAAGTGGCAGAAGGCCATAGAGTTACACCTTCCACTTTTACAAATATAGCGCTAAAACCTTCTCTACTGCATCTGCAGAAACCAAATGTGGTTGCGACCCGTAAGGGTATCGAACTCGACCTTTGTAAGCTTCAAAAACCGTCTTTTAATGATACAAATAGAAAAAAAATTAAAAGTGGTAGAAGGCCATCGAATTACACCTTCCGCTTTAGCACATATATGGCCAAGACGTTCCTTAATGTACCTTCAGAAACCAAGTTTACTTGCGACGCGTATGGGTATCAAAATCGACCCGTGTAATCTTTAAAAATCATCTTTTAATGATATAAATAGGAAAAAAAATATCAGAAGTGGCAGAAGGCCATCGAATTACACCTTCCGCTTTAACATATATATATATTATAAAAACCAAATTAACTTGCGACCCGTATGGGAATCAAAATCGACCCGTGTAATCTTCAAAAATCATCTTTTAATGATATTAATAGGAAAAAAAATATTAGAAGTGGCAGAAGGCCATCGAATTACACCTTCCGCTTTAACATATATATATATTATAAAAACCAATATAACTTGCGACCCGTATGGGTATCAAAATCTACCCGTGTAACCTTCAAAAATCATCTTTTAATGATATAAATAGGAAACAAATCAGAAGTGGCAGAAGGCCATCGAGTTACACCTTCCACTTTGGCATATTTATTGCTAAGACCTTCCTTAATGTACCTTCAGAAACCAAATTTACTTGCGATCCGTATGGGTATCAAAATCGACCCGTGTAATCTTCAAAAATCATCTTTTAATGATATTAATAAAAAAAAAATCAGAAGTGGCAGAAGGCCATCGAGTTACACCTTCCGCTTTGGCATATATTATGCTAAGACCTTCCTTAATATACCTGGAAAAACCAAATTTACTTGTGACCCGTATGGGTATCAAAATCGACCCCTGTAAGCTTCAAAAACCATCTTTTAATGATATAAATAGGAAAAACAATCAAAAGTGGCGGAAGACCATCGAGTTACACCTTCCGCTTTGGCATATATATTACTAAGACCTTTCTTAATGTACCCGTAAAAACCAAATTTACTTGCGACCCGTATGGGTATCAAAATCGAACCCTGTAAGCTTTAAAAATCATCTTTTAATGATATAAATAGGAAAAACAATCAGAAGAGGCAGATAGTGATCGGGTTACACCTTCCGCTTTGGCATATATCTAGCTAAGACCTTCCTTAATATAGCTGTAAAAACCAAATTTACTTGCGACCCGTATGGGTATCACAATCGACCCGTGTAATCTGCAAAAATCATCTTTTAATTATATAAATAGGAACAAAATTCAGAAGTGGCAGAAGGCCATCGAGTTACACCTTCCGCTTTGGCATATATCTAGCTAAGACCATCCTTAATATACCTGTAAAAACCAAATTTACTTGCGACACGTATGGGTATCAAAATCGACCCGTGTAAGCTTTAAAAATCATCTTTTAATTATATAAATAGGAAAAAAATTCAGAAGTGGCAGAAGGCCATCGAATTACACCTTCCGCTTTGGTATATATATTGCTAAGACCTTCCTTAATGTACCTGTAAAAACCAAATTTACTTGCGACCCGTATGGGTATCAAAATCGTCCCGTGTAAGCTTTAAAAATCATCTTTTAATTATATAAATAGGAAAAAAATTCAGAAGTGGCAGAAGGCCATCGAATTACACCTTCCGCTTTGGCATATATATTGTTAAAACCTTCCTTAATATACCTGTAAAAACCAAATTTACTTGTGACCCGTATCGGTATCAAAATCGACCCGTGTAAATTTAAAAATCATCTTTCAATGTTATAAATAGGAAAAAAATCAGAAGTGGCAGAAGGCCATCGGGTTACAACTTCCGCTTTGGCATATATATTGTTAAAACCTTCCTTAATATACCTGTAAAAACCAAATTTACTTGCGACCCGTATGGGTATCAAAATCGACCCGTGTAAATTTAAAAATCATCTTTCAATGTTATAAATAGGAAAAAAATTAGAAGTGGCAGAAGGCCATCGAGTTACACCTTCCGCTTTGGCATATATATTGTTAAAACCTTCCTTAATATACCTGTAAAAACCAAATTTACTTGCGACCCGTATGGGTATCAAAATCAACCCGTGTAAATTTAAAAATCATCTTTCAATGTTATAAATAGGAAAAAAATTAGAAGTGGCAGAAGGCCATCGAGTTACACCTTCCGCTTTGGCATATATATTGTTAAAACCTTCCTTAATATACCTGTAAAAACCAAATTTACTTGTGACCCGTATCGGTATCAAAATCGACCCGTGTAAATTTAAAAATCATCTTTCAATGTTATAAATAGGAAAAAAATTCAGAAGTGGCAGAAGGCCATCGAATTACACCTTCCGCTTTGGTATATATATATATTGCTAAGACCTTCCTTAATATACCTGTAAAAACCAAATTTACTTGCTACCCGTATGGGTATCAAAATCGACCCGTGTAAGCTTTAAAAATCATCTTTTAATGTTATAAATAAGAAAAAAATCAGAAGTGGCAGAAGGCCATCGAGTTACACCTTCCGCTTTGGCATATATCTAGCTAAGACCTTCCTTAATATACCTGTAAAACCAAATTTACTTGCGACCCGTATGGTATCAAAATCGACCCGTGTAAGACTTTAAAATCATCTTTTAATGTTATAAATAGGAAAAAATTCAGAAGTGGCAGAAGGCCATCGAATTACACCTTCCGCTTTGGTATATATATATATTGCTAAGACCTTCCTTAATATACCTGTAAAAACCAAATTTACTTGCTACCCGTATGGGTATCAAAATCGACCCGTGTAAGCTTTAAAAATCATCTTTTAATGTTATAAATAAGAAAAAAATCAGAAGTGGCAGAAGGCCATCGAGTTACACCTTCCGCTTTGGCACATATCTAGCTAAGACCTTCCTTAATATACCTGTAAAAACCAAATTTACTTGCGACCCGTATGGGTATCAAAATCGACCCGTGTAAGTCTTTCAAAATCATCTTTTAATGTATATAAATAGGAAAAACAATCAGAAGAGGCAGAAGGCCATCGAGGTTACACCTTCCGCTTTGGTATATATATTGCTAAGACCTTCCTTAATGTACCTGTAAAAACCAAATTTACTTGCGACCCGTATAGGTATCAAAATCGACCCGTGTAAGCTTTAAAAATCATCTTTTAATGTTATAAATAGGAAAAAAATCAGAAGTGGCAGAATGCCATCGAGTTACACCTTCCGCTTTGGCATATATCTAGCTAAGACCTTCCTTAATATACCTGTAAAAACGATATTTACTTGCTAGCCGTATGGGTATCAAAATCGACCCGTGTAAGCTTTAAAAATCATCTTTTAATGATATAAATAGGAAAAACAATCAAAAGAGGCAGATGGCCATCGGGTTACACCTTCCGCTTTGGCATATATATTGCTAAGACCTTCCTTAATGAACCTGTAAAAACCAAATTTACTTACGACCCGTATGGGTATCTAAATCGACCCGTGTAATCTTCAAAAATCATCTTTTAATGATATAAATAGGAAAAACAATCAGAAGAGGCAGCTGGCCATCGGGTTGCACCTTCCGCTTTGGCATATATGTTGCTAAGACCTTCCTTAATGTAGCTGTAAAAACCAAATTTACTTGCGACCCATATGGGTATCAAAATCGATCCGTGTAAGCTTTAAAAATCATCTTTTAATGTTATAAATAGGAAAAAAATCAGAAGTGGCAGAAGGCCATTGAGTTACACCTTCCGCTTTGGCATATATCTAGCTAAGACCTTGCTTAAGATACCAGCAAAAACCAAACCTACTTGAGATCCGTATGGCTATCAAAATCGTCCACTATAAGCTTTCTAAAATCATCTTTTAATGATATAAATAGGAAAAAAATCAGAAGTGACAGAAGGCCATCGAGTTATACCTTCCACTTTGGCGCATATATTAAGACCTTCTTTAATGCACCAGATAAAACCAAATTTACTTGCAACGCGTATGGGTATCAAAAACGTCCCGTGTAAGCTTCAAAAATTCTTTTTTGATGATATAAATAGGAAAACTATCAGAAGTCCATCGAGTGGCAGCTTCCGCTTTGGTACATATACTGCTAAGACCTTCCTTAATGCACCTGCAAAAATCAAATTTACTTGCGACCCGTATGGGTATCAAAATCGACCCGTGTAAGCTTAAAAATCATCTTTTAATGTTATAAATAGAAAAAAAAATCAGAAGTGGCAGAACGCCATCGAGTTACACCTTCCGCTTTGGCACAGATATTGCTAAGACGTTCCTTAATGTACCTTTAAAAACCAAATTTACTTGCTACCCGTATGGGTATTAAAATCGACCCGTGTAATCTTCAAAAATCATCTTTTAATGATATAAATAGGAAAAAGAAATCAGAAGTGGCAGAAGGCCATCGAGTTACACCTTCCGCTTTGGCATATATATTGCTAAGACCTTCCTTAATATACCTGTAAAAACCAAATTTACTTGTGACCCGTATGGGTATCAAAATCGACCCCTGTAAGCTTCAAAAACCATCTTTTAATGATATAATCAGGAAAAACAATCAGAAGTAGCGGAAGGCCATCGAGTTACACCTTCCGCTTTGGCATATATCTAGCTAAGACCTTCCTTAAGGTACCAGCAAAAACCAAACCTACTTGTGATCCGTATGGGTATCATAATCGACCCGTGTAAGCATCAAAAATCATCTTTTAATGTTATAAATAGGAAAAAAATCAGAAGTGGCAGAAGGCCATCGAGTTATACCTTCCACTTTGGCGCATATATTGTTAAGACCTTCTTTAATGCACCACATAAAACCAAATTTACTTGCAACCCGTATGGGTATCAAAAACGTCCCGAGTAAGCTTCAAAAATTATTTTTTGATGATATAAATAGGAAAACAATCAGAAGTGGCAGAAAGCCATCGAGTTACACCTTCGGTTTTGGCACATATATTGCTAAGACGTTCCTTAATGTACCTGCAAAAACGAAATTTACTTGCAACCCATATTGGTATCAAAATCGACCCGTTCAAAAATCATCTTTTAAAGATGTCACTCGATGGCCTTCTGCCACTTCTGATTTCTTTCCTATTTATATCATTAAAAGATGCTTTTAGAAAGCTTACAGTGGACTATTTTGATACCCATACGGGTCGCAAGTAAATTTCGTTTCTGCAGGTACATTAAGAAACGTCTTAGCAATATATGTGGCAAAACGGAAGGTGTAGCTCGATAGCCTTCTGCCACTTATGATTTTTTTCTTATTTATAACATTAAAAGATGATTTTTGAAGCTTACACGGGTCGATTGTGATACCCTTACTGGCCACAAGTAAATTTGGTTTTTGCAGGTATATTAAGGAAGATCCTAGCAATATATATGCCAAAGCGGAAGGTGTAACTCGATGGCCTTCTGCTACTTCTGATTTTTTTCTATTTATATCATTAAAGCTCGGTTTTTGAAGTGTACAGAGGTCGAGTTTGATACCCATACGGGTCGCAACTACATTTGGTTTCTGCAGATGCAGTAAGGAAGGTTTTAGCAATATATTTGCCAAAGCGGAAGATGTAACTCGATGGCCTTCTGCCACTTCTGATTTTTTTCCTATTTATATCATTAAAAGATGATTTTAGAAAGCTTACAGGGGACGATTTTGATACCCATACGGGTCGCAAGTAAATTTGGTTTTTGCAGGTATATTAAGAAATGTCTTAGCAATATTTATGCCAAAGCGCAAGGTGTAACTCGATAGGCTTCTGCCACTTCTAATTTTTTTTTCGTATTTATATCATTAAAAGATGGTTTTAAAAGCTTACACAGGTCGATTTTGACACCCATACGGGTCGCAAATAAATTTGGTTTTTGCATGTGCATTAAGGAAGGTTATAACAATATATGTGGTATAACTCGACGGCTTTCTGCCATTTGATTAATTTTACCTTATTGTTTAAGGAGAGTTTTTGAAACCCATGCGGGTGGAAAGGTAATTTGGTTCTACTGGGGCTTTAAAGGTGGTCATTTTAATAGTTGTGCCAAGGCGGAAGGTGTAAGTGTAACTCCATTTCTGAAATCGCATTTTGTCTATTCAATAAGGTTTGCACGAAAAATTTACTGCTGGAAATTAACTGCCAGTTGTACATCTTCTTCCTCATAAAAATTACTGCTAGAATTTTACTGCTAACTTTACACCGGTATGTCATCTAGGAATTTTCTACATTTTTCTGTGCATGTACACTACATTGGATTTCCAATGCTTCTCACCAAGGCCAGGAAGACCAAGAAGCGATTTTTTACCTGAAATATTTTGAGTTTTGACGAATCCTTGCGGTTCCAAGCAACTTAGAGATCTTTAATGTGCGTGACAACACATACACGGGACCTACATTTTAACCTTCCATCCAAACGAAGACGTCTTTTTGTGAAAAATACTAGCGTAACATTTTTCAAGCGGTTCGTATCGGGAATCGAACTCGGGACCTTGGACTTAGTAGTCACACGCGAACCAACTAAGCCACAGAGCATCTGCTCCTTAAATGTACAACCTAACAACTGAGTCGAGGGCTATGTAATCAACTACCAAAACACAAATGAATTTTATGTTAGCTGGTCGTTCGCTTTGTAAAAAGAGAGCAAGCAATGACCAATTTCGCTGTGTTTGTACCTCATCAAATTGTCAATTTTTGTCTTCGCGACTCCAGCAAAGTCTTGAAAGTCTTTGGTATACATCCTGTAATTGGCTTGTCTGTAGGATGTACTTTCTGTATAAAAATAAAAATAATAAAATGAGATTGACTCAAGTCTGATACAAAGTGAAAAATAGTTTATATTTGGTGTTATTCTAAGCAATTAATTATAATTGTACAATACTTAAAGCACTTATGTATAATAACGAAATGATTCATTTACACTGTGTAGATAATTGAGCTGCAATTCACTTGACATTTTTATCACCGATTGGCTATTAGCACCTCTAAATAGAACGGTTGCTATATTATTAATTATGCAAATTAATACCTTCAAATAGTTGAAGAGCAAGAATGAGTTGCAGATGCGGAAGGTTATATATAATCAACTAAATGTTTTAAATAGCATCCTAAAACGTAGGACAATAGAATCAAAAAAATCCTAAATTTTCAATTAGTTCAATGCAGTCTATTGTTGTACTCGTACACTCACACATTAAAACAATCACAATTTTCAAAATCTACAGTTAAGAACGATTTACCTCCACAAGAAGACTTCCATCTTAGTTATACAATTAAAATATTAAAAAGGAACAAATTTTTATAATCAAAGTCGTAGTGTTACCGTTCAAGTGGGATTGGCTTGATTATTCGTTTAATAATTACAAGCAAAAATAATTATAAGTTCATAAATACATGAAAATAAACATGAAATAGTTAATATTTGAATGGTTTTAATAGTTTGAAGCAGCTCGGAAGTCTTCGGTAATCTTCTGAATGCTTCGGATGGCTTTATGGCTGCTTGTGGAACCAGAAATAAACTTAAACACTGATTAAATGAACGTATGTACAGTTCAACAGGTTGTATAAGTCTTCGGTAGTCTTCGGATTTCTTCGGAATGCTTCGGAAGTTGCTTATGAGGCCCAGTGTGAACTTGAACAATGATGATTAGGAGATATGTACAGTTTGAAGAGGTCCAGACATCTTCGGTAGTCTTCGGATCTCTTCGGAAGGCTTCGTGTTTTAATTGTGGGTCAACGTTACGTTACAAGAAATTATGAAATAAAATTCTATGAACTTAAAAACTACTAATTTACAATATATACAAGTATAAAGGGTTCAGAAAGTCTTCGGCTGTCTTCTGAACTCTTCGGCAGCTTCGTGGTAGTGATGCCTCTACGGGGAAGTCGTCTCGGTGGTAAAGTTTGACAGATGCAATCACAATAACGACTTGTCGGTGAAGTATGGAACGGAGCTTAACGTTCATACGTGGTTTGTTAACTATGGATTGATGAGTTATAATGACATGCCCTGGGTACGGACTTCGAACAGCGTCACCGTCGGAGGATACGTAGGCTATGGAGAGCGCTGCTCGTTGAAGGGTTTGCAGGCTATGGGGAGCACTGCAAGGTGATTCCGTAGGCTATGGTGAGCACTAACGAATGTCTTTCAAAGAATTTGAAATTTTATTTATACACTTCCATTTCCTATGCTTCGTATGTTGAAAAACGTTAATGATGTCTTTAACCAATGGAATTGTGTATTTTGAGTTTTGAATGTAAAATAATCTCCCAATTTCGTTTGTCCAATGAAAGTATAGATTTTTGGGTAGCACAAAAAATGAGTTGGAATTTCTCGCGATTTTTAGTTTGTTCTATTTCCAGCTCGTGTACTTTGATATAGTCAACTGCAATTCTGTCACTTTGTTCTGTGCTAAGCTCGCGTGCGGTGATATAGTCAACAGTAGCTATAGTGAAATTCTAAAGCATTCCCGACAATTTATTTCCAGCTAATCGTTAACAGAACAAATATTAACATCTTAGAAGCTACAGTACTATCTTTTTAATTACTATGGAAGCATTATAGTTAATTTATATCGAAGCAAAATATTAACTATCCACGCACTAATTATTAATTTATATAGGTCACTATAATAATTTATATCATATAGGCCACTAATTTATATCATATCATTACTTTATAGCTAGTATTTATAATCAAGTTAACGAATTAAAACTGAGCTCTAAAATCCATAACGGGCAATTCATATGTTATTCAATTGTTCTAGATTATTCCAAAAATGTGGCAAAATTATGTAAATAACATCTAAAGGTTTCCTATTGTAAGGTTATTAAAACTCTTTAATGTAAACTCTTGTAACCTGTAACCAAGTCCATCTGAAGATGTCGCACCACAAGGTTCCTCCCCTCTTAAAGCTGTTATGTCCGGGAGATTGAAGATGTCACACCACAGAGTTCCAACCAATTATCTTTTGTATACAAATGCCTCGTATACGTTCTACTGTATTATTCTGGTCAAAGGTAGACTTAAGTGACGCAGCATTACACACCCCTCTTAAAGCTGTTATGTCCGGGAGATTAAAGATGTAACACCACAGGGTTCCAACCAATTATCTTTTGTATACAAATGCCTCGTATACGTTCTACTGTATTATTCTGATTAAAGGTAGACTTAAGTGACGCGGCATTACACACCCCTCTTAAAGCTGTTATGTCTGGGAGATTGAAGATGTCACACCACAGGGTTCCAACCAATTATCTTTTGTATACAGAAGTCTCGTATACGTTCTACTGTATTACTCTGGTCAAAGGTAGACTAAAGTGACGCGGCATTACACTCCCCTCTTAAAGCTATTCTGTCCGCGATATTGAAAAACTCTGTGGCGGTGAGAACAATGGGAACTGTTTCTGCAGCTTTCATGCTAATAGAAGCAGAAATCAACACTCTTCATAATAGGTACCGTCTCATTTGGTCTGTAACCACTCCTTAAGTTCTGAACTCCGGTTTTCTAGAAAAGCTCCTTTAGTATATTTCGTACCATCTTCCAGTCCAACCCATCCAGCCCACAACTGATCTTGGGTGTGACCAAGTTCTTGTCTCCAAATTTAATCATCTGGCCTTTGAGGTCCAATAGCGCCTTCTGGTAATTCGATTTACTAGAGGGCCATTGATTAATCGCAAGGTAGTGGACGCCACAATATAGATTGTTTCACCGTATGGTCTTTTCAACTTCTGTTTGTTATCGGCAAAGTTGATTTAGACCACCAAATATATTCTTAAACATCCGAACAAGTCCCCGGGACATATCAAGGTGCGCCGCTATGCAATGTGCCAGGGAATATTCCGATGGCACATCGAATAGATTACCTTGAATCTCTTCGGTGACCCTAAATCTTCCTTTGTCAGAGCCTTTGTACAGAGACTTTTGTTCATCCTCACGAGCGCAAATGTTTGCTTGTCTCACTGCTTGTTTTTCTTCATTATTACGGGTGTCATCAATATCGTAGGGTGCTAACCGATTAATATGACGAATTAATTCCTGACTGTGTACACAAAATTTTCAATAAAATCCAAAAGAGAGTATTCTCGTGTAGAAATATTATTTCTACACGAGAATACTCTATTTTGGATTTAACTAACCGATTGAGGTGCACCGCTATTGTTGTTCCTTTTGGGAGCTAACGAATCCGATATACCACGTCGTTGATCGTTTTTATAACTTTCTACGGACCCTCCCAACATCTTTGTAACTTTGGCGACAGCCCACGCATTCGTTTGAAGTTGAATAGCCAAACGCGGTCCCCTTGTTACAAACCAGACTCCTACGCCTTAATGTCATATTTGGTCTTCAACCAATTGCTTGCGATCTGGTATTATTTCTAACGAGACCATGGGTGCCATGCATCTTGCGCTTGAGCTTCTCGAAGTAGCACTCGTTCACAATGCCATATACGGGATTACACAAAAACTCAAGGTTACATGGTAAGTGTATCTCGCATCCCAGCATAGCACACATAGGTGCCTGACCAGTGCTCTTATGAGCCGAAGACTAACAGATCAATAAAAGTAGATGTAAATATTGGTCCCAATCACTCTGATGTTGAAAGACCACCTTGAAAATGTACTTACTCAAGGTGAGATTCATGCGCCCCACCATTCCATCCAATTACGGTGTAGTTGGGGTCTTTCTCAGCCCCAGAAACCGGCAAACATCTTGGAATAACGCTAACTCAAAATTTCTGCCCTGCTTTTGTTACATGCCAAAATTTGGCAATGTACATTGTTAAATATGTAAATAAATTCCGCAAATATTTTTAAATAAACTGGTCAATTTCCGTCGTCCCCGAGTCGCGCCTGCGCGGAGTGAATGACGCAAATACACCCAGTGTGATGAGACGTCATTAATCTACGAGACCTGAAGCCTAGAACATCTATCTGTGCGGGGTTGGTGTCTTTTCTCTTTTTAGGATGTAAGTTCCCTCCTTATCTTCGTGTGCCTCTACCTGTATCCTTCTCGTCCCACCTACGAACGAGCATAGAGGATGGACGGATAAAATTTGGAGTCAATAATGGCGTGATGTGACCCACAACGAGATGGCCCTGGGATTTGGCTGTAAGGTGCGATCTAAGTGAGTACATTGCTTTTATTTATATTATGCTAAAAAATTGACCATTGTATCACTAAACGTGTTTGGTATTTGATACAAATGGGGCGTAATTTGCCGTGTAATTATACGTTATATTAAACCATTGCGCAATAATATAAAACGCGAGAACCGTAGTCATGGCACCCACGTTGGGCGCCATTACTACAGTTTCCCGCGTTTCATATTATTGCGCAATGGTTTAATATAACGTATAATTACGCGGCCAATTACGCGCCATTTGTATCAAATACCAAACACCTTCAAAAGTTTAATCACAATGTAGATAAAATGGGTACTCACGTGTATTTTTTTTACATCTCAGGGTCCTCGTTGTTTTTGATGTGGGTAGGCTACGCCATCGTTGTTTCAGATACCAATCCGTCCATTCTCTTTTACCCTCGTAGCGGAATGATAGGAACAACCAGGTATCAGGAACGATAAGGCAAGATAAGGTAGGACGGAATCTACATCCTAAAAAGAGAAAAGACACCAACACAACCCCGGTGGATGTTCTTGGCTTGGGGTCTCGTAGCTTAATGACGTCGTATCACACTGCGCGCTTGCGCCATTCACTCCGCGCAGGCGCGACTCGGGGGCGACGGAAATTGACCAGTTTATTTAAAAAAATTCGCGGGAATTTATTTGCATATTTAACAATGTACATTGCCAAATTTTGGCATGTAACACTTTCCAGAGATTTTAGAAACCTCGCCAGACATAATGACGCTGTTTACATTCCACCCGTTGGATTATGTTCGGTACAATGTTATACAATGTAAACGTTCAGAACTTGTGGGTGAACACAAGTTTATTAGAAAACAAAAGCTTGACCTACAAAAACAATTAATAGAAACAAAGGCAGCACTGGAAATCAAAGAATCAGAACTAACAAAAACAAGTACATTCATACGCGGCAATGCAGGCATCCCGAAAGTCGTTCCACAAAAAGTTGATACTATATCAAAAGCCATCCACAGTCACACAGGTACCGTATTCATTGCTGCCACAAACGGTGAAACAGTTCGAGAACTGCAGCTGAAATTTACAACTTTAAACCCGGTTACTGACGAAATTACAATAAAACAAATACGTGTTAATCGTAGAAACGGAGAGCGAGCTCGAAGCGGATAAGATCATCGTCTTCTACGACATACCGTCTTATTTAAAAGAATCAGAAATTAAAAATTACAAATACAATTTTGAAGATAAAATAAACCATGAAGAGTGACCGACAACGAAACGTTCAGCGATCACAACCTAATACGGCCTAGCTGCGCTGGAACACTCGCATAAAACCGCACAACACATACTAAAAAATACAACCTTGAAAAAGCCAATTGGCATAAGCTTAAGGATTCTTGACAAACGCCAACACCCATAGCAACAGGAGGAGACATACATGAATATATTAAACAACTAAACTACGTAATAAGGACTACAATGGACGCATCAATACCCCGACAAAAACTCAACACAACACTAAAAAGGTAAAGTGCATGCTGGAACTAACCAAGCTTAAGAAAAAACGCCGAAGCATTAGGACAAATTTCAAGAGATCCGTAACAAACGACAGCTTTATTTGACTATATACCGTGAAACAAAGGGCAACTACATAAAACAACTGTACGAAATGAAAAGGCATATCTGAATGGTCTTCGTAGAAAGACGCTTACAGATTGATCCATGGGAAATACCTTTCAAAATAGTAACCGATAAATTAAAAGACCAACTGCATACTTGACTTTAAAAACCCGATGGTACGGAGACAAGGAACTGGGAGGAGACAGAGAACATACTCATGACACCACTGCTACCCGACCACGAACCGCAAACGAAACACCGGAACAAACTGCCAAACTTACGCAAGTGACTGAACAAAACGGACATGGTAATAGACCATGGAGCCGGGTATGCGAGACTATCCGACCCTACACGGACTAAAAGGTCATTGCCGCAATACGGCGCTAAAAGCCGCATAAAACTCCAGGACCAGACAGGATATAGGCGGAAGAATAAGAATACTAGAACCGCAACTGGTGTCCGCGTTATGCCTGAATCCATCCAAATTTCCGAACATCTGAAAACAGACAGACCTTGTTATGATCACAAAATATAAACTGAAAGATCCAACAAACACAAATTCATACAGACTAATATGCCTACTGAACATATTGAGTAAGAGATTTGAACGACTATTATGCGAGAGGATGCGTGAGCACAGGGAACCGGCTGGCATGCATCCAAGACAGTACAGGTTTAGGAAGAGGACGCTCGACAGAACACGCAATAAACGCCACAACAAACACTCTAGCAGAAGCAAGTCCAAAATACGTCATGGTAAACCTTGAGGACGCCTTCAACAACCTATGGTGGCCTTCGCTTTTTATTCGCTTACAGCACCTAAGATGTCCACAATAACTATATCACTTGTTTAGAAGCTACTGTCAGGACGAGCACACGAATCTACGATCAAGGGAACCAAACATATACAGCATCACATATAGAATAACCAAGGTTTGCCTACAGGGTTCAGTGTGCGGCCCGCTCTTTTGGGAGGAACTGTTGTAGATCCTGGAAGCGGTGGCAGAGGTGTTTGTCTATCATAGCCTATGCGGACGACATCTTGATCGTGGTGGAAGGGGACTCAAGGAGGACTCTCGGAAACAAAGCGACAAGTGCACTACTCAAACTATATAACTGGACTCCTAACAATAAACTAAAAATCGGACAGACAAAAAACACATACACGGTAATCAAGGAAACCTCTAAACGCAACCCACTCGTTTTAATAGACAACAAATCAATCGCACGAGCACGAACATGCAAATACTTGTAACGAAAAACTTAATTACAATCGCCAGAACATGTAACAACGCGACACAGGCAATGTAAACCATTGCAACGCGATTATAAAATACCACTGCGCAACGTGTGCCTGTATCTTGGCAATGTGCTGACAGCTATGGGCACACAAAATG
This sequence comes from Platerodrilus igneus, assembly GCA_036346225.1. NCBI lineage: Eukaryota > Metazoa > Arthropoda > Insecta > Coleoptera > Lycidae > Platerodrilus > Platerodrilus igneus. Next base: position 82,386 of record JARFIW010001320.1, read on the forward strand.
ACATTACTAAAACCAAAGCAAACAGTTAACATAACGCAAAGGGGCACATTAATTCAACTGACTGGTGCCTACAAGACGACCGTCACTGATGCTTTATCCGTGATTACCGTGATAATGTCGCTAGACCAGATAATAAGAGAAAGAAAAGCAATGTTCCACCTTCGTTAAAATCGATTGGACAAAGTAGAAGAAGTACTACGATCTCCAGCAAGCACGAAGAAGGAGATAAAGGAAGCGGTCCTGTCCGAATGGCAAAATAGACGGATCAACAGCGCAACTGGGCGACAAACATACCAATGAATCCCGGACATAAGACACAGACTAACGACCAAACACATGCTAATTCATTTTCTGATGGGCTACCGGCCATACCCGACAAATGATGACTTGTGTAGGTGTGGAAAAATTGGATCGCGAGAGCACATGCTTTTCGACTATGAGAGCACACGCACATCACACACACACGCGCGCGCGCACACGAAGAGAGGTATAAAAGAAGCTGTCCTGTTCGAATGGCAAAATAAATAGGACAATAGCACAACTGGGCGACAAACATACGAATGGATACCGGACGTAAGACGCAGACTAAAGACCTAACACATAACCATGCAGAGATGATTCATTTTCTGACGGGCCACGGGTCAAACCCGACATATACATATCGGATGCACTTGACAAATGTGTGGAAAAGTTAGAGCACCATGGCATATGCTCTTCGACTGTGAAGGCTACCAAAGCACACACAATGAAAGAAATACAATACTAAATATACCGATACGACAAATAATATTTAACGAACGCAATTTAGACACTTGCCGACAAAATCACAAAGGCTATATGCACAAACGTTACTTCGAATGGCAGGCACTGCAACGATGACCACACTGACACGAACATATCACGTTCACAAACTTTCACTGGCTATTCCAGGAGCACTCTGTTTCTGATGACTGTGAAACCGAACAGTAACAACACAACGCATGAACCGAAGCAACCAAATCGTCTCTACATTAATACTAATGTTAGATTTAGAATAGTTATAAATTAATTTTGATATTGTAGTAGAATAGGGTACTATGCACTAACATAGAATTAACATAAAATAGGAAAACGGACCGTATTCGAAACATAAAACTGCCAACAACGTAGCTAGAACAACGGACGTACAAAATAAAACAACCTTAAATAAAACAAAAAGCAACACAGATACACGCGCGCGCGCACTGAAGGACGGTGCACAAGCAATCTTCGGTTTCCGGGTGCTAACGGCTGGGGACGTGCCTTGTGAATGCGGACACCTCAGTCTCTGATTTCCAGCTGCCTATGATCCCGACTGAGTAAGACGCATGCGAAAACAACAAAATAAAAAAAGCTCCACACATATGCACAGACAAACGCACACCACACGTACACATGCACACGTACGCGTGAACACACCACATACTGTTATCATTGGAGTGGGGGGCGTCTTAAAGGAAGTAGGCTTGGCTTGATTAATTGTTTAATAACATAAGCAAAATAATTATAAGTTACAAAAGATACATAAAATTAAAGTGAAATTTAATTCTTGAAGTAGTTCGGAAGTTTTCGGTTATCTTCAGAACTCTTCGGAAGCTTGATGCTTGCTTGTGAACACCAAAACAAACTCAAACACATATAATGAATGTCTATATAGCTCGAAGGCGGTGAAAACGGCTTCGGTAGTTTTCGGAACTCTTCAGAACGTTTCGTGTTGTCACATAGAGTTATGATTTGAAATTAAAAACTACTACTTTACAATATTTACAAGTATGGGGGGTTCGGAAGTCCTCGGTTGTCTTCGGAACTCCTCGGAAGGCTTCGGAATTGAATAGTGAAGTTCAATAATAACGTGAAGAGCAAATATTTGAAATTAAAAACTACTACTTTACAATATTTACAAGTATGGAGGGTTCAGAAATCTTCGGAACTTCTCGGAAGACTTCGGAATTGAATTTGTGAAGTCCAATAATAACTTGAACGGTGGTGAATAGCGATTAATTACAAGTTTGGAAGGCCTAGACGTCTTCGGTGATATTCGGTATTTATTTAATAAGTATAAGCAAAAAAATAATTGTAAGTTTCATAAATACATGAAAATAAAAGTGAAATAGTTAAAATTGACTGATTTTAACAGTTGAAGTAGTTCGGAAGTCTTTGGTAATCTTCGGAAGGCTTCGTGCTTGCTTGTGGAACCAAAATAAACTTAAACACTTATTAAATGAATGTATATACAGCTTGAAGGCGGTGAAAACAGCTTCGGTAGTCTTCGGATCTTCTCGGAAGGCTTCGCAATTTGCTTGTGAGGCCAAGTAGAAATTTGAATAACGGTTGTTATAAAATATTTACAGTTGGAAGAGGTCCAGTCGTCTTCGGCAGTCTTCGGAACCTTTCGGAAGGTTTCGTGTTTTACTTGTGGCACAACGTAAAATTACAAAGAATTATGATTTGAAATTAAAAACTACTAATTGACAATATATATAAGTATAGAGGGTTCAGAAGCCTTCATTTGTCTTCGGAATTCTTCGGAAGGCTTCGGAACTTAATTGGGAGGCCCAGTAAGAACTTGGACAGCGATAATTAGAAAATATTTACAATTTTAAGGGGCCCAAACGTCTTCGGTGATCTTCGGTACCCTTCGGCAGACGTCGTGGACGTGGTGCCCCAGGCCTAGTAGAGCACGGCTCCGTCAAACTCTACTGGGGTGTTGTCCCGGAGGTAGTCCTGGCAAATGCAGTCGGCGACATTACAGTAATCTACTTCTCGGAATGTGTTTGTAGTAGATTGAATGATTTCCTTCGGCGACGGCGATAGCGGAGGCAGAAACCTCGGATGCGGTCGCATGGAACGGATCGCATGTCGAAGGGCGTTCTGCGCTTATTTTCGGGCTGCTTGATGCACAGAACGAGGCTTACTACCCATACGTAGGTTGTTGATTTAAACTAAGGAATTATTATGACGCCCACCAGGTACGGCGGCGGACAGCGTAACGTTGCAGGCTATGATGAGCGCTGCGTTTGGAATTATAGCAGGCTATGGAGAGCGCTGCTTGGGTGGGCCTAGCAGGCTATGGGGAGCACTGCAAGGAGAGGATTCCTAGGCTATAGTGAGCACTACGATTGTCTTCTGCAGAATTTGAAATTATACAGTTCTGGTTCCTATTATTCCTGTGTTGAAAAACGTTAATGACGTCTTTAACCAATGAAATGCGTTTTCGAGTTTTCGATTTTGTAAAAGAATCTAAAAATTTAGTTTAATCAATGAAAGTATAGATTTCTGGGTAGCACAAAAACTTTGTTGGAATTTCTCGAGATTCTTTGGTTTGTTCTATTTCCAGCACGTGTACTCTGATATAGTCAACTAAGTTTGTTCAGTGCTCTGCGTGTGATGGTAGAGTTAACATTCATCACATACACGCGCGCACACACATATACACCTACACGGTGCCGGGTTCGTGCACTACGAACGCGGACAGCTCGGTCTCTGTCTTCCGACTGGCGGTGGTCAAGAGTGAATAAAAACAGGAAATACAAACACAACACTAAAACAGCACACACCCACACACACAGATTTGCGGCAGCACACACACACACACACACCACACCCACACATAGACACACAGAAAGAAAATACATACACGTTCAAACAATAAATCAAAACCCAACTGTACCGACATTGTTCTAACTTAACTCGTCAGACAGTGTAATGTAAGTAAGGGCCGATACACTTGCAGCCATGTCCGCAATGCTCCACCCGAAGGTACTACATTGGGTTTAAACGCGATAAATTTTAATTACTTCAAAATCTGACTTCAAAATTAATTAACCATAAACAAAATGTATAAACTAAAACTAAAGTTAGGATTTAAATAATGGTATGTTTGGCGTTGACTTTGGAGTGTGTTTGATCACCAAGATACTAACAAAGCGTAAAAGTGAAGGGATCCGTAATACCGAATAGCAGCCGCCAGCTCTGCCTACCGGTGCGACCTGAAGGGTCGACTTAAAACTATACAAATATAGCTAACTAATGTTTACTAGTGGATTCGAATTTTAAGCATACGCCAAATTTATTAATAGCCAATCCAGCTATTTGTTCCTGCACTATAAATTTACAAGTATTTTATTCTAACTTCAGCCTAAATTCGTCCCTAATGTTCCCTATCGTGCCCTAACTAACCTATATTCTAATTTCAATCTTAAATTGTCAGAGAGCACGCCGAAAACTTGCTAGAACATAAATTTAAAAAATAAATGAACAATGTAAAGCGTTTTTAACGAAGATCTTAACTCCTGAGTGTGGTAAGAAAATTCTGAGAACAGCTTTGATTTCAGCGACCAAAAATACACAAAATACACCAATCAGACATAAGAATACAGCAATCTTGTTGGTTCGTGTTATGATCTAGGCTGTCTAAATAAATAACAGCTCACAATACGAGCCCACAGTTTATAATAAACATTCCACCATCACTGAAGTAACAATTATAGTCCATTTGTAATACACATAACCTTAAAAACATCGCTTGACGGGATTTGTGAGAAACTTAGGTCTAATTTACTACGCAAATTTAATGATCTGGCCTTTGAGGTACAATAACGCCTTCCACATATACTGGTAATTTGATTTACTAGAAACTTCTGTTTGTTATTGGCGAAGTTGATCCAGACCACCAAATATATTCTTAAACACTCAAAAAAGTCCTCGGGACATATCAAGGTGCGCTGCTATGCATTGTGCCAGGGAGTATTCCGATGACACATCGAATAGATCACCTTGAATCTCTTCGGTGACCCTAAATCTCCCTTTGTCAGAGCCTTTGTACAGACTTTTGTTCATCCTCACGAGCGCAATTGTTTGTTTGTCTCACTGCTTGTTCTTCTTTATCATTACCGGCGTCATCAATATCGTAGGGTGCTAACCGATTAAGGTGCACCGATATTGTTCTTCCTTTTGGGAGCTAACGAATCTGATATACCACGTCGTTGGTCGTTATTATAACTTTCTGCGTACCCTCCCAATATCTTTGTAACTTTGGCAACAGCCCACGCATCCGTCTAGAGTTGAATAGCCAAACGCAGTCCCACTGTTACAAACCAGACTCCTACACCTTAATGTCATATTTGGTCGTCAACCGATTGCTTGCGATCTGGTATTATTTCTAACGAGACCATGGATGCCATGCATCTTGCGCTTGAGCTTCTCGAAGTAGCTCTCGTTCACGATGCCATTTCCGGAATTACATCTAAGCTCAAGATTACATGGTAAATGTATCTCGCATCCCAGCATAGCACACGCAGATGCCTGTCCGGTGCTCACATGAGCAGAAGACTAATAGATCAATAAAAGTACGAGGCTTGTTCAATTGAAACCCATCTTTGATTCAGGAAAAATTTATTGACAACTAAATTTAGAAATAATTACCACTTCGATTAAGGCACATATCCCATTGTTTCGTCAAACTATGTATACCCTGCCTAAAGAAATCTTGTGGCAGCTGCTCGAAGAATTCTTTCACGGCGTTTTGTACTTTTTCGTCCGGCTAAAAACGGTTACCTTTTAACGCTTTCTTCAGTGGTCCAAAGATGTGAAAATCGCAAAGCCATAAATCGGGAGTATGGGGTGGATGCCCTAATATTCTCAATTTCTTTCGCTGTAGATTTTCTTTCACTACGTTAGCAACATGAAGTTGAGCATTGTCGTGAAGCAGAATGACACCACGTGAAAGCTTCCCTGGGCGTTTTCGTCTTATTACTTGATGGAATTTGTTCAAAGTTTCATTATACAGGTATACGTTGATATGGACACGAGGTTCTGTAAATTCTATCAACAAGGGTCCTTCATGGTCAAATAAAAATGTCAACATGACCTTACCGGCAGAAGGTTGAACTTTAAACTTCTTTGGTGGCGGAGAATTTGCGTGTTTCCATTGCATCGATGACAGCTTACTGGATGGTTCAAAATAATGACACCAAGATTCGTCGCCAGCAATTATTGCCGAGAAAAAATTGTTGCCATTTTGTCTGTATTCCGTGAGGTATTGCAAGGATAAGCCCATTCGCAACCTTTTTTGGTTCTCTGACAAAAGGCGAGAATTTCAATTGAACAAGCCTCGTAGATGCAAATATTGGTCTCATTGGGCGCATTACTTCGGCTGACTGATGCATACAAGATGACCGTCACTGATGCTTTATCCGTGATTACCAGAATAACGTCGCTAGTATTGATAATAAGAGAAAGAGGGGCAATGTTCCACCTTCGTGAAAATCGACTGGAGAAAGTAGAAGAAATACTACGATCTCCAGCAAGCACGCAGAAGGGGATAAAGGAAGCGGTCCTGTCCGAATGGCAAATTAGACGGGACAATAACGCAACTGGGCGACGAACATACGAATGGATCCCGGACATAGACACAGACTAACGACCCTACATTTGATTTTCCAATGCTCCGCCCGAAGGTACTACATTGGCCAGTACCTGGAAAATTTTGAATTCTGCCGAACCCTTAATGTTGCAAGCAAGGTAGGGATCTTTAACGTGCGTGACAACACTCACACACGTGACCTCCATTTTACCTCTCATCCGAACGAGGATGTATTTTTGTGAAAAATGTTCACCTAACATTTTTCAAGCGGACCGTGTCGGGAATCGAACCCGAGGCCTTGGGCGTAGTAGTCAAACACACACACACACACAAACACACACCAACTACGCCACGGAGCCGCCACAGACTAACGACCAAACACATACAACCAAGCCAAAGCTAATTCATTTTCTGATGGGCTACGGGCCATACCCGACAAATGATGACTTGTGTAGGTGTAGAGAAGTTGGATCACCAGAGCACATGCTCTTCGACTGTGAGAGCACACGCACATCTCACACACACACGAAGAGGGGTATAAAAGAACTGTCCTGTTCGAATGGCAAAATAAATACGGACAATAGCAAAACTGGGCGACGAACATACGGATAGATACCGGACGTAAGACACAGGCTAAAGATCTAACACATAATCAAGCAAAGGTTTGATTCATTTTCTGGCGGGCCACGGGCCATACCCGACATATACATTTCGGATGCACTTGCCAAATGTGTGGAAAAGTTAGAGCACCAGGGTACATGCTCTTCGACTGTGAAGGCTTCCAAAGCGCACACAATAAAAGAAACACTACTAAATATACCGATACGACAAATAATATATAACGAATGCAATTTAGACACCTACCGACAAAATCACAAAGGCTATGCACAAACGTTACTTCGAATGGCAGGCACTGCAAAACGATGACCACACTGACACTAACACATCACGTTCACAAACATTCACTGGATATTCCAGGAGCAATCTGTTCCTGATGACTGTCAACAACCTCGCTAAAACAAGGGATGTACAAAATAAAACAACAACCTTAAATAAAACAAAACGCAACACAGATACACGCGCGCGCACTGAAGAACGGTGCACAAGCAATCCCCGGTTTCCGGGTGCTGACGGCCGAGAACGTGCATTATGACTGCGGACAGCTCAGTCCCTGGTTTCCGGCTGCCGATGATCGCGAAAACACAACAAAATAAAAAAGCCCCACACATTTGAACAAACAAACAAACACCACACGTACACATGCGCACGCACGCGCAAACACACCACATACATCACATACAAACGTGCGCGTGCACACACACACATACACTCACACAAACACTTAGAGACGATGCAAGAATAACCCACGGTTTCCGCGTGCCGAGACGGGTTCGTGCACTACGAACGTGGATAGCTCGGTCTCTGACTTCTGATTGCCAGTGGTCGAGAGTGAGTAAAAACAGCAAGAATAAATACAACACTAAAACAGCACACACACATGCACACACGCAGATTCGTGACAGCACACACACACACACACACACGACACCTACACATAGACACATAGAAAGAAAATACATACACGTTCAAACAACAAATCAAAACCCCCAACTGCACCGACATTGTTCTAACTGGATCAAGCATGCTTAAATTGTCAGACAGTGTAATGTAAATAAGGACCGCTATACTTGCGGCCATGTCCGCAATGCTCCACTCAAAGGTACTACATTGGGTTTAAACGCGATAAATTTTAATTACTTCAAAATATGACTTCAAAATTAATTAAACATAAACATAATGTATAAACTAAAACTAAAGTTAGGATTTAAATAATGGTATGTTTGGCGTTGACTTTGGAGTATGTCTGATCAACAAGACACTAGCAAAAAGTAAAAGTGGGGGATCCGTAATACCGGATAGCAGCCGCCAGCTCTACCAACTGGTGCAACCTGAAGGATCGACTTAAAACTATACAAATATAGCTAACTAATATTTCCTAGTGGATTTGAATTTCTAAGCATGCGCCAAATTTATTAATAGCAAATCCAGCTATTTGTTCCTACTCTAAATTTATAATATCGTCCACCCTAGTCTAAGTATTTTATTCCAACTTCAGCCTAAATTCGTCCCTAACCTTCCCTATTGTTCCCTAACTGACTTATACTCTAATTTCAATCTTAAATTGTCAGACAGCATACCGAAAACCTGCGAGAAAATAAATTTTAAAAAATTAATGAACAATGTAAAGCGAAAATTTTAACTCCTGAGTGTGGTAAGAGAATTCCGAGCGCAGCTTTGATTTCAGCGACCAAAAATATACAAAAGACACCAATCAGACATAAGAAAACAGCAATCTTGTTGGTTTGTGTTATTATCTAGGACTGACTAAATAAATAGCAGCTCACAACACGAGCCCAGTTTATAATAAAACATTCCATCTGCACTTAAGTAACAATTATGTTAGTCCATTTGTAATACACATAACCTTAAAAACATCGCTTGACCGGATTTGTAAGAAACTTAGCTCTAATCTTACACATTTACTACGCATCCACGCTACTGATGAAAAAAATTGCAGGCAACCAAGCGAATAAAGTTGATAAGTCTTAAATCGGATGTCATTCTAGTATTACGACGTTCTGCTAATGCATTACGTCACTTCCCGAAGCATTAGGGTTGTGAGCGCGTGTTCTAGGGGTAAATCACGTTCAGGAATTGGTCATCTCTTCCCATAGAGAAAGTAATCCGTAACATTATATTCTAAAGTGAGGTTATTAGCATTCGTCTCATCTTACACTATAATAATGCAATCTAATCCTTTTTTATTAGAGCGGTTTGCTCTTTGATTTATGTAGCCTTCATCGACAGGTTTTTGTATTTGGTTACTTCTTTTTGCTACAACCGTGAACACATTGGTACAAGTTTGACTAATTAGAGCTCTCTGTAGTTGTTACTGGGAGAAACTACTTATAGTTGCGTTGCCGGTTATTTACTTTTTGTTAACTACGCTGATGAGAATTGAGGAAGTGAGATGATATTGTGTTCTATTAGAGAAGCAATTACGAAATAATTGTTGAATTGAAGTAGGTCTTATTTAGTTGTACGTGATTTAGCTTAATTGACACTCTATTTGAATTTTTTATAACTCCTTAATGATATCAGACAGCCATGTTGTGTTAGAAATAATTATTAACTTTATAAAAATTCATAATGTAGCCGTGAAAGTTAGTAAATTATTTGTACTATAACGAGAATTCCTATACGGATGTGAAATTTTTTTTTCAAAAGTATGATTTCCATAATTGATTGAGAAACAAATGCGTCCATGTTCCCCTCGTTAAAGTTATTACAATACTCTTAAGATAGAAAATAAGGAAGAACTCCTGTTAATTTATTTATAGCCAAAGAGCTAGCTAACATTAAGTATGCATGGAAAGAGTCAGAGAAATTGAGTGTGTGAAAAGCCATATCATCGCCTCCTGAGGTTGTCGACAACATAGATGTGAGAGTGCAGTCACAAAAATCATAAGTCGAAGAATGCCGTATCTCTTTTAATAATTGTCAGGTAATGAAATAGTCTACAAAACTGGTTATTACGTAAAATTTGGTATTGCAGCGCCGATTGGTTTGCGTCTGACCAGAATAGTTACATTAAAATTTAAACGAAGCGTTAGTATACAAAAGATGATTGATGAGCCCTGTAGTACCACATCTTTCAGATAGATTTAATTGGCAGGTGCAAGAGTTTTACATTTAAGAGTTATTTAGATTACAATAGGAAATCTCGAGAATGTTATTTGCATAATTTCTAGTATGCTCCCGAATTAACTAATGCAGTGAAATGTATATAAATTACCGTCATGAATAATGGAAGTCAGTTCTGATTGAAACTTTGATTACCATACTTGTTCTAATTTAAAACTACAATAGTCGTAATATGAAATAGAGTAGTGGTACATATGTGGTATAAATTACCGTTGATATAATTTACTGTAATGATTATATAAATTAATAATTAATGCTTTGATAAGTTAATTATAGTGCTTCGATAGTAAATAATTAGAAAATTGCATCGTAGTTTTAAGAAAATAATATTTATACTTTTAGCGATTATCTGGAAAATTCTTGTGAAAGCTTTTGGAATTCCATTGTAGCTGCAAGTTATTGAAAAGACTTGTATAAGCATTTTGATAATAAAGAACTGTTGTTTGTGCAAGAGTTTTCGTTACACTGGTGTCAAGCAATGGGATTAAAGACTTCTGAACGACTTCTATTTGCATGTCTGTCACTCCTACTCAAACAGAAATTGGACAGCAAAATTCTTTTATTCTGGAAGGAGTTCAAGCCGGGCGTTGCGGGGAGCTAGGTTGAAAATTCCGCCAACTCAGGAAAAATTTGAGCAGCAGGAACGAAACGCTGTAGGCCTGGCAACGCAATTAGAAAAAGAAATACGAATTTTAAAGAAAAATTACAAGAACACGCAAAGAAGCTCTGCGAGCCTGACAGCGAAATTAAAAGAAAGGAATTTATACAGGAAACTACAAACTCCGCAGAAAACCTGGAAGCCAAATTTTCCGGCGACTTACAAAAATTGAAATTAGAGTTTTCAGGGGATTTATTAGAAAACCTGCATGATCTGGAAGCAAGATTTTCGGAAAACAAGACTTCGCGTAAAGTCGAAGAAGAGATACTAAGCATGGAACAACGAATTAATTTGCTAACTGCACAGGCACCAAAGCCCTCAGCGCCGGTGATACAACAGCGCACCCCAGAAGGGAAGTCACTTTGGCAGACATATTTCAAGCAATTGGAGGCTGAAGCTAGAAGGTGACCGCGTTGATTGTCGCGTTACAAGGTAAGACCTTGAATATCTTGCATACCATACCAGACCGTGACCAAAGAAGCTACGCAGATCTAACATCACGGCTGGAAATGGAGTACAACGACTCTCGTATGCAACAAGTGTACCACGTTGAAGTGGAGAACCGTTACCAAAAAACTAACAAACATTTGCAAGAGTTTGAAACCACTACTGCTCGCTCGGTGAGACTAGCCTACCCGGCATCACCGGTTAGTTTTCTAGTGTTAATGGCAGTGAAGAACTTCGCTGACGGGATACGCGACGGAGTGGTCGAGCAAACACTATGGTTGGCCGAATCAAAAACTTGACGTGATGCGTTGGCTCATGCCTTAAAGTTTGAAGCAGCAAAGCAAGCGACGCATTTGATTTATGGAAAAGTAGAAAAACACAAAACACCTCTCAAACACTGTACAAACACAAACCACCACTCACACGCTTACACACATACACATAACCCTCATCCACATACACACACACACACACACATAGCACATACATAACACACACATAACACACACATAACACACGCCCTCAAGCCCGCGTACATACACACACTCACACGCTTTACAAGCACAACCTATTCACACACTTACACTGCCTTTTCAACATCTGGATTTTCGGCTGCCGATGGTCCGCACTGATAAGGCAATATCTGTTGAGCGTTCCTCCTTGACGACTGGGATATCCGGCTTCTGATGGTCCTGATCCTAAAAGGGGAACGTAACACGGATACCAACATCACACTCACAACACGCATACACACAACCCTCACACACACACACACACACACACACACACACACACACACACACACACACACACACACACCATACAAACACAAATGCCTTGCCTTTTCAACATCTGGATTTCCAGCTGCCGATGGTCCGGACTGACAAGGCAATGTCCGTTGAACGTTCTTCCTTGACGACTGGAATATCCGGCTGCCGATGGTCCTGGTCTTAGAGGGGAAACGTAACACGGACATCAACATCACACACATAACACACATACACACAACCCTCACACACACACATACACACACATAACACATGCCCTCAAGCGCGCGCACACACACACCACACACACACACGCCTTACTGACGGTTGCTTTCTGTGGGGAAGCCAGGTCTGCTTAAATTTCAGGTAGCAGACTACTGAAGCGCTGGAACAAATAAATAAAATAAATAAATAAATAAAAAGTAGAACGCTATGGAAAAGAGCAGAAACAAGAAAGCGTGGTAAAAATGACTCGACGGATATTTCGTGATCAGCAATCGGAAGAAAAATCCACAACGCCAAAACAGTGGATTTAGACACAGGTAAAGCCAATGTAAACGTTTTAAAGACGAACACGAGGAACTGAAATTAATAGAGGAGATCGACGGAAGGGAGCGAATGTCGATCTGCACAGCTTCTGTCACAAAGACAGTCACCGCATCGCGCAAATAAAATATGATCTTGTTGGTCAGACTACAATGATCAACAACGACTGGCAGCATCTACAGTTGCGAACGGAACAGGAGAATGACAAAGACCTAGATTTCATTCTGGTTTGGAAATCCTGAGGAGAACGTCCATCATGACAGAGCATTAGCCCGTTGAGTAGCACGTTAAAGTCGTGCTGTGCATAATGGGATTCCCTGAAAGTAGAAAATGAGATCTTGGTGCAATCATTGGAAAATAGAAATGGATCCGTGAGATACGCTTCAACTGGTAGTTCTTAAAAACCGAGTATGTGGTTTTAGGACAGCTGCATAATGAGACGTCTTGAGGATACTTCGACGTTAAGAAGACTCTGGAGAAAGTCCGAGCACGATTTTACTGGTTAGGCTCCAATGGACAATGCAAAAAAGTAGTACCGTAAGTATCAGCTGTGTGCAACATTTGGAAACCGCAACGCTCCAATGTGGCAATATAACGTGGGAGCTCCTTTGGGAGAGTGGCAATTGATATTGCCGATCTATTCCTTGAGACCGAGTTCCAGAATAAGTACAATTTGGTAGCAATTAACTATTTTACGAAATTGACCGAAGGGTATGCTATACCAAACCAAGAAGTTGCAACGGTCGCCGACTGCTGATAAAGGAATTGCTTTGCCGCTTTGGAGTCCCTATGCAGTCACACGCCGATCAGGGCCGAAATTTTGGGTCAGGTTATGTAACTCTTTCTTCCATTGTTAAATTTTCAATGGTAATCTTATGGTACTTCAAGGTATATGATCGGCATCTCCTCCCGCAACAATAGTTTCTTTGAATTTATAAGATTTTTCCTTTGCACCACTGACAAGTTTGAATTTTTACAAAATGCTTGTCGTTCGCATTCTGACGGGTGCATTTAGATCGGTTTACATCGGTTTTTGATGACGGATTTTTTGGGAGAAGTGTTTTTAGGGTTCCGATATTTTGTCAAAAAGTTTCTAAAATTCTAGAGACGTATTCAGTCAAATAGAATCCAATCATTATGATTGCGCGTGCTGGATAGCATTAAGTGGAGATACAGCAGCTGCTTAGGAGTACCAGCGTGTTTTTTGCGGGTAATAGAGGCGCTTGTAGAGACGGAAAGATTGAACACTGTAAAGCGTACGAGGAGACATGCTGTTTAATTTCTACAAAGTTAAAAACTGTATTTGAATCACAACACGGTAACAAAAATTGTACACATGCAAATAAGTGTCAAAGATTTGAAAAAGCCTACCATGCTCTACAGACGCTGAAAATAACCTCAAGTTCTTATGTGTACACAACATACTTAGCAATTTAGGTATATTATACATTGGGAAAACTAGGCGATATGTTCAGGTTAGAGTAAATTAACGTAAACGGTGCTTTAGGATTAGTTAGTTCAGTAATTCACCAACACAAATCAATTGCGATCCGTTGGAATAGTTCCAATATGCATTTTGGACCAGCAGCAAATGTACCCAGCAGTCGACCCTGCACAATCATAAGGAAAAATAAATGATGATATTATTTATCATTGATTAATATGCTTAAATTTGCAGATGGTATAGCGGTATTATCATCTAGGCGACTCCGTGGTGTAGCTGGTGTGCGTGTGGCTGCTATGCCCAAGGTCCCGGGTTCAAATCCCAACACGGTCCCCTTGAAAAATGTTAGGCGAACATTTTTCACAATAATACGCCCTGGTTCGGATGAGAGGCAAAATGGAGGTCTCCCGTTCCGTGTTTGAGTGTTGTCCGCACGTTAAAGATCCCTACCTTGCTTGAAATAGCAAGAGTTCGGCAAAATTTGAAAAATTTCCAAGCAACAAAAAAACTCGCTTCCTGGCCAATGTAGCACCTTCAGGTGAAGCATTGGAAAATCAAATGTAGGGTATTAGCATTTAGCAAGGCAGAGCTAAAAGCAGTTTTTAATGAAATGGAAACAGTTCCAAGAGAGAGGTACAGTATAAAAGTTAACAAAAATAAAACTAAAATACTGGTATGTAAAGGAGAGGAAAATACCTCAGAAACTAAAATACAAGTAGAAAACGAGAACTTAAAAGATGTTAGAATTTCTGATACCTAGGAAACCAAATATCGTAAGATGGAAAAGTGCAAATGATATAAAACAAAGATTAGCTTAAGGCCATGCTGCATTTAACGTGGACAGTAGGAGAAGCGGAGATAAAATCTCTTGAAATGTGGTATTACTGGCGTATGATGAAGATATCGTGGACGGACAAAGTTAGGATAAAAGGCGTTTCAGAAATGGTAGAGAAAGAAAGAAATATGTAAAAATAGTAAGAAATAGAAAAGATAGGATGTTAGGTCACATACTAAGGCATTATAGAATAGTACGAAACATACTAGAAGCAGAGATAGGTAGACTAGGTTAGACTATTGCACACAAGTAGAGGGTATGGCCGATCCCAACGCTTTGCCGCCGCCGCCGCCGCTAATCGTTTTTTAATGTGTTTTCTCATTAAAAACCTATTAGCACTAATAGTTTTTTATGGGTTTTCTTTCTCATTAAAAACCCCATTAGCACTAATCGCTATGTAATTGGTTTTTCCATTAAAACACATTATCACTAATCGTTTTTTAATTGGTTTTCTCATTAAAACCCATTAGCACTAATCGCGTTTTAATTGGAAAACTCATTAACACTCATCGCTTTTTAATGGAAAAACTCATTAACGATGTTATCATTTTTCCTTACGTCACATCTATCATTACCACCACCGCCACCGTAACCTAAATGTCATATCATACTTTCTATCTTGTTTAGCTCATCTGTCGAGATAAATGTACCTTGTTTGGTATCAGTTAATATCAAATTTTTCTCAGCTACCTGAATTTCTAGGAATTCTTTAGATAGCATCATCCCCCAGGGAACTACCCTCATTTTAAGATTCTCTACCAGCAGCGATTTCTGACCGTCCTTATAAATTTTTCAACCATGCTACACATCAAATTAGTCTAGAATTTTACGCAGAATCCGAATCTGCAAACAGATTTAGAATCGGGGCAACCCCTTACCGTTTTACACCCATACCCTCTAGCGAACATACCGCCACCGCACCACTAATCGCTTTTAATGTCACATCATACTTTCTATCTTGTTTAGCTCATCTTTCGAGATAAATCTATCTTGTTTGGTGTCAATTAATATTTCTCGGGAAATGGTTGGTTAAAGCATATGTCTTGGGTAGCGAAAAAAAGGTTTTAAAGATGGAGTTAAATATAGATGGGCAAAAATTAGAGGTTTGGGTCTTTAAAAGGCGTAACTTTGTAAGGGGTGCTCCTATTTAAAATCTATTTACAGATTTGGGCTTCCTAGAAAAATCTAATCTAATCTAAGCGATTAGTGCTAATGGGTTTTTAATGACAAAAACCATTACAAAACCATTAGTGTTGATGGGTTTTTAATGAGAAAAACCATTAAAAAGCGATTAGTGATAATGGATTTTTAATGAGAAAACCCATTAAAAAACGATTAGTGCTAATGGGTTTTAATGAGAAAAACCATTAAAAAGCGATTCGTGCTGATGAGTTTTTAATGACAAAACCCATTAAAAGGCAATTAGTGCTAATGGGTTTTAATGAGAAAAACCATTAAAAAAAGATTCGTGCTGATGGGTTTTTAATGACAAAAACCATTAAAAGGCAATTAGTGCTAATGGGTTTTAATGAGAAAACGCATTAAAAAGCGATAAGTGCTAATGGGTTTTTTATGAGAAAATCCATTAAAAAACAATTAGTGCTAATGAGTTTGTAATGAGAAAACCCATTAAAAACGATGCGGCCTCGCCGCTGCGTTCGGATCGGCCATATCCTCTACTCACACAGATAGTAAAATATGTAGGCTGTAGGAATTTCAGGTAAATGTGTAGGTTAGCTCAGAATAGAAATCAATGGAGGTAAGCGTCCAACCAGTTCCAAGATCCAGACGGAAACCTAATGATGAAAAAAATAGTTGTACAGTAAACCTGATTATTACTGTAAACAGCTACAGATGTTGGTCTTGTAATATTCTCAACAAATATTGATTGTACGAAAGAATATATTGAAAAACTATTAATTCGGCAAATGTCTAAGTGTTGGGGATCTTGGATTCTTGAATCAGGTTGCTTAAACCCCTTCGCGTACCACTGAATATCGGTGAAATAGTATATATATTTAAAAAACAATAGAAGGGAAACAGTGAGGTATCTATCAAGAAAGAGGAACTGCTATGTTCGAAGACAACAACATAGAAGTAAGGACAAAATTTGTGAAGCATAACATTGTATGGGTATGACATGGGGACAGTACGAGAAACAGGCAGGAAAAAAGTATAGAAGTCTTTGGACAGACGAAGCTAAGAACAAAAATGTTCTAAAAATAGTAGGGGAAAAATATCTGTGGAAAACAAAAAAAAATAGGATGCACAGGCAGAGAGGGGGGGATAAGAGAAATATAAGGATAGGACGTGTTCTAAGGCATTGAAGAATATTGCGGGATATATTACAAGCAGAAATAAGAACAATGGGATAGTGAATGATGCTGGTTGTGGGAATTTCAGGTAAATTTGTAGGTTAGTTCAAAATAGGAAACAATTGAGGTACGCCTCTAACTAGTTCCAGGACTGAAGACCTAGTGGTGACGATGAGTCTCATCATAATATATTACAATTACGCAAGCTGAGCATTTTTATCAAAGCAATTTTCCTCGATTGTTCTAACCTTTCGTTTCAACACCTGAGTACTATTTGCCCTAATCAGAGAAGAAAACTATATAAAATTGGTCGCTAATTTAATATACTTTTTACAGTAATGGCTATTTGAATAAAAATAACGATGTGACATAACATATTCTATTAGATAAGTTTCGATTATGAAATAATAATTGTTGAAGTAGGTCGTGTTTAGTTTTCCTATACAGTTTAGCTTAATTGACGCTGCATTCATCTTTTAATGGCCCGTTAATGATATCAGGCAGTCATTTCATGTTAGAAATTATTATTAACTATATAAACATTGGGTCTAAAAGTAAAAATATGTTTAGGAGTATAATTATAGTTATTTATACCGCAAACTGGCCGATTATTGAAAATAAACTTTTTAAAGTAGGCATGAGTTCCTTCTGTTTTAATAGGAAGTGTAGTTGCGTCACAGTAGATAAGCTACCTTCGTTCTAAAACAAAATCGGGACAGCCGCTCATTTTACATGTAAAAAAACTGTTTTTTCATGGAAAAATTTTTGTACCCTTCAGAATCAATCATTTGAGGATCATGGGATGTCATCATGGAGAGCCTTTTATTGTCACTTTATAAGTTCGCAGTTTCAGTCTACACCACTTCCGGACTCTTCTCGTCTTGGTCAATGGGAAAGCTGAAAAAACATTTGTTAAAATAATATTTCCCTCTGTCGTATTAGAGGTACAACTGTAAGCTCCGAGTATGGACGTTGACATACGCACTGAATATCCTTAGTCTGCCTGGAGGGATTGGATAAAATTTTATAAGATAGAAATTTCTCTGGTATCGACGAATGAACATAAAAATAGAAATATGTCACAATAAATAAATAAAATAAAAATTTATTAAAAATATACATATGACCAAGCAATTTGGACATGACGAAACAAGTTGGACATATGGAGGAACAATTTGGATAAGTCCAAACTCTTTGGTTGTATTTATATTTTTAATACATTTTTATTTTTATTTATTTCTTGCAGCGTCTTTCTATTTTATGCTCAATCATTAATATCGGAGTACAGAAACATCTATTCTTTAAAATTTTATCCAATCCCTCCAGGCAGACAAGGATATTCAATACGCATACCAACACCCATACTCAGAGCTCGCAGTTGTACCTCTAATGCTGAAGAGGAAATATTATTTTAGCAAATGCTTGTTGAGCTCTTCTAATGGTCGAGATGAGAATAGGGCGGTAGAGATGTAGGTTTAAACTTTGAGCTTAAAAAATAAAAGTAAAAGCCTGTCCATGATAACGCCAACTGATCCTCAAATTATTGACTTGAAGGGTACAAATTTTACAAACGTGCGTTAGTTTTTCTGTGAAAAACAGGTTTTTCACATGTGAGCGGTAGTGTTCCGATTTTTTCAAACAAAGGTTATTCATCTACTCATCACCCGTTTGGAATACATGGAATAGCCCAAGGGGGTCCTCTGTGACTACCTGAAGCGACTATCCTTCCTTAAGCCCCAATGTGCATGGGAAGATTATTTTACTACTATCGGTATAAATCGATGCAAAACCACCAACAATTTGTTCCCAGGAAAGGCAGTTCTAAATGTTCAAGACGCTAAATACGACGATACACTCCAGGTGGATTGAGACGTGATTTTGATGAACTCGCTCTACTTTTGAGTATGTCCTTGTTCGGATTCTGGAGAGAGAAAAGTCGAATAAAGAAGGGAAAAAAGTTTTTTGCCCAACTTGTTCAAAAACTGATAACAGGGTACGGAAAATCTAGTAGCCAACGTGTACCCTCTTTTCAGGCTATTACAAAATTTTTTCCTAAACGCAAACGTTATATAAACGAAAATTGGTCCAAATAAAAATTTTCGGTGAAAAACTTGCACTTCTACCCCAGAATCTAACATTTCACTTCTAAACCATCCGATGGCAAATTGTAAGACATAGAAATCATTTCCTGTATGTTTGTTGCGGTATTGTGCTTTATCTTTTTTCAGAATGAAACCACATATGCAGTTTCATTCTCAAAAAAAAGAAAGAAAAAGAGAAATCACTTGTCTTCTGACTATTGGAAGTAATATACTATAATTGACTCACATGGCATTCTTAATTCTTCGAACATTGCAACAAACGCCTAGTTCAAAAAATATCTGACGTCCCTGATTTACTAACTTTTATTGGAAACATTTGCTGTTTCACTACCTGTTCAATTATTCCTTCTCTCCCCCTTATTTACCTTCGGAACTGACAGTCCAAAAGTGTGAACTTACAATAAATTTTCAAAACAATTTCTGGATTGCTCACAATTTTTCAAATGAGAGCATATCGATGGTAGGTCCTGATTATTATGTCTCCAATAACTCTTTCACCAGGAGTTATCACACACAATTTTCTCAGGCGCAAACCGTTTTGAATTCCTCCCTTATTATCACTAGTGCTTATAATACCTTAGGTTGTGCAAATATTGACAAAAGAAATAAACCTTAACAGAACGCTAACAGCTTTAGTGATACAGTCAGAGGTCAATTTCGTTCTGTTTCTCTAGTTTGAAAAATTCAGCACAAATCTAACAACAAAGTCTTCGGGTTATTACTTGAACATATTATCAACCGCTACATCACAAATATAATAGTGATATCCTCCACCTTTTCCGAACGTGTGAAGCTTTTGAAACAGGTGCATGATAAACTTAAAGAAGCGAATCGTAATATTAACTTAGGAAAATATGAAGACATTTTTGCTATGGTTAAATGTCCTCATCCGAAAACTTCCCTGGACACAAAGCTTTTAATTGGTTGTGTAACTGGTACAAAATAAGGGAAGAAAGAGGGGATAACAAATCGTCCAGGTAAAATGAAGAGGAATTATTCTGTAGCAAAAAACGTTCGTAGTGATAACATATAAGTGGCGCTACACTACGTGAAGCACGAAGTGCAAAATAATAATAATGAAAAAACTGAATGAAAGACAGGTCTGAGAGTATAAATAAGTGTAGCTTTGAAAATCACTTATCGATACAATAAATAAGCTCAAAACAAAATTAAATTATTACTCGGTAAATAAAGACTTGTTATTTGTTTAGGTTAAGTGAAATTTTAAGGGAGGCCCAGAATCGTTAGAAGTCGAACAAATAAAGACGGAAAAGATGGATGATCCAGAAATATTATGCACAATATCGAGAATGACGTACGGCCAAGAATAAAATCGATCGAGGGTACATGGAAATGTTGAAGTCAGGACAGAAGGAAGAGGACAAGCAAAGGTACATATAAACATGAAATAAACTGTAATAGAAACAAGTACTATGGACATCAGCATCGAGGGCGCGGTCATGACAGAAAACGATATGGAGCAAAATCAAATCGCAGATCAAATTAAAAGACTACAAAGTAATCAAAATGAATTTCAGGCCGAGATAAGAAAAAACGTCGATGGCTTCAAAGGCGTAATGCAAGGGACTTTGAAGTAATTCAAATTGGAAATCCGGCAAGAAATAAATAAAGAAGTAAATTTTTTTACAGATTTAATTACGCCAAGAGCTAGAGTAATTCGTAAAGGAGTGAAAAGTATGCACGAGAAGCATGATCGAATGTATCAGAAGACGATGGAAGTTATTGGAGGCGATAAGGAAGATGAAGTAACATTCAGAGAGGGATTTGTGAAGGATTTGAACACGCACATGGTGAAGTTCAGGGAAGAGTTAGATAAGAAAGAAGAGACTTTGAGAGAATCTGGGGCACGAACAACAAAAATTAAACGAATTGGAAAACGAAAGACATAGCGGCCATGTAGAAAATCGTAGGTTCATATGGAATAAGGACTGGCTTCCCAAATTTGAGGAAAAGAGGTTTCTAGATAGATTGGATGAAATTGTCTAGAACGAACAAGAACACATGAAAATACAAATAATAAATTAAACGTAGACAGGTCATACTAAAAAGTGGCACAGTATCGTTAATCCAAAGTACAACTCGTATGAAACTATTCGTAGAACACTACTGGGGGCGTGAACAACAAATGAGTGTGAGGATGAACCTGATTCCAGGAAATTACACAAGGCCTAATGGTACAAGAGAGGAGTACGTAATCAAAAAGTACAACTAGGCGAACCATCACACAACTAGGATTGACGAGCAGGACATAGTGCAACTCTTGGCGCAACACATAGACGCTAGTTTAATTGAGCAGTGGCGATTCAAAATGTATAAACATTAAAGCAGTTTCTTGAGATCATCCGAAATCTCGCTAGAGAAAAACTCGAATGCGATACGAAACGCAGCTAAGAGCGGGACAAAGAGATCGTTGAAGAAACAACGTGGTAACTCGGGACAACAAAGTAGGTTCGCTAAACGGTACACGGAACGTCGTCCATCGGACGTTTCGTACCTCTGGTGGGGAACAATCTCTCCCGGAGGAGGCAGCAGGAGACTCCTTTGTCGAGGAGAGCAGTATATGCCTTCTCACCTAACTTTACCGTGACTCGTGGTAAAGCTAGGTCTTTGTAAGTGGCATTTAATTGTGACCTTCCCAATTCTCTTCCGACCGGACGTATTCCTGGCGCTGTCCGGCTGGTTGCTTGATTCCCTGGTTGTTATGGGCAACGGGGCAGTCACGATGGTAGTGCCTTTCTGGACAGTAGGGGCACCTTGGCAGTTCTGTTGTCCTGCTTCAACCTTCTGGTAGTTTTGAGGCACTAGCTTTCTCCTTAGCTACCTTTCTCAAGTCATTCTCGACTCCATGAGATCTATCACGCTGTTCCGTGCGTAGGCCCTCATGTGAAGTCTTGCTGTCAGGGCCAGTAAGGCGTCGCCGTGGATCAATGTAGTAAGCGTAAGACTACGGATCCCAAGGTCCCAGGTTCAAATCTCGACACGGCCGACTGCTTGAAAAATGGCAGGTGAGCAAAATTACACCCTCGTTCGGATGAGAGGTTAAATGGAGGTCCTGTGTGTGAGTGTTGTCACGCACGTTAAAGATCCCTACCTTGTCTGGAACGGCAAGGGTTCGGCAAAATTCTAAATTTCCAGGCAACAAAAAACTCGCCTCCTGGCCAATGTAGTACCTACAGGTGGAGCATTGGAAATGTAAATGAACTCTCAGGGCCAGTAAGCTTATCAGTAAGCGAAGGCCGCATTCACATTTAATATTAAACGTGAAGCTTGTATTTTCTTTTGTAAGAAGATGGTTGTGGTTTCTTCCGGCAATTGCTTCTTTTCCAGGTACTGCGATTGCATCTGTGTTAGCGTCGCAGGATGGTTGTTTCGCACCAGGAATAACGTTTTAAAGACTGCTATGTCTGGTTTAAGAGCGGCGAAGTACTGCCACCAGGTTGCTGTACACCCGCAAAGTTGTTTTTCAATTTCAGACAAACTTAACGTGGACACAGATGTAATGAAAGCTTCCGGATCTTCCATAGCTTCACCGGAGTACGTGGGTAGGTCATTTTGTTGGTTTGTTGGGCGCCATCTGGTTTTTCTTCAGTCCAGAAACTGGTTTAGAATATGTGGTTGTGAAATTGTTCAGCTCAGCAGCGGACGATTTGCTAACCAAAGGACTCGAGGACGTGATGGCGTTGTTTTCCGTCCCTGAAGTCGAAGGAAAGGCGCCTTTTCAGCGGCGGTCTCGGAATTCGTGACCTAGGGCTTCGTACAGCTCTTCGAAATCTCGGTTACAAGCCTTGTAGACGGAGGGGCGGCGAGGGTCGGTCGGCAGGACGTCATCGAGCCGGATGTTGTCGTAGAAGATACATTCAGAGTGGTCAATGGTTCTCAGCCACCATCGGGTGGTGTCAACTGATGATGGCGGTGCTGGTGCAGTAGGCGGTGGTAACAGGGGTAGTATCTTCTTTTGGAAGCGTCGTTCGTTACGGCGGTGCTTCCTAAGAGTAGCAGCAGAAGATTTTCCTATGGACGATACTGGTCCAATACTTTATACTAGTCTGTACTTGAGGATTAGCGTGCCCGGGATATAAGATCACCGCAGGGTGTAGCTGCTGAGATTGATTTCCACCAGCAGGGTGTAATGTTGGGATGAATATCGACCAACGGTGTGCTGTTGAAGTGTGTTACTCGGATGAGGATCGACGAGTACCCCGATGGTCGAGCTAGGTCGATCCTGGACCTCTCAGGTCCAACTTCCTCTTACAGCATTAATCAACAAATGATATTCGCTGTCCCGTCGCTATCTGTTGTTACAGATTTTGCGATGTTTTGACGCTTGGTTGATGCGGTGAGTAGCTTTCCAGGTCTTCCTGCCTTCCTGTTGATTGCTCTCCAACTATACGATTTCCAAATCCTGGGTCCACCGGCCTGTGGTTTTCGACCGGCAGGATGGCTATTTGCCAAAGGCCTCTCCATCGTCAGGTAGCTCGTCGAAACAGAACTGATGAATGTGCATCCCCAACGATTTCGCTTGTGTTCCCATTCCTTGGCACCCCGCATAGCTGGAAAACGCCCTTGAGTTGTCACCGTTTCGCTGCTCACCTTGTTTCGCCCGGAGGCGAAGGTAGATAGATGTTTATTCCTCGAGGTCTGCTCTTGGAATACCACGATGGTTGAATTTGCGCTTTTTATCCCTGTGGTTGGAAAGCGCGGCTCGCTATTGGTATCGTTGTCCTGCTCCCTAAATTAAGGCACGCGTTGCTTTTGATTACAGATTTATGTAAATAGATTTTACGTGAACGTTGCTGGTCAGAACGCCGTTGGCTTTTGAGAGGTGCTGATTGGTAACAGTAGCACTTGCACTTTGAGTCACAAGCTGAATGATTATCATCCATTTTATGTTAGACTTTGCTATCACTTTCATACAGTTCGAGCATTTATAATTCTCTTCTGTTCTTTACTGCATTTGAAACATGCTTTCTTTCCGTTACGCTCTTTAACAAAATGGTTATATAATTACTCACATTGCAAACGTTCCAGCCAATGAAAAGTTTTTCTCTGCTTAGTATAAAATTGTGTGTTGTAGTATCAGTTTCCAATATATCACTGTGAAGGTTTTTTTGTTACTTCTTTTCTAATTTCTGCACAATTTTTATTTTGAAGCCATTTCTTTTGCCCAATAATTGTATTACGCAGTGCTTCATCATTTTCAAAATCATTTTTAAGTACTCCAAAATTTGCAATTTTGGGTTCTTACCTTCAGTTCATTTAGCTGTTCCTAAGTTTTGTCATCTAATTTATTCCGATCTTCATCCTTGCTGCACTTTATTATAATTTGTTCTTTCGATGCTTGTTTTACACTGGTTACATCGCCCCCAAATCTTTAGGCTTAATTGTTTCTTTTACTGCTTCAATTGCAGTACCACCACTCTGCTCATCTTTTGGTTGAACTATTAGCGCTTCTTCTTCATTTGACTTTCTTACCTCTTTTGCATAGGTAGCCTTATTTTCTAATTGTGGTTTCTCCTTTAGTATTATCTTTAACTGATTTACTCCTGCATTTTGATCAATTACACCATTGTTCACTCTTTTTTCCTCCATCGTCAGTGCTTTTATGTCATCCTTCATCATTTGCACTACAAAATTTAAACTCTATCTTTTTATTTATACAATCTAGTAATTTGTTAACAAATGAAAAAGCTTCAAATGATTTACACAGCTTGCAATGAAAAATCAACTCTCTCTTCTGTTTTCATTGCAAAACCTTGATTTCTGAACTAGTTAGTCCGGAACAAGTTTTACAATTATTTCTGCTACATCCGTACATTTAAATACTTTCTTGTTGTATATATCACGATGCATTGCTACAATCAAGATACTTTGGTTTAATTGCCCACTGATATTATTAAATTGTAGTAAAAATTAACCAAATTTGTACTTAGTAATACTGTTATTAAGCCGCTATCATTGTAGCTGATAAATACTCTCATAGATGTTTGCAATGCAATCAAATGAATTTTATAACTACTTATGCACTTGTTATATATTATGTCACTACTTGCATTAGATAGACCTTATTTTTATCTTTCTAAGGGTATCAAACACAGTTGTATTTATTTATTATAAACAGTATTAATGATTTAATCTTTGAAGAGCACTTGCAAACACAACATTCACATTGACAAGTACACTGATAACCAGGCCGATCTTTGAATGTACAAGAAAAACGGGACAAATTTGTGTTAGCATAAGCAGACCAGATCGTTCAACGATTTTTGCGCAAGACAAGAAATTATCAATTCTTATATCAGACAGGAGCATCCCCTTAAGTCTCATGGACATAAGAATGATGGCAAAATATTATTTGGACAGGAAAAGCGAAACTTTCAAAATATTTAAGAACAATATTTCTGGCGTTATAGTCTTTTGAAAAGACACGACTCTTTCGGATAAAAATTACCTACTAACATAAAAAAGCGAAAGCGACGGTGTCTAAAGAAACTCTGAATGCGTTCTACTCTAATTTAAAAGTCGTTATCAAACATCTTCCAAGCTCACACATATTCAACTGTGACGGGCCGAGCCTTTCCGACGACCCAGGAAAAAAGGAACGGTTTACAAGCGTGGGATAAAATATCATGATAAGGTTATGAACCATTCGAAAACCTTTACTACTGTAATGATATGCGAGTCTGCTGATGACACTTTATTGCCTTGATATGTGATTTTCATGAGGCCACGTCTATATTCACCGTACCGCTTTGCAGCACGTTACTGTGCAGGATAGGAAATTGATAGATGCGGAATTTCACACAGCGGGTCGTGGATTCTTGCATGCTTAATTCTATGAAACCTGTAGAAAAAATTAAAACAAACCTAACTGCGTTATCATTATAACGCATTTAATAGAAGCGTTTATTAAAAAAAATCATCCACCACCAAAATGGTAAAAACCCAACATACAAAACTACAACTTTGCTTTGCAACAGTGGTTGAATATCCAATATGGGTACTCCAAATGCCAGCAACAATAAGTTTATCTCTTGCACAACAATAATAATCGATAATTAGTTCCGCACGTCCGGTAACTATCACATTTTTTTCTACTACCTGTAGACCGAAAAATCCCAACCCCCTCCCAAGCCGCCCGGATTACCCTTCCACTAGAGATCTTAACACTTTTAAAAATAAGCTACAATATTCAGTCGACGAAGCCAATTATTGAGTAATCAGAATGGGTGGGCCTATTACAATATGACCCCTGGAAAGAGAATGGTCCACGAGGACTTCCGTGTTGCGGCAAGCCATGTTACAGCTTGGGCACCAGGTTCGTGAAAACAACCAGCAAATGGTTAAATGAAGCAACATTAAGCGATTGGTTCCTAAACTGCTTGCTTCCTCATGCCAACGTTTAAAGAACCGAATGGCCCTTATATGCAATAACCTCTCCCTCGTGTGAACCTTGACGTTTTGAACTTGTGTGCAGAAAATAATATTGACTTCGTCTGTTTGATTCCGAACTCTAGCCATCTCTGCCAACCGCTCGCCGTCGGCTTTTTCAAGCCGCTGAAGGAAGCTTAGGGTACTACACTTTCAGAATGGAGGTTGCAGAACAATTACACACTCGTCAAGCTCTTGAAGATGACTCTAAACTGCATAGACGCTAAGTCTCCACGACAGCAATCTGATACGCTCATAAAATCAGCGATCGAACAAAGCTTGTAATTTAGTGCATTCAGTATTCACCAGTTGGATTGTAAACAAATTTTAAAAAGATTGTCACAGCTGAGATGGAAAATGCACTTACTGCTATGCTGATGGAGCAGAGAATTGGATATTCAGGTCGGCCACAAAAAAAGAAACGACTGGCTGTTACAACCGGTTGTAGTACATCTAATACAACAACGCAAGCTAAGAAGGACAACACAAAACCTGGATATAGCTCAACCACCGCAGTCATTGATAAAATGGTGGATAACGATTGTAATAGCGAAGGCGACATCAATTTATTAGAAATTCAACAATAGATGCACAGGAGCAATTTGCCCTAAGAAGCACCTAATGAAGTCTGTGAAGTTGACCAGTATGTTTCAATGAAAGTTTTTATCCAGCGTGGAAAGAAAACATACGCACATTTGTGTAAGAGAAACTCATCCAGAGATTGTTGTCACAGGTATGAAATTCATTAGGAAACATAGAACATAATTTAAACTTGTGCCTGATGATGTTTCAGTTATCAGGACGAAGATATTATTGAAGTTTGAGCCACTCCCTCAGCGAAGTTGGACCAAGATCTGAACGTGAATTACGAATTTGTCACTAAGATTCCAGTTGTTAAAGTTCAGAATAAGAATGTTCCTTTTTTATATTTGTTAAATCAATTTTTCCTTTGTTTCTTTTATAAATGACTAAATATCCAAGATTTATATGGTTCCTGATCAATCTTGCCCCTCTTTATACATTGGCTTTGTATAACCTCAGTTATAGAACTTAAAAATGGGAAAAAAATTCCAATCACTATTTGAATGGGGTTACTTTCATATTCTGCAAAAAAAAATTATGATCAAACTATCCCCAAAATCAGTATACCTACAAATTTTGCCCATCGGGGTGACTTTGCCCAAAATACGCAAGGAAACCTTAGCACAATAATATCAAGTTCTACCAACCACAAAATATAAGTGGAGGATCAGGGCGCACCGCCTGACAGGACCGTCGTGCCGAAAAGTACTAAAAAGCTAGAAGTGGGATGTTGTTTCGAAGCGTTGTATATACAAGTATTTTCGCGAGTAGGAAACTTTATCTTAGTACTGATAAGGCAGACTTATTCCTGCTTCACATAAATTGACTATAATCATCATGCTTAGTAAAAGTGAAAAAATTTTTACTTTTACCTTAAAATCGAGGTGTTCAAATTCATCCTGAATGTAGTGGTTTAGTTTGGGGTTACTTTACCCATGCTAATGTTACTTTGCACATGTTAAGGTTACTTTGCTCACATAGATCTTTTTAATAGAAAACGTCCGAAATTAAGTAAAACCAGTTAATTTTTGGATTTAGAATCATGCCTCAAAATTATAAAAAGAAATTAGGCTCAAGAAACTACCTAAATTATTCACAAGCCCCTTTAAGTTCCACGGTTTAAACTGCTACCAGTGGTACTTTGTCTATTAGACAGTCAAACACCGCAGTCTAACACAACATCCCAAAGAAAACATTACGAATCAAAGTCTCCCAAAAACATTGCAGGCGACATGGCGGTCAGTTAGTTTTTTTCTAAAGAATAAGAAAGTTTGATTTTGAAGCACATATTAACATGTACTGACTGGGGAATGCCATTAGATTCCCTTGAGATAAGGTTAATTGTGCAGGAATACCTTTCGGCTCTAGGGCGTACTATTAAAAATTCAAAATCAACTTGTTTGATGAAGAATGGTATAACTCCTTCATTTCTCTCGCCACTAACTTACTGTTAGATGTCCAAACGTGAAACAAGCTTAAGCGCTGACGTTGAACAAATTATAGCTTATTTCGATCATTTAGAAAGATCACTAAAGTGAGCTTCGCCCAGGAACATTCTAAACTTTTATGAGACTATTGCTTCCGACGACCCCGGAACTAAACAGATGGTGTTCAGGAGAAGACTGAAGTATTCGGAGAGAAATGTAAATTAATCAAAGGGATGTATTTCTCTAATGTTTAACGTTGTGGTGGATGAAACTATTTTACCATATTACGTAGTAAATAAGACCGGCGACTTCGTGGTGTAGTTGATATGCGCGTGACTACTATGCCCAAGATCCTGGGTTCGAATCCCGGCACGGTCCGCTTAAAAAATAATATACGCGAATTTTTCACAAAAATACGCCTTCGTTCGAATGAAAGGTAAAATGGATATCCCGCGCAGGTGTGCGCGCGCGTGCGTATGTGTGCATGCGCGCGTGTGTGTGTGTTGTCACGCACATAAATGATCCCCACCTTGCGTGAAACAGCAAGGGTTCGGCAAAATTCAAAATTTCCAGGTAAAAAAAAATCGCATTCTGGCCAATGTAGTACCTTCGAATCTTCGGATGGAGCATTGAAAAATCAAGTGTAGGGGTATATAAAACCGAGCATATACGGAGAACTTGGATAGAAGGCAGCCCTCGAGATACGAGGTATGGAAGAACAAATTCAGGTTGGTTTCATGGATCTAACTTTGAAGAGTGGTTTATGCAGACAGTCATCACAAGGGCCCCTAAGCTTGAAGGTACTAAATGTGTACTTGGGGATAACCTAAGCTCACATCCAAGTCTGAAAGTGATAGAAGAGTGTGAAAAACGAAATATAAAATTAATATTTTTACTAGCTAATGCTACTCATCTGGCCAACCGCTAGATGTAGCGTTTTTGCTCCGGTGAAGACGTGTTGATGCGAGACTTTGAGCCAATACAAGTTAAACAATCCCAGTAGTGCCTCACTGGAAATATCTGCTTGGAAGGATTTTACATGAAGTATTTACAAAAAGACCAGATAGCGTCAAAGCTGGATTCAAAGCATGTCGGATTATGCTTCTAAACCATAAAGAGGTATTGCAGAAACTACCTTCAGTAACTCTAGAAGTTACTGACACAGGTTCCGTTGTTAGTGACACCCTTCTAAATTACTTTCAGACTTGTAAAAGGGGTGGAGATAAAACTACTACCATTCCTACAAGTAAATCTGTATCACTGATTTACAACCGACGGATTCTATTAAAAATCCCATATATGCGGATAGTTCCCCCGATGAGAATGAACGTTGTTCGAGTGGGGTACGGACGATAAAAATACATCAACAAAGTGAAATGCGCTCTACAAAGAAAGCCGTAGTAGCGAAGAAGAAAATCTCGTTGCACGATTTTATTTTATTTTATAGAAGATGCTGAAGTGTAAAAAATGTTGAAGACGAACTAGTTTAACTTTATTAGAGAAAAAAGTATGGTTACTTTGTTTCCTAATGTAGAAATAGCTACCGGAATTTTTTAACATTACAATTACTAATTCTTCAGCAGAGCGATCACTTTCAACATTAAATCGAACCAAAACGCATTTAAGGAACTCAATAAGCCAGGAGAAACTTTCTAATTTAGCAGTTCGTTCCATTAATAACTAATGCTTGTTGACTTTAGCGAGATAATTAACGAGTTTGCCAATACAAAAAGTAAAAGTCGAAAAAATATATAAGAAATAAAAGCACAGTTTTTCATCTTTATCAAACTTCTCAAATATTCATTTGTCGTTTTCCATAATTGTTTTTTTCTTTGTGATCGCGTTTATTTTTATAGTATTTGTGTGCAAAACTACCTTGTGACATTGACGCAGATTATGATTTAGTATTGTTTGTAAATGTTTATTTTTGCTTAAAAATTTTTTATATGTGCATGTTTATTTCGTATTTTGCATATGTAACGTGAAATGTATTATAATCATATAATAATAATCAGTAAGCTGGACATTTTAGGTATTATTGAGGTGAGATGGCCAGATAGTAATGACTTTTGAAAAGATAATCATAGAATAATTATAACTTTTTCAACTAATGGACAGGCAGGGGGTAGGAATAGTGTTAGGTAAAAAATTAGGACGTAAAGTTAAAGAGTACTTACAATTTAGTGATAGAATAATTATGGTTAGATTGAGTACGAAACCCACAGACACTGTTTTAGTACAAATTTAAATGCCAATAACTCAGTACGAGAATAAGGAAGTAGAAAAGGTATACTAGGATATAAATAGTATAGTAAAAAAAGTAAAGGGAGATGAGAATTTAATAGTTATGGGCGATTTTAATGCGTCAGTGGGAGAAGGTAGGCAGGGAAAAATGGTAGGAAAATTTGGGTACGAAATGATATAGGAGAAAGATTAGTTAAGTTTTGCCAGGAACATAGGTTAGTAACTGTAAACACCCTATCCGAACAACATGTTTGAAGAAGATATACCTGGAGAGCGCCAGGTGATAGGGCTAAATACCAAATAGATTATATTTTAGTTAAACAAAGATGTGTTACAGGCGGAAAAGCTACTAAGTGTATCTTTTCCAGTCAAATTATAAAATGGGGGCGGCCTGTAAAACAAAAATTAAAGGGGGGGTCACCGGCACTAGCTAGCGGAAGGTCGTGGATCATATAGAGGGTTGAAATTTTGAAAAAAGGGTTAAATTAATTTATAATATACTACAAAAGATTTGGCACTTACCTTTCATAAAATATTGTGCCTTAATGACAATTGCCAAGGGCGCCAGACAGTCGAGAATGTCCAAATGTTCGTATAAAACCTTGAGAGACTTGTCATCCCAAGGAGGACAATTGTTCCTTTTAATCAATTCCTCACCTTTTTACTACTTATAAAAAAATAAGAAAAACTATTGACTTAATCAACGGCAAACAAAACTATTTAATTCACAGAGCAAGAAACGTGAACCTCTTACATTCATTGATTTTAAGTTAGAAATTTAAGTGAATAGTTGACTAGGGAATTTATGAAAATTTTGAGTGCATAAGTAGTTCTCAAACACTTGTATATGAAAGAAAACTTATATTACAAATCGTACACTAAATTAATCCTACGGTTTATGGCCAAAACGTCCTAACAAACAAACTAACTAAAAATTGGTCATGCTACTTAACTATAAAAACTTACTTACTAAAAATTGTCCATTGTTTGAGGGTTTGTCTTCCAACGTAGAACAGTTCTTAAATTGGGGGAGAGAATCTCGCTTGTTGCTCTTGTTTGTAAATTTTTAAAGAATTGACTGGCACACAAACCCGGCAGAATCTCGACAATATCACTTACTTGTGCGTCACACGCCTACAAGCTTTTTAATAGTTACCTTGTATCACTATAAATCCGCGAACATATGGGCATGTCCCTCGCGAACTGGAAAAGTAATCACTTCTTTCCAATTTTTAAATATCGTGATACGAAGTGGAATATTCTATCTGTGATGCCGGAGAACGCTACCCGCGAACTACGTTTCTTTCTACTTCTTGACCACGGACGGCCCCATTGGAAGAACTCTCTCTTTTTTGGCTAAAGCCTTAAGCTGTATAGACTAATTCCTACCCTAATCATTATGTACGTCATTTTCTGTTACCAATGACTGAACAGAACCTCCCACAAAACAAGATTTCAGAAACCAAATCCAACCCCTTTTTAGATGAGAGTCACGGAAGCAATTATTTTCCCAAGGGTTTAAATTATATTCTACCTTCTACAAATTTCTTAATTATTTAAATGTGGAACATACCTATGGCGATAGTAGTCTGCCATTAACAAAGACCAGCTAACCTACTTGAGCCAAAATGGATTTTAAATACAATGGATGTCTCCAGACTACTTAAAATTACTTGTAATATTTGAACAAATCAAATTGGAAATAGTTTTCGCTATTTATACTGTTTCGTTTTGTATAACCCGCTGTCAATTAACGAAAGTATTAAGAAGGTTAAGCTTTTCAAACTGAAATTGGTTTCGTTTATTTACGCTAAAAGGTACTATTACATTTTAATTTTATCAGATTCGTCAGTCTGTAACCGACCAAACTTTAAGAGGTTTATTGTATTTGATTTACGAGGGTAGAGCTTTAAATTATTATGACCAGCCGCTGGAATTTAGTAGCCTGAAGCTATCGGTATCCCTGGTCTTTTATTATAAGGGAGCCTAACTAATATGAAGTAATTTATTGTGGAATTTTTTGTCTATAAGTTATACAAGTTACTGAATTTTAATTAATTAATTGATTTGTTTATTCGTTAACATTACAAAATAATGTTACAGATTTAGAAACAAAGTTATAAACTGTCGTGTTATCCAGGGGCTGATATAGATAACGATCATAACTTAGTTAAAATGAAGTGTAAGCTAAAATTAAAAAAATTGAGAAAGGTTAAAAGAGAGGGTTGGAACCTAGGTAAGCTTAATGATAGTGAGGTAAAGGAGGAATATAAACAAGTATTAGATAATAAGATCAAAGAGATGGCTATAGGAGGGAACGTAGAAAGTAGATGGAAAGAAATAAAAAGGGCTGTACATGATACAGCAAAACAGACTATAGGTAAGTAAAAAGTAAAAGCAAAAAAACCTTGGGTAACAAAGAAGATATTAGATTTAATAGAGAATAGAAGAGAGCTTAAACCTTTGAGAGAATTGGATAGTGAAAGTAAGCAAAAATATAATAAAGTTAGAAATAAGTGTAGAAAAGCTAGAAATAAATGGATGGAGCAGAATTGTAAGGGAATACAAGATGATTTGAGAGCAGGTAAGACAGACAGGGCTTGCAGGGCAGTTAAAAAGTTTTTCGGAGAAGATAGAAAAAAATATAATGGTATTAAAGATGAGAATAATGAGCTTCTAATAAACAAAGTTGAAGTAGCTGATAGATGGAAAAGATATTTAGAATATTTATATAAGGGAGACGATATGGATGAGTTAGAGAACAACCAAGCAGAGGATGTAGAAATAAGATTCTCTGAGGGGTTAGTTATTGACTGTATTTATTGTACACGCTTACTGTAATCGCTCGCAATCACATGTAATCAATTGTAATTACCTGAAATCACCTGTAATTACCTGTAATCATTGTAATCATCTGTAATAACCTGTAATCACATATAATCAATTGTAATCTCATGTAATCACCTGTAATAGGTTGTATTCACCTGTAATCACACGTAAGCACCTGTAATTACTAGTATTTACTTGTATTTTTATACCGGCTTCGTATGTTAGTGCCGCCATATTCTTTTTAGCACAAAAAATGATGGAAGGAAGTTTAGATTATCAAAACTTCGTACTATGGTTGATAAGCAGCCATCCGTGTGAGCAAATTTCTCGATCTACAAGAAATTTTACGTCAACTTTTTTCAAAAATACAGATATTACAAAATATTACCACTGACCTAAAACATCAGTATACATTTCTTAGGAAGGTAAACATCCGTTTGGTGTCTGGTGCATTTTCCGAGCAACCTGAAATCTTACAGGAGAATGAAATCGAGGAAGATATAGAAACTAACTCTGACGTTGATGAAGAGAGAAACTTTCCTTTACAAGCAAAATGTTTATTATCAAAGAACTTTGAAAGTAGAACAGAAAAGTTTATTCAACACAAAATTGGCGAAGTTGATAGTGACATCTTACTGAAAGATTATTCTCACTCCTCTGAATTTAAACAAATAGATGGGGACATTCAATTATCGCCATTTGTCAAAATCGCATCCAACAGTACGTAAAAATAGTTAAAAAAATAGGCCTTTTGCTGGCTTTTTTATGAAAACTAGAAAAACTTAGTTCGAATAGGAGTATTAGAGTACAACAAGGAAATCAGATAATATGAAAGAAAAGCCAAGTAAACTTAAAGTTCTTGTGGAAAACTATTACGCTATATATTATGCTGAAGACTGGTACATCGGAAGAATTGTTGAAAAAACATCTGATACATATTATAAAATCACAATTTTAAAGCAGAATATGGAAAGCTTTCAGTGGCCAGCGAAGAGAGAAGTGTGCACTGTAAATAAAACATTTATATTCTACGGTCCTTTAATTGATAGAATAAAAAAATTCTATTTTTTTATAAGCCAACTAATTAATTATCAATTGCAAAGCTTACTAGATTGTTTTTGACGTTTTTCTCAAAAAAATTGTAATGTAACAGTATGAAAATTTTTCTTATGAGAAACCTATATTTACACATAAATTTTTATTATGAACTGGGTACTAACCGGCTACGAAATCATCTTGTTGGATATTTATATAAATAACCAGCTATTTTACAACACTAGTTGTGAATTTGTTTAAAAGGATCACAATTTACTAATGGTTGACAGTTTGATCGCACTTAATACTGTGTTGTTGAAATCCTCGTTAAAGTATCGTAACTATTAAATAAATGTCAATTTATCTCTTAGTCCTGTTATTTATTTAAATAACGTTCAATGAAAAAAGTGCTACCCTCAAATTTAAGCTTTAGAATGTTTGCAGAAATATTTTAAATAAATAAAAAATTTTCAAAGTTAGATTTTAGTTTTTATTTATTGTGTATAACATGTGCAACAAGGGGATCACTATAAAAAAATTACTGACAACTCTCTGTAATTACTTGTAATCACTTGAAACCACATAAAATCAATTGTAATCACTTGTATTCACCTGTAAATATCTGTAATCTGTTGTAATCACATGTAATCACTTGTGTTCAGCTGTAATCATATGTATTCCTGTAATCATTATACAAATTTTTTGCAATGACCCACTCCTCGTGGTTCTCAATATTAAGAGAGGAATTTGATAGAGCTGTTAGGGATGTTAAACTAAATAAAGCGCCGTGGATAGACGATATACCCGCATAATTAATAATATATGCAAGTCAGAAAACTTTAGACAGACAGCTTTAAACTTAGCTAGAGAGAGAGAAGGTGTTAGACAGGGCTGTATACTATCTCCCTTGATTTTTAATGTTTATGTTGAGGAAGCTTTAAACTTAGCTAGAGAGAGAGAAAAGAGATAGGTATTAATGTACAGGGACAGAAAATAGATATGTTACGTTTTGCAGACGATATAGCTATTATAGCAGAGTCTATAAAAGAGTTAGGAGAGTTTTTAAATATTTTAGATGAGATACTGCAGAGTAACTATAGTATGAGAATTAACTAAGGAAAGACAAAGATAATGACAAGTACGTTACAGCCTAGTTCTAAATCAAAATTAAAAATAGGTAATTCCGTGTTAGAAAAGGTAGATGAATTTTGCTATTTAGGTAGTATAATTACAAAGAACGGACGTAGCAGACGGGATATAGTAGCTAGAGTAGCTCAAGCTAAAAAATGTTTTCAAAAAAGAAAGACTTACTAATAGCTAATCTAATAGTATTAGTTTAGATAATAGAAAAAGTTTCTTAAAGTCGTACCTATGGAGCGTTATATTATACGGTAGTGAGACTTAGACAATTAAACAGGTAGATTAAAAAAAATTAGGAGCTTTTGAAACTTGGTGTTATAGGAGAATTCTTTTTAATCTTTCTTGGGAATAAAACCACTTATATAAATGATCTTTATTTACGTTTCGATCCATGACCTAGGATCGTTGTTAAAAATACAAGTGGTTTAATTCCCAAGAAAGATTAAAAAAATAAGTTAACAAACTACAACAAACATAAAGGGAGTATTTATAGAAGAATGTTAAAGATTAGTTTGACAGCTACCGTAACAAATGAGGAAGTTTATAGAAGGACATGTGAGGAAGTCTTTATGTGGAAACAATTAAAGGTCAGGAGAGAAAGAATGATAGGGCAGCAGTTAAGACATGAGGGACTATTTAGTAAGGTCTTAGATTATAGACTAACAAATAAAAATATAGTAGGAAGACCTAGACAGAGCTATATTAGTCAAATAATTAGAGATTTAGGTTGTGAAGGGTATGTAGACCTTTTTAGACTAGCTCAGAATAGAAAAGAATTTAGAGTTGCGGCAAACGGACCTTAAGTAAGTTCGAAAACAAAACAAAAAATACATAAATAAAAAATCAGTTAACTACTTAAATGTCACCATGACATAGCTCACATTTAGTTAGCGGTCTGGCATGTTGGTAGCGATTCGTTGCTTAAGCCTTACCATAACATAATTTAACACTTCCTTTTTTGGAGGGAATAACCAGGTAATATTTCATTACCTTATAAATAGGAATTATGTAAATATGTTGGAGTTCTTTAACAACCATCAGGTTGCTCATATCTAAGTATTGCCACATAGATAAGAAAAAGAGAAGACTATAGGAACTCCTAGACCAAGCTATTTAGGTTGTGAAGGGTATGTAGAACGTTTTAGATTAGCACAGAATAGAAAAGAAGTTAGAGCTGCGGCAAACCGACCTTAAGTAAGGTCGTAAACAAAATGATGATGACTAATAATCAATAATAATTAAACTTTCATTGTATTTTTTTTTGTAAATTGGTTCCCCAAAATTGGTTCATAGCAATTTTAGGTAACTTTATTCACCGGCTGGTAAATAGAGGGCGCAACGAAAAATGTGCCCTGGGAGCTTTTATATAAAATTCGGCACTGGCTCACAAAACCCATCAGTAGGCACCAGGATCGATTTATATTCAGATTAGACTTAAAACCTACCTAAATTAAGTGAATATAATAATCATGTCTTGCATAGAAATATTGTTTTAATTTACAGTTAAAAAACGATTTTTTAGTTTAGTTTTTTTGTATTTTTTGCTATTAAAGAATGAATTTTAAACTTGTGTAGGTTTCAGTATGTTTTTTTTTAATTTTGTTTATATAGCTCCACTGAAACTTAAAATCGTGGTGAACTTGCTAGACTTATTGAAATACACGTTGTGGGCAAAGCCAACCTTTTTCGGTGACTTCGCCCACCCATATTTTATATTATATTTCGAAAATACTGGTAATTTTTTAAAATTTATACAAGAAGTAGCGTCTTTGTGCCCTAACACAATTCACACATCTATAAAGTTCCACGAAAAAAAAATTCTTGAATATAAAAATTGAGTTTTACTTAATTAAAAAATTGAGTAAATTCACCCCATTTAACGGAATCTTTGATCGTGCTTTTTTTTAAATATGTGGTTTTAGATTTTATTTTTTCAGGATATGTTCGTAAGGTAAAACCGATAACCATGTTTTTGTAATCACTGCTTTCGCAAAGAAAAAGAAATGTATTCCCAAATTTAAAAAGAAAATTATCAAAACATCCCTATGTTAGCGTAACACTATTTGGGAGCATGCAGTTTTAACGGCCTCTGAGTACTCTGTTGATGTTTGATGAAGGGATGGTAATTGTAAAAATCAAAATATTCGTAACATAATTGTAACAATGCATGAAATTCATATAATTTAACCTTAAAATGACAAAATACAAATACAGAATCAATTTGAATTTGTTTCAATTTTGTGAACGAGTTTATGTTTATACAGTGGATGGAGGTTCTATTTGTTTAACAATTTACACAAACCAGTCTATCTAGTCTACTATAATTTTCAATACAAGTTACGCTATATTATAACAATAGTTACGTCATGCATGGTTGTAATAGTTCCTAGCAAAAAATCGAGAAACTATTACTAGCGAATGTTTTTGTTCGTTATATGAAACTAGGTTCGTACAAATAATTATGCTTGAGCCTAAAAACAAGTAGTGAAAACGAAAGCGACTTTTTAAACGATCATCAGAAGACCTCTTCCTGAACGAATATAATTACTAAGTTTTTGTTTACACGCAGTTTCAGATCTACATACGTAAAGCACAGCCTTTTATCTAATCCGTCGTGAGAACTTTGATTAAGCTGTGGAGTATCATTGATCGCATGATCAATCTTGCCTCATCTCATTATTGTTGACGCACTTTATATTAAGAAGAAATAAACAGGGAGATATATAATTTTACCTCAATTCTCGTTTGTTCTTTGCAAAAATGCCCCGTGTACACACAAGACTTCTGAGGAGCAGACAATACATTAATTATACCCCTGAAAAGTTAGAGGACGCATTGCACGCAGTGGTGGAAGTTGTGTGTCCAATTTAAGAAGCTTCAAGACGGTTTGGCATCCCTTTTGGAGCGCTTTACAATAAATATAAAGAAAAACACATAAGCTGACCAGGTCGTTGAATATGGAAGACGAAGAATTATCAATCCTAAAATCCTACTGCAGCCTCACCTTAAGTCTCATGGATATAAAAATGATGGCAAAATATTATTTGAACGGGAAGGGCGAAACTGTCAAGATATTCAAGAACGATATTTCTGGTTTTGAATGGGCCTAGTTTCTGAACAGACACAAAGGCTTTCGGACAAAGATTAGCCACAAACATAAACAGAGCTAGGGCGGCGTTGTCTAAAGAAACCCTGAATGCGTTCTGCACTAATTTAGATGTCGTTATCAAAGATCTTCCAAGCTCACACATATTTGATTATGACGAGTCGAACCTATCCGGCGACCTAGGAAAGATACGAGGTGTTTACTTACGTGGAGTGAGATATCCTGAGGAAGTATGAACCACTTTAAAAAACGCACAACAGTGATGATCTGCAGGTCTGCCGATTTAATTTTATTGCCTACATATGTGATTTTCGAGATGCTACATCTATATTGAACCGTACCACTTTGCAGCACGTTACTGTGCAGTGCGGGTAATTGGTAGATGTGGAATTTCACACAGCAGAGAAAATTAAAACAAACCGAATTGCGTTGTTATTATGACGCATTTAATAGAACCGTTTATTAAAAAATACATATACCACCAAGATGGTATAAACCTAACACTTAAGGCTACAACTTTGCTTTGCGACAGTGATGGAATATCAAATATAGGTACTACAAATACCAGCAACAACAAGTCTCGCTTTTGCACAAAAATAATAATGGATAATTAGTTCCGCGCCCCCTGTAATTAACGCGTTTCGTACCTGGCACGTGTAAACGAGTTGAGCGCCCGCATATTACTCCTCCTTTTTTACTACCTGTCGACCGAAAAATCGCAGAACCCTCCATGGCCGCCCGGATTACCCTTCCACTGGCGAGCCTAACACTTTTAAAAATAAGTTACAATATACAGATACATATTTGGTACAGTCCGCCAAACCAATTATTGAGTAATCAGAAAGAGTAGTCCTGTTATAATATGACTCCTGGAAAGAGAATAGTTCATAAGGACTATCGTGCTGCGGCAAGTCATGTTGTAGCCGAGGCACCAAGTTCGTACAATCAGCAGATGGCTAGATGAAGCAACATTCCGCGATTGGTTCCTAAGCTGCTTGTTTTATTATGCCAAACGTTTAGCTGGCCCAAGGCTCTTACAGGCGATAACCTCTTCTCTCGTATGCACGTCGACGTTTTGAATGTTCGTGTAGAAAATAATATAAACTTCATCTGTTTGGTTCCAACTCTACCCATCTCTACCAACCACTTAACGTCGGTATTTTTAGGTCAATGAAGGCTTGGGGTGCTACACTTTCAGAATAGAAGTTGCAGAACAAATACGTATTCGCCAAGCTCTTGAAGAAGACTCTGAACTGCATGCTCGCTAAGTCTCATAAAATCAGCAATCAAACGAAGCTCGTCATTTAGTGCTTCCGGTATTCGCCTGTTGGATGCCGAACAAGTTTTAAAAAGATAGCCACGAGAATTCGATAGGCAAGATCTTAGAGCTGAGGTGGAAAGTGAACTTAGTACTATGTTGAAGGAGCACAGATTTGGCGATCCACTCGGCGACAAAAAACTTGCTGTTGCATCCGGTTGTAGTATATCTACTGCAACAGCGAAAGCTAAGAAAGACAACACAAAAGCTAGATGTATCTCAACCAGCGCAGTCATTGATAAAGTGGTGGATAACGAAATAGAAAAGACGACATCAACTAATTAGAGCTCCAACAGCTCCAACAATAGTTGCATAGGAACAATTTGCATTCAGAAATCTAATGAAGCCTGTGAAGTTGGTTAGTGTGTTTTAGCAAAATTTTCTCTGCAGTGGGGAAAGAAAATATTAGCATATTTGTGTAAGATAACATAAACTCATCCAGAGATTGTTATCACAAGCATAAAATCCATTGGGAGACAACACAATTCAAACTTGTGGCCGATGATGTTTCAGTGATCAGAAGTGAAGATATCATTGAAGTTCAAGACACTCTCACAGAGAAATTGGCCCAAGATCTGAACATGTATTACAAATTTGTCACTAGTTTTCCAGATGTTGAAGTTCAGAATAAGAATGTTCCATTTTTTTATATTTATCGAGTCAATTTTTCCTTTGATTCTTTTACAAATGACTAAATACCGAAGATACATAATTCCTATTATTACAGACCGTATTATTAATTGTGCTTTAGTTGTATTCTGATTTAACTGTTCTTCGAATACACATTAAAGTGATTTTTTATCCGATCGATGTTCTCTGGGTTATACATTGGCTTTGTAGAACCTTAATTATGAAACTTAAAATGGGGAAACAATCCAGTCACTATTTAAATGAGGTTATTTTCATATTCTGTAAAAACAAAATGATGATCAAACTATCCCCAAAATCAGTATACAGAAAAATGGGGTGATTTTGCCCATAGGGGTGACTACCCAAAATACGTGAAGAAACTTTAGCACAATAGTATCAACCTCATTTTAAATTCAGCACGAGTTTTACCAGCCGCAAAATATGAGCAGGCATTCAGAGCACGCCGCCTGGCAGGTCCATCTTCCGACCAGTACTAATAAGCAAGACATGGGATGTTGTTTCTGAAGGTTGTATGTACACGTATTTTCGCTAGTAAGAAACTTTATCTTATTACTAATAAGGCAGGCTTATTTAAGATACGTTTAAATATTCCTACTTTATATAAATTGACTAAACATTGTTGGGTTTAGCAAAAGTGAAAAATGTTTGTTTTTACTTTAAAATCGTGCGAGCACATTCAACCTGAAGGTGACGAGTTAGTTTGGTGTTAATTTGCCTATGCTATGGTTACTTTTCCCAGGGTAAGGTTACTTTGCCCACTTTTTTAAATAGAAAAGTCCGAAATTAGGTAAAACCAGTCTTAGGATCATGTCTCGAAGTTATAAAAAGAAATTAGGCGCAACTTTAAGTTCTGTAGTTTCATCTGTTACCAGTGATACTTTCTCTATTAGACACGCTGCCGTCAAATACAACATCCCAAGGAAAACAATAGGAAACAACTCCCAAAAGTATTGCAAGCGACGTGGCGGTTAGTTAGTTTTTTCCAAAGATGAGGAAGATACGATTTTGAAGCACATATTAACATTTACTGACTGGGGAATGCCATTAGATTCTCTTGCGATAAGGTTAACTGTGCAGTAATTCCTATCGGCTCTTGGGCGTACTGTTGAAAAATTCAAAAACAACTTAAATTGTGAAAAATGGTATAACTCCCACATTTCTGGCCACAAACAACAACTTACAGTTAGAAGATCTCAAAACGTGAAACGAACTCAAGCCGCTGTGGGCGTTGAATAAATTATGACTTATTCCGATCACTTGCAAAAATCATTAGAGTGAGTTCCGCCCAAGAACATGCTAAACTTTGATGAGCCTAATTTTTCCGACGGCCCTGGAACTATATAGATGGTGTTCTGGAGATGAGTGAAGTATCCGGAGAGAAAAATAGATTCTTCAAAGGGCTGTAGTTCTGTAATGTTTAGCGTTGTGGCGGATGGAACTATTTTACCATATTACATGGTATAAAAAACCGGGCGGCTCCGTGGCGTAGTGGTATGTGTGTGACTACTACCCCCAAGGTGCCGGGTTCGAATCCCGACACGGTCCGCTTGAAAAATGTTAAGCGAGCATTTTTCACAAAAATACGCCCTCCTTCGAATGAGAGGTAAAATGGAGGTCCCGTGTGTGAGTGTTGTCACGCAAGGGTTCGACAAAATTCCAAATTTTCCAGGTAAAAAAAAACTCGCTTCCTGGCCAATGTAGTACTTTCGGGTGGAGCATTGGAAAATCATATGTAAGGTATAGAAGACCAGCGACTCCGTGGCGTACTTGATATGCGTGTGACTATTATGTCCAAGATCCCGGATTCGAATCCCGGCACAGTCCGCTTGAAAAATAATAGGCGACCATTTTTTTACAAAAATACGCTCTCGTTCCGATGAAAACTAAAATGGAGGTCCCGCGTGTATGCGTGTGTGTGTGTGTGTGAGTTTGTTGTCACGCATATTAAAGATCTTTACCTTGCTTGGAACGGCAAGGGTTCGACAAAATTCAAAATTTCCAGGTAAAAAAATCTCGTTTGTTGGATAACATAGTACCTTGGGATGGAGCATTGAAAAATCAAGTGTAGCGGTATATAAGACCGAACATTTATGGAGAACTTGAATAGAAAGCAACTTTCGAAATACGAGGCATAGAAGAACAAATACAGGTTGGCTTCATGGACCTAACTTTGAAAAGTGTTTTCTGCAGACAGTCATCCCGTGGGCACATAAGCTTCAAAGTACTAAATGTATACTTAGGGATAACCTAAGCTCAGATCAAGTCTGAAAGTGATAGAAGAGTGAAGAAAACGAAATATAAATTTTATATTTTTACTAGCTAATGCTACTCATCTGGCCAATCGCTAGATGTAGCATTTTTTGCTCCGGCCAAAACGTGTTGGCGTGAGACTTTGAGCCAATGCAAGTAGCGCATCAGTGGAAAAATCTGTGTGGCCAAGACTGCTTGGAAAACTTTTACATGAAGTATTTACAAAAAGACCCGATAGCGTAAAAACTGGATTCAAAGCATGTCGGATTATGCTTCTAAACCATAAAGAAGTATTGAAGAAGCTACCTTCATTAACTCTAGAAGTTACCGACACAAGTTCCGTTGTTAGTGACACCCTTTAAGTTACTTCCATGCTTGTAGAAGGTGTAGAAATAAAACTAATAGAGGTCAACCATTTCTGCAAGTAAATCTATATCACTGATTTAGAACCGACGAATTCTATTAAAAATCCCATACATGCGGAGAGTTCCCCGATGAGAATGGGCCTTGTTCAAGTGGGGTACGGACGATAAAAATACATCAACAAAT
The DNA here is from genome assembly GCA_036346225.1 of Platerodrilus igneus. Taxonomy (NCBI): domain Eukaryota; kingdom Metazoa; phylum Arthropoda; class Insecta; order Coleoptera; family Lycidae; genus Platerodrilus; species Platerodrilus igneus. Next base: position 126,227 of record JARFIW010001320.1, read on the forward strand.
TGAAATGCGCACTACAATGAAAGCCGTAGTAGCGAAGAAGATAATTTCGTTGCACGATTACGAGATGTTCAATTTAAATATTTTATAGAAGTTCACAGTGTAAAAAATGTTAAAGACCAACTAGCTTAACTTTATTAGGGAAAAAATATGGTTACTTTGATTCCTAATGTAGAAATAACTACCGGAATTTTTTTACATTACAATTACTAATTCGTCAGCAGAGCGATCACTTTCAACATTAAATCGAACCAAAACGCATTTAAGGAACTCAATAAGCCAGGAGAAACTTTCTAATTTAGCAGTTCGTTCCATTAATAGTGATAACTAATGCTTGTTGACTTTAGCGAGATAATTAACGAGTTTGCCAATACAAAAAGTAAAAGTCGAAAAAATATATAAGAAATAAAAGCACAGTTTTTCATCTTTATCAAACTTCTCAAATATTCATTTGTCGTTTTCCATAATTGTTTTTTTCTTTGTGATCGCGTTTATTTTCTTAGTATTTGTGTGCAAAACTACCTTGTGACATTGACGCAGATTATGATTTAGTATTGTTTGTAAATGTTTATTTTTGCTTAAAAATTTTTTATATGTGCATGTTTATTTCGTATTTTGCATATGTAACGTGAAATGTATTATAATCATATAATAATAATCAGTAAGCTGGACATTTTAGGTATTATTGAGGTGAGATGGCCAGATAGTAATGACTTTTGAAAAGATAATTATAGAATAATTATAACTTTTTCAACTAATGGACAGGCAGGGGTAGGAATAGTGTTAGGTAAAAAATTAGAACGTAAAGTTAAAGAGTACTTACAATTTAGTGATAGAATAATTATGGTGTTAGATTGAGTACGAAACCCACAGACACTGTTTTAGTACAAATTTAAATGCCAACAACTCAGTACGAGGATAAGGAAGTAGAAAAGGTATACTAGGATATAAATAGTATAGTAAAAAAAGTAAAGGGAGATGAGAATTTAATAGTTATGGGCGATTTTAATGCGTCAGTGGGAGAAGGTAGGCAGGGAAAAATGGTAGGAAAATTTGGGTACGAAATGATAGAGAAGAAAGATTAGTTAAGTTTTGCCAGCAACATAGGTTAGTAACTGTAAACACCCTATCCGAACAACATGTTTGAAGAAGATATACCTGGAGAGCGCCAGGTGATAGGGCTAGATACCAAATAGATTATATTTTAGTTAAACAAAGATTTAGAAACCAAGTTATAGACTGTCGTAGTTATCCAGGGGCTGATATAGATAGCGATCATAACTTAGTTAAAATGAAGTGTAAGCTAAAATTAAAAAAATTGAGAAAGGTTAAAAGAGAGGGTTGGAACCTAGGTAAGCTTAATGATAGTGAGGTAAAGGAGGAATATAGGCAAGTATTAGATAATAAAATCAAAGAGATGGCTATAGGAGGGAACGTACAAAATAGATGGAAAGAAATAAAAAGGGCTGTACATGATACAGCTACACAAACTATAGGTAAGTAAAAAGTAAAAGCAAAAAAACCTTGGGTAACAAAGGAGATATTAGATTTAATAGAGAATAGAAGAGAGCTTAAACCTTTGAGAGAATTGGATAGTGAAAGCAAGCAAAAATATAATAGGGTTAGAAATAAGATACTAGATGAGTGTAGAAAAACTAGAAATAAATGGATGTAGGAGAATTGTAAGGGAATACAAGATGATTTGAGAGTAGTTGAAACGACAGGGCTTACAGGGAGTTAAAATATTTTTCGGGGAAGATGTGAAAAAATATAATGGTATTAAAGATGAGAATAATGAGCTTCTAATAAATAAAGTAGAGGCAGCAGATAGATGGAAAAGATATTTATAAGATTTATATAAGGGAAACGATACGGATGAGTTAGAGAACGACCAAGAAGAGAATGTAGAAATAGGGTTCTCAATAATAAGAGAGGAATTTGATAGAGCTGTTAGGGATCTTAAACTAAATAAAGCGCCGGGGATAGACGATATACTCGCAGAATTAATAAAATATGCAAGTCTGAAAAATTTTAGACAGATTACATGAACTAGTAAAAGTAACATATAACACAGGTCCTAATAGATTTCAAAAAAATATTAATATCCCAATCCCAAAAAAGTCAGGAGCTGATAGGAGTGGGAATTTTAGAACGGTTAGATTAACTACCCACGCTTCCAAAATACTAACAATAATAATTAAAAGTAGAGTAGAAGCTTTGACTGAGAATTATTTAGGCGAAGACCAATGTGGTTTTCGTAAAGACAGAGGGACTACAGAATCGATACTAATGATTGGGGTAATTATCGAAAAGAGGTTACAAATAAATAAAAAGACTGTTTAGAGAAAGCATTTGATAGGATTAATTGGATTGTTATGTTCAGGGTTTTGCAAAAAATAGGAATCTCTCATAGGGATAGAAAAATTATTTACAGTCTATATAAAAACCAAAGTGTAGTAATTAGATTTGATGAAATAGAAAAAGAAGCTAAGATTAGAAATTGTGTTAGACAAGGCTGTATACTATCGCCCTTGATTTTTAATGTTTATATTGAGGAAGTTTTACACTTCGCTAGAGAGAGAAAAGAGATAGGTATTAGTGTACAGGGACACAAAATAGATATGTTACGTTTTGCAGACGATATAGCTATTATAGCAGAGTCTAGAAAAGAGTTAGGAGAGTTTTTAAATATTTTAGATGAGATATTGCAGAGTAACTATAGTATGAGAATTAACTCAGGAAAGACACAGATAATGACAAGTAAGTTACAGCCTAGTTCTAAACCAAAATTAAAAATAGTTAATACCGTGTTAGAAAAGGTAGATGAATTTTGCTATTTAGGTAGTATAATTACAAAGGACTGACGTAACAGAAGGGATATAGTAGCTAGAATAGCTCAAGCTAGAAAAATATTTTTAAAAAAGAAAGACTTACTAATAGCTAATAGTATTAGTTTAGATAATAGAAAAAATTTCTTAAAGTCGTACGTATGGAGCGTTCTATTATACGGTAGTGAGACTTGGACAATTAAAGAGGTAGATAAGAAAAAGATAGAAGCTTTTGAATCTTGGTGTTAAAGGAGAATGTTGGCATGTTGGTAGCAATTCGTAGCCTTATCATAACATATAATTTAATACTTTTCCTTTTTTGAAGAAGATAACCAGGTAATATTTCATTTCCTCATAAATGGGAATAATGTAAACATGTAGTTTTTAACAACCATCAGGTTGCTAATATCTATGTAGAGCCAGGTAGATAAGAAAAAGATAGAAGAGTATAGGAAGACCTAGATCAAGCTATATTAGTCAAACTATTAGAAATTTAAGTTGTGAAGGGTATGTAGAACTTTTTAGATTAGCACAGAATAGAAAAGAAGTTAGAGCTGCGTCAAACCGACCTTCAGTAAGGTCGTAAACAAAATGATGATGTCTAATAATCAATAATAATTAAACTTTTAAAATCTTTATTGCATTTTTTTTTTTGTAAATTGGTTCCCCAAAATTAGTTCATAGCAATTTTAGGAAACTTTATTCACCGGCTAGTAAATATGCCCTGGGCGCTATTACATAAAATCCGGCACTGACTCCCAAAACTCATCAGTAACCACCAGGATCGATTTATATCAGATTAGACTTAAAACCTACCTAAATTAAGTGAATATAATAATTTTGTCTTGCATAGAAATATTGTTTTGAGTTAAAGTTAATAAAACTATTTTTTAGTTTAGTTTATTGTATTTTTTGTTAGTACAGAATGAATTTTAAACTTGTGCAAATTTCAGTACGTGTTTTTTTTTAATTTTATGTATATAGCTATAGTGTGTCCAATATCTTGAAAACGGTGCGATATTGCTAGAGCTATTGAAATACACGGCGTGGGTAAAGCTACCCCTTTCCAGTGACTTTGCCCATCTATATTTTATTTTATTTTTTCGAAAATACTGGTAATTTTTTAGAATTTATACTACAAGTAGTGTCTTTGTCCCCTAACACAATTCACACATCTATAAAGTTCCAGGAAAAAAAAATTCCCGAATATAAAAATTGGGTTTTACTTAATTAAAAAATTAAGTAAAATCACCCCATTTGACGGTATCTTTGATCGCGTCATTTTTTTTTAAATTTGTGTTTTAGATTCTACTTTTCAGGATATATTCGTAAGGTAAAACCGATAATGTTTTTGTAATCCACTGCTTTCGCAAAGGAAAATAAATGTATCCCTAGATTTAAAAAAAAATTATCATAGTATCCCCATGTTAGCGTAACACTATTTGGGGGCATGCAGTTTTGACGGCCTCTGAGTACTCTGTTGATGTTTGATGAAGGGATGGTAATTCTAGGGATCAAAATATTCGTAACATAATTGTAGCAATGCATAAAATTCATATAATTTAACCTTAAAATGACAAAATACAAATACAGAATCAATTTGAATTTATTTCAATTTTGTGAACGAGTTGTGAAAAATGTAACGTTTATGTTTATACAGTGGATGGAGGTTCTATTTGTTTAACAATTTACACAAACCAGTCTATCTAGTCTACTATAATTTTCAATACAAGTTACGCTATATTATAACAATAATTACGTCATGCATGGTCGTAATAGTTCCTAACAAAAAAAATCTAGCGAATGTTTTTGTTCGTAATAAGAAATAGGTTCGTACAAATAATTACACTTGAGCCTGAAAACAAGTAGTGAAAACGAAAGCGACTTTTCAAACTATCACCAGAAAACCTCTTCCTGAACGAATTTAATTACTAAGTTTTTGTTTACAAGCAGTTTCAGATCTACATACGTAAAGCACAGCCTTTTATCTAATCCGTCGTGAGAATATTTATGGTTTATTTACTTTAAGGACGATTAATCTCTTAGCTTGGATATTAATTACTCCAAGCGGAACCACTTAAATATTTTTACACTTAAATAAAAAACATTATCACGTGCTTTGGTTAAACACTTACCTGGGCTAGTTTGCCAGCTGAGACCTCCAATAAACATTTTTCTGGAACAAAAATCGCTCATTGAATTTCAAATTTAACAAGATTTTAAAAGGGTGAAACAACTCAACCACCACGCGGATTTAACGGCGTGTCATGTATGTATGCGTTATAAATAGTCATCGTTATCGTTCTATCTACATGTTCATGTTAGTCTTAATGGGCTTAAGCGATTTAGGGTGTTGTTACAATTACAAAATACTCCACACTATATGTGGGGTTCACCTACCCTGGATCATTCGGCACTTCTGCAGGGGATCCACCAGCTACAATTTCCTGTTTAGGCGGCTCCATAACAAACTGTATGATTGATTTTCAACTACGACTAAACTAAAGGTAAATATAGACCGGGATGGGTTGACGAGCTCCCGGAATTGCTCTAACAATCGTACTATCAACACGATACTGACTGTTTTAGAAAACAGAGGCGCAGAGCAAACGTTCGTGCTTGATCGCGGTTCGTCGTATATAAAATTCGCGGCTGCGCTGCCCTCGTGATGGAAGAGACAAACAATGGATGTGATTGGATGCAATCTATGCATCATCAGTGCGACAGTGACGCAAAATTTTATGCTGCACCGTTGCACGTTGACGATTTAGGATGCATTTGCATATCCGCTGTAAGATATGAACCACTGTGTCAAGAAATGAAATGTAAAAGCTCCTGAATGTTGATTAATAATTTATGTTGTATATAAAGCGATTACGTTCGTTGTGGAATTTAATGAGCTTTTAGCGCTTCCGAATTATATACGTGTGTCGTTCGTTACTCTAACCTATAATACGTTGAGCAAGGTTTTGATTTAAGCATGTTGTCTGTTGTGTAATAAATACTAGGTAATTTCATTTTAATAATTAAAAGCTATTAGGACATCTAACTAATAGAACAAGCAAGCGCAGGATTGACTGGTTTTTCTTTGCTCTACAAATTCTAATATTATATTTCTGTGGACTGTGGTGTACCTTGAGATTTTAATGTGAAGTATACAGGGTGTCCCAAATATAATACGTGTGATTCTTTGCAGATTTTAGGACTAAAAATTTATATAAACATAGATCCGCAAACGCTTCGTTTCCGATCCACAGGATGTTGAAATATCGAAATTTGTTTCGTTTTCTCTTTATAGCTCCTGCAGTTTTTGAGATATTAAGATCAAATTTGGAATATAGGTTACGCTGTAGGGCTTACATCAGTGACGTAACTACAATTTGGGGGCCCTCCCGCAAAAATTATAATGAGGCTCGATTTAATAAAAATTTTTCATCATCATTGGGTCTTCAGTCCTGAAACTGGTTAGACGCGTACCATCATTGTTTCCTATTCTGAACTAACCTACAGATTTCCCTGAAATTTGCAGTCTGCATCTATCACTATCTGATCTAGGTCTACATCCACCTCTTTTTTCCTATCTCTGCTTGTCATATATCCCATACTATTCCCCAAAAATGCCTTAGAACGTATTCTGCCCTTCTATTTCTCATATTTTTTTCCCAAAGATATCCTTGTTCCCTTACTGTTTCTATAACCTATTTGTTATTACCTTTGTCTGTCCATCATCAACATCTGAAGCACGGCATTTCAAAGGCCGCTACTGTTCTTCTGTCTGCTTTTCAGACTGCTCGTATTTCGTAGGCATACTGTCTGTGCTGTGCTCCACACATACGCTTTCAACAACTTTTTGTTCTATGTTTGTTGTCTTTCATCATAGGCGCCGTTCTTTCTTGTTAGATGCAGTTCGGTCACCTTCTATTGTTTGACAATTATATACCCTATTTCTCCGACATTCAGTGGTTGCGAAGGGGGGTAAGCAGCGTGTGGCTGCCAAGTTCCCCCAGCACTTGAACATTTACTGATTTAATATTTTTTCCAATATATCTTTTCGCACAGTCAACATTAGTTGCAGATATTTCACAACAAACAACTAGTTGTTTATAATAATCATCAGATTTATCTGCGCTTATTTTTTAGTCATTGGGTTTCCCGTCTCAAAACTGGTTGGACATGTACCTGCACTTATTTCTTTTCTAAACTAACCTACATAGTTCCCTGAAATTCTCACACAGCAATACAGCTCGGTTCCCCTTATATTGTTTTCTAATATTATGCCCTATTTCACTGAGATTTATTGAAGGGGGTTAAGCAACCTATGGCTGCCAAGATCCCCCAACACTTAGACATTTGCCGAAATAATAGTTGATTGATTGGGGTTAAGGAGGTTGATATAAATGTGTGTATAAATATAAATATGCAAATTACAATGAAGGACCAATTGCTTTTATAGCAATAACGATAATGGTGGAGCGGTTATTTAATAACAAAAAAAGACAACTACCAACTAATTAAGGAAGGGTATAAATACCTTAAGTCTTGCGCCGCTGGGGCAATAGACACTTTCACGCACAAAGCTTTGTCCTGCGCCGCTGGGGGCAATAGACACTTTCACGCACAAAAGCTTTTACGGAGACCCAGTAACACGCTCGACCGGGTGTCGGTCTCGCTTTCAAAGCTCTAACACAACCGTCCTTTTCAAGGGTTCGAAGGCGACTTGCTTCTCTAAAGGCTCGAGTACGACTGTCACTTTATGCACTGTTATTGCCGGTATATAAAATGTTTCACTCAAACTGTAGGATGCACGCACAAAGTATTTATTGTCACAAAATACCGAATTGTTCGATGACGACGTAACATACCGCCCACCAAATTCATAGAATTTTGAAAAGGAGGAAGTAGGTTGGGTGAAGGAAATCACATGGGATTTGACTTTGCTAGGAAAGGAGGTAACGAAAGATAGGGTGGTGCACTACAGCGAGCGATATTACCAACTATGCAAAGAATAAAAATATATATGTAAATAAGCAAATATGTAAAATAATATACTACTATACATGTAAAAATGTGTATATACATCTAAACATAAAATAAAATTAAAATACCGGTAGCGGCGCTAGTTTGACCAAAGGTCGTTTTAGTGTGCCATGTGCCGTTTTGACTTCAGCGACACGTATAATACCGTCCGCACCGGGAAAAGTATTAATAATACGACCAAACTTCCATTGAAGTGGAGAAAGCTGGTCGTCCTTGACGAGGACAATAGTGTCTTTTCCACTTGTCGGACACCTACCTTAGAGTGCCATTTAACCTTCTGGTTCAGAGTATGTAGTACTCATGGCTCCAGCGAGCCCAAAATCTTGGTGGAGTTTTGCAGGAGTTTCCACCTGCTTTTTAATGGTACAACGTTGGTTAAATGGTCCTCATCTGGTGGTGCAGAAAGAGGCTCCATAGTTAGAAATGACCTGGTGTTAGGCAACGCAAGTCATGTGGATCCGAACTCAAAGCGCAGAGTGGCCTTGAATTTAGCACAGATTCAATTTGTGTAAGAACTGTGTACAGTTCCTCAAAGGTAAGTTTTTGTTCGCCGATTACGCGAGATAGGTGTGTCTTTACCGACTTAACACCGCTTTCCCACAAGCCACCGAAGTGAGGGGCGCTAGGTGGATTAAACGACCACTTTATCCTTTCTGAGGTTACTGCACTATGCAGATAACTCGTAAGCTGACGATAGGCACCTACAAAATTAGTACCGCAATCGCTAAATATTTGAGAACAGCGTCTTCGACGTGCTATAAATCGTCGCAAAGCGGCAAGAAACGCGTCTGCCGACAAATCCGAAACAAGTTCAATATGTGCTGCCTTAGTGGCAAAACAAACAAAAATACAAATATAGGCCTTAAGAGTTTTAGAGCCTCGCAGGCGGTTAGCCTTTATTAAAAGAGGCCAGCAAAATCAACACCAACAATACTGAACGGTTTGATTTGGGTAATACGTGCTGCCGGTAGGTCTCCCATAGGAGGAGTTACCAGGACCGGTTTGGTACGAAAACATCTATGACAGGATGATAAATAATTTCTGATTGAATGTTTAATAGAAAGGATCCAGAAATTCTGTTGGATAAGATACGCTGTGGTATTAACACCGGGATGGCAATACCTTTCATGAGTTGACAGAATGATAAGTTCGGTTAATCGGTGCCGCTGAGGCAATAACGCAGGAAACTTTTCGGAATAGGAAAGCGAAGAATGTGTCAAGCGCCCACCTACTCTTAAGATGTTTTGTGGATCAACAAATGGCGAAAGTTTTCGCAAGCTTTTAGGTAATTTACGGTTTGCCTTAATCGAAGCTATTTCCTTTAAAAATGTAGCATTTTGTACATGCCGAACGATAATCATGAGAGCATTGTGTAATTCAATGTCTGTTAAAGGACCCGTATGACGTTGAGCCATGGGTTTAGAAAATCTATAAATGTAAGCCACGATGCCTTGGATTTTATATAACGATGAAAAGCGGCTTAGTAAAGTGTCAATGACGTTTGGATCTGTTTGAGCGACAAATGTTAGGATCTTCTTTTCCGTAGTTACCTCAGCAATTGAGGTTGACAATGTTGGTTGAGGCGGCCACGAGTCACTAGAGTAGTGAAGCCATTCAGGCCCCGCCCACCATAGCGAACATGAAATAACCGCGCTTGGCATTAATCCCCGAGATGCAGGATCAGCCGGATTATGCGAAGATTTAATATAAAACCATCGGCTAGGTGCAATGATTTCTTGAATGTGGCTAACACGGTTTGCCACAAAAGTTTTCCAACGAAAAGGTGGAGAACGTATCCAAGTGAGAGCGACCGTAGAATCACTCCACGCTGAAACATCGGAGATGTCAATCAAGCCTTGATAAGACCGAATGGTAAAAGAAAGTAAATCGGTTAATAAAACGGCGGCACATAATTCCAAACAAGGAATTGAAATGCGCTTAATTGGAGCTACTTTGGTTTTAGCGGTTACAAATTGTACAGTTATTTCTCCAGTAGTTTGATTTATGAACTGAAAATACACTACCGCTGCATACCCTACCTCGCTAGCATCGCAAAACCCATGCAAATGACAAGTAAAAGGATCCGAAGGGGGTAAACAACGTGGTAACTTTAGTGACGATAATAACGGCAACTCTTCTTGATACTGCTGCCATTGAGACGAAATGTCTGCTGGTGGGATGTCATCCCAATTCAAACCTAACATCCACAGATGCTGGATTAGGCGTTTTGCAAAAGGTGTTAGTGGGGCTAAAAATCCTAATGGATCATATATTCTGGCAACTTGTGAAAGTATGTTGCGCTTTGTACATATTTGGTTTAATGGTTTAACCCGAAACGAGAAAATATCTTCTGTAGGTGACCATTGAAGACCTAATATTTTATTGATTCGTCAGAATCGAAATCGAGAGAAGTATATTGGCAAAAATCTGACGGAATGCCCTCCAAAATAGAAACTGAATTAGAACTCCATTTTCGAAGTCCAAAACCAGCCAAATGTAAAAGTCGGATAAGTTGATCTTTAATTTCGCGGGCCGATTGTATAGAATCTCCACCGGCGACGAAATCATCAATATATAGATTTGACCGTATAGCCTCAGCGGCTAACGGAAACCTTTTGCCTTCGTCAATGGCTAATTGCTGAAAAGTCTTTAATGCTAGATAAGGCGATGACTTAATACCATAGGTCACTGTATTAAGCTGATAAGTCTGAATGGGTTCTTCTGCGGAGAACCGCCAAACAATTAATTGAAACTTTCGATGTTTTTCGGTAACCAAAATTTGTCGATACATTTGGCGAACATCACAAGTAAAAACGAAACGATGATAGCGAAATTTAAGTAAGATTGACGAAATGTCATTTTGGAGACTAGGTCCAGCCAATTGAGTGTCAATAAGTGACACGTTGTTTTTAGCCTTTGCAGAGGCGTCAAAAACCACACGAATTTTAGAAGTATGACCTTCTTCTTTAAACACAGGGTGATGGGGTAAAAAATAATTATCGTTCCCAACGGGCGGAGAATCGAGTAATGCCATATGACCCGCATCAAGATAGTCCTGCATGAAATTGTTGTACTGTGCGCGTAGCTCCGGTTGAGCATGCAATTTGCGCTCCAACGAAAATAGTCGTTTTTTAGCCATGTCAAAGCAATTATCAAAAACGGGCAAAGTATCGTTGAACGGTAACGCAACAATAAAACGACCGCTAGGGTCACGAGAAAACGTGTTTTCAAAAATCAGATCTGCCTTTTCTTCTTCTGGAGAAGTATAAGGCTTGATGGTAACTCTTCTATCTCCCAAAACCGCCTTAGGGTCTGGTCGATAGGATCTTCTACAGAAGTAAAAAATGCTTGGACAGTATCAGACTGCAAGCTTTTTGTGGGACCGAGAATGGTCCAACCAAAAATTGTATTTATGGCGGCAGGCTGAAGAAATTTGCCATGTATCACACCGCCATTGATGATGAACGGATAAACATCTGCTCCGAGGAGCATGTCAATGGTTCCTGGGGAGTTCCAGGTCGGGTCTGCAAAGTGCAGGCCGCATAAGTGTTCCCAATTATTAGGAACTTCAACGCTAGGTAATTTGCCAGATATTGACGAAAGCACAAAGTTGTGACTTCTAGAGATTTTTCAGAGTCTAACATAGAGCGAATGGTGCAGCTGACGGCACCCCTATTGACTGCTGAAGTTGTCTGCCCAAGTCCATAAATCGGAACTTGAGAACGTATGCGTGGAAGCCAAAGTTTGCTCACGCAATCGTCTCGAATAAAGCTAGCTTGGGAACCAGGATCTAAGAGTACCCTGATCGGTTTGTATCTACCAGAACGATCTTGAACTTCCACAACAGCAGTGGAGAGTAAGACAGTAACCCCAAGATTTGAATTCGTCTGTGAAGACAAAACATTTGCCGGAATAGGAGAGGCTGACTGCGTCCTATTGGCATTTTTATGCATGTGTGTAGCGGTCGGTTCAGCTGAACGGCTAGAAGCAGGTTGCGATTCAAAATGTAGCAAGGTATGATGCGGCTTGGCGCAAGTTCGACAGGAATTATAAGATTTGCATTGCATGGACGCATGGTCTGTTCGTAAGCAATTTAAACAAAGGCGTAAGCGTTTGACAATGTCGAAACGTTCTGTCGGAGTTTTCTTTAGAAACGATTGACATCTGTAAATTAAGTGATTGCCTTTGCAGGAAGGACAATGGTGCGAAAATGAATTATTTGAGTCACTGGAGCTACTTGGTGTCCAGTGAAACTACGTTAGAAGAAACTCTTGGTTTAAATTGAAACGCTGAGGATTTCTTAGGCACTGATGTGTGAGATGTATGGACAGTCGTCGAATAAGAAACAGGTGCGGTTGAAGAAAAGGTTTCAACGCTGCACATTGTTGGGTTAAAAATATCTCAAATCCTCGAAATTAGGTATTTGCTTCGGATCCGATTGGAGTTCGAAGCGTTTTCTAGTGAACGGATCAAGTTTTTCTAAAAGCAAATCGACCAGAATAAAGTTCCAATGTTCAGTGGGAAACTTTAAGTTAGTTAGAACAGCAAGGTTCTCCGAAAAACAATCAATAAGTGCCCTAAGTTTCTTAGGGTCTTCTGATTTTAAAGGTAGAAAGTCTTTCATTGCTTTCCAATGCAAAGTTGCCAATAAACGCGGATTGCTAAATCTCTCACGCAAGGCGTTATAGGAAATAATAAAATTATCCCCGAAATGGGTACAGATTTAACGATTCTTAAAGACTCCCCGGTACAACAACTGATAAGATAATTTAATTTTTCGATATTGGACAGCGACGCGTTATTATAGACCAGGCTGTCAAATAAATCGATGAAAGATGAAAATTCAGTTACCTCATTATTAAAAATTTGGAGCTTTAACGGTAACAATTTTGATACCGTGCTGCTTGGAGCATTTTCGATGATTTGTGGTGCTTTCATTTCTTGCATCGTATCGAGATGCAGCAGTATGAAAAATAAGCGGAATCTACTTCCTTCCGTACAGCGTTGTAAGTTAATGAGTCTACCTCGTCACATGAGGCCAAGACAGCGACTAAAATTGTATTGAAATTTGCATAAAGGTCATGTATTCCCCTTGTTTGAATAAGGAACAATGCCTTTAAACTTGGGTCACTTTGTATAGAATTACAAAGCTCAAATATTTCTAAAATCCGTGTTTTCAGTAATTGGAGTTCTACCACATGTGCTTTCTTTGGAACCATTCTCAAAGATTCTGAAAGGACTACAAGTAGGGTAAAATCAAGAAACCCAGGCCCTCATTTCCTCCAGAATCCCTCATTTCCTCACTCATCTGGACCAAAAAGTTTTCTTTGTCTAGCCATTTTTCATCTTTCGAGATAAATATATCTTAATTTTTCATCTTTTGAGATAAATGAGCATCCACATTTCCTCCCACGTGATAAACCTATTTTTAAGATTTTTACTGCTAACATTCTGGACCAAAAGTTTTCTTCGACTAGCCATTTTTTTTATCTTTCGAGATAAACCTACCTTGTTTGGTATCAATTAATATTAGATTTTTCTCAGCTACCCAAATCTCTAAGAATTTTTCAGATATCATCACCCCCAAGGGAGCTACCCCAATTTTAAGATTTCTTACCTGTAGCGACTTTTGAGCGTTCTTATAAAATTTTTTTAGTCATGCGATACATCTTGTTAGCTTAGAATTTTATGCAGAATTCGAATCTGCAAACAGATTTGAAATCGGACCACGCCCTGCAAAGTTATACTTTAAGCTCTTTTGCTCGTATATATTTAACTCCATTTTTTAAAACCTTTTTCGCTACCCAAGGTATATGCTTTAACCAACACAAAAATTAAGAACACAAAAGTTTAATAATTTATTTATCCAATTTACAGTTTAATAAACTATTACAATTTTTACAAAGTATAGCATTATTTCCTGTGTGTAGCCGAAAGTTTAACCTGTAACAAAAAAGATTAATGGGTTGTTTAAAATAGAGGTGTAACAAAAGAGATTAATGTAAAAAGAGGAGACGTGTTTTCAGTCAATAAGACATATTGTTGTTAACAATATGTTTTACCGTCCAACGACACCACGTGGAGGTAAACACATGCCGCCGGGAACAAAGGAAATTTAATTAAAAGCAGAAAGTTTTGTTCGGAAACGCTACTGTAAAATATATAGAGCAAATAAATTATTCCCTGAATGTGTTTTCAATTGCAATAACTGACTATACAATCACAATTTAAATTACACTTTATTTAACTAAGTTACTTTAAACAAGAAATTACCGCATCCAAAAATTCCAATGCATGCTTAACAATAATGTAGAAATGGCAAGGTCGACTTTTGATGTCCAATGTAATGTGTTTTAAATATCTAAAAGAAAGCGCATTTTGCTGGTATGAAATCTATGGAATTTCTCCTGTAATGAAAGAAGAATGCATTCGTAATTGAAAATGCGTGCTACAACTTGAGGACAAACTAATTGCTTTACAATTATGTTACGTAAAGTGAAAGTAGCCTTTCTTTTATTAATTAGCAGCTATGTGATTTGAAAAATACAATAGATATGCTCAATGCCACCCATTAGAAAATTCCCGGGTTTATTAATCATACAATGAGCGCTCTATTTTGGCCTCGATTGGGGAAAATACAAACCTCATTTAGTAGTATAATTAACGGATTTCAAACGTATATAACGCGGTGTAATTAGAAAAAAATTCTATTAGTTTCACACGCTTTGTGTAAAGCCCCTCGAAATTTTAAACAATCGTTTCGTGTAGTTCTTTTGTGGAAAGTTTTGAAGGTTTAAGGGTAAGTATTATTAAAATATTATTAAAGTAGAACTGAATTTATTTGCAAACACCAATTATTATGTATTCTGTTATTGGTTCTTATTTGTATTTTAAAACATTAATTTTTCCAAAGTAATGCGCTGTTTTACAGATATACTTTTCCAAATTTTAAAGGTATGCTTTTGCTAGAATAAAAACAATTCTGACAAAATATTTTATTAAAATTTAATACATTAAACAAAAAGACCTCAATAACAATACGTTTTCTTTAGAACAGCTTAAATTATTCAAACAATGGTTTAAACAGTGATTGTACCTATTACCGAATCTTCTTAATTCTTTGAGCTTTGGAAGTGAGAAACACTTTCCATGTTTAAAATGTTGTTTGATAAATATTTTGAGTAACTGCCTTTTCTGTTCGCCTTTAACATAGATTGTAGCATTGGGTGGTATGACTTCTTTCAGCAAATCGCCTACATTTGTATATCCACTTGTGGACTGTCCATCCCAGCTAAGCCCATGGATTCTTTGCTTTAACCACTGAACTTGCTTTTTGAAATCATCACTTAGGGTGTTATACTCCACAGCCATGTCCAGTATCTCATGCCATATTATATTATTCGCTACATCCAAAATGGCAATCTCCTTGCAATAGAAATCACTAGTTTTGTATTGATATCCTTGTAAATCGATTATGAAACACATGCTTCCTGCTTCAAATAACAGATGGGAATGGGGTTCTAAGCAAATCTCCCCGTATATCCAGTTAAGGGACTTTACTCCCTCCTTTTATGATTTTTTCATCCAGGTAATTATCTGGATGATACTAAAGCAAGTCTGTTTTCTTAATCCAACTTTACCATCCCCAACCACGACACTAATAATTCGCGCCCATGCTTCCGTTTCCGTAAAACTTTTCCACTAAGTACGTGTCGGGTGCTGCTGTGAGCTGAATTTCATCACCGTAAAAGCACCTAGAATTGGCCGACCTTCCAAATCTTGTAGCAGATAGGTTGTCGGTCTCGTTTTTGTACTTTAACAATTTTGAATAGTTCTGTACTCCAGTTTGGGTGAAATCCTCGATCGAATACTGCTTTATATTTTGATATACGCACAATGTCTCCAACCTTATACAACTTCTTGCGACTTTTAGAAACGCTGTTAGCGGTGTAAAGTTTTATTCTTTCCGGATGTTCTTCTGCCTCCATAGGTGTCATGTTAATAGCCCGATGCGGTGTATTATTGTATTCTTCCATAACCTTAGGCAAAATATTCACCCATTTATGACTGCCTTGCAAGTAAAATCTTCTGTACAATTTGTTTTGATTGTTCTAATCAACCGCTCAACCATACCAGCTTTGATTGCGGAATACGTAGAGTAATGGTTTATCTTATATTTTTGCATAAGATTTTTAAAACAGCGGTTGTAGTACTCTTTCCCAAAATCCGTTTGTAGATTGATTTTACGTTATTTTCTCCTTGCAGCATTTTGTCCAATATTTTTCATAGCATTTGTGACTTCTGATCCAGTTTTATTTTTAAAGGTTCAGCTAAAGCATATTTTGTGAAACAGTCCACTGCTATTATAATATATTTGTACCCATTGTTCACACGCGAGTAAGGCTGCATTTCGCACAAGTCCGATTGGATAAGATCACGTTTCACATGTTTCAGATTTGTATGACGACGCTGAAAATTTTTCTTGCAGGTTTAAATAATTCCTTAACGATGATTTCTTTACTCATTTTGCTTAACACTGTTGCTAAACTAATAGGGTTATCTTTATCCAATTGCACCTTTGACATAAACTGAAGCTTTGGTTTGTAGTATTTGTTTTTATAGCTGCTGGTGACGCTTCGTAAATTGATGCTATTGCAAGACCGAGCTCCTTCTCATTTGTCTCGGAAGTTGCAGTCAAATTAATAAAAACTGTATAAACGTTTTAAAGTCAGATACAAGCTTATCCAATTTTTCATTTACATACTGTTTATTAACTGCATCAGATGGCTCAACTGGTTGAGCAAGCATTGCGATACGCTGGTTTCTTGCATTGAAGGCTTTATCTTTACGCTGTATATCATCAGAACTTTTTAGACAGTATGAAAGGCTTGATTCACGAGCTTGATTACAGATTTCTTATTAACACAATCACTATCTTCTTTAGGATCCATTACATCCACTAGCCTTCTTTTACGAAAACTAATTGTTTCTTCTCCAGACTTGAATACTATAGTACTCCTCTGATTAACACAATCACCATCTTCTTTCGGGTCTGATGAATTCACTAACCTTCTTTGCTGCATATCGTACCCATCACCATCCAACGTTAGCACAAATCCTCGACCTGGAGGACCGCGCCGAATATCAGCATCTTTACGCTCTGAACGTCCGAAGCGGTCGATAGGCATTTTAAAACTGTGTAATTATTTGCTGAGCTCACTGTATTATACCTTCTTCTCTCAACTCTTCTATTATGGACACCATCTCGTTAATGTTTTCCTCGCTTGTATTTCCAGCTCGGTTGGATGCATTCAACAATCTCAGTCGATCCACAAGTTCATGTACATTATTCCAGTAGACATATTGCACCGGCTTTGAATTTAAACTTTTGTAAAACCGATTAGAAAAGCCTAAACCCGATCCCTTAGACTGTTTTCTTCTCTTTGGCTGTTTTCTTTCGGGATTCCTCCGAAATTCGGTGAGATATTTTGCACATATTTGTTAAACTTTTGTTATTTGTTGGGAATCCGCTTAAATCGTGCACCGCAAATGGGTTAAACTTTCTTCTCAAAATCGACGCAGATTTGATCATTTCCAAGTAATTCGGCAAATCTTCATGCAAATTGAAATCGCCATCTTCGGGGCTGATGTCTTTGTAAACCAGCAGGTTGTATAAACCCTTCGTACCTGGATATATCACATTATTTAATGTTATATCGCTAGTTTCCGGGTTAATTACCAATACACTTTTCCACAAACTCCATGTATCGGTTTCCGCATTATACTTTACTCCATAAATTGATTTGTCAATATTTTCGTCCTCGTCTCTAGCTAACACATCCGCATAGTAAAGATGGAACGGTTCTTCTGGAACGAGTTGTTTAATTTTCTTTATAGGTACGTCCATGTTTTCAACTTTAACCTTTGTTGTAGGTGTGGAATTTTTCGGTGATCGATTGCAACTTGGAAGCGGTTATTTCAAGGGATCAATCAATTGTTTGTGCATCTCTTTGAATTTTTGCTGAGATGTAGCGTCTCCCTTTTGTACGCTACAAACTTTTTCGTACAGCATCCTGCATAAGATGAAGACTGCGTTTATTCGCAATAAAATTGTTAACGTCCGTCATCATGAAACTTTGGATGAGAACTAGCGGTTTTGAATAATGTCAAATATTTATATACTCGTCGAAATTCCTCCGATACCGCCCCTTATCCAAATCAAAATCTTTCACAACAGTTATAAAATTATGTTTTGAGTCACCCCAACACTGTAAACACATTTCTTTAAATTTCGGATATGTCATGTCACCACTTATATGATCCGAAAAGATATGGCGAAGGTTTGTATCATCCTGTTTCCATAATGCGATTACATTGGCGTTATCTCTGAGTCTATGTTTTAAGGCACTAGCGTAAGTTTGACATAGATAGAACGAATCTATTGCTTTATGTCGGCCGAACGAGAAAAATTGAGTGATTTTACTTTGCTCGTTTGCAGGTATATCATCGAAAACCATAATTGAATCTTCTTTGGTATCTCCGGGTTCGATCAAATCATCGCAATTTTCAAACTCATGGTAACCAATTTCTTCTTTTAATGGTGTAAAACGTTTCTTAACAATTCGTATTTCGGTTGATACAAACTCTTCGAAAATACATAGACATTTTGAAATCTAAGACCGTTCTCGTGCAAGATCAGAGATATTAAAGCGTTGGTCTTCCCACAACTCGATGGTCCCACGAATATAGCTCGTATGTTAGACGGGAACAAAGGACCATGTTTACCATCCTCTCTTGCACTAGCAATAGCAAAGTTATCATAATTCTGTATAGGTATTTTAACTTCTTGTATAGCATCACCGTGTCTCTCACATTTTCCGACCTAGGAGCACCATTCTTCTTTTGAGGTTTACGGTGATCCAAATGCCTGCTTAACGTTCTTCTGGGTATACCATATAACCTACTTGCAGAGTTAACACTAATACCCTTTTGTATTTCACTAACTGCTTTCTCTAAAGATTCCTTGGTGTACATCTTTCAAATATAAGTTTAAACTGATTCAAATTGAAAATAATATTCCTTATATACCAGCATGGGCAGGGGTGTGCACGCGCAGGGGTGCGCATGGGCAGGGTGCGCGCGCAGGGGTGCGCATGGGCAGGGTGTGCACGCGCAGGGTGCGCATGGGCACAGGTGTGCTTAGGTGTACACCGGAGTACGTGAGAAACTGTCTTGGATCACCAAAAATCTTATTAATATTAAAACAACATAGATTTTATACAATTTTATTAAAAATATATACAAAATATTTAATTGTGAATAAATCTATTAACAATTTCCGTAAACGGATTATATTCAAACATAGAGTCATGTATAATTAAAGCATAAGCCTTCATCGACGGTTCAAAATTTCTTGAAGCTTCTAATTCCATTCTTACATCAACCGTTGCATCCTTGATGCTTTCAAATTGATGACGACAGTCGATTACAAAGACAGGTGATTCCTTAAACCTGTTGTAGTCCATTAAACATTTATTTGAGGATTTGTTCGGGTAGTATTTTTCCATAAAAGATGCATAAGACAGGTACGCCGGCAAGTAGTCATTCTGCTCGAAGTCCAAATTTAATCGACCTTGAGGGAACATCTGAGAGTTTAAAAACACTTTGACATTGGTTATATTGGCATTCGTAAAGCTTGTAGCATTTTCTTCTTTCTTATCATATTTTCCATTTTGCAGCGCCAGTAATATCCACCGAGCCTTCTCTGTTTCATTCGATACTTTAATTCTCCATACTTGCGACTTTGATTGTGTTAGAGACGGTAATTCGTGTAGTTCCCATTTTCTGAATGCAACCATTATAGATGATTGATTTTGCATTTCCGAAAGCAGCGACGCCTTGGCAAAGTCGCTTAATGTTATATGCGGGACCTCCCATGAAATACGTTGTATTTTAAACGTTACTGTATTTCCAATCGACTTGTAGCAATTTACGTCCGACTTGGATCTGATTAAAATCAGCTCTTGAGGCATGTTGACGATAGTTTTCTTGTAATCTTCAAAAACCCAAAATGGTTTTTAGCGGTATAGCACAACTAAACCGTCCATCTTGGAATATGGTATCGGGTTTCCACCGGTATGTGTAATAGATTTTGTTTCTGATTCTTCCATGGATACTAAACCTTTAATAGTTCTTGTAATTCCAGGATTCGACAGACATCTATTATTTGATTATTACCCAATTTGTATTGAATTTCCTCAAACAGAAAATATGGTGCATTTCTAGTAAATTCGTAAGCTTTAGGGTCTGGTTCTGCTGCTCTAATCGGGTCTCCAGTTGTTGACGCTTCCCTTAATGCTTCCGTAGGCTTATAGGTACCCTTTATAAATATAAAACTTTCATGAGGGTATGTGATGTTATCACTGCTCTGGATTTCAATTGAAATTCTATCGTTGTTTTCTGCGTTCAATGTAAAGGGAAGATATGTATAATAATCTTCCTTTATTATGGTCTCGTCTAATTTATAACCTCCAAACACATCCAATTTGGGCACGTCCTCATACTTAAGCCTTCCAAGTTTAACGTTTTCATCACCGTGGAGATCTAAGCTGCGTTTACTTCTGCCTCCCATCATTTATAACTTTTAATCCCAAAGATTTTAAGAAACGTATTTCTTCTGCTGTAAGTCTCTCAACAACTTGACGCTTTGACGTCGTATTCACTTCTAATCGTCTGGGGGTGTTGTAGCATGCTTTATATACAAAATCGATAGGCATTTTCAGCTACTTTTTATTTCCAGTCTCACACAGGTGTATGTTTCCGGTGAAAAGTTTACCAATTCACCCAAATGATCGACTAGTCTGATTGTAATATTATCAATTTCTGTCACGCTCAGCGGATAATATATGATGTGGTTAGGTTCCTTTTCCAGATTATACCCGGGTGGTACAGATAGACTGAATTCGAATATGCTGTGCGTAAGAAAATTGTTTCTGAATGATCCGCTGGTGATATTGGTTTCCACAAAATGTTTGAGACCGATATTATGTTCACTTGCTGATTAGCGATATGTACGGTATCTGCAGCCAATTTGCGGTTGGTAAACCCCAAGATGCTTCCAATATTGTTTTACGGTTTGCCCCAAAATCAATCGGTATACTGCTTCGTATAGAACACTTTAATGTATTATTGTTGGCACTCAGTTTAAAATATTTTTCAATGTTCTCGTTGATGTCCGGCTTCTGACTGAACCATTTTTTGAAGACGTCCTGTATATATGCATTTATTTCTTCTAATTCGTATGATCCAGGTTCAATGGTTATTCTGCGATGCTCTGGATCGTTAAAGTATAATATGTTGTTTCCCAGGTGTATGTTTTGCACAGTGTTACAAGTGTACAATCCCACCAGACCCAAAGCATATTCACCGTCTTGTTTCAATTTAATTGGTGGGTAAATGGATCCTGTCGATATGACATTACCATACCCGAACACGCTCACTGTTTTAGCCATTGTCACTAAGAAACTTTAACACTAAATGTCCACAATTGTATGTGTTGTAAGTCTGCTCCGGTACACTGTTGTAGTAAATTTTACAACCTCGAAAATATCTCTTTACTTCTTCCGGCGGTCTCAAGTCTCCAAACGAATCGTAGTAATACACGCTATTTCCACGTTTTCGGTACCCCACCCAATGTGTACCCGAACCTTTGGTGGTATCCAAATTAATCACTCCCGATTCGTTGACACGCTGTGTAATCTTCTGTAACTGATCTCTAGAAAAGACACCACGAAAATGAGGAATGTTAGATGCGTGTTTCCTTATATCTACATCGGTAAGAGCTCTTCGAGGTAACTTGCTTAGTTTTTGATACTTTTTACAAATGCCACGCCCTGTTTGTACGGTTTCAAGAATAATGCTGTGCCTTTTTTGTATGGTTTTAGAAACATTCCATTTCCTTTTTTCCCAACGGTAATGGCCTCCATAGATCTGTTGTGTCGTTCGCTCTCCTTAAGCTGTTCGTTGGCTGTCTTGACATCATTTACTGCTTTAGCTATCCCGCAGCACCACCTGTTAGTGCTCCTAGAGCACTTAGTCCAGCGAATATCGGAATCAATGGTAGAAAACCTCCTTTCTGTGGAACGGGTATAATACGTGGGACTTTAATTTTGTTTCTCCCACCGGCTCCTTTTATGATTTTTTTACCAATTAGAATACCAACATCTAACAGCTTTTTCAAGTTGTCGGAACCAACTCGGTCTATTGCGGATCGTATTTTCTTCAAAAATCCACCTTTAAAACTTATTTTCTTCTTTAAACCCATACCCATTTTTCTCTTCGCTTTCATAGCGTTTGTCACGAGGTATATGCTCGTTATAGGTTGTAAGACCCTCGGTTTTACTTAACTACACTTTGTGAGATCCCTTTAATCTTTTTTTTAATCGTGTCCTTCTCGCGTACAATACAGTAGGACTTAGCCTTACTACCTACAAATTCCAACACCAAGTCACCGTAAAACTCGTCTTTAAATTTCCCCACAACGCGTTTTTATTTAAATAAGAATTGTTTAGTGAAGATGATGACATTTGATGGGAATTATATGATATTTACCAAAGGAACTTTAGAGCACTTTTTAGGGGTATCTCAGATCGTTCTCAACCATGCTAATACTTTAAAAGAACTAACGGAAAAGGGTACTCCTAATATAGATCTGTTTCTGTTAGATGTCGCAATGGAAAGATATAATAGGAATGATGTTCCACAGAATCTCGCACATGATGTAATTAAAACAAATACAGTAATAGTGATATTGGGGCCATATTATACGAATTTATAAGAACCTACCCAAGATTGTTTGAAAACAGTATTTGTAAACAAGTTGAGTATATGGGAGAATACAACAGGTTTCCATTCCACGCATTTACGAGCGATGTTTAAATTTTAAGCCGAAGACTGAAAATTTTGTAACACTATTAATTACACTTTTGTTTTCTTATAAGTTTCTAAACTGTTGTATTTCAACTACAGATATTAATAGATGTCAATGAAATTATGTTATAGTTTTAAATAAAACGATTCTGATTAATAATTTTGTAAAACGTTTATAACACCCTTTTAATAAATAATACACATCTTTGTTATAATTCTTTTCATAATTACTTAGATATCCATTTCAGTTACGTGGACATTTGAAAAATTAAACAATACCAATGTATGTTTTATATTTTAAAACATAAACAAGCTAATATATACAAAAATAATTTCTAAAATCACATCATTCATTTCTTATGATAACAGTTGTGGTGGTTAAATTTTTATTTTAAAACTTACAATTTAGTATATATTCCATTTGAATATCTGCCAACAGTTTTTATAAACCCCATCTCCTCGATTATTTCCATAAAATCATCCAGATCCTCGGGCAATGATAACACTGCAGTACAGTGCTGTATTGCTTCCTCGTATGACTGACACATAAGACATTTTTCTCCATCTATCGAAAACATTACAGGAGAAATTCCATAGATTTCATACCAGCAAAATGCGCTTTCTTTTTAGATATTTAAAACACATTACATTGGACATCAAAAGTCGACCTTGCCATTTCTACATTATTGTTAAGCATGCATTGGAATTTTTGGATGCGGTAATTTCTTGTTTAAAGTAACTTAGTTAAATAAAGTGTAATTTAAAATTCATAAGTGATTGTATAGTCAGTTATTGCAATTGAAAACACATTCAGGGAATAATTTATTTGCTCTATATATTTTACAGTAGCGTTTCCGAACAAAACTTTCTGCTTTTAATTAAATTTCCTTTGTTCCCGGCGGCATGTGTTTACCTCCACGTGGTGTCGCTGGACGGTAAAACATATTGTTAACGACAATATGTCTTATTGACTGAAAACACGTTTCCTTTCTTTTACATTAATCTCTTTTTGTTACAAGTCTATTTTAAACAATCCATTAATCTTTTTTTTTTTGTTACAGATTAAACTTTCGGCGTGTATAGTAGTATGTAAGTTAGTTATAAGCATATCTACCCTCCCCCATCCTTAAAATTTCCTTTGTTCCCGGCGGCATGTGTTTACCTCCACGTGGTGTCGCTGGACGGTAAAACATATTGTTAACAACAATATGTCTTATTGACTGAAAACACGTCTCCTTTTTTTTTTACATTAATCTCTTTTTGTTACAGGTCTATTTAAACAACACATTAATCTCTTTTTTGTTACAGGTTAAACTTTCGGCTACACACAGGAAATAATGCTATACTTTGTAAAAATTGTAATAGTTTATTAAACTGTAAATTGGATAAATAAATTATTAAACTTTTGTGTTACTACCTCTAACTGTTTGGTTAAAGCATATACCTTGGGTAGCGAAAAAGGTTTTAAAAATGGAGTTAAATATATACGAGCAAAAGAGCTTAAAGTATAACTTTGCAGGGCGTGGTCCGATTTCAAATCTGTTTGCAGATTCTAATTCTGCGTAAAATTCTAAGCTAACAAGATGTATCGCATGACTAAAAAAATTTATGCGGACGCTCAAAAGTCGCTACAGGTAAGAAATCTTAAAATGGGGGTAGCTTCCTTGGGGGTGATGCTATCTAAAAAATTCTTAGAGATTCGGGTAGCTGAGAAAATTCTATTGTTAATTGATACCAAACAAGATAGGTTTATCTCGAAAGATGTAATGGCTAGACAAAGAAAACTATTTGATTCAGATGAAAGATAAAAAAATGGCTAGTCGAAGAAAACTTTTTGGTCCAGAATGTTAGCGGTAAAAAATGCTCAGCAAATAATTACACAGTTTTAAAATGCCTATCGACCGCTTCGGACGTTCAGAGCGTAAAGATGCTGATATTCGGCGCGGTCCTCCAGGTCGAGGATTTGTGCTAACGTTGGATGGTGATGGGTACGATATGCAGCAAAGAAGGTTAGTGAATTCATCAGACCCGAAAGAAGATGGTGATTGTGTTAATCAGAGGAGTACTATAGTATTCAAGTCTGGAGAAGAAACAATTAGTTTTCGTAAAAGAAGGCTAGTGGATGTAATGGATCCTAAAGAAGATAGTGATTGTGTTAATAAGAAATCTGTAATCAAGCTCGTGAATCAAGCCTTTACATACTGTCTAAAAAGTTCTGATGATATACAGCGTAAAGATAAAGCCTTCAATGCAAGAAACCAGCGTATCGCAATGCTTGCTCAACCAGTTGAGCCATCTGATGCAGTTAATAAACAGTATGTAAATGAAAAATTGGATAAGCTTGTATCTGACTTTAAAACGTTTATACAGTTTTTTATTAATTTGACTGCAACTTCCGAGACAAATGAGAAGGAGCTCGGTCTTGCAATAGCATCAATTTACGAAGCGTCACCAGCAGCTATAAAAAACAAATACTACAAACCAAAGCTTCAGTTTATGTCAAAGGTGCAATTGGATAAAGATAACCCTATTAGTTTAGCAACAGTGTTAAGCAAAAATGAGTAAAGAAATCATCGTTAAGGAATTATTTAAACCTGCAAGAAAAAATTTTCAGCGTCGTCATACAAATCTGAAACATGTGAAACGTGATCTTATCCAATCGGACTTGTGCGAAATGCAGCCTTACTCGCGTGTGAACAATGGGTACAAATATATTATAATAGCAGTGGACTGTTTCACAAAATATGCTTTAGCTGAACCTTTAAAAATAAAACTGGATCAGAAGTCACAAATGCTATGAAAAAATATTGGACAAAATGCTGCAAGGAGAAAATAACGTAAAATCAATCTACAAACGGATTTTGGGAAAGAGTACTACAACCGCTGTTTTAAAAATCTTATGCAAAAATATAAGATAAACCATTACTCTACGTATTCCGCAATCAAAGCTGGTATGGTTGAGCGGTTGATTAGAACAATCAAAAACAAATTGTACAGAAGATTTTACTTGCAAGGCAGTCATAAATGGGTGAATATTTTGCCTAAGGTTATGGAAGAATACAATAATACACCGCATCGGGCTATTAACATGACACCTATGGAGGCAGAAGAACATCCGGAAAGAATAAAACTTTACACCGCTAACAGCGTTTCTAAAAGTCGCAAGAAGTTGTATAAGGTTGGAGACATTGTGCGTATATCAAAATATAAAGCAGTATTCGATCGAGGATTTCACCCAAACTGGAGTACAGAACTATTCAAAATTGTTAAAGTACAAAAACGAGACCGACAACCTATCTGCTACAAGATTTGGAAGGTCGGCCAATTCTAGGTGCTTTTACGGTGATGAAATTCAGCTCACAGCAGCACCCGACACGTACTTAGTGGAAAAGTTTTACGGAAACGGAAGCATGGGCGCGAATTATTAGTGTCGTGGTTGGGGATGGTAAAAGTTGGATTAAGAAAACAGACTTGCTTTAGTATCATCCAGATAATTACCTGGATGAAAAAATCATAAAGGAGGGAGTAAAGTCCCTTAACTGGATATACGGGGAGATTTGCTTAGAACCCCATTCCCATCTGTTATTTGAAGCAGGAAGCATGTGTTTCATAATCGATTTACAAGGATATCAATACAAAACTAGTGATTTCTATTGCAAGGAGATTGCCATTTTGGATGTAGCGAATAATATAATATGGCATGAGATACTGGACATGGCTGTGGAGTATAACACCCTAAGTGATGATTTCAAAAGCAAGTTCAGTGGTTAAAGCAAAGAATCCATGGGCTTAGCTGGGATGGACAGTCCACAAGTGGATATACAAATGTAGGCGATTTGCTGAAAGAAGTCATACCACCCAATGCTACAATCTATGTTAAAGGCGAACAGAAAAGGCAGTTACTCTCAAAATATTTATCAAACAACATTTTAAACATGGAAAGTGTTTTCTCACTTCCAAAGCTCAAAGAATTAAGAAGATTCGGTAATAGGTACAATCACTGTTTAAACCATTGTTTGAATAATTTAAGCTGTTCTAAAGAAAACGTATTGTTATTGAGGTCTTTTTGTTTAATGTATTAAATTTTAATAAAATATTTTGTCAGAATTGTTTTTATTCTAGCAAAAGCATACCTTTAAAATTTGGAAAAGTATATCTGTAAAACAGCGCATTACTTTGGAAAAATTAATGTTTTAAAATACAAATAAGAACCAATAACAGAATACATAATAATTGGTGTTTGCAAATAAATTCAGTTCTACTTTAATAATATTTTAATAATACTTACCCTTAAACCTTCAAAACTTTCCACAAAAGAACTACACGAAACGATTGTTTAAAATTTCGAGGGGCTTTACACAAAGCGTGTGAAACTAATAGAATTTTTTTCTAATTACACCGCGTTATATACGTTTGAAATCCGTTAATTATACTACTAAATGAGGTTTGTATTTTCCCCAATCGAGGCCAAAATAGAGCGCTCATTGTATGATTAATAAACCCGGAATTTTCTAATGGGTGGCATTGAGCATATCTATTGTATTTTTCAAATCACATAGCTGCTAATTAATAAAAGAAAGGCTACTTTCACTTTACGTAACATAATTGTAAAGCAATTAGTTTGTCCTCAAGTTGTAGCACGCATTTTCAATTACGAATGCATTCTTCTTTCATTACAGGAGAAATTCCATAGATTTCATACCAGCAAAATGCGCTTTCTTTTTAGATATTTAAAACACATTACATTGGACATCAAAAGTCGACCTTGCCATTTCTACATTATTGTTAAGCATGCATTGGAATTTTGGATGCGGTAATTTCTTGTTTAAAGTAACTTAGTTAAATAAAGTGTAATTTAAATTGTGATTGTATAGTCAGTTATTGCAATTGAAAACACATTCAGGGAATAATTTATTTGCTCTATATATTTTACAGTAGCGTTTCCGAACAAAACTTTCTGCTTTTAATTAAATTTCCTTTGTTCCCGGCGGCATGTGTTTACCTCCACGTGGTGTCGCTGGACGGTAAAACATATTGTTAACAACAATATGTCTTATTGACTGAAAACACGTCTCCTCTTTTTTACATTAATCTCTTTTTGTTACACCTCTATTTTAAACAACCCATTAATCTTTTTTTGTTACAGGTTAAACTTTCGGCTACACACAGGAAATAATGCTATACTTTGTAAAAATTGTAATAGTTTATTAAACTGTAAATTGGATAAATAAATTATTAAACTTTTGTGTTCTTAATTTTGTGTTGGTTAAAGCATATACCTTGGGTAGCGAAAAAGGTTTTAAAAAATGGAGTTAAATATATACGAGCAAAAGAGCTTAAAGTATAACTTTGCAGGGCGTGGTCCGATTTCAAATCTGTTTGCAGATTCGAATTCTGCATAAAATTCTAAGCTAACAAGATGTATCGCATGACTAAAAAAATTTTATAAGAACGCTCAAAAGTCGCTACAGGTAAGAAATCTTAAAATTGGGGTAGCTCCCTTGGGGGTGATGATATCTGAAAAATTCTTAGAGATTTGGGTAGCTGAGAAAAATCTAATATTAATTGATACCAAACAAGGTAGGTTTATCTCGAAAGATAAAAAAAATGGCTAGTCGAAGAAAACTTTTTGGTCCAGAATGTTAGCAGTAAAAAATCTTAAAAATAGGTTTATCACGTGGGAGGAAATGTGGATGCTCATTTATCTCAAAAGATGAAAAATTAAGATATATTTATCTCGAAAGATGAAAAATGGCTAGACAAAGAAAACTTTTTGGTCCAGATGAGTGAGGAAATGAGGGATTCTGGAGGAAATGAGGGCCTGGGTTTCTTGATTTTACCCTACTACTACAATAAACTGTTGTAAAACGGTAAAGCTAAATGTGCACTGAGAAATATTAAAATATTATGAGTTGTTCAAAGCACGAAAAATGTAAAATAGGGTATAACCAATAAATCACGTTTTATGACTAACGGTTCGTCAAACAAAAGCGTGAATATAAGATGTACCGCTTAACAACCCGAGCGGCTTACCATCAAAAGCTCACAGAAACGTTTAAAACATGTGGCTTAACATATTTGCCGAAAGATGCAACTTTACAACCTTATTCCTCTGCAGATATTTTCAATATTGTAATACAAAACGTGCAATAGCTTTTAAATACAAAGCAAATCCCTTTACCTTTCTTGTTTAAGAAGTATAAAGCGATTTATAGTTTTCAGGTTGCTTTCTGTTTTATGCCGCTAAAATGAATTTAAAACTGAAAACTGACAAATTTTATATTATGAATTTCTTTGTAATTAAAACGCTTGCTGGTTTCAATTACGGCGAAATCGCTTAATTTAATCTAAAGACAGTATAAATAATGTTTACACATTTTAACCCGCTAAATATGGGCTTTAAGCACAAATTTAAAACTGAAATATTAATTAATTAAAACTCGCTGAAATGCACAATAATATTTAATTTAGGACATGTAACCACAGGACTAATGAATCCGGATCGACTTATAGGGCCAATGATTGATTGGGGTTAAGGAGGTTGATATAAATGTGTGTATAAATATAAATATGCAAATTACAATGAAGGACCAATTGCTTTTATAGCAATAACGATAATGGTGGAGCGGTTATTTAATAACAAAAAAAGACAACTACCAACTAATTAAGGAAGGGTATAAATACCTTAAGTCTTGCGCCGCTGGGGGCAATAGACACTTTCACGCACAAAGCTTTGTCCTGCGCCGCTGGGGGCAATAGACACTTTCACGCACAAAAGCTTTTACGGAGACCCAGTAACACGCTCGACCGGGTGTCGGTCTCGCTTTCAAAGCTCTAACACAACCGTCCTTTTCAAGGGTTCGAAGGCGACTTGCTTCTCTAAAGGCTCGAGTACGACTGTCACTTTATGCACTGTTATTGCCGGTATATAAAATGTTTCACTCAAACTGTAGGATGCACGCACAAAGTATTTATTGTCACAAAATACCGAATTGTTCGATGACGACGTAACAATAGTTTTTCAGTAAATGATTTCACGCAATTACCATTATTCGAGAATATTGCCCCTCCAATGCTTGTAGTTGCTTATAATAAATATCATGTTTAAGTGCAGTTACTTTCTTCGTCATTAATTTATCCATCTTGGGACTGGTTGTATGCGTACCTCCATTGATTTCTCTTCTGAGCTAGCCTACACATTTCCCTGAAACTCCTACAGCCTACATCTTTCACTATCTGTGTGCAGTAGTCTAACCTAGGTCTACCTCTTCTTCTCTTTATTCCTATCTCTGCTTCTAGTATATTCCGCACTATTCCCTCATGCCGTAGTATGTGGCCTATCATCCTATCTCTCCTATTTTTTACCGTTTTCCACATATTTCTTTCTTCCCCTACCATTTTTAGTACCTCTTCGTTCTTAGCTTTGTCTGTCCATGATATCTTCATCATACGTCTGTAGCACCACATTTCAAAGGCTTCTACCTTTTTCTTGTCCGCTACTCCCACTGTCCAGGCTTCACAGCCATACAGTGCTGTGCTCCACACATATGTTTTGAGCAATTTTTTCCTTGTTTCTATGTTTGTGGTCTTTGAGCACAGTAGTTGCTCTTTGTTTTATATCTTTTGTGCTTTTCCCATTTTGCGTTATTTGGCATCCTAGGTAGCAGAAATCATTAACCTCTTGTAAGTTCGTGTTACATATTTGTATTCTTGTTTTTGATTTATTTTTCCTCCTTTGCATACTAGTACTTTAGTTTTACTTTTGTTAATTTCCATACCGTATCTCTCTGTTAGAACCGTTTCCATTTCATTGAGAGCAGCTTCTAACTCTTCCTTGCTAGATGCTAATACCGCTATATCATCTGCAAATCTAAGCATCTTCAATCTACAAGTTAAAAATTAGTAGGGATAGGGAACATCCCTGTCTCACTCCTTTCCTGATGTTTACTTCTCTACGTTCCTACTCTAGTTCTATTACTCCTGTTTGCTCTTATAAGCTATGTACTATCCGTCTATCCCTATAACTCATTCCAATATTTTTGAGTATTTCGAACATTTTTTTCCATTTTACATTGTCAAATGCTTCTTCCAGATCTACAAACCCTATGTATACGCTTTCCCCTTTTTCTATTGTTTATCACCCTCAGAGCTAAGATAGCCTCCCGTGTTCCCCTGTTTCGCCTAAACCCAAATTAGTCTTCTCCTAGTATTTCTTCAGCCCGTTTTTCCATTCGTCTTTGTACAATTCTAGTTAATATTTTTGATACGTGTGCTGTTAAGCTTATTGTTCGAAAATTTTCACATCTATCTGCGCCTTTCTTTTTTGGTATAGTTACTATGATGTTATGTTTGAAATCTTTGGGTATCTCGCCTGTCTCATACATATAGCTTACAAGTTGGAAGAGACGTTCTATTACTGCTTGACCAGCGGCTTTTAGAGTCTCCGCTTGCACCTAATCTGTACCCGGCGCCTTACCATTTTTCAGACCCTTTAATGCTATTTCAAATTCATCTCTAAGTATAGAATATCCCAAGTCATCATTTTCAATGTCTGATTCCTTTTCTAATGCAGTTAGTTCTTCTCCTGCATATAAATTCCCTATATATTCTTGCCATCTACCCACTTTCTCTATATTTTCTATAATGACATTTCCTCCCGCGTCCCTTATATTTTTGCTATACGGTTCTATATCCCTAAAATTGATTCTAATTAGTTTGTATGC
Source organism: Platerodrilus igneus (assembly GCA_036346225.1). Classification (NCBI taxonomy): domain Eukaryota; kingdom Metazoa; phylum Arthropoda; class Insecta; order Coleoptera; family Lycidae; genus Platerodrilus; species Platerodrilus igneus. The sequence goes on from JARFIW010001320.1 coordinate 157,740, forward strand.
TTCATCTGTCTTTCCTACTTCCATCATAGTTTGTACCTCTTTGCACTTTTCATCAATCCATTGTTCTTTAGCATTCCTGCATTTTCGAATAATTTCCCATTTTATGGATTTGTATCTCTGTTTTCCTGTTTCGTCTGATTTATTTTTGTATTTTCGTCTTTCTTCTATTAAATTCCGGATATCCTTTGTTATCCATGGTTTCTTATTTACTTTTTGTGTATACCCCGGAATATCTCTGGCCGCCATGTCGAGGCTAGATTTAATGTTATTTCATTCTGTTTATACTTCCTTAGTATCAGATATTTTCCCGATATCTTTGAGCAATTCATTTGACCTTTTTTCGAATCTTTCTTGAATATCTTTCTCTTTTAGTTTCTGTAGGTCTAAGTGCCTTTTTCCGTTTCTTTTTTTTCAAATTTTTAACTTTAAGTGCGACCTTCATAATTACGATGTTGTGGTCAGTGTCTATATCTGCTTCTGGGTAGCTTCTACAGTCTTTTACTTGATTCCTAAACCGTTGTCTAACAAGAATGTAATCTATTTGATATCTTCCTATATCTCCTGACATCTTTCATATATCCTTCCATATATCGTCTTCTAGCATGATGTTGAAATAATGTGTTTGTAATGATTAAATTGTTCTTGTCGCAAAATTCAACCAGCCTATTTCCTCTCTCGTTTCCAGTGCCTAAACCAAATAAACCTACTGTCGCTCCTTCCCTACCCTCACCTACCACTGCATTAAAATCCCCCGTAATTATTAAATTTTCATGTTCTTTTACGTGTCTTAATATGTCTTCGATATCTTTGTAGATCGCTTCTACCTCTTCGTCACTGTAGCTAGAGGTGGGCATGTATACTTGTATTATTACTGTGTTTACCGGTTTAGATTCTAATCTAACATTGAGTACTCATTCATTCTTTTGTAAGTAATTTTCTACACAGTATCCTATCTTTTTCCGCATAACTATCCCCCACACCCAAATTTCCTTCCTCGGTTCCTGTATGAATTACCCTGAAGTCTCCACTCCAAAAATCCCCCGCCTCTGGCCACCGAACTTCGCTGATCCCTACTATGTCTAATGATAACCTATTCATTTCGATTTTTAGGTTCTCTAGCTTACCCACTTGCTTCATAGTTCTAACATTCCACGCTCCAACTCGCAAATGATCCCGACTCTTATTCTTAACTTTCCGATCGCATCTTCCGAAGTAGCCCCCTCCCGGAGATCCGAATGGGGGACTATTTTAACTCCGGAATCTTTTACCCCAGAGAGTGCCATCATTTTATTATAAATTAGGTACGCTGTGTACTTGGGAGGTAATGTGGTGGTTTCCCGTTGCCTTCCACATCGCGGTAGTGTGTCTTAGACTGCCATACCGACCCCTATGGTCTCTGCCAATCTAAGTACCGAAAGAGCCGCTGCCCTCTTTCGGGGACCTGTCTTAGTCTGGTTCCTCACTAACGATCCTACTACTATGGTTGGACCTGTAGTTTGGCTCTTTAGCTCATTAGAACACGCAAGTCATTTCACCTGTTCTAGTAATCTAGAACTTCGGCAAGGTGCATGTCCATTCGAAATGGAAAAATTTTTAAGAAACATAAAATTCACGATAAACTTTATTTAGTATCTAACACAAAACTATAATTTAAATTTTTTGCGGGCTTTAATAGCAGCGAAGTTGTCAATAACATCCTGGAGCTCCATTTTGGCGGCTGTTTTTGCTTCTACGTTAAGCAAAGGTAACATACATAACCTTTCTTGGCCCATACAATTACGCATATAATTGTTTATAATTTTCAATTTTGAAAATCATCTTTCCGCTGAAGCAACAGTTATTGGTATTGTCAAAAATAAAAGAATTACCGAAACTAAATCTTCAAATTTGGAACACATACCGTAGTTGTTAGGTTAACAATTAGTTGAAATCCAATATCTTATTACCGTCAGAGTGGGCGGCGTCTAAAAATACCTAGACTTAGCACCGTTATCTTTAATGTTCACAAGCAAAAGAAAATAAAGAAAGTTCATAAGTACACAAATATACAAGTAAAAAGTTAAAATGAACAGTTTATACACTTTGAAGCACTTGGGAAGTCTTCGGCAATCTTCGGAAGGCTTCGTGGTTGCTCGTAGAACCAAGTAGGAGCTTAAATACTAAGTAGACAGGTATATACAGAGTTCGAAGTGGTCCAAAGGTCTTCGGTAGTTTTCGGTAATTTTCGGAAGGCTGCGCGGTTGCTTGTGGAACCAAGTGAAAGTTTAAATACTAATTAGACAGGTATATACAGAGTTCGGAGAGGACCAAACGTCTTCGGTAGTCTTCGGACTTTTTCGGTAATATTCGGAATTTCTTGGTGAAGCCGAGTGAGAGCTTAAATAACAAAAGTAAGAAAGTATTTATTGTTTGACGAAGTCCAGACGGCTTCGGAGGTCTTCGGAAGTCTTCGTGGTTTACTTGGGGAACACACGAAGTTATAAAGAACAATGATATACATACAGAAACTATACATTGACTATATACACAATATTGAGAGGTTCGGAAGTTTTCGGTAGGCTTCGAAAGTCTTCGAAAACCCTCGGGTTTGACTCTTGAGGCTGAGTAAAAGCTTGGATGACAAAAATAAGAAAGTATTTATTGGTTGAAGAGACCCAGACGTTTTCGGGGGTGTTCGGGACTCTTCGGAAGTCTTCGTGGTTTACTTGGGAAACAACGTGGAGTTATAAAGAACAATGATATACATACAGAAACTATACATTGACTATATACACAATATTGAGAGATTCGGACGTCTTCGGTAGGCTTCGGAAGTTTTCGGAAACCCTCGAGTTTTACTCGTGATGCTAAGTAAGAGCTTGGGTAACAAAAATAAGGAAGTATTTATTTGTAGAAGAGGTCCAGACGTCTTCGGGAGGTGTTCGGGACTCTTCGGAAGTTTTCGTGATTCACTTGGGGAACAATGCGGAGTTATAAAAAACAATGATATACTTACAGAAACTATACATTGACTATATGCACAATATTGAGAGGTTCGAAAGTCTTCGGTAGGCTTCGGAAGTCTTCGAAAACCTTCGGGTTTTACTCGTGAGGCTGAGTAAAAGCTTGGATGACAAAAATAAGAAAGTATTTATTGGTTGAAGAGGTCCAGACGTCTTCGGGGGGTGTTCGGGACTCTTCGGAAGTTTTCGTTGTTTGCTTGGGGAACTACGCGGAGTCATGAATCATGATAGACATACAAAAACTATACATTGACTATATACACAATATTGAGAGGTTCGAAAGTCTTCGGTAGGCTTCGGAAGTCTTCGGAAATCCTCGGGTTTTACTTGTGAGGCTGAGTAAGAGCTTGGATGACGAAAATAAGGAAGTATTTATTGGTTGAAAAGGTCCAGAGGCCTTTGGGAGTGTTCGGGACTCTTCGGGAGGCGTGGTCTAGGCCTCGTCGAGCATCATGCCACTGAATTCCATGGGGGTGCTACCTCGGAGGTACAGCGCACAGATACATTCGGCGTCACCGCAATAGATGTCTTCTCGAGATGTTATTATTGTGGAGGCGGCTGGGATCAATTCTTGCCGCAGACCTTGTGAGTGCTGAAGCTGTTCTGGTGACGGCGGCAGAAGTGGCAACAGCTTCGGCAGCGGTAAGACGTCTCGGAAGGCACGCTGGAGAGCGTTCTGCAGTTACTTCCGGTGAGCCTGGTCGTTCGAATGGGGTTTCCTGCCCATCCGAAATGGATTATTATTGACAACAAAATGCGGCGTGCCCCAAGTAGGGCGCCGGGCAACGTAGCTGGACAGGTATTTGAGCAGGCTATGGAGAGCACTGCTATATGAGCCCCAGGTACGGCGTCGGGCAGCGTAACAGGTCAGAATTTTAGGCAGGCTATGGAGAGCACTGCGGTACGCGCCCCAGGTGTAGCGGCGGGCTAGCGTGGCTAGTCCTATTCTTCAGCAGGCTATGAGGAGCACTGCTGGTTGAGGTAGTTCACAGGCTATGGTGAGCACTGTAGTTGAGTTCTCAGGCTATGGTGAGCACTAAGGGTACTGAATTTTGCAGGATTCGCATGTTAACTCTATCATCACAAGCAGAGCACTGAACGAACTGCGAATCTATTTTGACTATATCAGAGTACACGTGCTGAAAATAGAACAAACCAAAAATTCTAAATAAGTTTTGTTCTAATAAAATTTGGATAATCTTGTTTCAAAATCAAAAATTGAAAACACAGTTGATTGGTAAAAGCACTGATAAACGTTTTTTAACACAGGAATGATAGCAACCAGAACTCTATAAATATAATTTCGAATTCTGCAGAAGGCATTCTAGTGCTCACCATAGCCTGGGACTCCTCTCCTCTGCGGTGCTCTCCATAGCCTGCAGGACCTTTTCAAGCAACGCTCGCCATAGCCTGCTAAATTTTAACGTAGTGCTCATCATAGCCTGCGTCCTATCCAAACGTTACCGTATCCGCCACCGTACCTGGAGGCCGTCATCATAATTCATCAATCCATAATTAACAACCACGTATAAACGTTAAACTCCGTTCCATACTTCACCGACCAGTCGTTATTGTGATTGCATCTGTCAAGCTCTACCACAGGGACGACATTCCCGTAGAAGAATCACCCCCAAGCCTGCCGAAAAGCTCAGAAGACAACCGAAGACCTTCTGAACCCTCTTTTTCTTGCATATATTGTAAATTAGTAGTTTGTAAGGGCATATAATTTCATTTCATAATTTCTTTTAACGTAACATTTACCCACCACCAAAAACACGAAGCCCACCGAAGAGATCCGAAGACCACCGAAGATGTCTGAACCTCGTCGACCTGTATATATGCCCTAATCATCATTTTTCAAGTTTACGCTGGGCCTCATAAGCAACTTCCGAAGCTTCCCGAAGAAAGCCGAAGACTTCCGAAGACTTGTACGCCCCATTAAATGGTGCATACAGACATTTATTCAGTGTTCAAGTTTAATTCTGGCTCCACAGCAACCATGAAGCCATCCGAAGCCATCCTATCTGCTAAATCATTCAATTTCACATATTATATTATGTAATTTTGGAACTAATAATGATTTTGCTTATGTTTATTAAACAATTAGCTAAGCCAAGCCTACCTGCATTTATGACGCCGCCCCCGTGAACGACCGGTTCGTTGTCGAGCCTGACCCTCTCAGGGTCAACTTCCTTAAACAGCCTTAATCTTTAGATTTTTGCTGCTTGACTGTAATTTGGCTTCAATTTTCTTTGTTGTTTATGGCTGTATCTATGGTCTTGGTCTTCGTTTCACTCGTTATTTAACGCTGTCTCTCGGTGCGATGTTTTTTATACTCGGATGTTCAGAGTTGTCGATGTTATCAAACGTCCTCGCTGCCAGCGCCGCACAGTAGTCGTAGAATGTTGTAATCTGCAGGTCGTTCCGTATGGTGTCGTTTCTGACATACCATAGAGCGCCTGTGATGAGTCGGAGTGCAGTATTTTGAAAGGCTTCCAGTCGTGATTTGTCAGCTCTCGTTAAGTAGGTGTGCCAGGCCTCCGACGCATAGCTCAGGATTGGTCGAAGTTACGTTAGGTAGATCTGTAGTCTTATATCCAGTGGAGTTTTGTTCTTGCTGTTTAATGTGGGGTGTAACAATCCTTTTATCCGCCGAGCTTTGGATAAAATCTGTTTCGTGTGCTGTTTGAAGACGCCCAAGTATCGAATGTTCGATTGCCACCGTAGTCTTCTGCCCATTAATGTCGGAGGTTGGTGCAGTGATGGTTTTCGCTTGGAGAATAAAATTGTCTCAGTCTTGTCTGCGTTGAGCTTCATTCTCCAAGTGTCGAACCATTTCGCCAGAGAGTCCAGTTGTTGTTGGATCCTGGCTGTTGCGGTTGCAAAGAGAAGGCCGTCCGCCAGCAGGATGGTGTCATCTGCGTAGAAGGCGCATCTCACTTTCCTCTCGGTCGGGAAGTCGTGCAGGTATGCGTTGAACAGAGCGGGTGATAAACAACCGCCCTGTGGTACGCCTGCTTCAATTGGCGTTGACTTGGAAAGTTGATCTTCCACTCTGACTTGTAGCGACCTTCCACTCAGATAGCTGGCCAGTAGTTTCAGGTAGCTGGACGGAACTTGATGGATAATTTTCAGTTTATATAGAAGTCCAGCATGCCAGATTTTGTCGAAGGCCTTATCCATGTCTAGGGAAACCGCTACGGTGGCTTTTCTTCTGTTGTAATTATCGGCAACGTAATCGACCAGCTTGATGATTTGGTGCGACGTTGAGTGGTGCTATCTAAATCCAAACTGCTCCTCTCTGATCTTCAGGCGTGGTTTCAGACGGTGTAATAGTAGTTCTCGAAGATCTTCGCCATGGAGTTTAAGTAAGGATATAGGTCTGTGGTTCTTCGCTTCTGTTCTGGTTTTCCCCAGCTTGGGGATCATCACAACTGTGGCGTGTTTCCATGTCAGTGGGAAGTATTTTAGGTGGAGGATGCCGTTGTAAATTCGTGTTAATTGTGCCAGTGTTGGTTTGGTGATGTTACGTAGTGCTTCGTTGGTGATTCTGTCAAGTCCTGGGGCTTTCTTGCGGTTCTGTGCTGTGATGGTCTGTTTGACTTCCTTTGGGCTAATGAAAGGAATGTCATCGTCGGAATCTTCCTGCAGGATTCGAACGATGGTTGTTCGAATGGTGTTTGTCTCGTCTGTGTTAGTTGTGGGATTCGTTGTGAACGTTTCTTGCAGTGTCCTGGCGAATTCGTTTGCTTTTTCATCAGCGGCATACAGAAGTCCTGTTGGCCCTTGAAGTGGGGTCAAAAGTCGTTCGTTTCTGTTTTTGAGCGTCCTGTTCAGTTGGTATAAGTTTTGTTGCTTGTCTAAGGTTGTTTTGACGTGTGTAGTCCAACATTCTTCAGAGAACTCTCGTAGTAATAGTTTTAGTACTTGTTATTTGTTGTTTAGTCATGCCTTCGTCGCTGGGTCTCTCGTGAGTTGCCATCTTCTCACAAGTTGGCGCTTCTTTTTGATCAAGTCCTTTAGGTAATGAGGTAATTCGTTTTTTCTGTCTTGTGGTTGAATTGTCCTTGTGCTGTATTGTAGGGCTGTTTTCAGTGTTCTTGTTAGGTCTGTTACTGCTGAGTCCAGGTCAGCTGTTGAGACGATGTTGGGGTCTTCGTGTGGAATGTGTCGTTGAAGAAATTCATTGTATTTCCTCCAGTTTGCTATGTGAATTGTCCTGTTGTCCTGTGTTGTAGGGTTCGTATGTAAGGTGGCGATGACTGGGAGATGGTCTGAGCTTAAGTCCTCGATGACTTCTGTGGATATATGGTACGGGATGTTCTTTATTACCATGATGTCCAGTGTGTCGGGTGGATCAGTGGCTCTTGTCGGTATTCGTGTCGGATGGTCCGGTCCAAGTATGTCGAAGTCTTTTCCCATCGCGTGTATGTAGAGGATGGTGCCGTCCTGGTTGTTCACTCTGGATCCCCATCAAGTATGTTTAGCGTTCAGGTCTCCAGCAAGTAGTGTCGGTGTGTCGTCGTTGAGAAGTAAGTCTATGTCTTCGGGCCCTAGGCGGATGTGTCCAGGACTTCTGTATGCAGCCACCAATTTTAAGTGCGAGTGGTTCGTTCTGATTTTCACTGCAACGGCGTCCATGTATGTGTCCGGGATGTCGATTGGTACGTGATGTATTCGTCTGTGTACCATGATTGTTGTCCCGCCGTGTGCTTGCTGTCCAGGTTGTAGCGTTCTGTCTTTTCTGTAGGTCGTGTAGTTGGCGATTCGGAGTTGTCTCGTTGCAGTGAGTCGGGTTTCTCCTAGTAGTGCTAGGTCCACGCCGTGTTCCTGCAGGAAGTGTTTCAGTTCGGGCAGTTTGTTCCGTATTCCGTTGGCGTTCCAGTAGAGGATGGTCAATTTTCGTTTTCGTGCGGCTTCAGACATTAATTGATGATAGAAGGTCAGTGAGAGCTGTCTAGATGATGGAGCTGACGGAATCTCCTGCCATGTATGCGCTGATGCTTTTTTGAATAACTTGCATCAGCTTGTGCAGTATCTTGCGTACAGTCGGTGTCTCGTTGTAGGTAGTAGGCGGTGCTGGATTGACGGACTTGTGTGGAATCAGACGGGATGTATGAGGAATTTCTGGTTCAGTTTCGGAATCAATTATTGGGCTTGTAGTTTTGCGGCGGCGTCTACGTCTTTTCTTAGATGGCTTTTTGTCGGTGGCGTTTTGTGTGGGTTGAGCACTTGTGTCGAAGTCGCTGGAATCATCAGCTGGCCTTGGTTTCGGTGGTTTGTCGGTGGATTGTGTTACGTGTCAAATTGGCCCTTAAACATTGTTAGGTTAATTTTGATGTGCGGAAGTTTCGCGCCACAAATTCAAAAGACTTGGCGCGTACTTCCGTTACGTCACAGTGCGTTTGCGCGAGATCGCGCGACGCGAATGGAGTAGGGGAAAATGGGGTTTTCCTGTGCTCTCTGTAACGTGGTTTTTTGCCTTTGATCCTCGAGTGGAGTGGACATAACTATATTGTCTGCACATACCCCAGAAATATTTTTGTTATGGTTGTGGTCGCTCAAATATCTATAAATCTAACTGCACGAACTGTAATTCTAATGTATCGAGAAACTCTCGTCGAGATATTCCAACTCAGGGCGTGAATATCTCAAGAAATCAAAATCGTCCTCAACACCAATCATTCAACGGACCCAGACGTCAATAAATTTAAACCATAAAACTACCTCTAACGCTGTACCGTTATTAAATTTTTCTAACAATAATACCGCTACTGTTAATGTTCAAAATGCCTTACCTTCATTAGAAGAATTATGTTATACTACTCTATCAGAGTGGTCTAATTGGTTACAAACCGTCAATTCCTTTTATCATAAAAAGTCTGCCGCTTTACAACTTTTGATAATTGTCCACACTTATCCATCTCGATTGGTTCCTTAAATGTAATAGCTTTATTGGACACAGGTTCCTCATGTTCCCTTATAAATAACGAAGGTTTACATCGATTATCTAAACAAAATATTAAAATTCAAATTATTCCCGAAAAAACTTCCATAAATTTAGCTGACGATAATCAAATATATGTAACAGGTTCCCTTAAGTTAAAAATTCGAGTAGAATCCCTTGAACGTAACGTTTCATTTTTGATTGTCCCTGCATTAGCTTATCCTTTTCTACTAGCTGTGGATTTTTGTAAACTTTTTAATCTGTCGCTTTATTTCCAAGATTTTTCATGGCAAACCTCTCTTAAAACAAATTCGTGTGCATCTACAGGAATATCTAACAAAATTTCTCTTACTGATTCCCAAAATGTAACCCTTAACGCTACATTCGACAAATTTCGTAAACTTAATACCTCTGAACTTGGTTGCGTTACTGCTGCAACACATGTTATCTCCACAGGTGATGCCCTTCCTTTTAAGCAACGTCAATATCCGTTATCGCCTGAATTACAAAAGCATTTGCATTCCGAAATAGATAAAATGTTAGAATCTGGTGATATCTCTCTCTCAAATTCACCCTGAACGTCTCCCGTATTATTAGTTCGCAAAAAGAATGACGAATGGCGTGTTTGTTTTGATGGCAGAAAGTTGAATTCCGTGACTGTTTCTGATGCTTACCCTTTACCTAGAACTGACTCTATTTTAAGCCGGCTTCGAAACGCAAAATTTATCTCATCTATCGATCTTAGACAAGCTTTTTATCAGATACGTCTCGACCTATCTTCTCGTCAAAAAACTGCTTTTTGTGTTCTAGGCCGAGGTCTTTTCGAATATAATTTTTTGCCATTTGGTCTCTGTAACGCACCACAAACCCTACAACGTACTATGGATCAAACGTTAGGTCCTATCTTACATCAGGAACGTGCCTTTGTATTTTTGGATGATATTTTAGTTATCTCAAGTTCCTTTGATGAACATATCGCTACATTAAATGAGGTTGCAGAACGCTTAAACGCAGCAGGTTTTAAGATAAACTGGGAAAAGTGTCAATTTTGTTGTTCATCCCTTACATTCCTTGGTTTTATTATCGATGGAACTGGCTACGAGCAGATCCTGCTAAAGTTGACGCTATTACTAAATTCAAAATACCTAAAACTGTTTCCAAAATCAAACGTTTAATTGGAATGATTAGCTATTATCGCATCTTTCTACCCAACCTTTCAACTATATCTGCACCCATTACCGCTTTAATTAAAAATAAAAATAAATCCCAAACTATCGAGTGGAATTTAGAATCTCAACAGGCTTTCGAACAAATTAAAACATTAATCACTTCAGCGCCTATCTTAATTTCACCCAATTTCGATAAAAAGTTTTATATACAAACCGATGCCTCGCTTACTGGGTTAGGTGCAATGTTGTTCCAGGTAAGCAATTGTTCAGAACATCCAATCGCCTATGCAAGTCGTGCCTTAATTTCTGCCGAACAAAAATACTCTGCTACCGAACGAGAATTATTGGGCGTTATCTTTGGCATCGAGAAATTTAGATGATATGTTGAAGGTACACACTTTACCGTAATCACTGATTGTGCAGCCCTCACTTGGCTTAATAACTTGAAACAGCCCGCAGGTCGTTTGGTAAGATGGAACTTGCGTATCTCTCAATTCACTTTTGATGTTAGGCATAGGCCTGGCAAATTAAATATCGTACCTGATGCCTTATCTCGTGATGTTGTTTCTCTTAACCTTCCAAATTTAATTCCTGATACATGGTATCTGAATATGATTAAAAAAGTTTCTGACAATCCCGATAAATTCCCTACCATTCACGTAACTAATAATAGATTATATAAATTTGTATCTTCTCCTCCACATAAAATATCCAATATCCCTGAATGGAAACTTGTCGTGCCTACTGATAACCGCAGTGAGGTGCTCAAATTATGTCACGATGACCCCATAGCTGTGCACCTTGGTGTTACAAAAACTCTCGCTAAAATATCTGAACTATATTACTGGCCCACACTTAAGCAATCCGTTTGTCGCTATATTAAGAACTGTAAAATTTGTGGTTCTCATAAGAGTTCGCAAGACGCTCGTCCCGGTTTAATGGGTAACTTTAAACGTGTATCTTATCCCTTTCAGTTAATATCGCTTGACTTATTAGGACCCCGATCGAAGAAAGGTAACCAATTTCTTTTAGTTGTCACCGATTGGTTTTCTAAATTTGTTATGGTGCAACCCTTACGTAAAGCTACATCTGCTGCTATAATTAAATTCCTAGAACAAAATGTATTTCTTATCTTTGGTGTCCCTCAGATTATCCTTTGTGACAATGGGGCACAATTTATCTCTAAAGATTTTCAGAATTTCGTTAAAAGTTACAAAGTACAAAAAATTTAGTTTAACGCAAAATACCATCTCCAAGTGAACCCTACCGAAAGAGTAAATAGAGTTTTAGTTACCGCTATTTCTTCCTGTATTGATTCAGACCATACTACATGGGATGAACATATTTTTAAAATTGCTCAAGCTTTGCGTACATCTAAACACGAAGCAACCCAATTCACTCCGTCATTTCTTGTTTTTGGAAGATATACCCCAATCGATGGGAGTTACTATGGTTTAGTGCCTGACGATACTAACGTAATTGAATTTGACGATAAAGTACGCTGGGACAAAGACCAACAATCATTACCTTCTATCTTTAACGACGTTAGAAAAAATTTATAAAAGTTTATGAAAAGAGTAAGGACCACTATAACTTACGTAAACAAAATATTTCCTTCGCCTTGGGCGAACAAGTTTGGAAAAGGAATTATGTCTTATCGGATGCATCTAAGAAATTTTCTTCAAAATTAGCCCCTAAATTTACCCTTTGTAAAGTCACTCGTGTCATTAGTCCCCTTATCTACGAACTTCAGGATGCTGAAGGAAAACGCCAAGGCAGGTGGCATATTAAAGACCTTAAGCCATTCTCTGCTGACCGAAATGCTAGTTAAGTTTTTCACGTTCTATTCCCCTCACTATTTACCTAATATTTTTTGTTCTCACCATAAATTAGTTAACTTTAATTACTTATTCCCTCTCTCATACAGTATATAATCTCTTACACGTTTAACTTTACTTACCTTAAATTAGCTATCTTTTTCTTTTGGTTGACTTTTCCTTGACCGTACCGTTACTTATATATCACTTCATTCTCTATACCCCCCAATATAACTCTGTCGTTTCATTTAATCAACCCTCGAACTTTTCCTACTGCATATTATTCGGTTTTTAGTATTTTTCTTACGTCATTTAATTTTGTGTGGTAATTGTCGTAACTTTGGTTGAAATAACTCATTGAATTTTTATGATTGGTTTGAGCTGATGTTAGAGTGGATGCTTTCTTCTTTGGGCTCACATAGGAGCCGCGGCCTATGCCATTGAAAGAAATAGTCCATGTTTGCAGTTGCAAAAAGCTAGGATTGTCTATTCCATGTGTTTTTCCTCTGAATTATTACAGTCGCCCACATTATACTATATCATTATTTCTTTCTTTTTCTATTAAATCAACATAACTTATAAACTTTTTTTTTTCATTGTTTTTTTATTGAACTTCGTGGTGAGACGCTATTGCTTCTTATTGATATCTTATTAAATTCTCGGTTGTTTTAGCACATTGGGACAGTGTACCTGTATTTAACTGCTTATAATTGGGCATTTTGTGTGTTTAGGGTGCTACCGTTTTAAAAAACTACCTTAAAACAGTTTGTTTTTGTGTGAATGTGTGAGTGGATCTGTTTATATATGTCGATATATATCGTGTGGGTATCGGGTGATTGTATCACCGATATCGATTAACGCCGGGTGCAGGGATGCACCCAAATGCCTTTGCCGGTTCCTCGTGCCGTTTATTGTAAACGGATCTGCTTCACAGGTCGCTCTTTTTATAGGGCACGAGAAAATCCCTATTTAACGGCTCCACGAAGTCACTCTATCTTTATCTTTATCTATTGTCTTTGGTAATAACTAAGCCAATATCTTTGTCTTATTTATTATCTTAGATAATACCCTTAGTTTTAATATCGTTATCTTACCGATTACCTATAATAATAACTTTAGTTTAGTATCGTTATCTCACCGACTACCGTTAGTAATAACTTCGAGATAATTTCACGTTATCTTACCGATTATATTTAGTAATAACTTTTGTTTAATATCGCGTTACCTTACCTACTATCTCTAATAATAACTTTAGCTTAATATCACGTTATCTTATCTAGTATCTCAAATAATAACTAAAGCTTAATATCGTTATCTTATCCATTACCTTTGAGGATAACAATTTAAGTTTAATATCGTTATCTTATCTACTATCTTTAACAACAATTTGAGATCTTGTCTTATCTTTTTATCTTCCTAACGTTTGGTATTTATGACCAGACGTGGGAATTAATTTTCTTGAATTTTGAGTGAAAAAGCTAACTTGATATAGAAATGTAATTTGTTAGGTTAGCGATATGAGGATTTAGTAGGGTGGTACTTTTGGTAAATTTGTTGATTTACAACTATGTCATGAACAAGTTTGATGTGTATCGTTAGTAAGCCAAAGTACCAGTAACAAAATTTGCTAGAGTGTAGACTTAATGCACTCTGATGAACATTTTTAAATTTGGGCACTTCTTGCCAACAAAGAACAGTTTTGTTGCAACGCTCATGTGTGTTTGCACGTAAGAACTTTAATGTTAGCTTTAGTTTAGATAGGTTAGGCGACTTGTCGCATCCGTTTTAATTTAAGTAGTGTTTCATGCTCCCCGACAAATTTGTGCTGTCGATCATTAGTGTAGTCAAAAACAATGGGGCTACATTTTCCGTTTCCTGGTAATTCGGTAGACGTGTTATCGGTCGAAAAAACCAGGTGGCGCTTTATATAAACATTTTGTAGGTTTTAAGTAGGTTTTATGTAGGGTAGTTAGGACTTAGATTTTAAGCTGTTACTGTGCTAACAGACTTTTTCTTTTTTAAGTTTTTTTCTTTTGTGGCTTTGTCGCGATTGTTACGTGCCAAATTGGCCCTTAAACATTGTTAGGTTAATTTTGATGTGCGGAAGTTTCGCGCCACAAATTCAAAAGACTTGGCGCGTATTTCCGTTACGTCACAGTGAGTTTGCGCGAGATCGCGCGACGCGAGTGGAGTAGGGAAAAATGGGGTTTTCCTGTGCTCTCTGTAACGTGGCTTTTTGCCTGAACCTTCGAGTGGAGTGGACGTTTGAGGTATCGTATCGTGCCTTTAGCTTTATCTATGTAGATTCCCTTGCCTAATTATCTTTGTTTATCGCCCTATACCTGGTTTCCTTGTCCATTCCCTGCGTAGTTAGAGATAAATTTGCAGCCGTTGGCGAACCGTACTGCACGACCCTGGATGAACGAGCCCATGACTGCCGGAGCTGGTCCGCGCGCTTTGGAGGAGCGTTGGGCGTACCATCTTTAACTACCTAAAAAGGGCCCTCCGTAGCCCTGATGAACTTGAACAGAAGCCAACTTTAACCCAGGGACATATTCATGTGAGTAATTGTTGTATAACCTATTGTCTTAAATTTATATATTTTTCCGATAATTGTGTAATATAATTTGTGCATTGCTGACGTCATTGACAGATGGGCGCGCAAAATCTGTACAAAGGTTAGCGTTACCAACCGCCCGTGACGTCGCTTTCATCGCGCTTGCGCGATGTATTTATGAACTTTTTAACTGTAAGAATTCGCGGTTTAAATCGTAAGAATTGTCTGGCGGTTGCTTGGGCGTTGGTGGAAACTTGGGCGTCGGTTGGTGCTATGCGTGGAGGTGTTGTAGTGGTAGCTTGCCTGCTTCTTCCGTGTGTAACTCGCGTCCAACCTTCTTCGTCAGTGTCTGGTGCTGCTTGTGGACGGGGAGGTGCTGGCGTTGTTTTATTTTTCATCCGTAGCTGGTGTTGGTACGCCGGGCAGTTTCTGTAATTAGCCGGATGCGGACCGTTGCAGTTAGCGCACGTGGGTTGCTCTTCCCTTCTCTTCCTGCACTGCGCTGCTTGGTGTGGTCGAGCGCACTTCACACACCGAGGGTTGAATCCGCAGTTTAAACTTGAATGGCCGAATCTTTGACACGCAAAGCATTGCGGGATTTCAACCCTCGTCTCGAAGGCGGTGACATGGATCTTGGTGCAGTAGAGTAAGTCGGTTATCTTGTATATCGCCCTGGAGATGGGTTCGTTCTTCAAAATCACCAGGAAGGTATTACAGTAGTCCCGGGTCCGGCTTTGTAGTTTACCCACGTGCTTAACTGGATATCCCCTATCCACAAGCTCGTTTTTGATATCGTCCGTTGTTAGGTTGCTTGCGAGTCCGCGCAGCACAACCTTCAGTTCCCGTTCCGTTTTCAGTGTGTAGGTATGAAATTCTATCTTATTTTTTTTAAGGTAGTCCTGCAGGAATCGAAATTCTGTGATGTCGCTGGCGTATATACGTGCTCCTTCTCCAGAAGCACGTATATCTACTCGTTTCTTGAGTAGATCGTTGATGGTCTTTGCATGTTTTAAAAACTTCGGAAATTTGTTCACATATATGGGCGAGATCTGAGGTGTGCTGGCTGTGGCTGTAGTCGTCGTCTGAGTCGGAGGGTTTTGCGACGCTGGAGCGGTCAGTGAAGTCGGTTTCTGGCGGGAGCGTTTGTTGTTATCAGAGGAACTCTCTTCTTTCTGCGAATTGTCGGTTTTCAGGAGCTGTTCTTTAGATGTCTTTATGGCGGCCCGTGTCGATCATGCCCGTTGCGGTGTCTGAAACTAGATATTCCATCTCGGTGTCGGTGTCTTGCATTATTATTAAGTCTTTCGTCGTCGTCGGAGCTGGTGCGGAAACTCCCCAATTTCTAGCAATATATGTAGTCTCTTTTTTCAAAGCTTCAAACTTGTTTCTTATTGTAGTCAATTTTTCAAATATTTCCTTTAAAGTTTTGGACGCCTTTACTACATCCAAATATTTTCTTTGGAGTATTTTTGAACCAAAATTTATTTCTCCAAACAGATTTGTCATTACAACCGTAGTAAAAACAAATTCAAATTTCTCCATTTTACTTTTTATTCTGTTTGCTTCCTGAATTTCTTCGCGTTGTTTGTTTTCAAAAATTATTTTGGATAAACTCTTCATTATATTCATATATTTTACTTTAACTGCTAATATCGAAATTAGTCTTCCAGCCCAGCGGGTTGGATTTAGTTTTTTTAATGTGATTTGCGACTCATCTGTTATAGAACTTAATGTATTTCATCTATTAATACTATTTTTGAAAAAGTTATAAATGTCTTGTAAATATGCAAAATAATTTTGAATTTCGGGAAATGCTTTGATTGCATCATTAATAACTAGGTTTAAATTATGTGCTGCACAATGCAAATAAAGGGCTTTAGGTTCAATGACTTTAATTCTAGATTGAACGCCATTGTACGCGCCGATCATGTTACTTGCACCGTCATACCCTTGGCCGCGACACTTATTAATATTTACATCATCATTCTGTAGAATATTCATTATCTGGTTACTAATACTTTCAGCAGTTTGAGAATGTGCTTGAAGAAGCCCTGAAAGTATAATAATTATAATCTACTTATTGTTACATAAAAATGATTTACCTAAAAATGTCTATTGAACACAGATTCCTGTAAGCACGCCCATGTCAGTTTTCATAATTTTTAACATACCGGTAAGTAATGCTAAGTTGATCAATTTTACTAATATCTTGAGTTGTGTCAGCAATGACTAAAAAGTAAGGGGTTTCCACGATATCCCCTAATAATTTTTTCTCCAAGTTTTACCTAAACAGTCAATTAACTCATTTTGAATTTGAGGAGATAAATCTTTGATGATATTTTTGGGTTTGTTAACCAGTTCTCACATGACATCGTCGTATTGAGCAAGTAGCTTCACATTGGATAAGAAATGCCGCTATAAATGTCATCGATAGTTTCTTGGCCTTTACTTCTTCTGAATGAATTAAGGCTTTTTGCTAATTTCAAAGTAATTTTAAAAAGTCTTTCTAACACTTTTCGCCAAAAATGTTGTTGTTTCAAAATGATCTCGCCATTTACGTTATCTACACAATTCAGTCTTTTCCAAGTCTAACGTAAAATGAATCTATATGCGCCACACTATCTCGGTGGTTTTTAATTCTTTTAGATAGACTTAATTGTAGAAAACAGCCAGCATGATTTACAATAAACTTTGTCGTATTTGGGGGAGTAACATAGCCAAGTTAAATCAATTTCTATATTAGATGTCGATTTACAAACGTAATAATTTTCAGAAGAAGACCTGTTTATAGCATTCCTGGGTCCTTTCGGACGACGACAGGGTCCGTATTTCAAAATAAATCTTTTAATGTCTGTTGTTAATTGTATACCAGAATATAGAGCCATATCAGTAGGATACTTCCCCTGTTACGTGCCAATCAAATTGGCCCTTAAACATTGTTTTAGGTTAATTTTGATGCGCGGAAGTTTCGCGCCACAATTTCAAAAGACTCGGGGCGCGTATATCCCTTACGTCACAGTGCGTTTGCGCCAGATCGCGCGACGCGAGTGGAGTAGGGACAAAGTGGTGAGAAATTTCCGTTAGACGCTTGAACGTGGCTTTTTTGCCTGAACCTTCGAGTGGAGTGGACGTTTGAGGTATCGTATCGTGCCTTATCTTTATCTATGTAGATTTCCTTGCTTGCTTGTCTTTGTTTGTCGCCTCTTATACCATGTTCCCGTCATTCCCTACATAGGTAGAGTAAATTTGCAGCCGCCTAGGCGAACCGTACTGCACGACCCTAGATGAACGAGCCCATGACTGCCGTAGCTGGTCGGAGCGCTTGAAGGAACATTGGCATGAACCACCATCCTTAATTGCCTAAAAAGGGCCTTCCGTAGCCCTGATGGACTTTAGAGAAGCCAACTTTAACTCAATCCCGCCGGACGCCGGATTTCTTATGTGAGTACTCTCTTGTTAATTTGTTCGCTATTATAATCTATTGTCTTAAATGTATATATTTTTCCGATAATTGCGTCTTAATTTTGTGCATTGGTGACGTCATTGACAGATGAGCGCGCCCAAAATCTGTATAAGATTAGCGCTACCAACTGCCGATGGTGTCTAGTAAACCCCGCTTGCGGTGTTGTATTTATCGAACTTTTAAATGTAAGACCCCTCGATAAAGAATTTTATTTTGATTTCGGAACCTTGTTTTCCTATAAATAAATTATATGTTGTAGTACAAATTCATGGAACACAATTTTTGCAAAGTAAGTTCTGTACATGACGCCACACGATCTTGCGGTAAAACTTGCCTGCGTTTCTTCACAGAAAAACAAATATGTTAATTTTTATTTATTCAAAGAAATTTCTTTGAGAGAATTTCGTTTTCCTTTAAGTCAAGATATTTGTCTTTTCCTTCAAAGGAATTTCATTTTGCTTTAGGCCAACATACTTGTTTTTTCTGTGTTCGTAAATCTGTCGCGCCTGGTGGTGTTTGCTGAACTTACTTAAATGCTCTATAAAAATACTTACTTTCGAATAATTCAGACTTTTGTCAAAACTCCGGTTCAGTATCAGGTATCGTCGCTTGCGAGGGTGAAGAAATACTTAATAAAACATCGTTCTCAACGGCAACTTTTGACGAACGCAGAAAAGAAGTTCTGAATGAACATGAGGGACTTGCATTACTTTCACTTGGAGTAAATTCAAATTCGGAGGTAGTCGTTTGAAAAATGCTGTTAGTTTTGGTATTTTTTCCACAAACTTTTCCTTGCTCACTTTTCTTTTTCTCTTTTCCTACTCTTAGCAGATCCATTTTCATAGTGTCTTTTCATTGTGTGTTAAGTCTCAGTGATTTATATATTTGCGGTAATCGAAATTCGAAAATGAAAAATAACAAATTTATTATTTTCGCAGTTTCACTATTATGCAATGCAACACAACACGCAACACCGACAGCAACATGCAACGGACTAAAATAATAAAATAAACATACAAAACCTGCATGCATCTGCAAGCAGGGTTAGGACAACGCTGTCGCGTCGACACTGACGCGGCACCTTAACACCTTCGCTTACCTACTAGATTTATGATTTCAGCGGTGATTGACGAGCTGTCAGGATATACACAAGGTCCCGGGTTCAAATCCCGAAACGGTCCGCTTGAAAAATGCTAGGCATGCACGTTAAAGATCCCTACCTTGCTTGGAACAGCAAGGGTTCGGCAAAATTCCAAATTTTTCGGGTAAAAAAAAACTCGCTTCCTGGCCAATGTAGTACCTTCGGGTGGAGCATTGGAAAATCACATGTAATGTCAGGATATACATATTAAATTACAAACATTATAGACTGGACCCTAGTGCGTAGGTCAACCATTTGAAATAATAATGTTCTGCTGATTTTATTTTGAATTGTAGGTATAATGTAAAATTTTAGTGGGTAATTAATTATTCGGTGCTATATTGTGTGGCATTGTGCTTCAATTTGTAATCTCTATTCTAGTTCTAATTTTATACTAAACTTTTTCTTTTAGAAACTTATAAAGTTGAAAGCACATTTTACTAATATAACATTCAGGATATGAACACTAAACACTTATTTTATTTGATTACGTTAATATTGAAATTTTGTTAGATAGGCCCTTGCGTGAAAAATTACGTGGGGACCCTTTTTCTCCATTTAAACTTTTTTGAGGTGCACCGCTAGAAGATTTTAAAACACAAAATGAATTTTTTGTTTTGTTTAGAAACTCTTTGGTCACTTGCAGTTTTTTTGTATCTGTGACCGTTATTTAGAAAAATAATAAGAAACTATTTGCTGTAAAACGCTAGATTAAATAAAAAATTTTAAGTGAATTTAGGGTTCTGAATTAATTATAGAAAATCTTTCATTTTTATTAATTTCGACAATACGCTAGTTACATATCCCCCAAATTAGTATATAGGTATAATCAAATGGAACTATTGAATCCAAAAAATAGATTGTTACAAAGGTTAATGGAAGTTCATAAACCAGACATAAGAACGGATGCAACTACTTTGTATTTCAGACGTAACATGACACTTCAGGTGCAGGTCACAATAAATTGTTAGAATTAAGATTACTAAGAAGTAATACTTTGTATTGAATAAAGAAACAGCAGACATGAGATCTGCGTTTGCCACAAGTGATGTAAGAGCAGGGATAGCATGAATACTCTGAGAACCTCAAGAGAGTCAGTCAGTCTTAAGTCCCACAACTTTATCATTGTCGGTTGTTCAAGCTTATCCTAATTTTAGTTAAATTAAATAATGATTGTCAACTTAGAATATTTTTAATTTCAATACGTTACTGAATATAACGTACCTGTTATTAAACTCATATTGTAATTTCTATTTAATAATATGATGGAATTTTTTCTGAAGAAACCTTTTTAAAAAGACGCTCCAAGAGGCCCAAAACCTATCTGCTACAGTCGGAACAGATTGCAGAAGGGCAAAATTGAGGAACTGGTGGTTGTGAATCTTAATTCTTCATTTGGAAGAACAACAAAAAATTAGAACAAGGTACAAAATCGACCAAGCCCAACAACACTGATGGAACTGGCAATGAAAATTTTATAAGTTCGTTTATCCTAACCATTTTCAATTATTGATATTAGCTAGTAAGCAACGAAAGAATTTATATAAGCATTTTTGCACAATTTATTATTACATTTTATCGCAATTTATTAATGAAAAAATTTAATCAGGAAAAGTCTGAAAATTAATTATAACAAAGGTGTATAAATAAACAAGTCTACGTACAATTTATTACAGCAATTTTGTTATTGAAACGAAAAACAAAAAATCTGAAACAAAAGCGTATAAATATAACGCAGTTCTTGTACAATTTACTGCAGAAAACTATTACCGAAATAAAATTATTCAGAGAAAACCTGAAACTCAATTCGCATCACTTTATAATCTCTACAAAGGTTATAATTATACACTTTAACGCAACAGTAATCGATGAGACAATTACGCAGCAGAATTCTTCAGTGTAATTATAGCACTTAATAATTACATATAAAATATACGTAAAAAAATTAATGATTCTTTATATACCTGAATACCAACTTTAATACAATCTTAATACAATACGAACTCCACTGAAAAATTAACTTTTAATTAATTAATAAACAATAAACATGAAAAACATGCGATTATATTTAGAATCGATCCTAGTATATGATGGCAATCAGGCACTATTAGGTATCTACCTCTGCTTGCGAGACATTTTTAAAATCCTTTTATAAAGAAGGCGACATTGACCGCAACGTCATGCTTTTACGCTTAATTCTCAGCAAATTAACCAGCAGAGCATTAACATTAATTGCAAGCCGCGATGACCTCGAAAAGTGTAAAGACTTCAAACGATTATTAATAGCGTATTTCGGCGACCAGAGAAATATCAAATGTCTGGTGAGAGACTTAATAAACCTTCGAATGGAACCCAATCGATCACTCTACCAATTTGGTATGAGATGCCAAGATGTGAGGAGCTTAATCTTAACCAAACTGAAAATCGAAGAACCCGACCAGAACATACGTTTATTAAAAACAAGAATGTACGACCAAATAGCATTAGACACATACATAAACGCGTTACCTGAACGGTTATCAGGCAAGATAAGATTTGAACACCCTCAAAATTTAGAAGAAGCAATGAACATGATAGTAGAGGAGGATAACGTTATGTATCACAGAAATAGGATATATAACCCTATTGCAAATAAAAATTACTCACCGATTAAGACGATGCAAACGGCGAGACAGATACAAGCACAACCGAAATGTACACCATTTACCCACCAATGAATCAACGACGAATTAACAACCCAAATTTTAATAACACAAATTTCAACAACCAATTTCGACAGTTTCTAGGGCAAACGGTCAATTCTAACTTTAATAAACTCGTATTTACACTAAAATTCAATCAAAGCGTAAAAGAAACTTGGCAAACATTTGACGCAAATTCCAACAGAAACACACCTATGACAAATAACAAAAACAACCCCAATAATTACTACAAACCAACCCCAATGGATACTTTATCTGGTAACACCAGACAAAACACAAAAATATCGCAAAGCAGACCAAACTATAACCAAAACCGTAACTTCACTTACGAAGAACTATTCCACCAAGAAGTAGAAGATTTTGACAACCCGGACTTCGAGTAAAGACGATGAGACAAATTACGAATGCAACAACCCTTATGAAAATTACGAAGAGGACGACGAAGAAAATGCATGCTCAAATTTTCAGTTAGACCAATGCAAATACGACCAAACGTAATCAATTTAAACAACATCAACCAACACATTTTACCCTACACAGAAATACCACACGCAGACTTTAAATTACTAATCGATACCAGATCTTCAAAAACTTTAATTAGCTCCAGAACCGTACAAAAACATTATTTAATTTTGTAAAAATAGAACCCTTCAAAATCAAGACGGCCCACAAAACGACAATACATCAATTTATGGCAAACATACCCCTACCAAAAACTTTCAACGTAGAAATAAAACACAAATTTTGCATCTTTGATTTTAACTACAAATACGACGGATTAATAGGCATAGAAAATTAGGAGCAAACGTTGACATAAAGAAACCTATTATTAAGAACGAAACACGGAGAAATTCCCATTAAATTCCAAAACAGTAACATTCAAACCGATCAAAAATACATGATCGAACCGAGGATAGACAAATAAATGAAAGTTTTAGTAAATTCAAAAAACGACATAGGCATTATAAATCATATGACATTTCAACAAGGAGTAAAAACACCAACCGCGTTAGTACAAATAGAAGACAATAATTTTAAACTCAAACGATTACCCCATAGAACTATCATTGACAAAGCCAATAGACATAGAAGAAGTAAATTTTAGCGAGATGGAAATTGACGAAGAATATGAAAGCGATTCCAACCCTACAAAACATGATAGAATGTTAAAAGAAAATTTAATTAACATTCGTTTTAATGAAGATATTAATAACGAAGAAGAGAGAGCAATCAAGAACTTATGTTTCGAATACCGAGATATATTCTATTGTGAAGGAATACCTTTAACTTTTACCAACACCGTCAAACATAAAATAGAATTAACAGCCGATAATCAAATATCCCACTACCCAATATTATGGAAGTCTTAGAAAAATTAGGAAAGTGTGAATATTTTTCGACATTAGACCTTGCCTCAGGATATCACCAAGTAGAGATGGACGAGAAAGACACAACCAAAACAGTTTTTAGTGCACCTAGAGGATATTATGAATACAAACGCCTGCCGTTTGGTTTAAGGGCGCGATAGCATCCCTCTATTTTCATAACACTAACTAATTTTAAAATAGTCGCCTTTGTGGTATAACTTTTGCATGATAGAGGGAACTACTTTATTTTAACTTTAATAGTTTAGTGGTTCGTTTCCAAGTTAGGCAAATAACGGTTGCTAGGATACGGTACGATGCTGGTTTATTTTCTCCATTCCTGTAACTATTCGTCGTAAATGACCTTCAGCGAATTCGAAGTTGTTGAACAGCAAGCAAAGCGTTAGATACATAGCGCATTCTAATAATAGCCAAGGTCGTTTGCCGAAACAAATTTGTATTGTATTGTATTATTTCATTTATGTGCATATGGTATTCGCTAGTTTTTATCTTTGAATATGTAGTTTATTGTTCATAGAGTGACATTTCGTTATTATTATAAACAAACATTTAATGCGTCATTTAGTGTGGGTGTATTTGCGCTTGGGGGTAAGTATATTCTAAAATTCTTCTACTTTGTGGATAGACAGATAAGTAATGGACAAAATTAATTATATATTTCATTCGATTTTGAAAATGCGTGTTCAAATATTGAGATTAATTTTTGTAGATTTGATTTAGTCGAGCAATTACTGTCTTCTTGAATAAATAAATTATTTGTTTTGCATACATTATTTTATCAAAAATATTCATTATTTAATTTATGACACCGAATGGTGAAAATGACAGAAACTATATACACTAACTTTTTTTGTCCTATATAAATCAGTTTAAAAACGACATAAACCCTATTTATAATTTAAGCAGTCCCCTAAAAATGTCCTATCATGTTGTGATTATTTAGGGTACCAAAACTTTAAAAAATCTTTTTAAAATTTATTGAGATCCAGCCTAATAGATTTTGCAAAATCTTTTAAGAAAAAACAATGTTTTGTAATTTCTGGCGAAAATATAACTATTACTAATAACATGAAAAGTCGTTAGATTTCAAATTTTTCTCACAATTATACACCAATTTACGAGAATTACAGTCGCTTACTTTTCTTTTCAAAACTTAAATAAGAAAACACCTATTTCTAAAAAATTTGAAATAATGTCCTAGGACTAAAAATGATCAACTGATTCTAAAAATGTACAAAACTATAGGGTGTGTAGTTTATACAGTACTTTTCACTTCTAGTCAGACCGTAAATAATTTGAAATTCACAATTATTTCAAGAAATTTGTACTCCCGCTTTGTCTTGTACAAGCCTTTCAAATTTCAAATATTTATCTGAAATACGAAAAAAGTTACAGTATACTTACTTCCTATTGTCGCCTGGTGTAAAGTTTCTTGTATTTACGTATTTACATTTTTCAGATGGGTAAATATAAGAAGGTGTATAACCAAAATCCAGGTGGTACCAGAAAATGATCGTCCAAGTCTAAAGCAGTCCGCTTAAGATGGCTGAAAATGCAACAATTACCGCTGTAAGTTATAATACATTCAGTAGTGTAGCTAGGATATCTTTATGTGTCTGTTTATTTTGGAATATAAAATCCAAAAACAATGAAAGTATACCTATTTAAATGTCGCATATCCACCCACAAGAATTATACATTCTTCAGATGCCTTGAGAATAGAAAACCACAAATTACCCGACTCTCTACTTATGACTATTTGGAATTTATAAATATGATAATGCAAACTAAATATAAGTGTTTTCGCATTCTTCATAGAACTAAGTTAGTGTGATTACCCTGAAATTATGACCTAGAAAAAAATTACTTAGTATTTTCTCAATGAATAGTTTTAAATGTACGTCAGAATAGCACATCTGTACTGTATTAGAAATACTCATCAAATTTGTAGGGTACATACATAACAATAACATTTACGTTTTTACCTCGTTGAATTTTGATAACTGTGTTTTACAAAATATTATTAATTTTGTTCTAAAATTCTAAAGGATTTCATAAGCTTTAGATTGTTTTTGACGACAATGCGAAGAATTTTTGTGCCATTTTGAACGAAGTAAGCTCTCGGATGTGTCATATGATTTTTATATAATTATTAAGTACTGACACTAAAAATGAGTAATTTTGCCTCACCTGCAAACAATGGTTCAAGCCTTCTAACTACACTGGTTATGCCCGTTACATTATAATTTCACAAATACACATATTAATTAGATTTCATAATAAAACCCTAACTTTTTCAGTTTGAAATTCACATCAGATAATTTAGACAAGCCTGGCCCATCAGGTTTGCAAAGATTACCTGAGGTAGTTAGTAATCCAAGTACTTTATCTGAAGAAACTTCCGAGCCAGAAACAATGAAGTCGCAGACTGAGACAGAGTATGCTAATTTGTATAAATAATCTAAATTATTATATCATTGTATTTCATATTTAGAGAACTGTAAAAAATCAACCGAGGAAAGGTCACATACACTTCCAGATAATTGATCATTTATACCAAAAGCAGACTATAATAGGTATACATTGTTATTTGTATTTCATATCTATGTCGGAAACTATGTATAGGTAGGACATTTATCTACAGGGTGATACATTTAGTATGTCAAAATTAGCTATATATATTGCTGTGAAACCTCTTGAATTACCTGGTCCGTTGACTTTCTTCTGTTAATCGCCTCGGCTGCTCCTCTAGCTAACTTTCATCCTCATTCATAATATATATATATATATATATATATATATATATATATAATTATGAACACCCTGTAGATATGAAACAATTTTTAAAATAATACAGCCTAAAATTTGTGTAAATTGCTTTTTTTTATAATTTCTACAATAAATAATCTATATATTAAACTTTGTCACACTAATGTGTTGTCCTGTATATATGCTAAATTTTGGGTTCCTAAAAATCTAATATTTTGTTTTGTTTTTCAGAATAGAGGCTCGTGAATTATATTTCGAGATAAATCACTCTTATAAAGAACCAACTGTTAGTGGAAACCGCATTGTGAATTTGCAATATGTATTAAGTTGGTCCATAGATCTGCAATACCGACATTCCCAAATTTGTACTGGTGGAAAACTGTATCTGAAAGAGGAACGTAACAGGATTAGGTCTAGTAAGCTGCCTTATGTTTGCATGTACAATGTGTGATAAGATATACAAGCATTACACTGAAGATATTTCGCAAAAATCAAAAATTAATTATGGATTTGTTTGGGGTACTCTGGCAACTGGCAGTACACTTGGCCATTCTTAGGAACTATTTTCAGTTATGGATATACCTCCCATGACACTCTACCAAATTAAAAAAATTGAAGCTGAATTAGGCGCTGTAAGAAAATCTAATTGTTTAATATCTTACTTGACAGTTTGTTTAGGTATGAAAGGACAATCTTATGAAAGATTTGGAAGAAAATGGAAAAGTAAAGTTAGAGTTGAGACAAAACCTTGATGTCGATGCAAATGGAAATTCTGTCAAATTCTGTTAGCGATAGATAGATGGATGTTAAACGGACATATGACTTTAATTATTCATTGCGGTTGGCGACTATTGTTGATGAGAAAGTCGCTGGGTTACTTATTAGTGCTAAATACAGAAAAACTTCATTCACAAAGTAGGTTTGGTACAATTCTCTATCTGAACATAATTTTTTTATGATATATTTCTAGATTGGGAAAATTGGTACTTGTGGAGTAGCGATCAGGTGGGGTGTCTATTGTACTTCGAAATTGGATCACGCCTATGAAAAAGAAGGTATATTGGCCCCTTTACAAGGAGCAAACCAAATATGATCAAATGTTGAAAGACGATAAGTAAGTAAGTAAGTAAGTTTTATAGTTAAGTAGCATGACCAATTTTTAGTTAATTTATTTGTTAGGACGTTTTGGCCATAAACCGTAAGACGCGAAATTTATTACAACTTTAGACATTAAATCCGCTTATTTTCAAATTCCACTAGATAAAGATTCTTATAAATATACAGCTTTCACTATACCTAATCGAGGGTTATTTGAATTTACACGTTTACCTATGGGTCTCTCAAATGCACCCAGTACATGGTCTAGATTAATAGATAAAGTGTTAGGTCCAGAATTAGAACCTTTCGCATTTTGCTACCTAGCTGACGTCATAATTTTGACAAACTCTTTTGACAAACACCTAGAAATATTGCAGGAAGTTTTTAACAGACTTTCACGTGCAGGACTGACTTTAAGTAAGGAAAAATGTAACTTTTGTAAGAGTGAACTAAAATATTTAGGTTGCGTAATAAATGAAAACGGTCTGTTAGTAAATCCAGATAAAGTAAAAGCTATTTTAGAAATACCAACACCAAAAACTGTAAAAGAAGTAAGACAAATAATCGGAATGGCTTCTTGGTATCGTCGATTTATCGAGGGATATAGTACCATTATAGCTCCATTGACCGCATTGCTGAGGAAAAATAAAAAATTTGTTTGGGAAGAGTGGTTCGAAACAGCCTTTTCAACTATAAAAAATTGCCTAATTTCAGCACCAATTTTAACTTGCCCAAATTACGAATACGAATTTACAATTCAGTGTGACGCATCAGATTATGGAATTTCGGGTGTGTTGACGCAAAGTATAGATGGAAACGAACAAGTAATATGTTATATTTCAAGATCTCTAACTCAAAATGAAAGGAAATTTACCGTAACAGAAAAAGAGTGTTTAGCAGTTCTATTCAGTATAGAAAAGTTACGTCCATATATAGAAGGAACACATTTTACTGTCATATCGGATCATCATTCTTTAATTTGGTTAAACAATTTACAAAATCCAAATGGTCGACTGTGTAGATGGGCCATCAAATTACAACAATACGACTTTGACATAATTCACAGAAAAGGCAAAGATAATGTAGTCCCAGATGCATTATCGAGGGCTGTATCAATAATTGAAACTATACAAATTAAAAATGAAAACAACAACTCTGAAAATTCTACGCTAATAATACCAGACACAAAATTGTAAACCAAAATACTAAAATCAATAAAGAAGAAATTCAAAAATCAAATATTCAGTATGATAATTGGTGTAAAAAGATGATTAATAATGTTGAAAAATATCCAATAAAATATAATCGTTGGAAAGTAATAGACCACAAATCAGATAATCAGAGTGTATGGGACAAGATATTACCCATGGTTTCGTGCGCTGTTCGTACCGCAGTTCATGAAGTAATAGGCATGTCACCATATTTCACAAATTTCGGTAGAGAAATGGTAATAGATGGTTCCTTTTTTGGTGAAATAACTGATTCAGAAAACTTAACCGATATTCAATTTTCAGAAAGAAAACAACTAATAGAGCGTATTCCAGAATTAAATAAAGTATACCAGGAAATAACAAAGAAATTAGAAATAGCCTATAATAAATAAAAACATAACTATGATTTACGTAGACGAGAAGTAGTATTTTCAGTGGGAGATACAGCCTGGAAGAAAAATTTTGTACTCTCAGACGCATCAAAGTATTTCAATACCCAATTAGCACCGAAATATGTAGGTCCTTTTACCATAACAGAAAAAGTTTCAACAAATACTTATGAGTTAGCCGATAAAACAGGTCAATCCAAAAGAGTTTGGCATGTTAAAGATTTAAAAGCAAATCCAATTGGATATGACGAATAAAAATAGTTATGAAAACCTAATATTAATAAAAATAACCTAATATTAATAATTAAGAAACTTGAAAACGACGCTTATAGTGTTGAAATTTTTAAACAAAAACTTAGTTTTAAGAATACTAGTTAGGATAAAGATAAGGATAGAAAAGGATAAGTTAGTAAATAGGAATGAAAAAGTGAATCTCTTAACACAAGATTTTTGGAAAAAAGCTTCTTTGTAAGGGGAGTGTAACATTATTTTGTAATGTTTAACGAATAAACAAATCAATTAATTAATTAAAATTCAGTAACTTGCATAACTTATAGACAAAAATTCCACAATAAGTTGCTTCATATTTCAGTCAGGCTCCCTTATAATAAAAGACCAGCTTTACAAATAGCTTCAGGCTAAACTATTGTAAATCCCCGCGGATTTCATCATTTAAAGGTCTAACCTCGTAAATCAAATACAATAAACCTCTTAAAGTTTAGGTCGGTTACAGACTGACGAATCTGATAAAATTAAAATGTAATAGTACCTTTTAGCGTAAATAAAGGAAAGCAATTTTAGTTTGAAAAGCTTAACCTTCTTAATACTTTTGTTGATTGACAGCGGGTTATAGAAAACGAAACATTATAAATAGCAAAAACTATTTCCAATTTGATTTGTTCAAATATTACAAGTAATTTTAAGTAGTCTGGAGACATCCATTGTATTTAACATCCATTTCGGCTCAAGTAGGTTAGCCGGTCTTTGTTAATGACAGACTACTGTCGCCATAGGTAGGTTCTACATTTCAATAATTAGGAAATTCGTAGAAGGTACAATATAATTTAAACCTTTGGGAAAATAATTGCTTCCGTGACTCTCATCTAAAAAGGGGTTGGATTTGGTTTCTGAAATCTTGTTATGTGGGAGGTTCTGTTCAGTCATTTGATAACAGAAAATGACGTACATAATGATTAGGGTAGGAATTAGTCTATATAACTAAAGGCTTTAGCCAAAAGACGCAGAGGATTTTTCCAATGGGGCTGTCCGTGGTCAAGAAGGAGAAAGAAACGTAGTTCGAGGGTAGCGTTCTCACTTCGTATCACGATTGTAAAAATTGGAAAGAAGTGATACTCTTCCAGGTCGCGAGTGTTATGCCCATATGTTTGCGGATTTATAGTGATACAAGGTAAATAATAAAAAGCTTGTAGGCGTGTGACGCACAAGTAAGTGATATTGTCAAGAAGATCCTGCCGGGTTCGTGTGCCAGTCAATTCTTTAAAAATTACAAACAGAAGCAACAAGCGAGATTCTCTTCCCCAATTTAAGAACTGTTCTACGTTGGAAGACAAACCCTCAAACAATGGACAATTTTTAGTAAGTAAGTTTTATAGTTAAGTAGCATGACCAATTTTTAGTTAATTTATTTGTTAGGACGTTTTGGCCATAAACCGTAGGATTAATTTAGTATACGATTTATAATATAAGTTTTCGTTCATATACAAGTGTTTGGAAACTACTTATGTACTCAAAATTTTATAAATTCCATAGTCACCTATTCACTTAAATTTCTAACTTAAAATCAATGAATGTAAGAGGTTCACGTTTCTTGCTCTGTGAATTAAATAGTTTTGTTTGCCGTTGATTAAGTCAATAGTTTTTCTTATTTTTTTTATAAGTAGTAAAAAAGTGAGGAATAGATTAAAAGAAACAATTGTCCTCCTTGGGATGACAAGTCTCTCAAGATTTTGTACGAACATTTGGACATTCTCGACTTGTCTGGCGCCCTTGGCAATTGTCATTAAGCCACAATATTGTATGAAAGGTAAGTGCCAAATCTTTTGTAGTATATTATAAATTAATTTAACCCTATTTTTCAAAATTTTAACCCTCTATGTCTATATGATCCACGACCTTCCGCTAGCTAGTGCCGGTGACCCCCCTTTAATTTTTGTTTTACAGGCCGCCCCCATTTTATAATTTTACTGGAAAATACATACTTAGTAGCTTTTCCGCCTGTAACATATTAACAACAATAAAGTCAATTTCATTTCGAAAGCTGTTCGTATATTTATTACTAAACGTTTATCTATTGACCTTAAAATTGTGTGGTTTAAAAAATATTATTTACAAATGCCTGTTATTCACGTCTTTTCACCAATAGTTTTATATCATTTACATTGCTACGTATTGTGTAAAACAGTGTTCCTTTTAAGTTTTTGGTTGGTAATGACTTACTGTTCAAAAATACCTATATACACATTGTAAATGTTACAACAATTGAACCTATTTTTAATTTCTTAGTTATTCATTAAAAATAAAACATTTGTAATAATTTTGTTTTAATAAAGCACACTTTACAGGTAACAACTCAAGGTTTTTTTGTATTGGAAATACCTTTTTCGATATTAGCCTTTGATGAAAAATATTAAGCCAAAGGCCCCAAATATTGTATTAGTTTGAAATATTTATTGAAATAAACGTTTAGTCGTTTTTGACAGAGTCGATTTAATGTAACACAATAGCTATTTTTTGACAGAATAAACCGAAAAGGAATTCTTTTATGGTTTATTTCTAATGCCTAAAGTTAGGTCTAGTTTCGTAAATTGTTTAATCCTAAATAAACTTTTACACTTTTATTTTTAATTTAGCCTAAAAAATATTTCATAATTAGTAAGAGTTTTGAAGTTTATTGTTTATTATAATCATTTTTTGTCGGCAGCACAATTGAAGAAAAATGTCATTACCACAGCTATTTGACGTTACATGTGAACTTTGTATGACCAAAGAATGACGGAAGTCTGCTACGTGGGAGTAAAGAATGGGAACACTAATAAGTTGCCTATATATTTAAAGCTGACACTTTTGAAATTGAAAATATAATTACCATTGCAGACCCCTGGTGAAGATACACAAGACAATGAACGTCCCCAAAGTGAAGTGTAAAATGATGTAGGAAAAATTATCGTTTTTTAAGAACGTTCTCCCCCAGATCGTTCAAATTTGTAAATCATTTTGCTGAGTACCAAACTCGCAACCTAATTTGTAACAAAATGTATTCTATTTCCCTGCGATGGTTCCACTAAGATATTTTAATAAACATTACTCTTGCTAACATGATGCAATATTTTGCTTATATTGAATATTGTAGAGTATCTAGTTACGTTTTGGGATACGGCACACTACCTTTTTTTTTTAAACTATTATAACATAGTATAAGCTTCACAAAGTAACACTGTTGTAATAATTTACTTATCGCTTGTAAACATAAACATGAAAGTTTACAAACAACCATGGATGTTGAGGTTATGTCATTTTTGGCTTCATAAATATTCGCAATTAATCCAATCACTATTATATTACACTTATCAAATCACCATATATTATTAGTTTACTTCATTTCAATGCGACAAAAACAAAAAGTCCAAAATAATTCAATTTGAAATATTCTGGTTTTAAACCTTATTCCACACATCATTAACAGTGCCATCTTCGGAAAAAGTCGTGAACAACTTGTATAAAATGGCGTACAATTAATGTAATAATTCAATAAAATCCATTCAGTACACTACGACTATCATGATCAATATTTTTGAAATTTTTTTTAACAGAACGATTATATATGTATTCTGCTATCCAACGAATGCTTTTTTTTATATACAAATTGATTCTGGTAGATGTAGTAACTAAAATAAAGTAAGTGAATTTTAACATTACTTTTAACAGCTATTTCTTGCTTATTACTCCACTTTAGAAAAAAGGCAAACCTTCGTTAGAAAATACAAAGTTTTGTGAGTCTAATGGTGAAGTTACATTTTGCATATTTTCAATCCAACAAAAGTTATTTACCAAACAGAATAACCTGTTTTTGATGGATTTTAGGCAGCCATACATCCGTTCGCGCCCTTAAAGAACGCACCCGCTACTTTTCAAAGAGTAATGGACAACATTTTAAGAGGGATACACAATGAAAAATGTTTTGTATACTTAGACGACATTATCGTATACTCAAGATCACTTACTGAACACATCGAAAGATTACGAGAAGTTTTTGAACGATTACGAAAAGCTCATTTTAAAGTTCAATTAGATAAAAGTAAATTTCTACAAAAAGAAGAAACATTTTTAGGACATATAATAACGCCACAATGAGTTATGCCTAACCCAGACAAAACAAATGCAATATCAAACTACCCTTTACCAAAAACGAATAA
Organism: Platerodrilus igneus; assembly: GCA_036346225.1. NCBI lineage: Eukaryota > Metazoa > Arthropoda > Insecta > Coleoptera > Lycidae > Platerodrilus > Platerodrilus igneus. The sequence continues at coordinate 190,823 of JARFIW010001320.1, forward strand.
GGAAATTAAAAGATTTTTAGGACTCAGTGGTTATTACCGAAAATTCATCCAAGGTTAAGCACAAATAACCAAACCATTAACGAATTGTTTAATAAAAAAAGGTAATAAGGTTGAACACACGCCGGAATTTATTAAATCAGTAGAAAAAATTAAATGTATCCTTACGAATCACCCTTTATTAGAATATCCAGATTTTTCAAAACCATTTATATTGATAACCGACTCATCGAACGTTGCTTTAGGCGCAGTATTGAGCCAAGGAAAAATAGGTAGCGATAAACCAATCAGTTACGCATCACGTACACTAAATGGAATAGAACAAAAGTACAGCACAATAGAGAAAGAATTATTAGCAATAATATGGGCAGCAAAATATTTTAGACCATATCTTTATGGAAGGATATTCTACATATGCACCGACCATAGACTATTAGTATGGTTATGCAAACTCAAAGAACCGAATTCAAAATTGCAGAGGTGGAAGATTAGACTAGAAAAATATGACTATGAAATTATATACAAAAAGGAATTTATAACAATAATGCAGACGCACTAAGCAGAAGACAAATCAACGCAATAAAGACGGAGACAGTTATAGGCAATGTAGACGGAAACAGAGATAAGGAAAGACCCAGAAGAAATAGAAACCATTCACTAACCGCAAAATGATGAACCAAAAATTGGAATTGAAATTCTAAACGAAGCAATAGACACGAAACCAAATCAATTCATAGTTACCGAAGTTTTAATCAACCCCACCCCAGTGAAATATACAAAAACAGATTATAAGAAAATATATCAAATTCAAATAACGAAGGATGATAACGAAAAGCAGATAATTAAAATTTTGAAAGAATATATCCCAGAGAAAAAACGTTTTTACTTTTATTTCACTACGGAACATCTGTACAAAAGTTTTTCCAAATTGCATATTCGATTGTTTAATAATTTAGGACCCAAGATTATCAGATGTACACGAAAATTAATAACTGTAGATGACCCAGACGAAATAAACGACGTAATTCGAAACCAACTCGAAGGTAAAACCAATCATCGTGGAATAAACGAAACCCTAAAGCAACTCGTAAGAAGATATTATTTCAAAGACATGAAAGAATTAACCACGGATTTTATTAAATAATGTGAATCGTGTGACAATATACGACAGCTCACCACCAAAAGTCTCCTTAATATTAACTAAAACACCTGATAAACCTTTTCAACAATTACATGCATACACTTTGGTAGTAGAAGCTCAAAACTGTTCATCGATCGTAGACGCATTCACCAAAGTAGGCCAAGCGATACCCACTACCTCGAAAAATAGTATTGATGTAACCCAAGGATTTTTACAATATTTCACATTTTAGGGTACACCCGAATCAATAACTCTAGAGAATGGAAGCGAATTCAGAAACGAAACCATACAAAATACCTTAGAACTCCATAAAATAAATATTCATTTCATAACAGAAAATTATCCGGAATTAAATGGATTAATTAAACGATTACAGTTAACGTTATTAGAACAAATTAGACTTTTAAGATTAACATGTAAGAAAGAACATATCACTAATTTAATGTCATACGTCCTAATTGCCTATAACAACACAATTCATTCCTCAACTAACTTTACACCCCTCAAATTAACATTAGGACACTCAGATTCCCGCAACCCTTATGATATACACTATAATAAAAAAGTACATTAACAGTACGCAAAAGATCACAAGAAAAAATTAAAAATTACTTATAATAACGTCAAAATTAAATTAAACAAAGATAAAGAACGTATAACAAAAACCCCGCAATGAAAACGCCAATATAAATAAATTCGCATTAGGACAGACCGTGTATGAAAGAAATTTTAAAAGTATAAGATACAAAACGGCCCCCAGAAATTTAGGTCCGTTTAAAATCAAAAATATCTCAAATAGAAATGTAGCAGCAGTAAACAGCTGAAAACCATAAGATATATCCATTTAAAGAATTTAAGACACCATGTAATTTCAGATGGACAGCCATCACCCTTGCCGTCAACCTCCACCCAGGTAGAACAGACGACATTATAATTTTTAATTAAGAGCCGCTAAGCTTGCGCCCACGTCCTCAATGCACCACCTGAAAGTACTACATTGGGTTTAAACGCGAAAATATAAACGTGCTTCTAATTATTCTAACTTCAAAATTAACACATCCTAAATAAAAATCTAACAATTGAAACAAAAACTTAAAATAGGGTTTGATTGATGGTATCCCTAGCGTTGATTTGGAGTGTGCCCGATCAACAAGACACAAACAAAATGAATGGGGAGGAATCCGTAATGACGGATAGCAACCGCCAGCTCTGCTTACCGGTGCGACCGAAGGGTCGACTTAAAACTATCCAAATCTAGCTAGCTAATTTAAGATGGATTCAAATTTTCTAAGAATACGCCAAATATTAATAGTGAATCCAGCTATTTTACCTGCTCTATAAATTTAGAAATTCGTCTTCCCTGGTCTAAGTAATTTGTTAGCCTAAGTCCGTCCTTTGCTTTCCCTATCATTCCCTAACTGATTTATATTGTAATTACAAACTTTTCAGACAATCTTCCTTCCTATATATAAGCTGCCACCAAAAATGGCGGCAGAACGTCAAGCAAATAATATCAAGCCATAAACAATAAAAGCATGCAAAAATATAAATATAAAAATAAATATAAATATTTATGTAAATATATAAATAAACATCTATAAGCATTAAGCGTTGAGCAGTACATAAAATTGCAAAAAGCATAACCCAAATTATCAGGTGAACTATCATAAGCATTATACCGGCTAGCGCCATTACACACAAAACGTGCTCGTTAAATTATTTCAAATCTACTAATTATCATAAATCAATGCTTATGCGAGCACAACCGCCACAATTTTGTTCTTACCTCGTTAATACATTTCTCCAGCATCCAAAGATCTGGTCGTCTACATACATTTAAACTTACTGCTAGGGGGAAATGGATATGCACTGCTAAAGTTCCGGTGGGATGCACTAATTGTCCTGGGGGGTCACAATCACTATCACTTCACTTTTAAGTCCTGGAGGGATGCGTGGTTCACTCTATTTTATTTTATTATTTTATTCCTTTGTTTATTTTATTGATTTAATTTAATGAGGGTTTTTGATTTATATGTTCTTATTTATTTATTTGCCCGAATTAAGTTTTAAGTTCTTTATTTATTCCCGATTTCCGCACGTATAAGGTTAGATAGTGGTTATAGTGATTGTATTAGTGGTGCGGCGGTTATCGCGCATATGGACTTTTATAAATATTATGATAATTTTTCCCTTGTTTTTTTTTGTTTTTGTTTATTTTATTTTTTTTATTTTTTTTTTGTTTTTTTTTAGTTTTTGTTTTATTTTTTTTATTTATTTTTTCCCTGTTTTTTTAATAATTTAGATACAGGTTTTGGTTACCAAACTCATATCATTTAACGCCAGGTCAAAATCTAAAATTTCCAATCCCCCTCCCCCACCGATTTTCGCGCCGTTATTGCCGTCTAATCTCGCGACCTTCCCGCGAACTCTTTAAAGGCTGTCCAGAACGCCTTCTGGTTAGCTACTTCTCCAACTTTCTTTAGGCTCTTTGGCCATGCTAGACCTAGGATAGCTAATTTGCTATCAGCTAACCTCGATTTGCCGCCTCAAGCGGGCATTCAAGAGCACGTGCTCTGCGCTTTCAGCGCTCTCACCGCATTCGCAGCGGTCGTGGTCGGTTAAACCAAATCTTTGTAAATACGCTTTTAGGGCGCCGTGCCCTGTTATCAGTTGCACCATTTTATTATCGAGTTTTACCTCGATATTACCTCTAGCTTCTAAGCTCGATATGAATGTGGGTCAACCTGCCCGTAGCAGCGTTGTTCCACCTCTCTTCCCATTGTCTGATTGACTTTTTGCGCAGATTTCTTTTAATTAGAGACCTCGGTATCGACGAATGTGATATTCGAAAGTCGCCCGTCGCGGCCTTTTTAGCTAATTCATCAGCCCTATCGTTCCCTACGTTACCATCGTGCGACCTAACGCAACAAAACTTTAAACGGCAAAACTCGAGCACCGTATGCGCTATCCTCCAGACGTCCGCCTGGAGGTTTGTTAAGGTGTTCATGTTTGTCAAAGCCGTCAGCGCTGATTTGCTGCCGCTGATTATATAATATTTATCTTTGCCCGTGTGGTTTATGACGTAATCGATGCCTCTCGTATGGCTACCAATTCGCACTGGAAGATAGTGCTCCAGTTTGCGAGTTTGGTTTGATACCGAAACACCTCCCTTTCTTGCTTAAACACAACAAACGCCGCGCCTGCTTGCCCGTCATCCATACGTGAACCGTCTGTATAAATTGTGATACCCGTCGCGTCCCCATCGCCTTCGACAAACTCGATTCCTCTAATATCGGCCGGGTGCCCTAACTCTGATACGACAATCTTTTTCTCTACCTCCCTATTGCCAAGATGAATATCTTCGATAATTTGGCGTCCTTTCCCTGTATCTACTAACCTTCTATCTCGAAACTCCCTAACGACATGTTCGATAGGGAGAGTCCTACTGATAACCAGCACCGCCTCCGTGGAGGTGGTCCTGTACGCCCTCGCCGCCTTCACCGCGGTAATGCGTTGAACGCTCGCCAATTGACGCATCTCTCGAACTTTGCAACCTTCCACCCATACAGATGCTGCTACAGCATTGCCGGCTCTATCGCTCCGGCATAAACCGACGACAACGAAATATTAGCAGAAGATATAAAAAACAACCCCGGTATACTACCAGTAAAATTGAGAAGTATGTAGAACACAGCAGACTATTGGACTTTCGCACAGAAATTTGATTTAACTGAATTAAAATGAATTTAAATTATGACACACTGAAAAAATCAAAGGACACAGTCAAATTCGGAAAAGAGTACGCGATATAAATGCTTAATTACAAGAATATAATGGAGTACATCTTACAGAACACAAACGACAAATTCAAACGATTAATACCAATAGACCAAATCACAAGATAGAAAAGAGGATTTATTAACACACTAGATAATATTATAAAAGCTATCACGGGTAATTTAAGCAACCAAGATGCTGAGCGATATGACAACGCAATACAACAACTAATTGAAAACCAGAATGACATAAAAACTATTGTTAGAAATCAAATATCCTTAACTCAGTCAACCATAAAAAATTCAATGATACATTAAGTAAATTAGTAAAGAACCAAGGCAATATAACTAACAGAATACTAACCTGATGTAGAAATGTAATTTGTTAGGTTAGCAATGTAAGGATTTAGTAGGGTGATACTTTTGGTAAATTTGTTGATTCACAAGCATGTCTTGGACAAGTTTTGGTGTGTATCGTTAAACCAAAGTACCAGTAACAAAAATTTGCTAGAGTGTAGAGTGACTCACTCTTTTGAACATTTTTTAAATTTGGGCACTTTTTGCCAATAACGATGCAGTTTTGATGCAACGCTCATGTGCGTTTGCACGTAGGAAACTTTAATGTTAGCTTTAAGTTAGTATATAGATTATGCGACTTGTCGCATTTGTTTTAATTTAAGTAGTATTTCATGCTCCCCGACAAATTTGTGCTGTCAATTATTAGTGTAGTCAAGGACAATGGGGCTACATTTTCCGTCTCCTGGTAATTAGGTAGACGTGTTATCGGTCGAAAAAACCAGGTGGCGCCTTAAATAAACATTTTGTAGATTTTAAGTTAGGTTTTACGTAGGGTAACTAGGATTTAGATTTTAAGCTGTTACTGTGCTAACAGACTTTTTCTGTTTTTTTAGTTTTTTCTTTTATGGCTTTGTCGCGATTGTTACGTGCCAAATTTGGCACTAAACATTCCTTAGTTTAATTTTGATATGCGGGAGTTTTCGCACCATAAATTTCAAAGACTCGGTGCGTGTATTTCCGTCACGTCAGAAGTGGGTTGGACGAACTTTGCGCCGACGCGAATGGCAAAGAAAAAGTGGGGAAGTTTCCGGGAGACGCTGTAACGTGGCTTTTTGCTTGGAACTTGGAGTGCAGTGGTCGTGTCTGGTATCGAATCTTCTTTTTTATTATGTAGATTTCCTTTGTTTATCTTTGATTGTCGACCCTATAAACCTGTTCCTTATCGTTGCCGCTACATATAGGAATTTGAACACGACCTGGGAGCAGTCCACGACCCTAGAACGAACGAGTCCAGGGAGCCCTGCCGTAGCTAGTCGGACCCATTCGGAAGGACGCTAGGCGTACCCTCCGTTAATTATCTTGAAGGGGGCCATCAGCAGCCCTGATGGACGTTGCAGACGCCATCTTTAACTTATCCCGTAGAAAGCTGGACCTATTCATGTGAGTATTTGATTTTTACGAACTGTTTGCGAATTTGATATATTCCGTCAATTGCGCGTTTAAATTTGCATATTGTGTGACGTCATTGACAGATAGGCGCGCTAAAATCTGTATAAAGATTAGTGTTACCAACTGCGGTTGCGTCAATCATACCGCGCCGACGGTTATGTAATTCGAACTTTAAAATGTAAGAATTTGGCGCCCTTCAAGATAATTAACGGAGGTACACCTAGTGTCCTTCCGAATGGCTCCGACTAGCTACGGCAGAGCGCCCTGAACTCGTTCGTTCTAAGGTCGTGGACTGCTCCCAGGTCGTATCCAAATTCCTATATGTAGCGGGAACGATAAAGAACAGGTTTATAGGGTCGACAATCAAAGATAAACAAAGGAAATCTACATAATAAAAAAGAAGATACGATACCAGACACGACCACTGCACTCCAAGTTCCAAGCAAAAAGCCACGTTACAGCGTCTCCCGAAAACTTCCCCACTTTTTTCTTCGCCACTCGCGTCGGCGCGAAGTACGTCCAACCCACTTCTGGCGTGACGGAAATACGCGCACCGAGTCTTTGAAATTTATGGCGCGAAAACTCCCGCATATCAAAACTAAACTAAGGAATGTTTAGTGCGAAATTTGGCACTAACAACCTTGAAAATAACATGCAAACCACAATGCTAGGAATGCGAGATTTGATAAGATTCAACACGACATTCAATCAGATGATATCAACCATTACCGTAATTCAACAATTTTTAGCCACGTTAGAAAACGCTGTAACATTTGCTAAATTAAAAACATTGCATGCTAATATTATAGAACCAATTGATTTATTAAATGAATTATTAGGAATTAGATCACTCATAACTAACAGTAAACTTTGAAGTAACGGAATTCAACATACTTTTATTTGAAAAAATAGCCATAGTAAAAGGTTATGTAAAGAATTATGAAATTACGTTTTTAATAGAAATCCCCATTGTAGAAATTAACCCTTATAATTATTATCATTTATTTGCTTTCCTCCTGAAAGTTGTTAGCCAGTATCGAGTTATTATTCCTAAAACCAAGTTCCTTTCCCTAAATGAACTTAGGTATGGCTCCACGAACGAAAAGTGCAAAGAAGTGGCAAAATTAACGACGACAACTATTCAAACGGATAGCCCTTGTAAAGTACAACTATCAAGATTCCCTAATCACTACGAAAACTGCGAGTCAAAACCAGTACAAATTACAAACATGAAAATTCAAAAAGTCACGGACGACAAATGGATTGCTGTATTTCCACAAGAAGTAATAGCAACCGTACATTGCAACCAAGACGAAAACAGTCTAGCTTTAATTGGAAGCAAGGTAATCACAATAAAAGAAGATTGCTATTTAAAATTAAAAAGCAAAATTATTCGAGTATACCAAAATTCAGCAATAACGAAGAAATTCGCAAATCTACCCGAACTACAGTTCAAAACCGAAGACTACAAAATCATCAAGAAACCAATGCAACTAAAACATCTAGACCTAGACGACCTCAACCAAGACGTAAAATTAATGGACAGTTATAAAGAACATTTAATTGAAGTGAAAGTGCCAAAACTACACTACGATAATATCAGTGTTTAGACAATTTTATTGATTATTGTAACAATTTTATTAACTATATATTTATTATACAAAATGTATCTTAGATATAGAAGCAAAGAAACAAATTTTAGTCATAAGAATAAGGAAACAAAGATAAATACAGAAATCTTAAAACATCCCGTAGGGACAATGAGTTTTAAAAATTAAGTACAACCCTTAATTTTCATCTACGTTGGGAGGAGTTACATATTTCCCAAATTAGTATATAGGCACAATCAAGTGGAACTATTGAATCTAAAGAATAGATTGTTAGAATGTATAATTGAAAGACATATTACAAAAGGTTACTGAAAGTTCATAAATCAGACATGACACCGCAGGTGCAGATCACGATAGATTATAAGAAACTTATTGTTAGAATTAAGATTACTAAGAAGTGATACTTTGTATTGAATAAAGAAACAGCAGACATGAGATCTACGTTTCCCACAAGTGATGTAAGAGCAGGGATAGCATAAATACCCTGAAAACCCCAGGAGGGTGTCAGTCTCGAGCTTCACAACTTTAACATTGTTGGTTGTTCAAGCTACTTATCCTAATTTTAGTTAAATTAAATAGTGATTGTCAACTTAGAATATTTTTGATTTCAATACGTTACTGAATATAGCGTACCTGTTATTAAATTCATATTGTAATTTCTGTTTAAATAAAATTGATAGAAGAATTTTTTGGAAAAAAGCCTTTTTAAAAAGAGGCCCAGAGCCTGTCTCGCTTTGCATTTGAATATGCAGCTTGTGTATGCACATTGTGGGCGTACTAGGAAACTACAGTAAGTCCATAACATATAGTTTTGAGGAGAGCAATTTGTTTCTTTGCTTAGACTTGTAAAATCGCACAATTATTAGTTCTTTTTATATTTACTTTTTATTTTTACGTTAGACAACTTACTATTAATATTTAACAATCTCAAAAGCGAAAGTTAACTCTACTTATTAAAAAAATTGAATTACAGTTATGTTCCTTGCTGAGCACAGGAGTTAGTGTGTTTTTCTTGTAATATTCTTAAAGTAAATGAACTTGAGACCAACATTTGATTTTTAAAAATAACAAATACATTTTAAATAACAGGCAAATGCACAAATCTGTAAAAAAGGGGGTCAATAGTTAATTTCGGATTCTGATTCATTCTCGACGCTTGGTTCTGGAACTAAATCTACAATCTTAAACGAAGTTGGAAGTTTTTGGTACCAGGCGTGAAATTCTTCTGGTATTGATTTTTTTCGACAGAGATTCAAAAGGCCTTTCTTTTTTAATTAACTTATAGGTTGCAATGAAGTATTTGAAGTTTATCTAGTAGAGCTGGCGAACTGCTTTTTCCATAAATGCTTATAGTTTTATATTCTGCACCATGTTCGTATTTATATTCAATAACTCTAGGATTTTCTTTTGTAAATCTAACACTTTTCACTAACGACCAGGTTACCATGTCGCCGTTGATATTTTTATTTCTATTTGTAAGCTGTTGCTTTGCTAGTTGATTTAGATTAAAGAAGTCTAAACATTTCATTTCTTTAACTATATATGGCTTACTAGTTTTATTGCGCAATCTTTTAGATCGTACTATTATAAAAATTGTTAACCAATCTTGCATGGTGTAAACGGTAACAAATTTTTTGGTGCAATAGCCAACCTCTGTGTAAGTGTGGCCACTTTCTAAAAATGTTTGCTCTATTACCTTAGGATTAGGTTTTTGAACCACATAAAGTAACAATGCAGTGACTTGTCTGTTTCTATTCTGACCTCCAGAAGTATAACAAAACAGAGAAATTCCTATTATATGTAGAAGAAGGTTCATTAAATATTCAAATAAACAACTACCTATTTCACAGCTTCCTCTCTTTCCATGCAACTACGTCCAATGTTACATGCCAAAATTGGCATTGCACATTTTTAAATTTGTGAGTGAATTTCCGCCATTATTTTTAAAATAGACTTGTTCATTTTCGTCATTTAGGATAGTTGCATTTGCAAAAAAGAATGCGCAGGCACGGAGTGGCGTAAGTGCGCGGTTTGGACACGATAGGTTATGATTAGCCAACGAGACGTCGAACGGTGACGTTTGCCTGTGTCGTTCTTTTGTCTTTCCTTTTTAGGATGTAGGTTTCCCTTTATCTCTACCTTCTATCGCTGCCTTTGCCTTTATTCCTTCGCTTTGCCTACAAATGAAGAAGAGGGAAGATGAGAAATTTGGTTTCAACGAGGGCATGACGTAACCTACACCAAACAACACCCAAACAAGATATCCTGAGATTGGACTGCAAGGAACCTTTTAAGTGAGTTCTCCACTTTATTTATCTTTTTGAGTGCCAATTGTATCATTGTAAACGTATTTGGTATGTGATACAATTTGACACGTAATTATGAGTAATATCCTTGTTGTGCAATAATGTGAACGTGGCTAGTATCAGTGTTGCCAACTGTAGTAGTGACGCTGAACACGCGGCGACGGGGTTATAACACCAACAGAAACAGTATGCATTGTTTGGGGGTGAAGATTCGTAGATCGCTAAATTGTATGCAACCAGTTTTCTGCTATAGTACATTGGACTTACATCGGATGACGGTATTTGCAACACCGATGTAAATCAAATGTAACAGAAAGGAAATGTTCTTCAGTTGATGCTCGATCCTTATCATATTCTTTTGCTTGATAACAGTCTTTTTTCCTAATAATATGCCTGTCATAGTTTTCTGACATTTACTGTTTTAAATCACCACTGGCGTGTTCATAACTATCACAAATCTGACAGCAATCTTTCTTGGGCTTCAAAAACTTAAATTTTAGCCATTTCCAAAAATTCGTTTGTAGGTGATGAAAGACACTGGATTCTTTTCATTACTTTCACTATTTGTACTTTTTTGTACAGTATGTACATTTTTGATATTGAAAGATTGCTGTCTAAATATTGTCTCTTAGTACTTTTTCTTGAAAAGTGGGATTCCATGGTGGGGAAGCTTTTTATGCGTTTCTTAACAAATAACAAATCTTCTGCGTTTGTTTTATTTCCTGGTTCTTTTCGTCCACGTTTATCGATACCAACATAAGTACCAGATACACATTGATGTTTAAAAGCATTTAAAACGACAACATTTGAAATGCATAATGTCTTTAGAAAAGTAACTGAGACACTCTATAGCTTTTCCCATTCAGTTCAAAATAATACTGATTTGACTTGCTACGTTGGATACTTTCAGCATTTCGTTGTCGCCGTCTTTCTGGAGAATGAAACCGTATTCTATTGAGTAGGAATTCTTTTTGTTTAATATAATTGGAAAGTTTTCAATATGTTGCACTAAGTACTTCTTGTTGTTCTTGCCGTATTTTTTCGCTACATTAAACCGACCATTCTCACAGTTAATTGGCTGTGGTGCTTTAGCAGTTCGTTTCTTATTTTTAATTTGATATGGTGATAATTCGCTTCTTTTTTTTTAGCAACGTTATATTCGCAGCATTTTTCATTTGCTTTTTTCTACCGATTTCCTGGGTTTTCTTCTGTAACTGCTCCAGTTTCTTCATCATTACTCTTGAATTTCACCTAATACATTTTGCTTACTCATAATTATTGTATAAAACATAATTTAGTGGTGGGAAAACACCGAAGTGCACATGGTGTATATTAGTTTCCATTGTATTGTATCACTAATAGAACTAGTTCAAATAGAGTCCACCAAGTGCACTTGGTGTATTCTTCTTTGTAGACAGGCTATTTTTTGCGAAAATGTATTAAATGGCACTTAATTGAATTTTTCTTGAACAACATTTGTGTTTTGGGACTTGATTATTTTACAGTGTTACCATACTGCGTCTTAGGATAACCATCAGCACTTAATATTATTTTCCTGACTTGCAGATAGTATGTAAGGAATTAATAACGTTAAAATCACCATTTGAACAAAATATGGACTTGGTGTATTTTCCTTGTACACCCACGATATGTTTATTAAAGGAAAAGAAGTCGTAAACTGTATGGTGTAAAATTGTTTTAAATACTTAATATTATCTTATAAAAATGCCAAATTTTACGAATTCTGAAATGGCTGAGATGCATTTCATGTATGGCCTTGCGAATGGAAATGCACGAGAAGCCAAACATCTATACATGGAACGCTATCCTAATAGAATGATACCTTATCAACGAGTATTTCCAGATATTCTTAGGCGTCTTGCAGAAACTGGAACACCAGTAAAAATACAAATGATGCAGTTAGACCACGTACTGATAGAATACCACAAATCGAAGAAGCTGATCTAAACGAAATAGAAGAACATCCAGACACTAGCACCAGAAAAATCGGCCCCCATTTAAATGTTAGTCTTCAAGTTGATTGACGTATCCTGCGTGATTCTGTACAATACCCTTACCACATTAGTAGAATAGGTACCTTCGTTCTGGCGCAAAATCGACCATTTTTACATGTATTTTCCCATAAGAAAATCTAAGGTTTATTTTGCACTTTTTTGTACCAAACATTGAAATCCCCATATGGAAGCGTTGAAGATTAATTCAGGTGACTTTTCAGCAAAACACCCCGACGGGAGAGTCTATCACATTCAGTTTTTAAAAATAGGATAACACTAATATAATCAGTATAAAATTTTATTGGGGATAATATATTTACAATCAATACTCTAATTTTGCAATAAGTATTATATTTCTTCTTGCTCCATAATTGAATAATCTCCAACAGGTAGTGTTGCATATGAACCAGGAAGTAAGTGGCATTTATCATCATGCGGTCCTGGGCAATTTTCTCCTGAGCGATGGTGTGAACCTAATGCTTAAATAATTGAATTAGATTCTGCGTTACAAACACTTCCTTGTAATCCTCTATATAGTCGACATAATCTTCAAATGTAATTCTGTTCTTTATCACCGATTTTTTAATTCCTTTAATTTTCTTTGTAACACAAAAGTCTCGAATGCCGGGTGATTCTTCCTCTTCTCGTAAGAATTCATCTTCTTCTTCCTCAGCTGTTTTAAAAATCCTCGTAACATACATTTTTGATCGTAACTCAATAGGATCTGTCATAAATCGCCCATTATTTTCATCCTTCATCATCCTCGATACTTTTTTATTAACCAAAGGAATTTAATAAATGTTGTCGGCAGGATAGTCGGAAGTATCGAGACGTTGTTGACAGTCCCGCTTCATAGTTTCATAAGGATCGTTGTTTATTATTTTATAAATTAGGCTATCCGTATCTGCGTAAGGAACTCGGCACCCATCTCCAAAAACGGCGTTCATATATCCATAGTGAAAATCGTAGATTTTCAACTTGGTTATATCGAGAATGCACATACCAACATATATAGGTTTATTAAAATATATTTCAGATTTATAAAGTTCTTCTGCAACAAGGTTTTCATCGAAGATGGTAACATTTTTGAACAGGGGATTGGATATACGAGTTTCGACACCGTATCTGCCTTCCCAGTTTCGCACAAGTATCACATTACAATGTTTTCGTATATTTTTCATTGTTTTTCCGAAGACAGCATTATTCATTAACTTGAACAAATTCTTCTCAAATTCATTCCTCGCGCATTTCCGAAGTTCAGTATTGAGGTCAATGTAGGACCTTAACCAACAGCTCTGTTTAAATTTTAGTACCCGATGAATTCTTGTTAATCTAAGTCCACTTTCCAACGCCTGGTTTAGATTTTTATAATGTATCACATGTGTTCTTTTAGAATTTAGTGTAACCATTAACTTAGTACCTTGGGCTTTCGATACTGGCGGTTTTCCATTCTTCGAATCAATATGCTCCGAACAGAATGGGATAGCCTTTCATAGATTCATAGATTCCGGATACTCCAAATCAATTTCCAAGATATCACCTTCGTAGGGGTAAAGATTGGCCCATCACCCATCCGTATTGATTATTAACATCATGGTACATAAGATACACATCGGGTTTCGAAAAATCATAAGAGGGCAGATATTTATTGTTCGCCGATGCACGCCGTTCCGAACACACTGACTAAGTCCTCTTCGTATACCTTTTTCAATAAATAGCAGCTGATCAATGTCAGTTAATAACTCAAGTTCCTGATGAGTATGCTTTAACATTCCATCCCAAGTATATCCTGGAAGGGTGTAATAGTGGGCGGTGTTAAATGACAACTTGAACGGAATTGTTCGAATACTTCAGCCAATAGCATCACATCGGTCTTGAGATATATCAGAATACTGCCCTAGATTTTGAATATTAAATTCTTTCCACACTTTTTAGCATGGGATTCTGCTTCTTAGTAATCGTCTACCTTCCTGCATGTTGTAGAATCCCTGTTTACTAGATAGTAAAGTGTAATTCAGCTAATAATTTACACTTCTCGTTTGTCAAACCAAAAAATTCATTTTTTAGTAATGGATATGCATTTAGATAGGAGTGAATGAACTCATAAAGCGGAAGCTGGCTATGAATCTATAGTTGATTAAGTTCTCAGGAATATATTTTGTAAAAGAGATAAGTAGTTAAGGTACCTTTGTACGGCCTCAAAAAGTGCAATTTTCCCATGTAGATTCCCATAAGAAGGCTCACGATTCAGTATGCACTTTTTTGTACCCAACATTGAAATTCCATAAGGAGGACCTTAAGATCAATTTAGGTCACTTTTCAGTCCAACACCCTGACGGGAGAGTCTATTACATTCAGTTTTTAAGAATAGGATAACACTAAACTGTATAAAATTTTATTGAGAATAATATATTTACAATCAATATTCCACATTTGCAATAAGTATTATATTTCTTCTTGCTTCATAATTGATAATTTCCAACAGGTAGTTTGTATATGAACCAGAAAGTAAGTGGCGTTTATCATCGTGTGGGCTTAGGGCAATCTTCTCCTGAGAGATGGTTTAAACTTGATACTTGGTCGACTGAATTAGATTCTGCGTTACAAATACTTCCTTGTCATCTTCTATACAGTCTACATAATCTTCAAGCGTAATTCTATTCTTTATTGCTGATCTTATAATCCCTTTAATTTTCTTTGTAACACCAAAGTCTTGCATGCCAGGTGATTCTTCGTCTTCTCGTAAGAGTTCATCTTCTTCTTTTCGGCAATCTTAACAATTCTTGTAACATACATCTTTGATCGTAACCCAGTAAAATCTGTCGTAAGTCATTCACTATTTTCATTCTTCATCAAACCCAATACTTTTTTGTTAATTAGCGGAATTCCATAATTGTTGTTGGCAGGATAGTCGGAAGTATCGAAACGTTGCTGACAGTCCCGCTTCATAGTTTCATAAGGATCAAGATTTACTATTTTATAAATTAAACTATCCGTATCTGTGACATCCATCTCCAAAGACAGTGTACATATATCCATAGTGAAAATCGTACATTGTCAACTTGGCCATGTCGAGAATACACATACCAACATATGTAGGTTTATTAAAATATATTTCAGATTTAAAAAGTTCCACTGCCACAAGGTTTTCATCAAATATTGTGACATTTTTGAATAGAGGGTTAGATATTTTAGCTTCGGCTCCATATCTGCCGTCCCAGTTTCCTACAAGTTTGATATTACAATGTTTACGTATATCGCCTTCCCGACGACAGCATTATTCATCAGCTTGAACAAGTTCTTCTCAAATTTATTTCTTGCTCGTTTCCGAGGTTCAGTATTGAGGTCAATTTAAGATTTTAACCAACAACTCTGCTTAAATTTTAGCACACGATGGATTCTTGCTACTTTAAGACCATTCTTCAACGCCTGTTTCAGATTTCTATAGTAGATTGCATATCTCCTTTTAGAAATTAATATAGCCATTAAGTTGGTGCCTTGAGTTTTCGATACAGGTGGTCTTCCAGTCTTCGGGTCAATATGTTCAGGATAGAAGGGGATATATTTATGTAGATCATGTATGTTTTCAGGGTACTACAAATCAACTTCTAAGATATAACCATCGTTAGCATTATCAGGAACTGATGTCACATCGATGTTAGTGTCCACCCATTCAAATTCTCCATAGGGCAAGGGCCGACTCATGGTTCATCCATATTGATTATTGACATCGTAATACATAAGATATGCGTAAAGCTTGGATGGATCATAGGTAGGTAAATACTTATTGTTCGCCGATGCACGTCGTTCCCAACACACTTGACTAAGTCCTTCCCGTATATCCTTTCAATAAATAACAGCTGATCAATGTCAATTAATAACTCAAGTTCCTGCCGTGTATGCTTCAACATTCCATCTCAAGTGTATCCTGGAAGGGTATAGACGTGGGTGGGGTCTAGTCCATAAGTTAAATGACAGCTTGACAGCTTGTCTGGAATTGTTCAAAAACTTTAGCCAATAACATCACATCGGTCTTGAGATATGCGTCAGAGTTTTGAATATTAAATGCTTTCCACGCCTTTTTAGCATGCGCGTACAGTTTCTTCTTAATTCCTTTACCTTCCAGCTTATTGTAAAAGTCCTGATGGCTAGGTAATAATGTGTGAGTTTTTAAAAAGAATCAACGAAATCGTATGGGTATACATCTTTTCGCGTCAATAATTTAAACTGCTCGTCACTTAAATATGTAAATTCACTTCTTAGTAGCGGATATGTGTTTAGCTATAACCTCAATGTTTCTAAGGATGAGCTCAAAAAGCGGAAAGTGTCGCTGAATCTATAGTTGATTAAATTCGCAGGAATATATTTTGTGAAGGAGATATATTTTGCCTTTGTTACTGGTAATACTTCAACACGTCCATCCAAATCAACGGCAATACTTTTAATTATGATATGGCTATCGTATCTACTTAGGTTGTGGAAAACTATCGAAATCGTGTGAGAATGTTGATATTTGATATTACAGCTCTCATGCGCAGGTCTTCTATAATTATTAGTCTGCACTAAATGATTATGGTTCCGAACTTTTTTATCCTCTGAACTGAATGGCTCCACGCAAATATAACAATGTGTTGCAGCTATGAAAGCAGCTTGTTGTTTCAATGATAATGGAGTCATACCATAGAGACACATAAAAATACCGTCTCAACGTCTTCTGCAAACTGTAGAAGCTCCATAGTAAACCGCTTTACATAGTCTTCACCCCGATAAGCTCACTAAAACGATAAAGAGTCATAATAATCACATTTCACATCATACCTAACACTATATGGTACTTGTTCCTGATACTTCTTCTCAACTCCAGTAGACTTTAGTATACATTTCAGATCGGCATATATCACGAACGGAACTTTTACTTTATTCTTGAAATTCTTGAAGCGAAGGATCTTGTCTTCTTCCGTAGGCAGTCGAGGTATACATAATTGTTTCATTTTGCAGTCGTTGATGTGATTCATCAATTTTTCTTTTGTAGTGAAATAGTGTAGGCATCGATCGTAGAAATGTTTCTTTGCATGATCTGAACTTAGTTGCGATGAAACCAGTCGACTTAGATCTTTAATCCATACATAATGGGTGTTGAATATTTCATTTCCATGAGTGTATTTAAAACAATCCATATCTTCGTCATAATACTGGTTATGAATCGTTAAAAGATTAACATGATTATTTTTCTTATTCTCCGATATCAATATAGGAACTGTAGTAAATTGGCGTTTAAAAGTTATAAGCAAAAGATCAAAAGGGCACAAGCTAATAATTTGGAAATTATTGTATTGGATACACCGAGCCTTAATTTATATATGAATTTGCTGTATGTAGTATGATTAGATTCATTAGAATGTGATAGAAAGGAAGGGAAGATTTTACGACCACGGTAACCGCACTTAAATAGCTCATTAAAACACGAAATCCGCATAAATATTACATCATCCAGGATATGTCATGCTTCGAAATAAAGCGAGAGAAATCGAGGAAATGACGTATGAGTTGGTTTTACTATATAAGACGGAAGTAATTAATTTGGGATTTATGTGGTCATTTCTTTCTAAGCCAAACAACATGTAAAATTTAAGCAAAGTTTCATTTTTTAAATTATTTTACGCCATGAAACGTATACGTTTCGAATAATTTGAAATCTATTTTATCAGCGTTCCATAAGTAACATAGAAGTTATCAAACGTAATTATTTGATGAAGAATAAGAAAGATTTATTGCAATAATATGAGTAATCTTGGTACAAGATCACAACCGATGGTTTTAATCGATTAACAATAAATGCACTCAGTAAACTGGTATTTTAACGTCAAATAGAGATTTGAAATGGAACCAGAAAGTATTTAATGCCGCTAATTTTGATAGAAATGAGATTTTGATAAGCGCTACTTGACAATAATAACAGCAATTATAAGTTTTGGGTTTTTCGTAACTTATAAAAATGTTTCAATATTAGTAAGTTAAGCTAGAATAAGTTTTTAATTATATAAAAGTTATTTATTAAGGGAATAATTTCCAGAAAATTTTTAGGCCAGAGTTCGAAGCGTTTTGACCTTTACTAAATTAACTGTGTAGCGTCGTTGGCCAATCTCACTGACAAACGGGGTAATACATGATAGGTAAATTATTCAAATAAAAATCAAAGAGGATTTTGTACCTCACAGAGGAGATATTTGAGTTTTTGTACTTGTACAAGGATTATGTAATATTTTCTGTGATAAGCTTAAGCTGTAAACTGTTTTATAAACATTATTTAGATTTGTTGAATGTAAGAGTTCTTTAGATAATGCGTATAAAGAAAAATGTTTTTGAATTCTTATAGGTTTCTTGAGATTTCTGTGTTTCATTTCATCTTAGTAAATTCCACAGCATAATTTCTGTTGAGCTAGCCAGGCAAGGAAAAGGACACGGTAAGATAGTAATTTCATATTTGCATCTTCATTCATACAATTCGCTGTACACGAATCATAGCATTAATTTGTGGTTTACAATCCATAGGCGGGTCACAGCAAAATTAGTAACGACCAACACGAGGCGGTCTATATATTGCTGTGTATTTTATTAATGAGGATGCAATAGAAAACATGAAATAACTATCTTATATTGTCCTTTTCTTTACCAGGCTAGTTCAGCGGAAAATATGTTGTAGATTTTATCAAAAGAAATGAAACAAATTTCAATAAACATCTATGAATAGTCTTCTAAGCATTCAAAAACGCCTTTCCTTTATATACATTATCTAAAGAAGTTCTTACATTCAATATAAACAATTTACGATCTGGGCTTAGGTAGAAATTTTTATCGACTGATTACTTACTTATAAAAATAATTCTCACCCAATCCTTGTTAACAATTACCTATTCTTTATTATCCCGTTTGTCAAAGCAATTGGCCAATGACGCTGTACAAATAACTTATTAAAGGTCAAAATGCTTCGAACTCTGGCCTCAAAAATTGTTGGAAATTATCCCCTTGACAAATGATTTTCTATAAGTTTAATTTACTCGAATATTATTATGCTACAAAATTAAAAAACTAAAAATATACTTACCATTGATGTTGTCAAATACCTCTTTATAAAAATATTATTTCCTTTGTAATTAACGGCATTGAATACTTCCTGGTTCCATTTCAAATCTACATTTCCAATTAGTCTTAACGTAGAAATATCAGCTTGCAAAGTCCATTTATTCTTGATTATTTGTGTCGTGGATCGTTTAATTTTCGTATTACTTTTCAAAATAGTTATACTTCATAATTATGCAACTTCTATGTAACTTGTGAAACGCCAACAAATAGATTACAAATTACTCGAAACGTATATGTTGCATGTCATAGAATTAATCTTTACTCGAAACTTACATATTGCTTTACGTTGTGATGAATGAATTAACGAATCTTAGCTACTTCCGTCTTATATACTAAAACAAAATCAATACGTCATCTTCTCGATTTTTCTGGCTTTATTTCGAAGCATGATACTCCCGCCTGATGTAATAATTACCTCGGTTTCACTAACTTATCTCTCATTAATTGAGTCGTCAGTATTATTTATGGCTATCGTAAAACGTTTCCATTCTTTGTTAATAAATGATAGAGACCGCTGCAATTTCTTTCTTAGAGGTATTGAAATCGTTCTTATCTAACTTTTATGGCTTTTTCCAATAGTTCCTCAAATTGGGACGTTTAACTTATTTAATGGCTTTTAAAACATTTCTAGTATAATGTATACGATTTATGACTTTTCGAATTCTCCCGAAAGAAATGTATTCTCTTATTAAATAATGTAAACATTCGAAAATTCTGGAATTAATTTGAAACTAACTTCTTTGAAAGAAAGATGCGTTTTATTTAAAACTCATAAGGTGGTATTTTTAACGGGAATGGATATTTTATTTTTGTTTTAAATGATATATCTACACACGGAAATTTATCTAGTCTTTTAAAAAACGTACGACTTATTTTCAGTCTGCAATAAATGTCAACACGAAATTTAATTGCATAGGTAATGAGGGCTTTGTTCTTATATTTTTTAAATGCAATAAGAAAAGGTTTTTTTCTCTAACAAATCATTATTTACACAAGGTTTAAAGTTGGGCTTCATCCTAAATGGTATAACAATACTATATGTGTCCTTAAAAAGTATCATTTTATATAGGAATCTTATTTTATGTGTTAATTATATACGTGTATGCGTACAGGGTGGAAAAATTAAATATTGAGAAATTTTTATTTTTTATGTTTTCTTCTCTTTGTGTGGTAATTTTTCATAGAATTTGCCGTCCAATCTTTTTGTGGCCTCGCTACCATTCTTGTTAAAAATAACAATTTAATCTTTAAAACAACAGTACTAATTTCAGAGGATTCAAATATTTATGTTATTTCTGTGGAGGGAATTTTACAGAATCATAAATCATCTTTAAATATTCTAGGAATAGTTTATTATTTTATGTAAATGAAAAGCCGCCCAATCCAAAATTTGCACTATCAGGAAATCTATAAAATAAAACCGAGATAAGAGAAGCGAGTTTAAAAGCCATACGTATTACACTAAGAAAGAAGGAGACCGCGAATTTTGACTTTTGTGCATTAGAAAAAGTTAGACTACACGTTTTACGATAAACATAAATTTGATCATTAAACGCTGATATTCTCGTAAATACTACATCGCCCGGGTGTGTCATCCTTCGAAGCAAATCGGGAAAGATCTGGAATATGACGTTTTGATTTAAATTTTTATATTCAAGCATTAACCGAAATAGAACGGAGGTCATTCATACTTTAGTAAGCCAAACAACATGTAGGATTCGAGATTCGACATTCAGAATTGATTCATTTCACATCAAACTAAATGTAACTTCCCGCAATTTATAATTCATTTTATGACATGCAATAAGTTACGTAGAACTTTGCATATTTATAAAACGTAATTATTTTGTAAAACACTACGAGAATTAAACAATCTTCGACACAGATAATTCAGATAAGAGAACTGCTGCTGCATTTAATTGATTGCGAATTAATATTTTAAAGTGGAAATGAGATTTTGATAAGCGCTATTTTCTCAAGTGTGCATTATGATTCTTTGTTTGTAACTGATAAAAATATTTAAATATTTGAAAGGTAAAATAAGTTATTAATCTTATATAAAAATTTTTATCCGTAATGAGGATAATTTCAGCAAATCTTGAGGTCAGAGTTCAAAACATTTTTATACTGAATTTTCTATGCAGCGTCATTTGCCAATTTCACTCACGAGCGGGGTAATAAGAGATAGGTAAATTATCCACAATCAAATTAAAGTGAATTTTTGTAACTCGTAAGGAAAGAGATTTGAGTTCTGTAAATTTTAACAATGACTCGGTAAAGATTGTTTTAGTAATAATTTATGAATAGTTTTATGTATAAATTTAAATTGTAAACCGTTCTATATTTTTTTGTATGAAAGAAAATTTTTTTGTACGCATGTATGAATTTTGAGATTTCTGTGTTTCATTTCATTTTCGTAAATTCCACAGCGCAATTTCTGTTGAGCTAGCCAGGCAAGGAAAAGGAAGATAAGATACTAATTTCATATTTCCGATTGAATTCTCATTAATTTTATTGGCGCGCTCCTACTCATAGGTGTACCACAGAATATATATATATATATATATTGTTGTGGAGTTAGAGGTTAAATAGGTGTAGACAATAAAATTTTAGCAACCGTGTATATAGAAATAGGAGCAAATTATTTACGCGCCAAATTAATTAATTTATATAGTGAAAACGGACGGGTATTAAGGTATTTTTATATTTAAATTGGAATGTTAAAATTTCTAAGAAGGGAAGAAAGTTTTAGAGTACATATACAACTCAAGGGTACGCATAAATAATTATAATAATTTAATCAAACGCATGGAAGCAAAAAGAGAGTTTGCTTGCATTAGAGAATCAATAATTTTAAACGCAAATGTTTTCATTTTAAAAACCAACGTTCGTTTATACCAATACTAAGAAAGGAAGAAACCAAGAATTGTTATTTTATAAACGGTCGGTTGTTTCAAGAAACACTTGTTGTTAAATGTCAGGTTTATAGAATCTTAAACAAACGTTAGTACAAAATTCCATAGAAATTGTTTGCAACGGTCGATTTGTATAAGCTGTTACCATAACAAGTGCCTTTAAGAGTGAGTGGAATAAACGATCGATAATGTAACACAGACAGAGAAGCAGATAAGGAAAGCGTTGAATACAAGTCACGTACGAAATACACGGATAGATGTGAAGGACGACTACAATATCGATTTTCTGTTACTTAAGAGGGGTTCTAAAGGAAACAACAAATATGCGTAGAACGGAGATGGATAGCTCATAGGTGGAGCGTTGTGACAAGGGAAAATTATATTATTGGTTGATGGCCAGCAGTTTTCAAGAAGAGAGCGTACGTTACGGTAGTAAACAAAATTCTATGTAACAGCACGACGAAAGTGGGAATTTTTGGAAAAGTCAGTGTTTGTTACCTTCAAAATTTTAGAAAGCAGCTTCGAAAATAAGCTTTTCAAGTTAAACAAGTTCCACTAGGGGGTTTGAAAATGATATAAATATACGAACAAAGATATTAAAGTTCTCTTTCTTTCCATTTAGATCTGAATACGGGTTTAGATCTACAACATAATAGTGGTAAATGCTCTTCCGTTATCAATTATTGTGTGTTTAGTAAAGTTGCATTAAACATCCTGCTTAGAAAATATGAAAGCTGTAGTAGCGTACCGCATGTTATAGAAGTGATATTGCACGAGTTGGTGCTTGTTTAGATAAAAGGTGCCGTTACTACGACAAAGCTATTAAAAGAAGGGATGATATTTGGGTAAGCGAAGCCTAAAATGTAACTTGTATGCATGAAATATTTGGTATGGAATGTTACGTTTGAGACAAGGCAAATATCTGGATAGAAAAATAGTAGTGGTGGCCGAGATTTGGATAGGTGGGGATCAGTGGATCTACGCATAATCAACGTAGATGGACGCAACAACGAGTGTTTCTGGTAACCATCTGCAGCGGTGACGAGGAACGAAGGTGACTCCAGGTAACGAACTTTAAATTTCTGTTTTTGTATAAACACTTGTGTTGATATTTTTGTGTTTGTGTGTTAGACTTATTGGTGGCGTATTTATTACCTTTAAAACTTGTTTAAAAAAGGTACTTGTGCAGGACAATTTATTTTGATTCTTAAAAAAGGGTTTATTGATGATATAAAGGTTTATTCATGCTATAAATTGTTGCTGTAAGGAGTAAACGAGTCTTTAAATTTGTTTTCAATAAAATGCAAGGTTTAAAAAAGCATTTAAAAAAACTGGGTTATAATGAGCTCACAATAGACCAGTATGAAGTCAAACCAGGGTTGCATGTGGGGCCCATCTACTCGTATCATGTAGAATTTGTTAAAATATTAAAAACCAAGGACTTTAAAGCATTTAATAATTGAGCTGGTAACAATTGTACTAAACCGTTTGTATCCAAGTGTAAATATTTTATCTGTTAATATGTGTAAATAAAAGATTGTATGGTTGTATTATTTTGGTAATTTCATTTAACGGTGTGTGTGTGAGAAAGAGGTACGTACTTAAAATGATAAGTATTGAAGAAGAAGCCGATTGCTGAGCTAGCCAGGGTGAGCAGAGTAATACGAAGGCGTCCAAAATAAAGGGTAAGAAATTTTTTTTTAATTTATATTTTTTGAAAATTTAGGTTGGCCCAATGCTGGGGCTTGATGTTAAAAGCTTAATCCCAGAGTACACGGCAATTTTATGACGCCCAAACGATAAGATACGAATTTTGGTGAGTACACAACAATATATATATATATATATATATATATATATATATATATATATATAAAATTGGTTTTTCATGTATTGATTAATTTTTGATTAAGCCGATTACAGAGTCACAACATGACTGATGGTAGTACTATTTATTAAAATCGCTATAGCATTCGTTGTTGAAAATAACCTAAGGCGTGTTTGAATATTTTCACATTTTCCATTTTATTCATTTGTTTGTTATTTCGTGTTTTTTACCGATTTATACCTACAGGGCAACTTTCTTTCATATTATTTTGGTAACCAAATTCTCTTTTCTTTTTCCTTACTCTTCTCTTTAACATTCTTGACTATTTAAGTGGTTCTTAGAGATGGTGTAGACTCCGTTATCTTACTATAACAATAAAACTTCAAATTAACCTACTGCTCATTCTCTCTCAAACCTTTTCGTTTGTAATTATCTCCGCGAAACTTTAGTTTTTCTTTTTAAGCTATATTCGTTTCTCAAACACTGCCGCGTGTCTCTTCCGCCTTTCTTGCGCAACTTAAAAAGTTTAACATTAATCACAGTAACTGGCTATAATTAAGACCCTTCCACAAGTGTATTTTGGTACAACATTGTTTATCCACAGTCAATTACTGAAAATAATGGAGCAAAGCTGAACAAGGCTGTACTGGTCAATGCTGTATACAATTGGATCATATTCTATTAAAAGCGTACCTTTGATGGTGATTTAGTTGCTATAAAAATACCTGAGACGAATACACTTAATTTATTATTCCATACATGTTTATTTTGCAAACTTCCGAGTGTTCAAGCTATGATTGTATTGTCTAAATGATTAGTTAAAGTTTAGTAATGTCATTTTTTAAACATTTCAAAACCTTTTTTGTTCTGATTAGACGACGTAAAAATGCCTCCAGAAGAAATTGACAGAACTGGGTTCACTGCAGCATCGCTTTTTCATTCCCTTACAACTAGTTTTAAACGGATCTAGAACCTCTGCAGTCTAATCTATCATTTATTTTAGGAAGTTTGAAGTAATTTCTTATTCCGATTTTATTTGTGGTAGAACTTTTACCCTGGGCTGTATCTTCTACCCCACCTGAAAATAGACCACACTTCCCCAAAATTTTATGAGCATATTGTTACGCGTTTAAAAGTGCTTCACGAAAGATTGTTAAGATAATCCGTGCGGACAAGAGAAAAGTAAAGTACAGCAAGCAAAGGAACAACCCGCACCGTGTACCACAGCAAAAACAAGGGTAATCTAAAAAGGCCGTGCTAGCTAAAAAAGCGTAGAGTGGGGTAGGTCACACAGAAAGAAAAGGAAACCTCAAGAAAAGAATTTTATTTACAAAACCGTATGAGAACAACATGTTATAAAAAGGTAAACCAACTCGATTAAAAACATTTATCTAGAACATCCCTGAGAATTTACACAGTACACAAAATCTACGCAAAACAATTAGTACACTCAACTACCTCAATTTAATTTTTAACCTAAAATAAAATTAGGAAAAACATTAAGAGTTGTTCTCAGTTGCTTGATTGAAAGTTTTTCTCTTAAAAATTAATAGAGCTGAAAATAGTTACATAGTTACAGCAATCAGTAAGAACTTTATACAGAATGAAATTCATTCCTTCCTGTATCTGAAAAAAATATTATCAGGAAAAACCGTCTACCTAAATAATGGTGTAACTTTAAATTTATATTAACAAAATTTATAGGACAATCGATGCTGAACTACTATCTAATAAATACTCAACTAATAACAGCTGTCACCACAACATTTCCGACGACCGTAGCAAAGTAAATTCAATTTCACATTGTAAGATCTCCAATTGTGCGATGAGTAACCTTATAAACTTACAGAAAAAGAATCAAGTCCCACCTTTTCATGATAAAAGATAGAAAAACAAACAGAGAAGAAACAGCAAGCCCCACCGTATATTATGATATTCCTGCCTGAAGCTTGTCACAACGTGATCGTGAAGGTTATGCTGGTAAATCACAATTGGGTCACAGCTATTTTTTGTAATCGACATCAGTCGGAACACATGATAGGTCATACTGTTAATTCGAATATATAGGGTTATCTACTTGACTGGATAGAAAAATATCAATACACAGATTTATTTATTTCCAGCCAAAAAGATGTCAAGCGTCAACTTCTAGGTATTAAACTTGCTTAGTTCAAAGTAGAATAATTCTAAATTATATACAAAAATGAGAAGATATATAAATTTAGATTACCAATGACACCTGTCAAAAATGTAACAGGAACTACGGAACGAATAATCCCTTGATTTTGACGATTTTACTTCACTGTTTTACTAAACCTTACACGTTATACTCTTCCTTATTAAAGGAGATAAAATATTTCTAATTTTCCACAAACGAATTAACTGTTCCACGATAATTCGTACAACCAACTTATGGTTTTATTCTGACAAACAAAACTACTGTCAACACTAGCAAAATCAGATGAACGCCTCCTCAGGAAAGCCGATCGTAGCGATAAAGGAAGGAGAGTTGCCTAACCATTCGAACAAAATTATATAAAGTGTAACATCTCAATAATGCCGTATAAGATAATCAAAGCGGAAATTTTAATCGGTGGACATTGTTAACAAGTTCTCAAATAACTGTAAAAAAATAAGAAATGTAAGATTTAATTAAAAACACAAATATATGCATGCAGGCACTGAACGTAACAAATTCCCCCCTAGAAAAATTAAAAGGCCTAGATAGGAAGCAGAACCAACGAAGCAGAACCAACTTACACGATATTCCCAAAAAACTCCTGTCGTGTTTGCAATAACAGATGCAGCTGAAGTGACGATAACTAATAATGCTGACAAAGGAAGTCCTGTTGAAGCTAGTTAACCAGTATCTATATCGTCGGTTGCTGTTGTTAAGGAGGCAAATCCTGTTGTAACTGAAATTTTGCCTGATTCTGTTCCTTTATCTAATGTTGATGAAGATATCCCTAATTCTGTTCCTTAATCTAACGTCGATGAAGCGTTAGCTGCTTCTGTCCCTTTATCTAATATAGCTGAAGTTTTATGTAATGCAATTCCTTTATATAACGTTGATTCTCTTACAACCAACACCAAACAAGAACGGGTTTGTTCCATAATGTGTAATGTGTTTCCTAAATCGAAAAACCATTACTACCACCACCATCGCAACGACCTTCTCCCCTGCATGCTACAGCTACCACACCCCCTGTTATTAATATTTTGCAAAAAGCTACCCAATCAATATCCTCACCCGCTCCGGTACCTCTAACCACAAAACCAAATAACTGAAGAAACAAGATGATGGAAATACATATGAAAAGTGAATTACGGGAAAGTACGGATCTGGATGCATTTTATGACAACCCTAATGTTCCTAATCCCGTTTTGTCTTCCTATTGACGGCGTAAACGTCTTAACCTCCATTCCTAGTTCTCATGCCCCAGATTCTTTTGCCGACTTTGCTATCCTTAGGATTTGATTTTTGGATTTTATGCTTTTTCTGAATAATTTTCTTGCTCTTATCGGTTTTCTCTCTTTTCTTTCGCTCCAACTTTCGTACTTACCCCGTATGGGTCCGAGCTGGAATAGCCCCACGGTACGACCTGCCTGTTGTAAAAAGCGACTAAAGTGCGCTCCAACACACACACACACACACACATACACACACGCACCCACACGCACACACACGCACGCACGCGCACAGACGCGGACACACACATATATATTTTTGGTTGTTCTTATTTCTTTCGTTTTGTTTTTTCTTTCAGATCGTGTGCTGTTTCTTAGTGTTTTTGGTTTAACTTTGCTTCTTTGTTCCCTTTGCTCTACATTCTTTTCTCTTTCCTTGAATGGTTCCCTTAGTGTCAGTCATCTTTCTGACTTGACTAAATATTTCGATCCACTTCCTGTGGTATGTGCTTGAAAGGCGTCGCCGTGGATCAATGTAGTAAGCGTAAGACTACGGATCCCACGCTCTTGGGTATAAATCCCGACACGGCCGACTGCTTGAAAAATGGCAGTGAGCATTTTTCACAAAAATTACGCCCTCGTTCGGATGAGAGGTTAAATGGAGGTCCCGTGTGTGAGTGTTGTCATGCACGTTAAAGGTTGGAACGGCAAGGGTTCGGCAAAATTCTAAATTTCCAGGCAACAAAAAACTCGCCTCCTGGCCAATGTAGGTACCTTCGTGTGGAGTATTGGAAAATCACATGTAAAGGCTGTGCTTGCCCAATGTAGTACCTTCAAGTGGAGCATTCGAAAATCAAATGTAGGGTATGTGCTTGTCTGGCGTCGCCGTAGATCAATGTAGTAAACGTAAGACTACGAATCCCAAGGTCCTAGGTTCGAATCCTGACACGGCCGACTACTTGAAAAATGGCAGGTGAGCATTTTTCACAAAAATTACGTTCTTCTTCGGATAAGAGGTTAAATGGAGGAAAATCACATGTAAAGGCTGTGCTTGCCCAATGTAGTACCTTCAAGTGGAGCATTCGAAAATCAAATGTAGGGTATGTGCTTGTCTGGCGTCGCCGTAGATCAATGTAGTAAACGTAAGACTACGAATCCCAAGGTCTTAGGTTCGAATCCCGACACGGCCGACTACTTGAAAAATGGCAGGTGAGCATTTTTCACAAAAATTACGTTCTTCTTCGGATAAGAGGTTAAATGGAGGTCCCGTGTGCGTGTTGTCACGCACGTTAAAAATCACTACTTTGCCTGGAACGGCAAGGATTTGGCAAAATTCTAAATTTCCTGGCAACAAAAAACTCGCCTCCTGGCCAATGTAGTACTTTCGGATGGAGTATTGAAAAATCACATGTAAGGTATGTGCTTGCCCAATGTATTACCTTCGGGTGGATCATTCGAAAATCAAATGTAGGTTATGTGCTTGCCTGGCGTCGCCGTGGATCAATGTAGTAAGCGTAAGACTACGGATCCCAAGGTCCTGTGTTCGAATCCCGACACGGCCGACTACTTGAAAAATGGCAGGTAAGCATTTTTCACAAAAGTAACGCTCTCTTTCGAATGGGAGGTTAAATGGAGGTCCCGTGTGTGAGTGTTGTCACGCACGTTAAAGATCCCTACCTTGCCTGAAACGGCAAGATTTCAGCAAAATTCTAAATTTTCAGGCAACAAAAAACTCGCCTCCTGGCCAATGCAGTACCTTCGGGTGGAGCATCGGAAATGTAAATGCACGGTATGTGCTTGCCTACGTCCAAGATCTCGGGTTCGAATCCCGACACAATCCGCTTGAAAAATGTTAGGCAAGCATTTTTCACAAAAATATGCCCTCGTTCGGATGAGAGGTAAAATGGAGGTTCCGCGTGTGTGTCGTCACCCACGTTAAAGATGCCTACCTTGCTTTCAATAGCAAGGGTTCAGCAAAATTCAAAATTTCCAGGTAAAAAAAACTCGTTTCCTGGCCAATGCAGTACCTTCGGGTGGAGCATTGAAAAATCACATGTAGGGGTATGTGCTTGCTTGAGACGGCTTCGTGACGTAGTTGGTATGCACGTGATTAGCACGCTCAAGGTCCTGGATTCGAATCCCGACACGGTCCGCTTTAATAATGTTGTGCGAGCATTTATCACAAAAATATGCCCTCGTTCGCATGAGAGGTAAAATGGAGGTCCTGTGTGTGACTGTTGTCACGCACGTTAAAGACCCCTACCTTGCTTGGAACAGCAAGGGTTCAGTAAAATTCAAAATTTTTCAGATAAAAGAAAACTCGCTTCCTGACCAATGTAGTATCTTAAGGCGGAGCATTGAAAAATCACATGCAGGGTATGTGCTTGGTAGGCGACTTCGTGGCGTAATTGGTATGCGTGTGACTACTACGCCCAAGGTCCCGGGTTCGAATTCCGACATGGTCTGTTTAAAAAATGTTAGGCGAGCATTTTTCACAAAAATATGCCCTCGTTCGGATGAGAGGTAAAATGGAAGTCGCATGTGTGAGTGTTGTCACGCACGTTAAAGATACCTACCTTGCTTGTAACAGCAAGCGTTCGGCAAAATTCAAAATTTTTCAGGTAAAAAACTCGCTTTTTAGGTCTGGAGCATTAGAAAAAAAATTTAGCGGGTATATGCGTGCTGGCAGCTTCGTAGTGTAGTTGATATGTGTGTGACTACTAAGCCCAAGATCGCGGGATCAAATTCCGACACGGTCCGATTGAAAAACGTTAGACTAACATTTTTCAGAAAAATGCGTCCTCGTTCGGTTGAGAGGTAAAATGGAGGTCCCGTGTGTAAGTGTTGTCACGCACGTTGAAGATCCCTACCTTGATTGCAACAGCAAGGGTTCGGCATAATTCAAAATTTCCGTTTAAAAAAAACTCGCTTCCTGGCCAATGTAGTACCTTTTGATGGAGCATTGGAAAATCAAATGTAGGAAGATATGTGTTTGCTAGACCTTTCTTCTTTTCCTCGGAAACAACAACTTAGTCGACTTTTCGACCTAGTTTGGCTTTTTGTTTGATACGATTCTTTGTCGCCACAGCTTGAAGAGCTGCAATTTTTCCTATTTAGCAATCTTCATGTTCCCTAGCATACTTTGGAACTTGACAGTTATCTCGTGTTGGCTTTTGTTGTTGGTTTGCTTCCTTGCTTCTTTTCTGACTTGTTGGCTTTTCGTGAGAAACCTATTCTTTTCTTGAGGTTGAAAAACTTTACTATTTCTTCATTAGAAATATCCGTCCTTCGGTAACTTTTGCATTGTTATATCATTTCATTTTTGTCCTCATTGATTGCAACCATATCCTTTCCCTTTTTCTATAACACTCAATCTTTTCCGCTTGGTCCAGACTATTGGTTTTTCGAGCCGGATGAAACTTTTTTTGTCATCTATTTTTCTTGTGTTTTTTTGAAACGATTTTTCTTGTGGTGTCCTATTGGTGTAATGTTTGGTCCGTTGGTTCTACTTTGTACCCAGACCTTTAACTATTGCTAAGGGTGGGAATTTATTATGTTCAGTGCCGGTACGTGAATATTTTTGTTCTTACCTAATTAAATTTTACATGGATGTCCCGTGTATGCATGTTGTAACGTATGTTAAAAATTCAAAATTTTTCAAGCAAGAAAAACTCGGTTCCTGGCCAATGTAGTAACTTCGAGTGGAACATTGAAAAATCAAATGTAGTGGTGAGCCGTGTCGCCCTGTTTATATCTATGTATATGTTGAATAATGCAATATCATGATATTAAATTAGAACACTGTGGCACGATACAAATTAAAATAATTACCACTCCTTAACCACAAAAAATGTTGTTAAAAACTAAATACGTATTTCGACCACTATGTGGTCATCACCAGTAGTAAACTAAAAAATAAAACGCATTAAAAATTAAAAGTTGTTCAGGAAACCCTTCTGAGGGTATTCCCCTCGCCACGTAGGCTGAAGTGATCCTTCCGAACAAACAACTTACTAAAATTTGTTTTGAACACCTGAGGTTATTCTTCTCACCAAGTAGGCTGAAGATCTCTACAAAATGAAGTGAATTATTGACAACAACGGGGTATAAAATTTCTATATTCCGTATTTTTCGGGTAAGATGTAACATATGCCACACCATTTAGTTCTACGCACTTCTATTGCCTCTAATTTGTTCCTTTTGCCACGTTTGTGTTTGGCAAACTGCAGGACTTTCAACATACCAGTTTTTAATTTTTCTCTCGATCAACACCACTATAAATCCCGTAAATAAAATGGTACAGAGATACAGTTATTGTAAGTTAAAATAAAGTTAGAACAATAAAACTAAATGGCATTTAGAAAGATTGTTCAAATTGCTATAAACTAGCTGGAACGTACAAACATTAACTCAAATATTCGGGTTTAAAAATCTAAAACATTATTAAATAGTTAAGTAATTTATCGCGTTGAACGTACAAAAATATTTTTATTAATTAAATAAAATAAAATAAAAGAAACAGAGGGTTTTTATTTTATTTAATTAACAAAAAATCTTTGCACGTTCAACGCCATATATTACTTACCTATTTAATGGTATTGCGGGCACTTGACCAATACACACCCGCTAAAACGTTATATTCGATTGCTATTGGTCGTTCAGTTAGTACACGCGAATATACCTCGGTTAGGTTAGAAAATCAATACAAACATGGAGTTTTGTAGTTTTATAATTGTGGATGAGCAAGTGACTGTTGATTAATCATCATTATTCCACAATTCATTCCTAATTTAATTGTTTTAGTTTTAAAGGAAAGTAGGCGGTCTAAGTATGGTACGTTTTATTTTTCTTATATTTTAATATATCATAACCCTACTTATTTTTTAATATATTACTAGCATGGAAGATTGAAGGTATATACCAGTGAAGAACAAAAACTTAAAAAACAAAAGGAACAACAAAAACAAGTGATTGCGTATCGTCAAAGTTTTAAGACAATTTTGGCGTCGAGAAAACCTGATGGTTACGATACTGAAAGCTTAGAAATTTGTTCGAAAATCTTAATTCGACAACCAGATGTTTATACTTTATGGAACTACAGGAAGGAAGCAGTGTTATTAAAATTATCAAAGGGCGCTAGTGACAGTGGTGATTCCGGTGCTTTAGTAGATTTTTTACAAAATGAATTGCAATTAACCCAACAATGTCTTATGTCTAATTCAAAATCTTACAGTGCATGGCATCATCGTTACTGGATTTTGGAACGACATCCAAACCCTGATTGGAAAAAGGAGTTTTCGTTATGTGGTCAGTATTTGGCACTGGATGCACGCAACTGTAAGTAGTCGGTCGATAAAGTGAGCTAGATATTTATTTTTGTTTTGCAGTTCACTGTTGGGATTACCGTCGCTTAGTATTAAATAAAGTTGGAATTTCTTTATTGGATGAAATTGATTTTTCTACTGAACGAATTTATGAAAATTTTTCTAACTATTCGTCATGGCATTATCGCAGCACTTTGAAGTTTTTAGATGATGCTACTTTACCAGATGAACTGATGATTATAGAAAACGCCATTTATACAGATCCATACGATTCAAGTACTTGGTTTTATTTAAAATATGTGCTGGGTAACCATAACTTAACGTCTGAAAGACAGCAGCAACTTTTAAAAACTCTAAATGAGTTGTCAGAACTGGAGGCGAATTGTAAATGTTAGTATAATGTACATTTTACTTTTACTCAATGAGATAGCTTAGTTTTGGAAATTTTTCTATTTTCCAAAGCTCCCGTTTACTGTGTAAAGTTATAATGCTTACTTCACACAGAAGAGCAACACACAGTGGTTTGTCTATTTATTATAGAAAAATAATAAAGCACAAGTAATTGTAACGGCAAAACTAAAACATCAAATTCTGACTGCCACGGCAACTAACTCTCTAACTTTCAACCAGTCACGTGAATGCTTAACAAACATACAAATATTCTAGACAAACAAAAGAACTTCTGGAATTGTAATATTATAACAAAAAATAAAAAATTAGATACTTTTCACTCCCATCTTCACATGCAATTTTTCAAAATTGGTTTTGGTAATGGCTTCGTGAAAATATCGGACAATTGTTCTTTTGAACAAACATACTTGGGTTCTATAAAACGCTCTTTATATTTTTCTCATACAAAATGATAGCGTACGTCAATATGCTTGCTTCGTTGATGAAATTCCGATATTTTTTTTAGTTTGGCCGTGCTCTGATAATCCTTAATTAACTGTTTTGGAATTGCAATACTTTCACCAATATCCAAAAATAGCTGATATAACCACAGTAACTCTTTTGTGGTTTGTGCAGCAACAATATATTCAGATTCTGTTGTTGAAAGACTAACAGTCTAACAGAATTTTGTTTCTGACATGACCAACAAATTGGAGCTTCAAGTTGTCCTGATACTGGTAAGTTATGCTTAAATATTTGGGTGCCAATAAATGTTTAAATATACGACCAACTGTGTTCCAATGTTCTCCTGTATAATTATTTAAAAATTGACTTACTCGTCCAACAGAATAAGCAATGTCTGGACGACTTACTATTGTAGAAAACAACAAAGAACCAACTGCTTGCCTGTAAGGAAAGTTGTTTTCTTTAAAACTCTCTGTTTTGAGCAAAATCACATGTGGATCTGCGGGTACAGCCACAGGATTTGCACTGCTAAAATCAAAACGTTCTATAATTTGTTCTATAAAATTTAACTGATGTATAGTAATAGTTTTCTTCTGCCTGTCCCGCACAAAATTAATGTCCCACGTAAATACCAGGCTTGTTGACTACTACATCAAAATGTTTTTGCAGTTCATTTAATACAAAGTCTATTTCATTTTGATTTTCGCACATGAGTCCATCGTCCACATAGATTACAAGTAATATTTTAAAGTCGTTTTGGTGTAAACAATACACACAATTATCAGCATCACTCCGTTTAAACCCCATACTTTTAAGAACA
Organism: Platerodrilus igneus; assembly: GCA_036346225.1. Classification (NCBI taxonomy): domain Eukaryota; kingdom Metazoa; phylum Arthropoda; class Insecta; order Coleoptera; family Lycidae; genus Platerodrilus; species Platerodrilus igneus. The sequence goes on from JARFIW010001320.1 coordinate 225,428, forward strand.
ATATCAAACATACTCTTCCAGCACCATGGTGCTTGTTTAAGTCTGTATAAGGCTTTGTTTAATTTGCATACTTTTCCAAATCTGTCAGATATACCCACACCATCTGGTATTTTCATATACACGTCACTATCCATTTCACCATGTAGAAAGGCAGTCCTTATATCGAACTAACTAATTTCCCAATCATGACGAGCTGCGATTGCTAGGATTGTCCTAATTGTGTTGTATTGAGCTGTTGGTGAGAATATGTCATTAAAGTCAACTCCTTTTCGTTGTTGGCAACCTTTTATACAAAGTCTTGCTTTGTATCTTATAACAGATCCATTCGGTTTACGTTTATTGAAAACCCATCTGCTTGATAAAGCTTTACTATTTTCTGGTAATGTAACATAGTCCCAGGTGTGATTCTTTGTATGTGCTTGAAGTTCTTCTTGGATAGTTTCCTTCCAAAACTGTTTTTCATCACTGTCTAGGGCTTCTTCGTAACTGTTAGGTTCATTACCTTCTACATAATTCATAATCATTGTATCGTTTGGGTAAATTCACTTCTCTTCTTCTTAATTTTGGTTTTTCGCTTTCATTCTCTCTTTTTCTTTGTTTATTAGCTACAGCTTCTGGGTTAAATTTGTCTTTTATTATTTCAAGGTCTTGTCTCACATTTATTGTTACGTCATCTAAAAATGTATCTCTATCATTTTCAATTTTTAAATTAACCACACTTTCTTTACAATCTGTCACCATTTCCATAGACTTCCCATTAAATATAACATCCCTTGAAATAGTTATTTTCTTTGTACTTATATCAAAGAGTCTGTAATATTCTGAGTTTCCTTCGTACTCTACAAACACCAACTTTTTGCTTTTTGGGTCCAACTTATTCTGTTTCTGTTTTGGTATTTGGACAAATGAGTCAAATCCAAAAATTTTACAGTGACCCAAATATGACTTTTTACCAGTCCACTGTTCAAATGTGCTACGTACATTGACGTAACATAAAAAAACCAAGAGAAAAAGAAAGAAAAAAGGAAGTAAGTTCGGGCTCAGGCGGCGAGTGGGCGGGGTCTTATACCTATAGCTAAAGTAACAGAAAAACCTGAAATAAATAGAAAAAATATATTTAAACACTCACTCATTCACACTAAGAACAAAACATACAACGGAAAAGAAAGAACTTATAATTAAACCAAAAAATATTTACACAACACAGTAAAAAAAAAATTATTCATGAAAAGGGGCGAGCTGTAGTTTTTAGGTAATTACCCCCTGACAGTAATTAGTAAAAAAAAGAAAGAACCAAACGCAACCCTAAAAACCACAGCTCTAGAATATCGTAAATATACACTTAACCTGTTTTTACAAACAATGTATAGTTTTAGTAATTTAGCAACCAATAGTAAGGCCGTAACACAAGAGCAGTAAATGCCAAAATAGTTTAATAATTTTCATATATAAAAAAAACCAAATTTGGAAATGCCATCCTAGAACGTTCTGGTTTCGAAGTCAGAATCGCATACAAAGAAAAAAGGACTCAGCCTCGAATTACTGGCATCGGGGTGGAACCAGTTGCTGGTCTTACGTCCAGGCGGAGCGCATTTGACCTCACATTTCCAGAAGAAGCTCAAGGGATTAACGTGTCCCCCGCAGGAAGCTAGAATAGTTACGAACAATAAATTAATTTAATGAAGCCGAAACGTATTGTTGTATATAAACTCCATATTCTCACCACGCTAAATAATGCGTGCCGAAAATTCGCATCAAGAAAACGAGCGAAACAAAACAACGTGTTTTCTGGTCGCTAATCGAACAGCAAATGAATTGTTACATTTGTTAAAGCACCAAAGCAAGGAAATAAACCAGGAAAACCCTAATTTTATTAAAATAAATTTGCCGAATTCTTTAAAAAGGGAAAACACACCAGCATTTAATTATTAAAATACTTGGAAAGTCGCCTATCTAATTAAGGCGTAAATTCCACAGGACGAAATTCTTAGAAAGGTTATTTATTTTTCTAATGAAGCACAAAGATTTATCAACTGACATAGATAGGATATTTATTATTAATTACTATACAAATTTTAATACACGAAAGGGTTATTTTTTCATTAACGGAATTAATTTTTGTGTTGAACGCCAAAGGAATTTAAGATAAAAATTATTGTATATACACTAATTAATTATTTACGAAAATGAACGTAACAAATCATGTAGAGTTGGGTGTTGTTTAGTGGGAGTACGATTTATAACATACACAGCAGTGTTTACAGCCTCAGCCCACAAATATATGGGGGCTTGTACATGACATAACATTGTTTTTGCACTTTCTACTATAGCTCTATTATTCCTTTCGACTCTACCATTTTGTTCAGGTGTATAGGGTGCAGTAGTTGCCATTTCAATTCCTTTTTTACTTAGAAAATGCTTAAATTCATTATTACAGTACTCTGTTGCTTTATCAACATGCAAAGTTCTTATAGGATAACCAAATTTATTTGTACATTTCAGATAGAAATCTTTAAAACGATCCAGAACGTCACTTTTGTGGTTGAGGAAGTATATTACACGGTATCCTGAAAAACTGTCTTTAAAGGCTACAAAATACCTTGCTCCACTAATTGAAGGTGTTGCCATGGGTCCACAAAAGTCACTGTAGATTAAGTTACCGGGTGCTCCTGAATTTGTATGTTTAATATTTTTAAATGGCTTTCTTGACTGTTTCCCAAATACACACGCTCCACAAAAGAAACTGTCCGTGTCATTGAAATTAACACCTTTCACAATTTGCTTTGAGACCGTTTCCTTCAGGGTATTATTGTTCACATGGCCTAGTCCTTCATGCCAGATTTTCAAATGATTGTGATCAACAGGTATCACTGTACGAAATAGCATCCTGTATAAATTGTTGCTGCCCTTAATTGCATATGCAACTAGTTCATTTTCACAGTCATAAATCTCTGCAACCTGCTTGTTTTTAACAATTTTCATGTTCGTATTTGTTACAGCTCTCTCCGAAAACAGATTTTTTTCTTAACTCAGGTATAAAGAGTAACATCATTTGTAGTGTCATCACTCCCTTGTGCATTAACAAATTTCTGAATATTAATTTTCCCTTTTCCTTCTACTTTTAAATTAATATTATTTCCTAAGACCACTTCACGTTTTTCTCCTTTACCTATTTCATTAAATTCGGAAAAATACTCCTGTTTGTAAGTCATATGTGTAGACGCTCCACTATCCATTAGCCATAAGTCTGCTCTGCAATACAAATTGTTTAGACCAGCATCTGTCACATTAAAAGCAGTAGAGGTAGAGTTTGCACTTGCTGAAGTTGAACTGCTCCCACCATTCTGGTTATTTTGGTTTCACCACTTTCCTCGTCCTCCTTTAAATCTACCACGATATTGATTCTGACCTCTTGATACTTTTAGACAGCAGTCCCTAGCAAAATGTTTTCTTTTACGGCAGTTATAGCACAACTGGTTATCTTTTCGTCCACTGGCTGAAATACTTGTTGTTGCTAATGCTGTGTCAGTTTCTTTCACCCCTGTAAGATGTGGTTCTTCATCCAACAGCCTCGCTGTTAGATTTGTTATTGTTTGTTTGCTTTCATCTAGAGACAACCACGCTTGTCTTACATTACGGAATTTTAGAGGAAGAGTTGTTAGGATTTTCATTAAAATTACTGAATCACTCATAGTTTTTCCAGATTCTCTAATTATACTTGCCAAATTTTCAATTTTTGAAACATTTTGAGCAATAGAATCATTTGCTTCCATTTTATACTGGTGAAACTTTTGGTGCAACATTATTTTATTAGTTTCAGATTTTTGGAGATAAATACTGTTAGCTTTCTCTCAGGACGGTCAATAATCAAAATAAGATACACTCAAAGTATTTTATTCAATTAAACCGAAAGCTAAACATGAGTGTTAGTAGACCACCGCTTGGTCTGACACACACGTACTGATTGATTGGGGTTAAGGAGGTTGATATAAATGTGTGTATAAATATAAATATGCAAATTACAATGAAGGACCAATTGCTTTTATAGCAATAACGATAATGGTGGAGCGGTTATGTAATAACAAAAAAAGACAACTACCAACTAATTAAGGAAGGGTATAAATACCTTAAGTCTTGCGCCGCTGGGGGCAATAGACACTTTCACGCACAAAGCTTTGTCCTGCGCCGCTGGGGCAATAGACACTTTCACGCACAAAAGCTTTTACGGAGAACCAGTAACACGCCGACCGGTGTCGGTCTCGCTTTTAAAGCTCTAACACAACCGTCCTTTTCAAGGGTTCGAAGGCGACTTGCTTCTCTAAAGGCTCGAGTACGACTGTCACTTTATGCACTGTTATTGCCGGTATATAAAATGTTTCACTCAAACTGTAGGATGCACGCACAAAGTATTTATTGTCACAAAATACCGAATTGTTCGATGACGACGTAACATACCGCCCACCAAATTCATAGAATTTTGAAAAGGAGGAAGTAGGTTGGGTGAAGGAAATCACATGGGATTTGACCTTGCTAGGAAAGGAGGTAACGAAAGATAGGGTGGTGCACTACAGCGAGCGATATTACCAACTATGCAAAGAATAAAATATATATGTAAATAAGCAAATATGTAAAATAATATACTACTATACATGTAAAAATGTGTATATACATCTAAACATAAAATAAAGTTAAAATACCGGTAGCGGCGCTAGTTTGACCAAAGGTCGTTTTAATGTGCCATGTGCAGTTTTGATCTGGGTAATACGTGCTGCCGGTAGGTCTCCCATAGGAGGAGTTACCAGGACCGGTTTGGTACGAAAACATCTATGACAGGATGATAAATAATTTCTGATTGAATGTTTAATAGAAAGGATCCAGAAATTCTGTTGGATAAGATACGCTGTGGTATTAACACCGGGATGGCAATACCTTTCATGAGTTGACAGAATGATAAGTTCGGTTAATCGGTGCCGCTGAGGCAATAACGCAGGAAACTTTTCGGAATAGGAAAGCGAAGAATGTGTCAAGCGCCCACCTACTCTTAAGATGTTTTGTGGATCAACAAATGGAGAAAGTTTTGCAAGCTTTTAGGTAATTTACGGTTTGCCTTGATCGAAGCTATTTCCTTTGAAAATGTAACATTTTGTACATGCCGAACGATAATCATGAGAGCATTGTGTAATTCAATGTCTGTTAAGGGACCCGTATGACGTTGAGCCATGGGTTTAGAAACTCTATAAATGTAAGCCACGATGCCTTGGATTTTATATAACGATGAAAAGCGACTTAGTAAAATGTCAATGACGTTTGGATCTGTTTGAGCGACAAATGTTAGGATCTTCTTTTCCGTAGTTACCTCAGCAATTGAGGTTGACAATGTTGGTTGAGGCGGCCACGAGTCACTAGGGTAGTGAAGCCATTCAGGCCCCGCCCACCATAGCGAACATGAGATAACCGCGCTTGGCATTAATCCCGAGATGCAGGATCAGCCGGATTATGCGAAGATTTAATATAAAACCATCGGCTAGGTGCAATGATTTCTTGAATGTGGCTAGCACGGTTTGCCACAAAAGTTTTCCAACGAAAAGGTGGAGAACGTATCCAAGTGAGAGCGACCGTAGAATCACTCCACGCTGAAACATCGGAAATGTCAATCAAGCCTTGATAAGAACGAATGGTAAAAGAAAGTAAATCGGTTAATAAAACGGCGGCACATAATTCCAAACGTGGAATTGAAATGCGCTTAATTGGAGCTACTTTTGTTTTAGCGGTTACAAATTGTACAGTTATTTCTCCGGTAGTTTGATTTATGAACTGAAAATACACTACCGCTGCATACCCTACCTCGCTAGCATCGCAAAACCCATGCAAATGACAAGTAAAAGGATCCGAAGGTGGTAAACAACGTGGTAACTTTAATGACGATAATAACGGCAACTCTTCTTGGTATTGCTGCCATTGAGACGAAATGTCTGCTGGTGGGATGTCATCCCAATTTAAACCTAACATCCACAGATGCTGGATTAGGCGTTTTGCAAAAAGTGTTAGTGGGGCTAAAAATCCTAATGGATCATATATTCTGGCAACTTGTGAAAGTATGTTGCGCTTTGTACATATTTGGTTTAATGGTTTAACCCGAAACGAGAAAATATCTTCTGTAGGTGACCATTGAAGACCTAATATTTTTATTGATTCGTCAGAATCGAAATCGAGAGAAGTATATTGGCAAAAATCTGACGGAATGCCCTCCAAAATAGAAACTGAATTAGAACTCCATTTTCGAAGTTCAAAACCAGCCAAATGTAAAAGTCGGATAAGTTGATCTTTAACTCGGGCCGATTGTATAGAATCTCCACCGGCGACGAAATCATCAATATATAGATTTGACCGTATAGCCTCAGCGGCTAACGGAAACCTTTTGCCTTCGTCAATGGCTAATTGCTGAAGAGTCTTTAATGCTAGATAAGGCGATGACTTAATACCATAGGTCACTGTATTAAGCTGATATGTCTGGATGGGTTCTTCTGCGGAGAACCGCCAAACAATTAATTGAAACTTTCGATGTTCTTCGGTAACCAAAATTTGTCGATACATTTGGCGAACATCACAAGTAAAAACGAAACGATGAGTACGAAATTTCAGTAAGATTGACGAAATGTCGTTTTGGAGACTAGGTCCAGCCAATTGAGTGTCATTAAGTGACACGTTGTTTTTAGCCTTTGCAGAGGCGTCAAAAACCACACGAATTTTAGAAGTATGACCTTCTTCTTTAAACACAGGGTGATGGGGTAAAAGTAATTATCGTTCCCAACGGGCGGAGAATCGAGTAATGCCATATGACCCGCATCAAGATAGTCCTGCATGAAATTGTTGTATTGGGCGCGTAGCTCGGTTGAGCATGTAATTTGCGCTCCAACGAAAATAGTCTTTTTAGCCATCTCAAAGCAATTATCAAAAACGGGCAAAGTATCGTTGAACGGTAACGCAACAATAAAACGACCGCTAGGGTCACGAGAAAACGTGTTTTCAAAATCAAATCTGCCTTTTCTTCTTCTGGAGAAGTATAAGGCGTGGATGGCAACTCTTCTATCTCCCAAAACCGCCTTAGGGTCTGGTCGATAGGATCTTCTACAGACGTAAAAATGCTTGGACAGTATCAGACTGCAAGCTTTTGTGGGACCAATAATAGTCCAACCAAAAATTGTATTTATGGCGGCAGGCTGAAGAAACTTGCCATGTATAACACCGCCATTGATGATGAACGGATAAACATCTGCTCCTAGGAGCATGTCAATGGTTCCTGGAGAGTTCCAGGTCGGGTCTGCAAAGTGCAGGCCGCATAAGTGTTCCCAATTATTAGGAACTTCAACGCTAGGTAATTTGCCAGATATTGACGAAAGCACAAAAGTTGTGACTTCTAGAGATTTTTCAGAGTCTAACATAGAGCGAATGGTGCAGCTGACGGCACCCCTATTGACTGCTGAAGTTGTCTGCCCAAGTCCATAAATCGGAACTTGAGAACGTATGCGTGGAAGCCAAAGTTTGCTCACGCAATCGTCTCGAATAAAGCTAGCTTGGGAACCAGGATCTAAGAGTACCCTGATCGGTTTGTATCTACCAGAACGATCTTGAACTTCCACAACAGCAGTGGAGAGTAAGACAGTAACCCCAAGATTTGAATTCGTCTGTGAAGACAAAACATTTGCCGGAATAGGAGAGGCTGACTGCGTCCTATTGGCATTTTTATGCATGTGTGTAGCGGTCGGTTCAGCTGAACGGCTAGAAGCAGGTTGCGATTCAAAATGTAGCAAGGTATGATGCGGCTTGGCGCAAGTTCGACAGGAATTATAAGATTTGCATTGCATGGACGCATGGTCTGTTCGTAAGCAATTTAAACAAAGGCGTAAGCGTTTGACAATGTCGAAACGTTCCGTCGGAGTTTTCTTTAGAAACGATTGACATCTATAAATTAAGTGATTGCCTTTGCAGGAAGGACAATGGTGCGAAAATGAATTATTTGAGTCACTGGAGCTACTTGGTGTGTCCAGTGAAACTACGTTAGAAGAAACTCTTGGTTTAAATTGAAACGCTGAGGATTTCTTAGGCACTGATGTGTGAGATGTATGGACAGTCGTCGAATAAGAAACAGGTGCGGTTGAAGAAAAGGTTTCCAACGCTGCACATTGTTGGGTTAAAAAATATCTCAAATCCTCGAAATTAGGTATTTGCTTCGGATCCGATTGGAGTTCGAAGCGTTTTCTAGTGAACGGATCAAGTTTTTCTAAAAGCAAATCGACCAGAATAAAGTTCCAATGTTCAGTGGGAAACTTTAAGTTAGTTAGAACAGCAAGGTTCTCCGAAAAACAATCAATAAGTGCCCTAAGTTTCTTAGGGTCTTCTGATTTTAAAGGTAGAAAGTCTTTCATTGCTTTCCAATGCAAAGTTGCCAATAAACGCGGATTGCTAAATCTCTCACGCAAGGCGTTATAGGAAATAATAAAATTATCCCCGAAATGGGTACAGATTTAACGATTCTTAAAGACTCCCGGTACAACAACTGATAAGATAATTTAATTTTTCGATATTGGACAGCGACGCGTTATTATAGACCAGGCTGTCAAATAAATCGATGAAAGATGAAAATTCAGTTACCTCATTATTAAAAATTTGGAGCTTTAACGGTAACAATTTTGATACCGTGCTGCTTGGAGCATTTTCTGTAATTTGTGGTGCTTTCATTTCTTGCATCGTATCGAGATGCAGCAGTATGAAAAATAAGCGGAATCTACTTCCTTCCGTACAGCGTTGTAAGTTAATGAGTCTACCTCGTCACATGAGGCCAAGACAGCGACTAAAATTGTATTGAAATTTGCATAAAGGTCATGTATTCCCTTGTTTGAATAAGGAACAATGCCTTTAAACTTGGGTCACTTTGTATAGAATTACAAAGCTCAAATATTTCTAAAATCCGTGTTTTCAGTAATTGGAGTTCTACCACATGTGCTTTCTTTGGAGCCATTCTCAAAGATTCTGAAAGGACTACAATAAACTGTTGTAAAACGGTAAAGCTAAATGTGCACTGAGAAATATTAAAATATTATGAGTTGTTCAAAGCACGAAAATGTAAAATAGGGTATAACCAATAAATCACGTTTTATGACTAACGGTTCGTCAAACAAAAGCGTGAATATAAGATGTACCGCTTAACAACCCGAGCGGCTTACCATCAAAAGCTCACAGAAACGTTTAAAACATGTGGCTTAACATATTTGCCGAAAGATGCAACTTTACAACCTTATTCCTCTGCAGATATTTTCAATATTGTAATACAAAACGTGCAATAGCTTTTAAATACAAAGCAAATCCCTTTACCTTTCTTGTTTAAGAAGTATAAAGCGATTTATAGTTTTCAGGTTGCTTTCTGTTTTATGCCGCTAAAATGAATTTAAAAACTGAAAACTGACAAATTTTATATTATTAATTTCTTTGTAATTAAAACGCTTGCTGGTTTCAATTACGGCGAAATCGCTTAATTTAATCTAAAGACAGTATAAATAATGTTTACACATTTTAACCCGCTAAATATGGGCTTTAAGCACAAATTTAAAACTGAAATATTAATTAATTAAAACTCGCTGAAATGCACAATAATATTTAATTTAGGACATGTGTAACCACAGGACTAATGAATCCGGATCGACTTATAGGGCCAATGATTGATGGTGATTAAGGAGGTTGATATAAATGTGTGATAAAAATATGCAAATTATAATGAAGGACCAATTGCTTTTATAGCAATAACGATAATGGTGGAGCGGTTATGTAATAACAAAAAGACAACTACCAACTAATTAAGGAAGGGTATAAATACCTTAAGTCTTGCGCCGCTGGGGCAATAGACACTTTCACGCACAAAGCTTTGTCCTGCGCCGCTGGGGCAATAGACACTTTCACGCACAAAAGCTTTTACGGAGAACCAGTAACACGCCGACCGGTGTCGGTCTCGCTTTGAAAGCTCTAATACGACCGTCCCTTTCAAGGGTTCGAAGGCGACTTGCTTCTTTAAAGGCTCGAGTACGACTGTCACTTTATGCACTGTTATTGCCGGTATATAAAATGTTTCACTCAAACTGTAGGATGCACGCACAAAGTATTTATTGTCACAAAATACCGAATTGTTCGATGACGACGTAACACGTACTACTCTTAAATAAATAATCATTGTGCATACAACGGCTACCACCTAGTGGCAACACTGCAAAACATACTAGTAGTGACTATTATACATAATAAGGTACAATGCGAACACTCTGCCATTCTGACAGGTCAACGTCCTCGTTGACACAAAAAGAAGAAAAACCTATTTTCAATACAAAATTAATTTAAACAATAATCGTCCAAACGCTTTGGTTTTCGTATTACACGTTCACTTCTCCCAACTGGTTCTACACGTTCACTAGCACTTTTATAATCAACACTATCTCTGTTAGTATCGTCCACTTCCACTACACATCTTTCAGTAGTAGATTGATTATCTTGTCGTGAGGTGTCGTCATTGCTCACCGAATCTTCATCAGAGGTTGAATCCTCCTTTTCGGGTAATTCAAATATTTTTAATCTACTCTCATGTGCCGTAGTTGAAAATTGATGACTTCTTGTACCATCGATACTATTTACTCGATAAATATCTCCCGGAAGCACTTCACTAATTACAAGTGGACCTCTGTACTTCGGTTGAGTTTTTGTGCTCTCGCCAGTGGCTGTAGGAAATTTTCGTAATTAAACAATATCACCGGCTGTGTATGATTCTGCCAGACATTTTTTTAAATCGTGTCATTTTATATTTCGCTTGTGCCTGGTGAATGTTCTTTCTGATTTCACGTTGCAAATTCTGAGGGGGATCCAGTTTCCATCCTCATTCTCCGCATAATTCGACTGTTAAACATCAGAGAATCTAGGTAAAAATCCATATAATGCTTTGAATGGTGATTTTTTTGTAGTTTCATTAGGAAAAATATTCAAATTTCTTTCAATTTCTTGTACTTTTAAATCCCATTGTGCTTCCTCCTTCATACACACCATAACCTCGGTAATCAACGTTTGATTTACACGTTCGACCATTCCGTTCGCTCTTGGCCATTGACTGGAATTTAGGGTATGTCGTATACCATGTTCACGTACAAAATTTAGAAAACCGTCAGACGTAAAGCATGTAACTTGATCACTCACAATACGCTGAGGTATTCCATATTCTAACATAAATTTTCTTAACGCAATTATGACTGCATCAGTTTTCACTGTTTTGGATGGGTAAAGTTTCACAAATTTTGTTAATGCATCTGTTATCACTAACACATACGCATTTTCTGTATCGGTTGCGACAAAAGTGCCCACATGATCAATATGCATTCTTGCAAATGGTGGCGGAATTGGATTCAATTCACCCGGCCTCTTACCTGTTGGAATTTTGTTTCCTAAACATTCTGCATAAGCACTAATGTGTCGACGCACATGTCTTTTTAAGCGAGGATACCAATATAGTTCCCTTATTTTATCCACAGTTCTATCTACACTAAAATGACCCAGTAAATCGTGACACTTTACAGCGATGCTTTTCCTAATCGCTTTCGGAATCATATACAATTGTTTCTCTTGTACGTTTACTGTAACATTTCGAAAACCCAAAAATCTTCGCACTTCATGTAAATTTTTCTGTTTAGGAAAATCGTGTATCACTTGTGTTTTCACATCACCTGACTTAATTTTATCTTCAGAAATAATAAAACCCAAGTATTCCACTTCACGATAACCAAATTGTCACTTTTTCAACTTTAATGTTAACTTTGCTTTTTGTAATGCTTCAAAAACTTTCTCCAGTTTTTCAAACATCTCTTCCCAAGTTTTCGCAGGAATGGTCAAATCATCGAGGTACAACATTGCAACTTTATTCTTTGATGGGCCCAGCACTAACGACAGCAATCTACTAAATTCGTAGGGCCATTTGTTAACCTGAAAATTAACCGCTCAAATTGTCCTATACAATCTAGCGTAATAAACACGGTTTTCGTCTTTGATTCTTCTGTCAAAGGTAATTGTAGATAACCATGAGCCAAATCTAATATTGTAAACAAAACACCATGGCTCATATTTTCAAAGTGCTCGTCTACAGTAGCAATCGGAAAATTACTTTTTACGGTTTGCCTGTTTAAGGCACGGTAATCAATTACCAAATGCGGTTCACCACATTTTTTGTTTACTAATAACACTGGACTTGCGTATGGTGAAGATGTTTCGGTTACTATTTCTGCATCTTTCCATTCATCAACAATGTGTTGTATTATTTTACGCTGCTCTACACTTGCTCTATAAGGTTTACTTCTAACAGGCTTACCCGTATCTTCAATTGACACTTTTACAAGGTTAGTGCACCCTAATTCTTGTAAATTAAAAGCAAAACAACTACAATGCTTGTGACACAAAATTAAAAGTTTGTCACGTGTTTGTTGATCGACCTCATCATCAACTTTTAACATTTCTGGCATTAAATCGAAATTTTCTACACTTGGTTGCACTATTGAATTTTTACTATTTGTTTTAATATAACCAATAGTTTGTCCTTGCGGTAAACAAGCAATCTTATTTTCATAATTCGCAACTGGCACTTCAACTAAGTTGTTATCACATTCAAGTTGAACATATTTAATAGAATTTCCCGGAATCACACACGTTTCCGTATTTTTCAATTTTATTTTACTACTTACAGCATCAACTTTAAGGTCTTTAAGGGGTTGGTCATTGTGCCATCCGAAAACAAATTGATAGCCAACCCGTACATATGCAATCTGTTTATCTTCTGTAAACGTACGACCTACTATAGCGTCTACCGATTGTGCTAAATCTGGTACTACATACATTTTGACTGATTCCACATAAACACTATCAGTTTCGATTTTAGTTTCTAATAAGAATTTGCATATAACAGCTGGTTTGTTGTTTCCAAATCCGTACAAATGCTCTTCAGCTTTTCACTGTTTGACCGTTTATTTTTATTAAACATAGAAATTTATCAAGTGCATTACATTTTTGCAATGTTGCTTCTATTTGCATCACAGGCGATTCGTTATTCGAATTATCTGTAAGCACACGTTTTTGCGGACAATTCCTTGATTTATGATCCGGCTGTTTACAACTAAAACAGACAGATTCACCCTTTGGCTTGGGGCACATGGCTGCTATATGACCTCGCTCTGTACAGTTATAGCATTTCGGTCCGGTACCTGCTCGCTTCAGCGGGAACAAAACATTTTCACTTTGCTTATTTGCGCCACCTATTGTCACATCTAGAAGTTTATTATCACCTGTTTGTACATTTGTTACTTGTGAACCGTATTTTTGATAGGTATATTCACGCATTATAACTCGATCGTACACTCGATACGAACTAATTAAGTCGTGTAACAACTAATTTTCATTGGCGTGTTGTTTCACTAACAAACCCGGAACGAGTTGGTTTTTATTCAATCCAGTTAGGATTTGTTCCTTGCACTCCACAAATGGCAAATCTAGTGCTTTACACATTTTAAGCTTCTCATGAAAATACATTTCTTTGTAACCTTGGATTTGTTTTATCATGTCTTTCCACAAATTAGTGACACTTGGCATTGTTTCAAATGTAGCGTGAAATTCACGTTTCAAAGTCCAGCCATGATTTTATATCACTACATCGGATATTGTACCAATTATGCGCTGCTGATACTAAATGCATTCTCGCAGTTTCCAATTTAAACGTTTCTGGCCAGTTATGTAGTATTGCACAACTATTAATTTTGTCTAGCCATTCGATTGCACCTGAACCGCATAAACCAGCAAAATTTTCTACAGGTTTCGATAAATCAGGCATCACATGAAAGTTACTTAACGCTTGCATACTCACATTGCATGACGTTTGTGACATTTGTTGTTCCAATAATGAGTACAACAATTTATGTTTTTGCCCTGGATTGTTCTATTCTCTCGAACATCTCCATCATAGCCGTCAAAGGATTGCTTGACAATTCATGATAACCTCGCAAGAAGTCGTTACTCTGAGCTTCTTTGTTATCTCCGATAGTTGCCATCTTATACAAATTTTCCAACACGATTGAAAAAACAATTTTTTGCTGTACTCCCGGACTCTAGGCAATACAATCCCACTTCTGAAGTGTTAGCTTTTTCTCAGGACGGCCAATAATCAAAATAAGATACACTCAAAGTATTTTATTCAATTAAACCGAAACCTAAACATGAGTGTTAGTAGACCGCCGCTTGGTCTGACACACACGTACTACTCTTAAATAAATAATTATTGTGCATACAACGGCTACCACCTAGTGGCAACACTGCAAAGCATACTAGTAGTGACTATTATACATAATAAGGTGCAATGCCAACAATACCGTCCAGCTTATCTATAATTTCTTTAAAAGTATTACAATTTTTTTTTCACGTTATTTGATTTAATCCCATTGTCGATGTTAAAACACACATAACCTGTGCATCCTTTCTTATCCAAACCTTATATTCGTCGTTTTGGGTGATGGTAGGCTGCAAAATATCTCCAGTAATTACATCATAAAAACCTTTAGCTTTAAGGGCACATTTGATCTGAAATTTCCACTGTAAATGATTCTGTCTATTGAATTTTGCTATTGAGTGATATTCTCCATGTTCTTGTTGGAGGTCTTTATTGGCAGTACTACAAAAAAATCAACAACAACATGTAAAACAAAAACCACAACATTCACAGTAACTGGATTATATAGTTCCTAAAGAAGTAAGTGTACAAGTACTAACTTCAACACACCCACTTAAAACAGTAACTGTGACGTACTTGTTTCTTAAAACATGCCTAAACCATTTTTACAATTTTCAAATTTAACTTATCCCAATGATTTCGTTAATATATCAGCAATCATATTGTCAGTTGATAAATAACGAATTTCTGCTTCTCCTTCTTCAACGACCTCTCGCACATAATGATTACGAATATGAATGTGCTTTGTTCGAGAATGAAAGACTGGGTTATTAACAAGCTTAATAGCACTTTGACTATCAGCACACACTACCGTAGGACCATCTATTTGCCATAATTCTGCCAGAATCCATCTTAGGTACAATGTTTCTCTCAGTCCATCGGATAGTGCCATATATTCAGCTTGAGTGCTTGAAGTAGCAACTGATTGCTGTTTCTTGCTACCCCAAGAGATGGGTCCACCAGCCAACATGAACACGTGTCCTGTATTTGAATGTCTGGTTTCAATGTCTGAACCCCCAGTCTGCATCAATAAAGCCTGTAAGATCACACTTAGATTTAGGTTTGTACACTAGACCCTGGTGAGCAGTACCCTTCAGGTAACGAAGAATTCTTTTAGCATGTGTCCAATGTTCTAGTGAATATTTAGTATTAAATCTGCTAAGGTAATTTACAGCAAACGCTATGTCAGGTCTTGTACATGTCGATAAGTACATAAGGCTACCTATAAGACATTGGTATGGTACATCCGGTAGTTTTTCTTCAGATTTCTGCAATTTTAAATTAACTTCCATTATAGTTTTAATAGGTTTGCAGTCTTCCATTTTAAATTTCTTAAAAAGATCAAGAATGTACCGAGTCTGATCTAACTTTATTGTAGAATTTCCATAGGTAATTTTCATTCCTAGGCAAAACTCAGCTCTTCCAAGATCTTTTAATTTAAATTTGGACATGAGTTTTCTTTCTACCTCTTCCTTTTCCTTTTTGTTATTTGAAAACAAAAAGAAATCGTCTACATAGAGAGCCATAAACATGGCTGTTTTCTCTGAAAATTTGTAATATATACAAGGTTCATACCTGCTTTGAGTAAAACCTAAAGTTAACATTGCATTGTGGGCTTTAATATTTCACATTCTGGAGGCTTGCTTCAAACCATGGACGGCCTTTTTAAGCAAATAAACTTTGTTTAGTTCACCAGGCATTACAAAATTTTCAGGTTGCTTCATGTAAACTGTCTCATTAATATCTCCATTTAGGAATGCAGTTTGCACATCCATGTGGGTAATTTCAAGTTTTGGTGTGCTGCTAATGCAATCAACATTCGTAAAACTTCACCTCTGATTACTGGAGAAAAGGTTTCCTCGTATTCAATGCCTTCATGTTAAGCGAATTTCTTTGCAACTACTCTTGCTTTGTACCTTAATGGCTGACCATCTGAGCCTTTCTTTAACTTGAATACCCATTTGTTAGAAATATAAGCTGCAAGTGCAGTTATATTTGTATAATAATGTGACAGCGATATATTTAGCCTTGCATTTGTAAGACAAGGATGCACAAGGGTATGTTGATATCGGTTGTGCAGAGTTTACATCCTTGTTTTATAGTTAATTTTTAAAAATGAGTGTAATGTGCTAATGACATTGGTAAATGTCACACAAGTTAATTTTTTTAATAGAACCGTAACTAGTTTTTCCTTGATGTTAATACTTGTTTATTAATATAGGTGTAAACCAGCAAGATTCGACTGCTTTTGAATATTTATTTACATCCTATTTTTGGTGTAACCCTTTCACCATTTGCAAGGTATAACATTTACGTTGTCTGGTTTATCAACTAGCAGAAAAACTTCCTTTTCTATTAGAGAATTAAATTCATCGTGCATTGCTGCTAACTATTCATCCTTGTCGGGTCTTGAAAGGGCTTCAGAAACAGTAAGCGAATCAGAAAGGGTTTGAACATTGGAAAAATACACTATATAATCAGGAAAATCTTTGATTTTCCGTAATCTTAACGAATATCTTCGAGTTATTTCTTGTTAATTTTCCATTTCACCTACACTATTATTATGGTTTTCATTATCAGATTGAGTTTCTTCCGGTTCAATTTGATATTCATTTGCACTCACTGAAGGAATTGGATCAACTTCTTCAAATGTGCTATTATGAACTGAAAACTCTGGTAGAAACACATAATCTGCATCAAAATTGTCAATAAAAAATTGGTTTTTTTCCTGTTAATGGCTGTTCTATAAAATAACCATCCTGGCTCTAGTTATATTCCCATCTTTAAAGATTCTGTAACCAACCGAATCTTCACAGTAACCTACATAATAAATATTCATTACTTTTTGGATCCCATTTTCTTCCAAGTTGATTTGGAATGTGTACAAAAACGCGGCTGCCAAACACCCGAAGCTTAGATAGATCTGACTTAACCCCTATCCACACTTCTTCCGGCGTTATTTTTGTTTTTTTTTTTGGTGTGGGGAACGGTTAAGTAGATAGACTGCAGTATTGCAAGCTTCTGCCCAAAAAGACTTTGGTAAATTCGAATCTTGCAGTAAACAGCTAGCCTTTTCGCATATAGAACGTATAACTCTCTCAGCTACACCATTGAGTTCAAGAGTATAAGGGATCGTGAAATTGTGTTTGATACCGTACTTATTTAAAAAGACCGCGAATTCTTTATTCACCACCATTATCAGATCGGAGATATCTTTTATCTTCTTGTTTGTATAATTTTCGACAAGTGCCTTGAAGATTTTAAATTTATCCAAAACTTTTGATTTTTTTTTAGGAAATAAACAAATTTCATTCTAGAAAAATCGTCAACAAATACAAGCATAAAACGACAACCTCCTATGGATTATATTTCTATTGGTCCTGCCAGATCTGTGTGAACTGGCTCTAACATAGCTTTAGCACATGGTACAGTTTTCTTAAAGGCCTTTCTACGCTGCTTCCCTTTCAAGCAAGCTACACAAGTTTCATCAAAGATATTTGTGAAATTAAGACTTGTTGACATTTGTTTTAATGTCTTCATATCTTCAATATTCAAATGTCCTAGACGTTTATGCCAGATTTTTGAACAAGTATCTGTGGTTGAATGCATCCTTAAAATATCTGCAACTGAAGTGGTGTGTAATTTATACATGCCATTTATCTTTGATGAAATGGCACAACTTTTTCCAACGATTTTTACATCCTCTTTTGGTTAAATTTTGCAACTGTTGTCATCAAAAATACAAACTAATTTTAGCAATTTTACTAATTAACAGTATGTTCGTTGACAGTTCTGGCACATATAAGGTGTTTGTGATGTGTTTCACGCCATCCTGTGTTCAATTTGGAACATCACCAATATTCGTTGAATTTATCACTTGCTTATTAGCACACATGATTTCAGTGGCTGGTAAGTCTGTTTTGAAATTTCTCATCCAATCATTGTCTTGGCATGTGATTTGAACATCCAGAGTCTAGAAATCAATCACGATGTAATTCATCTACATCGACCATCATAACATATTGATTTTTACTAAGAACTTCATCAGTATCCACTGAGTTACTATTTTAAAAGATAGTACTAGAGAAAGCTTGTGATTCATTGGATTTACCAATATCAGAATCTTTATTTTGATATTTTGGATTTTCTTCTGTGCTTGACTGTTTAAAAGGACATTCACTTCTTTTGTGGTTGCCCCATTTCTTCCAAAGATTGCATTTAAATTTCCTTCTCGAGTTTGTTGATGTATACTGGTTGTTAGAAGTTTGATGTGGAAAATTATGCTGTTTCTGCTTTGTTCCATAAAATGCTGCAGACTGTTCAGTCTGAGAATCTAACTGAAACTCCATATTGATCAATCTTTGTTTAACATCTTCTGATCGTAGTTTTGTCTAATAAGACTCGAGCCCCATAATGAATGGATCATAGTATTTTGGTAAACCACTCAAAAAAATAACAGCAATTAATTAGTCTTCAAGAGGTGTGCCCATATTAGATAATTTTTGTGTTAAAGATGAAACATCGCTTATATACTCAGACATATTTTTGTAATTGCTAATTTTTACTGAAAATAGTTGTCTCAGTACTTTTAGTCTTCCTTTAAGTCCACGATCGCCTAATGTCTTGGATAGAGTATCCCATGCCGCTTTAACATTCTTTGCCGATTCTACATGAGGATATAAATGTGGTTTTATAAGAAGTACTGTCTTGGCCAAGATTATTTCATCTAGTTCATCCTTTTTAGCCCAATCTGGATGCTTGTCATCCATGGTTCCATCTATGATCATCCAGAACTTTTCTTGTTTGAGATAATGCTTCAAGGCGAAACTCCATGTTTGCCAATTAGAGACACCGTCCAGTTTCTCGATAACAAATTGATGACTGCTCATACTTTATTGTATGTAATACAGTTTATCAGATGAAACAGCTCAAAACTTTCTGTCAAATATTTTCTTGGATTTCTTCCTGTTAATAATATATTAAATGTAACCTGGGCCCATAATCTGTCGGAGGTCTTTATGGAAGTGCTTATTTATATTTTAACATAAGGATAAAAAGTAGAATAATCTTTTCATTGACAGTACTACAAAAAAATCAACAACATGTAAAACAAAAACATCACAACATTCACAGTAACTGGATTATACAGAGTGTTTCAAAATTGCACGCCACTATTTTAAGGGAGTGTTCTTTAGCACAAAATAAACATAAAACTTCTAATAAACATATGCGCTAAAATGTACCCCTATGGAGTTATAACCCCTTTAAGGGAGCTAGGTGAAATTGAGTTTTTTTAATTATCTGAAGAACCACAAAAGATATTTTATTCAGATTTTTGTTGCCTACCCATGTTTTTATGCCAAATAAGATAGGCTTATCCATTTTTTGATAATAAGATCAGGAGCGTCCCATTCGGGGGGGAACAATCACGTTTAACCCTGTAATTTTTTTGTGTGTAAGCTTTTATAAATTATAATGCAAGAATTAGAATGTTTTGACATTTCTGAGTAAAAAAGTCCCTCTTGTTTGAAGTCGATATCTGTAGTCGTTTTCGGGTTAATTGGGGTGATGCATTCATGATGCCCTATAATACTTTACATACCTATATAGATGTTGAGAGTTGAAAATATTTATTACAATTAAACATTTAAAATAACTGTTCAAAATGCCCACCAGTTTGTTGTATGCAGCATCCAGCACGGCGAATCCATTGCTCTCTGGCAAGTCTTATAACATCAGGACGATTCTTAATAGTATCAGCAGCTTCCACAATCCGATTCTTTAACTCTTCTTGCGTGTAGATAGGCTTAGAATAAACTATAGTCTTCATCCAACCCCAAACAAAATAATCTAACAGTGTTAGATCGGAAGATCGAGGTGGCCATTTAACAGTTCCATTTCGGCCAATCCATCGGTTACCATATTCTGCGTTTAAATAGTCAGTGACAATATGAGAGAAATGGGCTGGGGCACCGTCATGCATAAACCAAATCCCACATCTATCGGGAATTGAAATATCCTCTAACAGCTCATAAAGATTATTTTGCAGAAAATTCAAATAAAACACTCCTGAAAGTCTTTGTGGTAAAAAGAAGGAGCCGATGAGATTGTCACCAAGAAGTCCACACCAGACATTTAAGGAAAATGCATGCTGATAATGATTTGTGACAGTCGTATGGGGGTTTTCTTCATCCCAAGTATGGGTATTGCAAAAATTGGTAATTCCATTTCTTGTAAAGGTAGATTCATCAGTCACTAGCAAGCGGGTCAAGAAGTTACGATGTCGTGTGCATTTTCGAATTAACCACTGCGAAAAATTGGTTCGCTTGATGTAATTTTGCGGTAACAAATCTTGCACAGATGTCACGTGAAATGGGTACAGTTACTGCTCGTGCAATGTTCACCAAACGCTTGCAGGTGAAACACCAAAACGAAGAAACAATCTTCTGGTGCTAGTACTACGAGATAAATGAACAGCATTGAGTATTTGTTCTTCAACATTTACATCTCGTCGAAATCTTTGTCGACCAGCATTTACTCGTGTAGGTTTTAGCGTGCCAGTTTCCCTAAGACGTGTTTCAATGGATTGAAATGTTTTACGATTTGGTATCCTTCTAGTTGGAAATTGTTCTTGGTATCTGCGAACTGCAGCAGCACCATTTCTCTGTACTTCACCATAAACTAACAGCATGTCTGTTTGTTCTGCAAGTGTGAACAAGTTTGTGGTGTCTCTCATGATACAACAAATTAAAGTGTCTTCAAAGTACCAATTTACACAAAAACTAACAGAACTAGTAACATATATTAGTAACTTACACAGTGTTTAAACATAACAAAGGTAATACATAGTAGATACATAATCACCTGTCAAACAAATAAACGATATGCAACTGTTATAATGTAGAGCTTCTAATATCCAAGGCTATTTGATTAACATCGCATTTTGACATTTAGCTTTAGTCTTCAACATCTAAGTAATACATTGATTAATTTAAGACATATGTATAGTTTATACATATGCCAAGTTGTTACAGAGATATTGAAGGCATATGTTTATTAGGTTTATACCTATACATATGGGAATTCATATTAAAACTAAACGAATAAGGTATGTATCATAGGGCATCTTGAATGCTTCACCTCAATTAACTCGAAAACGGCTACAGATATCGACTTCAAACAAGAGTGACTTTTTTACTTAGAAACGTCAAAAGATTCTAATTCTGGCATTATAATTTATAAAAGCTTACACACCAAAAAATTACAGGGTTAAACGTGATCCCCCCCCGAATGGGACGCTCCTGATCTTATTATCGAAAAATGGATAAGCCTATCTTATTTGGCATAAAAACATGGGTAGGCAACAAAAATCTGAATAAAATATCTTTTGTGGTTCTTCAGATAATTAAAAAAAACTCAATTTCACCTAGCCCCCTTAAAGGGGTTATAACTCCATAGGGGTACTTTTTAGGGCATGTGTTTATTAGAAGTTTTATGTTTATTTTGTGCTAAAGAACACTCCCTTAAAATAGTGCCATGCAATTTTGCAACACCCTGTATAGTTCCTAAAGAAGTAAGTGTACAAGTACTAACTTCAACAGTTCTGCCATTGTATACTTCCTTATTTTCACTTGTAGCTTTATTTTTACACAAATTCAGTACTCAGTTTCGCGACAACTGTGCCCATAACCTACTGGAAATTTTTCGTTTTTCCAAAGTTCCGTTTACTGAGTAAAGTTATAATGCTTACTTTACACAGAAAAGCAATACACACAGTGGTTTGTCTATTTTATTATAGAAAAATAATAAAGCACAAGTAATTGTAATGGCAAAACTAAAACATCAAATTCTGACTGTCACAGCAACTAACTCTCCGACTTTTTATTTTTCAACCGACCACCTGAATGCTTAACATAAATATGAATTTAGTCCAACAATTAGGCCGTAGAGATTTATCTAGAGTGGCACTTGCAAAAGGTTGTGGGTTTAACCCGGCATTAGTCGCTATATGATTTCTTACGTTAGTGGAGCTAGCGGTTACTATCTACCGGCAGCTAAATATGGATACACCTACCAATCACCATCACTACAAAACCACGCCTACTGAACTAAACAAGCATTCCTATTGTTCAATTATATTTCTTATATTGACCCAATTATCTTTATGCATTTTAAATCTAAGGTGATTGAAACTAAATAACTTTGAGATTCCTATATCATTCTTACGTGTGTATTTTAAGCAGTTGTTTTTTTAAATTGAAATACATGTAATTTTCTTAACTTGTGTAAAACCTGCACTCTTAAAACTTGTTACACAGCTAGAGTAGGTGTACTAAAATAACAAATACCTTCTATAGAAACTTAATCGCCCCGGTTCGCAAATTTTTTGGAATTTGTGTAAGGACGACTTAAGCAAATTGAAAAATTTTTTTTTAGCTACTGTAATACTTGCGTTTTTGAAACTTGGTGGGCAGCTAGTGTAAGTGTACCAAGACAACACATACCATTTACAGAAACGTGTTCCCTTCGTTCGATAATTTTTTGGAATTTGCGTACGGACAACTTAAGCAAATTAAAAAATTTTTTCTTAGCTTCTGTAAGACCTGCGCTCTTGAAACTTGGTAGGTATCTAGAGTGGATGTACTAAAACAACACATACCTTTTACAGAAACGTTTATCTCGGTTCACAAATTTTTCCGAATTTATTTAGGGACATCTTAAGAAAATTTAAAAATTCATTTTTAGCTTCTGCAAGACCTGCACTTTTGAAACTTGATAGTCAGCTATGGTAGGTGTATTAAAATAACACATATCTTGTTACGTTTATTTTGTACATCCTGTATATTTTATTTTCTGCGATAAATACGCTTTCGAATGTTTAATTGCACGGAGGTCTTATAAAATTGGTTATCGACTTGCTTCCACGGTTTCTTGTTGTTCTAAGCTGCAATTTATTTATTTATTTATTGTACAGCCACAGGACAAATCCCAAATGGTACTTCAACATATATACTAAGAACAATATAATAGAAAGAATATAAAAATAATATTAATAATTAGTATAGTGTGTAAGGGGCTTTAAACACTAAGGTTTGTACTTGTTTCTTGAACTGTTTAACTGTTACGTTGTATATGTTCATTTGAGGAAACTTTGCATCAACTTTATTGAAATTGGCAACTAACTTATTAATAAATGCTGAAAAACCGTAAGTGGTACGGTTTTGACGCTCAAATAGAATCTGTCGAGAACGAGTGTCCCGAGACGGTATTCTAAACATTATTTCTGTCAACAATTGTTCAGAATCTATGTAGCCATTTATTATTTTGTGTAAAAAAAACGAGTAAAGCTGCCTGTATACACATTTCAAGGCTTTCTATACCAGCAAGTTGTAATCTCACATTGTATGTAAGGTTTTTGTAAGGGTATCCTAGTTTCCAAAGCAGAAACTTCACGAATGTGTTCTGCACTTTCTCTAAGCGGTTCTTGCTAGAGTTGTAAATTGGCGACCATATAATACAATTGTACTCTAAGATACTGCGTACTAGACAGTTATACACTGTTTTTATTGCCTTAGCATCACTAATAGTTTCACAATTTCTTCTTATAAACCCTAGCATTTTAAATCCTTTTGCAATTACGTTATCTATATGATAATTAAAGTTGAGGTTTGGATCAAAAATAACCCCCAAATCGTTTATCCTATCAACAGATTCCAGAGCACAATCATTGATTTTGTACTCATATGTTAAAGGCTCTCGCATTCGATAGAAACGCATTACTTTGCATTTTGCTATGTTTAGCTTTGGGTGATTTGTATTGCACCATTCAATTAAACTGTTAATGTCATTCTGAATATTTTTAAAGTCTTGTAAGTTTCTGACAGTAGCAAAAATTTTCAGGTCATATGCATATAGTAGACACCTGGATTGACTAAAAATAGACACTATATCATTGATAAATAACAAAAAGAATTGGACTAAGGTGTGATCCCTGCGGTACACCTGAGAATACATGTATTTCTTTAGAAGTTACACCACATAGTTTCACATGCTGACGACGACCATGTAAGTAAGATTCTATCCAGCCAAGATAAGGACCACTCACCCTATTGCCTTTAACTTCTGTATTAATAATTTATGACAAACACTGTCAAATGCTCTTGACAAATCTGTATAAATTACATCGACTTGCGATACATCTTGCACACTGTTTATCAAAAAGTTCTGGAAGATGGCCAAATTGGTGACTGTTGAGCGGCTTTTATAGAAACCATGTTGCTCAATTCCTATCTGTTGCTTGTAAGTATAAAAAATTTCTTGTGAAATTATAGCTTCAAATATTTTAGCTATGACTGAGATTAGAGAAATTCTTCTGTAATTTTTTATTTCGTTCTTTGAACCTGATTTGACAATCGGATAAATCATTCAAAGCTTCCATATTTGTGGAAAATATGCTTCACTAAATGATTTTTGAAATAATGTACAAAGTGGAGTAACTAAGGATTGTTTACATTTCTTTATAAATACAGAAGGTATACCATCACAACCAGGGCTCTTACTACAATCCAGGGAAGCAATTCTGTTTAATATTTCATGTTCGGTAAAGAAATGCATTAATAATGTGCCATTGATATTACTGGTTATATTGTAGAGTTCATTTCCATCATGTTATGTGTAGTAGGATTGAAAATGTTCAGCAAAAGAATTTACTATTGCTACAGGATCTTCCATTGTAATATTGTTGTATACCATTAGTTTGGGTATACCTGATTTCTTTTTCATAGATGTTATATATGACCAAAAATATTTTAGATTAGATGGTATCATTAATTCAGTGTTCGTTACGAATGTTAGGTAACACCAATCTATAAGAAATTTACATTCCTTTCTAGCTTGTGAATTTGGTTGTAGTCTGTTTGTAGACAGGTATGTCTGTATTTACTATATAGTTTATTTTTAAACGCCAACTGCTTTTTTAATTCTGGACTATACCATTTTGGATATTTGTTGTCTATAATAGTTTTGGATGGGACATATTTGCTTATGGCTAAGTAAATTATGTCATAAAACTTAAGTATTGATTCATCGATGTCCTTGCATTCTTTTAAAAAATTCCAATTAGTCTCTGCGAAAAAGTTATTTATTGCAACAAAATCAGCCTTATTAAATAGCCGAACAGTGGTTTTGACTTTATTACTCATTACGGGTGTAGCATTTGGACAAAAGAGTATTTCCAGTGCTGGATGATATACATCTAAAGAGCAAACAGCAAAAGATGATTTCATAACACTAAAAAAGCCCATCTCATCACCAAGTACTAGGTCTAAAACTCTTCCGAGGTTGTTAAAGATACCATTGTATTGTTGGAGCTCTAAGTAATAAATGCTGTTAACAATCATTTCTGAGGCAGGGCTCTCAAATTTTGAAGGTACTAATTGGCTATTTTCCAAGGACCAGTGAATATCTGGACAATTGAAGTCTCCACATATAAGTAATTTATAGTCTCTCATCGTGTACCTCACATTTTCTATAGTATTTATTAGTTCCTGGTATACATGTGCCTGTAGGTTGGGTGGTATGTAAATAGCCCCAAGGATAAATTTGGTATTCCCATATTTAACCTTTACCCAAACATCTTGAAACAACAGATTTTCATTGTGCTTCAGTTCCTCTATTGTAAAATTTAATTTTGTTGCTACAACTACCCCTCCTCCTCGTTGACATTTAAGAGCAGTATAGTCTCTATCCTTGCGGTATACTTGGTAGTGTCTTACATTTAAAAGACGATAATTACATTTTAAAGTTCGATAAATACAACACCCGAAGTGGGGTTTACTAGACACCACCGGTAGTTGGTAGCGCTAATCTTGTACAGATTTTGGGCGCGCCAACTGCCAATGACGTCACCAATGCACAAATTACGACGCAATTATCAGAAAAATATATAAAGTTCAGGCAATATATTCTAATGCAATTACTCACATGAATATGTCTCTGGGTTAAAGTTGGCTTCTATTCCAAGTCCATCAGGCTACGGAGGCCCTGTTGAGGTAGTTAAAGATGAGACGCCCGACGCTCTTCCAAAGCGTTCGGACCAGCAATCAGGCAATCATGGGCTGGTCATCCAGGGTCGTGTAGTATGGTTCGCCCTAGGTGGCTGCAAATTACTTACCTATGCAGGGAAAGACGGGAACCAGGTATAAGGTGACAAACAAAGACAATTAGGCAAAGGAAATCTACATAGATAAGATAAGGCACGATACGATACCTCAAACGTCTACTCCACTTGAAGGTTCGGGCGAAAAAACCACATTCAAGCGTCTAACGGAAACTTGTCCCTACTTTTTATCTTTTACACGTCGGCGCGAAGTTATTCGTCCAACCCTCTCGCGTCGCGCGATCTGGCGCAAACGCACTGTGACATACCGGAAATACACGCCTAGTCTTTTGAAATTGTGGCGCGAAACTTCCGCACATCAAAATTAAACTAATAACAATGTTTAAGGGCCAATTTGATTGGCACGTAACAAGTGATCTCCAAATAACTCTGAACTCAATATATCATGTGAAAGCCACGTTTCTGTTAGGATTATAAAATCAAAGTCAGCAGATTGTATAGCTGTGGATACTAAATGTATTTTTGTTCTTAAGCCTCTCACATTTTGGTAGAAGAGGCTTAATTTGTGTGATAATGCTCTTGATGCACGTACTGTGCTGTTATTATGAGGCACAGCAGGTTTATTTTTATGAAAAGTGAATTTCAGAGGCTTGTCTTCGAAAAATATATCGTCTTAGTAAAGCTCCTTTTGGCCAACTTTCTGGCTTTGTTACTACATCATAATCAGCAAAATCAACTCCAATGCGAAAGCATGCAAATGTACCACGAGTTTGCAAAGATTCACACGTGGTAGATTTTCCTGGTAAGAGATTGGTTAGATGGAGTTGCACTGTTTCCAATGACGTATTTTGTTTTATTCGCCCTAGAAACAGCCAGGCACGTTTTTCTACTGCACATAAACTACAATTAAGCTTGTCGTGGGAACCAGTACCAACAGCAACGATACGGGACTGTTTCCTACTTTGGCAATGTTTCTTTTGCACCGTAATATAATAATCCTCTTCTGGTTGACTTGGGAGTTGTCTATTTTCGTCTTCAATAGAGTTATGAACTGTTAGTGAATTTCCCTTTTTTGCGGTAATTTTGTTGTCGAGCTTATTAGTAGTTACATCCTTATTAAAAGTTTGCTTTTTAATCATATTTTTAGTGTTTTGCTTTACAGCTGCTGTATACAATTTATTGTCTTTAGTTGAGAGTAAATGAGTTTTAACTTGAGATAGTTCAGTTTTACTTTCATCATAATTTTTATTCATATTACTTTGGATATTTATTTCCATCACATCTTGAATAGTAGTAGTTCCTTACTCTTCAACTAAGTGGACTGTATTCAAGATTATAGTACGTGTTACTTTGCACTTTCACTGAGTTTTTTAGGGGTTTATCAAATTAATTCGGAGGCACTATTGACTAACTCACCGAACGCACAACTGTTTCGTTCCGAGATCGACGAGAGAGTGTTTTGTCACTACCCCTTTTCTACTTAATTTTCACATGCACAAAGAAGTTTTACGACAGGATGTAACGGGATAAGGGATGACAGCTTTAGGATTTGATTTACAACTAAGAATTTAAAGTAACTTAAAATTAACCACTCAAACGTGCGACAAAGAGATCGAACAGAATAATTCCTCAATTTGAATCTAGTTGCTTTGAAACGAAACATTTATTCGATAAATTAAATAGGTAACCTTCAGTTTGTTAAACTTTCCGATAGCGTATAATTGCTTCTTATGTGTTTTCCATCTAAACATTTGTCTACCTAGTGTATTGAACTATTCTCCGGTAAAACCGTGTTTTTGAGTTTCAAATCGCGTTTCGATAACACGGATGTTTGGATTTTGTATTGGCATCATTTAAATTCATTCTGATTTTGCTTCTGCAACCCATGCGACGAAATATGTTCTACATTACTGGTGCTATTATTTTAAAAGCAATGCACATTTATTGTTGTCTTATCAATTAAAGATGTTCTGCGTGTATTTGCTTTTTTTGCTGGAGGCCAAAAGCGTTCTGTCTGGGTGTAGCCCACCTGTTCGCTGCTGTGTACCAATTACTGTAATTTCGATGGTAGCTACATTGTTATGCTGACTACTTCCTCCCAGCATTTGGCAAGTTAAGTATCTTGACGCAGAGAGGTATGTTTCTTGTATCCTATTATACATATCAAGGATTTTTATTTATCAACGGTGGATGGTGTAAAACCAGTCCACCATACTTGTGGAATAGCTGATTGTGTTGGTGCTTTGGGTATATGTCGTTAATTCTTGTTACAATGTGGGCTGTATTTAATGCTTAAGTTGAACACCTGTACTACATTTACATTTAACAACTAAATTTACCTTTAATACCTAAATTTAACAGACGCGATTGGAAAATTTTAAGCATTCATTTTCCTTTTTGTTTACTGAGTTTTATTACATGTTAGCTGCAAATTCCATTTCGAATGGACCTGCACCTTGCCGAAGTTCTAGAGTACTAGAACAGGTGAAATGGCTTGCGTGTTCTAATGAGCTAAAGAGCCAAACTACAGGTCCAACCAAAGTAGTAGGGTCGTTAGTAAGGAACCAGACTAAGACAGGTCCCCGAAAGAGGGCAGCAGCTCTTTCAGTACTTAGATTGGCAGAGACCATAGGGGTCGGTATGGCAGTCTAAGACACACTACCGCGATGTGGAAGGCAACGGGAAACCACCACATTACCTCCCAAGTACACAGCGCACCTAAATTACAATAAAATGATGGCATTCTCTGGGGTAAAAGATTCGAGTTAAAATAGTCCCCATTCGGATCTCCGGGGGGGACTACTTCGGAGGATGCGATCGGAAAGTTAAGAATAAGAGTCGGGAACATTTTACGAGTGGGAGCGTGGAATGTTAGAACTATGAAGCAAGTGGGTAAGCTAGAGAACCTAAAAATCGAAATGAATAGGTTATCATTAGATATAGTAGGGATCAGCGAAGTTCGGTGGCCAGAGGCGGGGGATTTTTGGAGTGGAGACTTCAGGGTAATTCATACAGGAGCCGAGGAAGGAAATTTGGGTGTGGGGATTGTTATGCGGAAAAAGATAGGATACTATGTAGAAAATTACTTACAAAAGAATGAAAGAGTACTCATGGTTACATTAGAATCTAAACCGGTAAACACAGTAATAATACAAGTATACATGCCCACCTCTAGCTACAGTGACGAAGAGGTAGAAGCGATCTACAAAGATATCGAAGACATATTAAGACACGTAAAAGGACATGAAAATTTAATAATTACGGGGGATCTTAATGCAGTGGTAGGTGAGGGTATGGAAGGAGCGATAGTAGGTTTATTTGGTTTAGGCACTAGAAACGACAGAGGAAATAGGCTGGTAGAATTTTGCGACAAGAACAATTTAATCATTACAAACACATTATTTCAACATCATGCTAGAAGACGATGTACGTGGAAGATGCCAGGAGATATAGGAAGATATCAAATAGATTACATTCTTGTTAGACAACGGTTTAGGAATCAAGTAAAAGACTGTAGAAGCTACCCAGAAGCAGATATAGACACTGACCACAACATCGTAATTATGAAGGCCGCATTTAAATTTAAAAATTTGAAAAAAAGAAACGGAAAAAGGCACTTGGACCTACAGAAACTAAAAGAGAAAGATATTCAAGAAAGATTCGAAAAAAGGTCAAATGAATTGCTCAAAGATATCGGGAAAATATCTGATACTAAGTAAGTAGAAACAGAATGGAATAACATTCAATCCAGCCTTGACATGGCGGTCAGAGATATTCTGGGGTATACACAAAAAGTAAATAAGAAACCATGGATAACAAAGGATATCCTGAATTTAATAGAAGAAAGACGAAAATACAAAAATAAATCAGACGAAACAGGAAAACAGAGATACAAAGCCATAAAATGGGAAATTATTCGAAAATGCAGGAAAGCTAAAGAACAATGGATTGATGAAAAGAGGTACAAACTAAGATGGAAGTAGGAAAGACAGATGAAGCATACAAACTAATGAGAATCAATTTTAGGGATATAGAACCGTATAGCAAAAATATAAGGGACGCGGAAGGAAATGTCATTATAGAAAATGTAGAGAAAGTGGGTAGATGGCAAGAATATATAGGGAATTTATATGCAGGAGAAGAACTAACTGCATTAGAAAAGGAATCAGACATTGAAAATGATAACTTGGGATATCCTATACTTAGAGATGAATTTGAAATAGCATTAAAGAGTCTGAAAAATGGTAAGGCACCGGGTACAGATAAGGTGCAAGCGGAGACTCTAAAAGCCGCTGGTAAAGCAGTAACAGAACGTCTCTTCCAGCTTGTAAGCTATATGTATGAGACAGGCGAGATACCCAAAGATTTCAAACATAACATCATAGTAACTATACCAAAAAAGAAAGGCGCAGATAGATGTGAAAATTTTTGAACAATAAGGTTGACAGCACACGTATCAAAAATAGTAACTAGAATTGTACAAAGACGAATGGAAAAACGGGCTGAAGAAATACTAGGAGAAGACCAATTTGGGTTTAGGCGAAACAGGGGAACACGGGAGGCTATCTTAGCTCTGAGGGTGATAATGGAGAAAACAATAGAAAAAGGGGAAAGCGTGTATATAGGGTTTGTAGATCTGGAAAAAGCATTTGTCAATGTAAAATGGAAAAAAATGTTCGAAATACTCAAAAAGATTGGAATGAGTTATAGGGATAGACGGATAGTACATAGCTTATACAAAGAGCAAACAGGAGTAATAGAATTAGAGCAGGACCGTAGAGAAGTAAACATCAGGAAAGGGGTAAGACAGGGATGTTCCCTATCCCCACTAATTTTTAACTTGTACATTGCGGAGGCATAGAATACTGTCAAATACAGGAAGACATTTGGAATTACTATGCAGGGACAAAAAATTGATATGCTTAGATTTGCAGATAATATGGCGGTATTAGCATCAAGCAAGGAAGAGTTAGAAGCTGCTCTCAATGAAATGGAAACGGTTCTAACAGAGAGATCATCATCATTAGGTCTTCAGTCCTAGAACTGGTTAGACGCGTACCATCATTGTTCCCTATTCTGAACTAACCTACAGATTTCCCTGAAATATGCACAGTTTGCATCTATAACTGTCTGATCTAGGTCTATATCTACCTCTTTTTTCCTATCTCTGCTTGTAATATATAACATACTATTCCCCAAAAATGCCTTAGAACGTATTCCGCCCACCTATTTCTTTTTTCCCCAGATATCCTTGTTCCCATACTATTTCTGTAATTTATTTGTTATTATCTTTGTCTGTCCATGCTATCGTCCTCATACATCTGGAGCATTTCAAAAGACTGCTACCGTTTTGTATCTGCATTTCAGCCAACATTTTTAACATGTTTCTATTTATACAATTGAGAGGATGGTTATTAAAGAAGTGTGCGATTGCATTATTGAAAGGCTTAAGTAGTCGTTTTTTATATTTATTTTGAGGGGGAAAATTCATTATGATTTAAGTTACCTCTTTGGTAGATTTTAACATGGTTCTG
Source organism: Platerodrilus igneus (assembly GCA_036346225.1). Classification (NCBI taxonomy): domain Eukaryota; kingdom Metazoa; phylum Arthropoda; class Insecta; order Coleoptera; family Lycidae; genus Platerodrilus; species Platerodrilus igneus. The sequence continues at coordinate 257,373 of JARFIW010001320.1, forward strand.
AGGCGACTCTATGGCGGGTTTACACTTGTCAGATACCAATGTTGTTCTATGAAGAATGTATATGGATCTGAGGCGACCCTATGGCGGGTTTACACTTGTCAGATACCAATGTTGTTCTATGAAGATTGTATATGGATCTGAGGCGACCCTATGGCGGGTTTACACTTGTCAGATACCAATGTTGTTCTATGAAGATTGTATATGGATCTGAGGCGACCCTATGGCGGGTTTACACTTGTCAGATACCAATGTTGTTCTCTGAAGATTGTATATGGATCTGAGGCGACCCTATGGCGGGTTTACACTTGTCAGATACCAATGTTGTTCTATGAAGATTGTATATGGATCTGAGGCGACCCTATGGCGGGTTTACACTTGTCAGATACCAATACTGTTCAACGGAGATTGTATATGGTTTTGAGGTAACCTTATTGTGGATTTATACTTGTCAGATACCAATGCTGTTTTACAAGGATTGTTAATATGCTTATTTTTATGTAATTAGTTATTTTATGTATAAATAGAAATCATGTATGTAGGCTGTATTTCATGTTAATATTGCAAGGAAAACCCAGGAAAAACTTGCAATGCTACCTAGATATTGTGGGCATTTGATTTTCATTTGTTATTTCTTTTGTTATTTCTTTTAGTAATGGAATCCATTGTTTACTGAAAGTCACGGATTCGTTTGCAACGCAGTTATTTTTATGTAGGGTTATATAGGCAGCTTCTTTGATTTTGCGTTTTGGTGGTTTCTTCTTTTCTTCTTTCTTCTTTTCAGGGAGTATGTGTATTCAGCTCGTTCCTTTCTATTGTTTTCTAATTTTATACCCTATTTTACCGAGATTCAGTGAAGGAGGTTAAGCAACCTGTGGCTACCAAGATCCCCAACACTTAGACATTTGCCGAAATAATGGTTTTCTAGTAAATCCTTTCACACACTTAACATTATTCGAGAATATTGCCCAACCAATTCTTGTAGTTACTTATAATAATCATCATGTTTACGCACAGTTATCTTTTCGTCATTAGTTTATCCATCTTGGGATTGGTTGGATGCGTACCTCCATTGATTTCTATTCTGCGCTAGCCTACACATCTCCCTGAAACCTCTACAGCCTACATCTTTTACTATCTGTGTGCAGTAGTCTAATCTAGGTCTGCCTCTTCTTCTCTTTTTTCCTATCTCTGCTTCTAAAATATTCCGCACTATCCCCTCATGCCGTAGTATGTGGCCTACCATCCTATCTCTCCTATTTTTTACCGTTTTCCACATATTTCTTTCTTCCCCTACCATTTTTAGTACCTCTTCGTTCTTAACTTTGTCTGTCCCAGATATCTTCATCATACGCCTGTAACACCACATTTCAAAGGCTTCTACCTTTTTCTTGTCCGCTTCTCCTACTGTCCAGGCTTCACAGCCGTACAGTGCTGTGCTCCACACATATGTTTTAAGCAATCTTTCCTTGTTTCTATGTTTGTGGTCTTTGAGCACAATAGTTGCTTTTCTTGTTAAATGTAGCACGACCTTGTGCTAATCTTTGTTTTATATCTTTTGTGCTTTTCCCATCTTGCGTTATTTGGCTTCCTAGGTAGCAGAAATCCTTAACCTCTTGTAAGTTTGTGTTAAATACTTGTATTCTTGTTTTTGATTTATTTTCCCCACCTTTGCAAACTAGAACTTTAGTTTTAGTTTTGTTAATTTTCATACCGTATCTCTCTGTTAGAACCGTTTCCATTTCATTAAGAGCCGCTTCTAACTCTTCCTTGCTAAATGCTAATACCGCTATATCATCTGCAAATCTAAGCATATCAATTTTTTATCCCTGCATTTGACAGTATTCATTGCCTCTTCTATGTACAAGTTAAAAATCAATGGGGATAGGGCACATCCCTGTCTCACCCCTTTCCTAATGTTTACTTCTCTACGTTCCTGCTCTAATTCTATTTCTGCCGTTTGCTCTTTGTATAAGCTATGTACTATTCGTCTATCCCTATAACTCATTCCAATCCTTTTGAGTATTTCAAACATTTTTTCCAATTTACATTGTCGAATGCTTTTCCAGATCTACAAACCCTATATACATGCTTTCCCTTTTTATTGTTTTCTCCATTATCACTCTCAGAGCTAAAATAGCCTCCTGTGTTCCCCTGTTTCGCCTAAACCCAAATTGGTCTTCTCCTAGTATTTCTTCAGCTCGTTTTTCCATTCATCTTTGCACAATTCTAGTTAATATTTTTGACACGTGTGCTGTCAAACTTATTGTTCGAAAATTTTCACATCTATCCGCCTTTCTTTTTGGTATAGTTACTATGATGCTACGTTTGAAATCTTTGGGTATCTCGCCTGTCTCATACATATAGCTTACAAGTTGGAAGAGACGTTCTGTTACTGCTTGTCCAGCGGCTTTTAGAGTTTCTGCTTGCACCTTATCTGTACCCGGCGCCTTACCGTTTTCAGACTCTTTAATGCTAATTCAAACTCGTCTCAAGTATAGGATATCCCAAGTCATTATTTTCAATGTCTGATTCCTGTTCTAATGCAGTTAGTTCCTCTCCTGCATATAAATTCCCTATATATTCTTGCCATCTACTCACTTTCTCGTTTTCTATAATGAGCGTTTCCTTGTGCGTCCCTTATATTTTTGTTATACGGTTTTATATCCCTAAAATTCATTCTAATTAATTTGTATGCTTCGTCTGTCTTTCCTATTTCCATCTTAGTTTGTACTTCTTTGCACTTTTCATCAATCCATTGTTCTTTAGCTTTCCTGCATTTTCGAATAATTTCCCATTATATGGCTTTGTATCTCTGTTTTCCTGTTTCGTCTGATTTATTTTTGTATTTTCGTCTTTCTTCTATTAAATTCACGATATCCTTTGTTATCGATGGTTTCTTATTTTCTTTTTGTGTATACCCCAAAATATCTCTGGCCGCCATGTCTAGGCTGGATTTAATGTTATTCCATTCTGTTTCTACTTCCTTAGTTTCAGATATTTTCGCGATTCAGCAATTCATTTGACTTTTTTTCGAATCTTACTTGAATATCTTTGTCTTTTAGTTTCTCTAAGTCCAAGTGCCTTTTTCCGTTTCTCTTTTTCAGATTTTTAAATTTAAGTGCGGCCTTCATAATTACGATGTTGTGGTCAGTATCTATATCTGCTTCTGGGTAGCTTCTACAGTCTTTTACTTGATTCCTAAATCGTTGTCTAACAAGAATGTAATCTATTTGATATTGTCCTATATCTCCTGGCATCTTCCACGTATATCGTCTTCTAGCATGATGTTGAAATAATGTGTTTGTGATTATTAAATTGTTCTTGTCGCAAAATTCTACCAGCCTATTTCCCCTGTCGTTTCTCGTGCCTAAACCAAATAAACCTACTACCGCTCCTTCCCTACCCTCACCTACCACAGCATTAAAATCCCCCATAATTATTAAATTTTCGTGTCCTTTTACGTATCTTAATATGTCTTCGATATCTTTGTAGATGGCTTCTACCTCTTCGTCACTGTAGCTAGAGGTGGGCATGTATACTTGTATTATTACTGTGTTTACCGGTTTAGATTCTAATCTAACCATGAGTACTCTTCGTTCTTTTGTAAGTAATTTTCCACACAGTGTCCTATCTTTTCCGCATAACTATCCCCACACCCAAATTTCCGTCCTCTGCTCCTGTATGAATTACCCTGAAGTCTCCACTCCAAAATCCCCTGCCTCTGGCCACAGAACTTCGCTGATCCCTACTATGTCTAGTGATAACCTATTCACTTCGATTTTTAGGTTCTCTAGCTTACCTACTTGCTTCATACTTCTAACATTCCACGCTCCGACTCGCAGAATGTTCCCGACTCTTATTTTTAACTTTCGATCGCATCCTCCAGTAGTCCCTCCCGGAGATTCGAATGGGGACTATTTTAACTCCGGAATCTTTTACCCCAGAGAATGCCATCATGTTTGTAACAATTTAAATGCGCTGTGTACTTGGGAGATAATGTGGTGGTTTCCGTTGCCTTCCACATCGCGGTAGTGTGTCTTAGACTGCCATACCGACCCCTATGGTCTCTGCCAATCTAAGTATCGAAAGAGCCGCTGCCCTCTTTCGGGGACCTGTCTTAGTCTGGTTCCTCACTAACGACCCTACTACTTTGGTTGGACCTGTAGTTTGGCTCTTTAGCTCATTAGAACACGCATGCCATTTCACCTGTTCTAGTAATTTAGAACTTCGGCAAGGTGCAGGTCCATTCGAAATGGAACAGAGAGATACGGTATGAAAATTAACAAAAGTAAAACTAAAGTACTAGTATGCAAAGGAGGGAAAAATAAATCAAAAACAAGAATACAAATATGTAACACGAACTTACAAGAGGTTAAGGATTTCTGCTACCTAGGAAGCCAAATAATGCAAGATGGGAAAAGCACAAAAGATAATAAAACAAAGATTAGCACAAGGTCGTGCTACATTTAACAAGAAAAAGCAACTACTGTGCTCAAAGACCACAAACATAGAAACAAGGAAAAGATTGCTCAAAACATATGTGTGGAGCACAGCACTGTATGGCTGTGAAGCCTGGACAGTGGTAGAAGCGGACAAGAAAAAGGTAGAATCCTTTGAAATGTGGTGCTACAGACGTATGATGAAGATATCATGGACAGACAAAGTTAAGAACGAAGAGGTACTAAAAATGGTAGGGGAAGAAAGAAATATGTGGAAAACGGTAAAAAATAGGAGAGATAGGATGATAGGCCACATACTACGGCATGAAGGAATAGTGCAGAATATACTAGAAGCAGAGATAGGAAAAAAGAGAAGAAGAGGTAGACCTAGGTTAGACTACTGCACACAGATAGTGAAAGATGTAGGCTGTAGGAGTTTCAGGGAAATGTGTAGGCTAGCTCAGAAGAGAAATCAATGGAGGTATGCATCCAACCAGTCCGAAGATGGATAAATTAATGACGAAGAAAGTAGCTGCACTTAAACATGATATTTATTATAAGCAACTACAAGCATTGGATGGGCAATATTCTCGAATAATGGTAATTGCGTGAAAGCATTTACTAGAAAACTATTATTTCGGCAAATGTCTAAGTGTTGGGGGATCTTGGCAGCCACAGGTTGCTTAACCCCCTTCAATAAATCTCTGTGAAATAGGGCATAATATTAGAAAACAATATAAGGGGAACCGAGCTGTATTGCTGTGTGAGAATTTCAGGGAACCATGTAGGTTAGTTTAGAAAAGAAATAAGTGCAGATACATGTCCAACCAGTTTTGAGACGGAAAACCCAATGACGAAAAAATAAGTGCAGACAAATCTGATGATTATTATAAACCACTAGTTGTTTGTTGTGAAATATCTGCAACTAATGTTGACTGTGCAAAAAGACATATTGGAAAAAATATTAAATCAGTAAATGTTCAAGTGTTGGGGGAACTTGGCAGCCACAGGCTGCTTACCCCCCTTCGCAACCACTGAATGTCGGAGAAATAGGGTATATAATTGTAAAACAATAGAAGGTGACCGAACTGCATCTAACAAGAAAGAACGGCGCCTATGACAACAAACATAGAAGAAAAAGTTGTTGAAAGCGTTTGTGTGGAGCACAGCACAGACAATATGCCTACGAAATACGAGTAGTCTGAAAAGCAGACAGAAGAACAGTAGTGGCCTTTGAAATGCCGTGCTTCAGATGTTTGAGGATGGACAGACAAAGGTAATAACAAATAGGTTATAGAAACAGTAAGGGAACAAGGATATCTTTGGGAAAAAAATATGAGAAATAGAAGGGCAAAATACGTTCTAAGGCATTTTTGGGGAATAGTATGGGATATATGACAAGCAGAGATAGGAAAAAGAGGTGGATGTAGACCTAGATCAGATAGTGATAGATGCAGACTGTGCAAATTTCGGGGAAATCTGTAGGTTAGTTCAGAATAGGAAACAATGATGGTACGCGTCTAACTAGTTTCAGGACTGAAGACCCAATGATGATGAGCTGCAAATTGCGCACTTCGTGGATCCACTATCAAATTTGTCCTTTGCAATATCACTAAAATTTAACACTTTTATTTGTCCATGCGAATCAAGAAATTTTTTTTGTTTTTATTTATTTTTAGTTATTATTAGACAATCATGGATGATGTGCTTTATTTTTCTTTTCTTTTTTTTTTGGTATTTAGGTGAATCCCCCCACTCTCCACGTTTTATAGCTAGCCTGATACTTACGTTTAGTTCGACTACTTCATTGTACGTAGCAATCTTTCACAGAAACTTGTTCAGCCGGTTCACAAATGTTTTGGAATTTGCTTACGGACAACTTACGAAAATTTAAAAAATTTTTTCTTAGCTTCTGTAATACCTGCGCTCTTGAAACATGGTGGACAGCTAGTATAAACACATACCTTTTACAGAAACGTTCACCCTGGTTCGCTAATTTTTTGGAATTTGCGTAGGGACACCATAAGAAAATTAAAAAAAAAATTGTTAGCTTTTGTAAGACCTGTGCTCTTGAGACTTGGTAGGCAGCTAGGGTAGGTGTACTAAAATAACACATACCTTTTACAAAAACTTGTTCGCCCCGGTTCACAATTTTTTTTAGAATTTGCGTAAGGACAACTTAAGCAAATTAATTTTTTTTTTAATTTGCTTAAGTTGTCTTTATGCACTTCAAAAAATTTGTGAACCAGGACGAACAAGTTTTTGTAAAAGGTATGTGTTATTTTAATACACCTACCCTAGCTGGCTACCAAGTTTCAAGAGTGCAAGTCTTACAGAAGCTAATAAATGAATTTTTTAATTTGCTTAAGATGTCTCTACGTAAATTCAGAAAAATTTGTGAACCGGAGCGAACACGTTTCTGTAAAAAGTATGTGTTTTAGTACACCTACATTAGCTGCCTACAAGGTTTGAAGAGCGCAGGTCTTACAGAAGCTTAGAAAAAAAATTTTTAATTTTCTTATGGTGTCATTACGCAAATTCCAAAAAAGTTAGTGAATCGGGGCGAACACGTTTCCGGAAAAGATATGGGTTGTTTTAGTATACGTACACTAGCTGTCTAACAAGTTTTAAGAGCGCAGGTTTTGCACAAGTTAAGAAAATTACATGTATTTCAATTAGAGAAGCAACTGCTTAAAATATACACTTAAGAATAATATAGGAATCGCAAAGTTATTTAGTTTTAATCAGCCTTAGATTTAAAATGCGTAAAGATAATTGGGTCAGTATAAGAAATATAATTAAACAATAGGAATGCTTGTTCAGTTCAGTAGGCATGGTTTTGTAGTGATGGAGATTGGTAGGTGTATCCATATTTAGCGGCCGGTATATAGTGGCCGCTAGTTTCAATAATGTGATTTCTTACACTGTTAGTCGCGTGTTGACATTTTATGCCAAACTGCGTTTTTCTAACAATGAGACTATTTTAGCATCTTATCGTGCTTGTTAATAACAAATTTTGATTATTTAATTTTATTATTATTATTATATTATTTTTTAATATAGCAAATAATATAGGATTAACTGATCAAAAATTATAAATTAAAAAGACATTGCCTACTTACAACTAAACAATTACCTATAGTTCTATACTACGTAATTATATTATTCCTATATTATTTTTTTTTATTATTAGTTGTCCGAATTTTCTGAAACTGACACGCGAGCAGGAATATGCTACATGATCTAGACAGATAGGCCGATAGCAAGAAACACTTTTTTTCTCCTTTTGCAGTTTTTCTTCGAGGGCACAAGTAGCAAATATTCACTGGAATTTCTGATGGATGTTGTGAGCTTTCTGCGGATTGTTCTCCAACAATTTTTCCAATGGAAGTACTAATGATAATGACAAATTTCTTATTTGTGCGCGATTTATAAGGTGAGGTTTCATGAGCGAAAGAGCCAATTGTTTAAGGAATATGCCTTTCTTTGATGTGGTCCTTATTATTAATTTTGTGTATGACGTAGCTATTTCCACCACCAATATTCAACATTGAGAAGTACACTGTCAGTCGCCATCTACAACTTATTCTAGACACTGAATACAGGCTTTTCATTTCATCAACAACATCTACTCCACCTTTTGCTAATTGTGGAATATAATAATCTCAGGTTTTGTTTGTTCCCCTGAATCTTCATCAATCGCGTCGTTGTTGTGCATAGTAGACAAAAGTAAAACATTGTTCTCTTTTCTAGGCACATATGATACAAGTACGGCATCCTTAGAAAAAACAAATATACTGCCATGTCGCAGTCGGTGCGTGATGGTGTTTAGTTCTGCAGGAATCTCTTTTTAATTTTTTGCAGAAAGTGCCTACAATAGTTGTTCTGTCATTAATCAAAAGATCCCTTGCTAACGGCACAGATGTGAAATGATTGTCCATTATCATGTCAGCTTGACTTGGCTGAAGCGACTTCAAATTGCGACATAAACAGGTCAGCTCATCTACCCACTTGAGATGTCACTCGAAGTATCAACATAACCTTAAACCAAGAAGGAAAGGAACATCGATTGTAATTCATACTAGTTTGAATTATGGTAAAGTAATGGAAAATATAAATACACCTCATTTACAACTATGTTCTTGACGCCGTAGTCGTAGTTAGAGTATTAATTAATATCTATGCCTGATGTGTCTGATACATTTTAGAATGCTCAATAACACAAAGTTGCAGTTCAACAGATACGTGTGCACAATAAATGAAATTGAAATGGTATTGAAATATCTCCTTTCTCTTTTTCACACCCTTTACATCTAAACACTTGGGTTTGCGATTAACATTTGAAGCCGCTTGACTTCAATCCGGATTGAAAATACTGACATAAACGTAGTCGCTATTCGTTTGACAACACTAGCAGCCCGATTATCCTGTTTATATGACCCTTTTGATTGTCTTCCTGCATAAATTTCCAAACTGGAGGTGTAAAATGTTTTTGCATCTATAAGGGCATAAATCTTTATACCATATTTTGCAGCTTTATTAGCTATATATTTCCTAAATTTACAACGGCCCCTAAAGGCATTTAACATCTCATCCACAGTCACATATTTGCCGACTTGATAATTATTTCTACATTGCTCAACAAATTCCTCAAAGTGTGCTCTTATTGGAGCCAAATTGTCAAGTTTCTTACGTTGAATTCTGTTTTCTAAATTACCAAACCTCAACGCCCTTAGCAACGTAAAATCATCTCGTAAACATTGTAGCACGAAAACATCCAGGTGCTGTGCCATCATCTGCCCATAATTTCACAATTCGCACGTGGTGACTTTTCTTTACTCCGGCTATGTAGAGAAGGCCTATGAGAGCTCTTATTTCTGTAAGATCTGTATCACCGCAATCACTTTCGCAAGCATAGTTTACACTCATCCTCGCTAAGCAAATATTAATGCACATGACTATAATCTGCATAAATTTTTCTGAAAAAAATAGTTCCAAGCATTCCAAGGGAGATTTTGCAATTTGCGCAACAGCCTTTACATGTGGAAGATTTGAAACAATATTATGTTTTGTAATACAACTGGTGAGAACTGGAGCATGTTTCGCCATTTCGTTGTTTTGTCTTTTCTCAAAAATAATACTACCCCACCAGTATACCAATTATCATCGGGCACTTCAGAGTTATTAGATTACTCTGAATCAGTCTTATGTGAGCTGTGATCACTATCTGAGCCAGATTCTATGTTATCCGATCTCATACTCTTGTCTAAACTTTCCGACTCATTTTGCTGCAGATCATTATTTTTCTCTTATTCAATTTGTAGAAGGACAAGATCCATAATTTTCCTACCTCGGCTTGATACAAATATAGACAGTCTGAAAACAAAACTTACATCAGTCATAAACAGTACACTAATCACTATCCAAACATTGTGTTACGGTATGACACGCAAACACGTAAGAAAACAGTAAAAATTAGTAAAGAAATCGTTTACGCCGAATACCGCAACAAAACAGGGACAGTGATGGTAGAATTCGGGCTAGCTCAAAAACGTTGTAGAGTGGCGTGGATGAAATAGAAAGAACACATTGGAATCTCAGTAAACTATATTGTCAACATTTAATCTTGAAAGGCTATTTATAAAACAACAAAGACACCAATAATTTGCATAATCGTTTCTTACAGCGTGATAGTAAACAAAGCGTCATAACATAAAAATATAAAATGGTAAGCAAATATAACATCTTAGAATCTAGATTACTTAACTCGGCGTTTGTCGCTATATGAGCATTTTGCTCACACTTTTATGAATGAATACAATAGTTTTATAATTCCAGTTACCCGTCATAACCCCCTACACTCTAGCTGAGTTTTAGAATGTCATTAATGGGAGTATTTACTTGATTCCCAACTTAAGGTTGCCGTTCATGTACTAGAGCAGTATTGTTATAGCAGTGTAAGAAAGAAGAGCATTTTCCTCATTAAACGACAATCTGCGTATGTAAATTGTGGGACGGCTAGTAGAACATTTTTGATAATTTATTGTTTGTATTGTTTAGTTAAGTGTTAAGCCATATATTATAGTTTTGTGTTTGGGTAAAATATAATGAACCGTGGAAAAATAAATTGTACAACTTGCTTTACAACAGCTTGAATAAGCAAAAGGTACCTGCTTTATTCTTTGTTACCTAACTATTATATGAGCTTGAATTTCCATTACCACCACTAGTCGTGGTATGACTAAGTAATTTAAGACTGTTAATTGCTCTATAAATCACATTCAAGACTTTCTTAAATTGTTTGCTACTTTCTCGTCCTATCCTAATTTTAACCTCCACAGAAGTTGTTAAATTAGCTTAGCCCGAACTACCACTGGACGTACTAGCCCTATATGATCAAATAATTGCGCTACTGTAGATAAAATGATTCTTTTAGTACACTGCAGTTTGTCAAGTCTCGTTAAATCCCTGTCAATCTGAAAATACAATGTTCTTGTGCGAATTCCGAGTAATATACAACTGCCACGCTAGGTATTTCCTTTAATTAATAATATTTACCTGCTTAAGTCTCTATACTCAATAAAATAAACATAACAGTTGTAAATTTGAAAGAACCCATTTTTACTTGAAGGTAAACATATAATTATAGTTCCATATGAAATGTCACAGGTTTTGCTTATGAAATTCTGAGTTTTTACTTCATATTCATATAGGATTATGCTACGTACCTAGACGTTGCCGGAAGAAAAATAAATACCAGGCTAAGTATTAAACGCGGAGAGTGGAGGGATTCACCTAAATACAAAAAAAAAGAAAACACATCGCCTACGATTATCTATTTACACATAAAAGTAAATAAAGGTTTCTGTACAAACAAGCAAAAAGAAATTAAATTAGGTGTTATTATTTCACAGCAAACAATTATATTGTACGAACAATTTAGAAATTTAGATACGAAGTGCGCACCTCGTATTTCACACAAAATAAAATTAATCAGTAGTAAATAAACCTGTTAGAGCTTTTGTCAAGCGTTTTTAAAATTTCACCTAATACATTTCGTAAAATAAACTAGTCAGTAAAGCGAATAAACGTGTGCGTTCTTTTAACAACCATGTTTAAAAATAGTACCATCACACCAGTGGATCGATAATATCGAATCGCAGCAACAAATAATAGTCATAGTGTCAATATTTCTTATCACGTATCTACACCAAACGTCGATACGGAATATGCCATTGATATACATAAAAGAAAACAAGTTGTATACCTGTATGTGTCTGGATACTTAGCTTGCAAGCCATCGGGCATGAGTCAGCACAGCAACGCCATGGTAGTCAGGATCCATTACCCTGCCTCCATAACTGCAGCCAGCGGTCTACGGACAAAAACAGTTGGTTTACAGACAAAGGCAGTTTGTCTACATAAAGAAAGAATCCATTTGGCCTAAAGCTAAAAAAAAAAAGCTAAAAAGAGAATCTGATTAGAATGGGTACGCACGGGGAAACTCACCAAATACACGCAAGACTCCTAGTTGTTGAACAGAAAAACGCATGACTTTTTGAAATATGGAGACGAATAAAATGTAGGAAACATGTCGACGTACAGCTGTAGAATCAAATTCAACAATGGTTCAAACCACACGAATTCGAACTGCAAATCCTAGCTTATCGAAGCGCGGTTAAACTGAAAAACACGGTTTTATCGCATAGTTCATAACGCTATGTAGACGAATGTTTAGATGGAACACACATAAAAAGCAATTATACGCTATCGCAAGGTTTAACAAATTGAAGGTGACCTAAAACAGGGCATAGACTATTTAATTATAGCATAAACTGGTTGCTTCGAAATAAATAAATTCAAAATGAAAATTTGTAGAAAGTGTATTTATTATTGTAAACAGGATATTGTCGAAGAATTTAAGATATTACGGGATACCTAAAACAAGGCATAGAAATAATTTATCGGATAAATTTTCGTTTTAAAAGCAAAAAGGGACTTGAGTTGAGGAGTTTATTCGAAAGCGTGTTTATTATTAATTATGTTGAAGGATTTAACAGATTTATGGTAATATGGGCTTATGAAGTAACAAATAAACTATATATGGGGGGGGGTGTGAAGAATTTAAGGATTGGAACGTAGTTTATTCGAACGAGTAATGAATGAACAAGGGAGAAAAATAGGGTAATTAATTTATGTGGAAAATAAACATAACAATTTGTCATAAATTTATTAATGATTAACAAATAAAATTTTGTACAATATACACAGAGGCCAGGTAATGGTTTTTACTGCTCCAAGGAGGTGACTAACTTGACTATCGGCTCGGCTTGCAAGTCGACTCCTCGTTTTACCAATAAAAATCTTCTCACCTGGCTAAAATTTAAAATACTAATCATATACTCATTATTTATCGTTATAAATACAACTAGGTTTATTCCCTAAATTTTATTGTTCTATTTTTAAAGCGGCTGGTCACTAAGTGGTTAGTGACAGCAGGGCCGATTGTTCCTCATCGCCTCTCTTTGGCTACACTTTATTCACAACAAAATAGTGACTATAGAACAAATCTTCTGTGGTAGATTATTGTTCTATGTTTTAATGTTTATTTCTAATGTAATTAAAAAAATTATGTATCTTGATACGTGCTTAGATCCGAACAAAAAAGTCGATTTAATTGGCTAAGCTACGGCAAAGGTTTTATATCATGGTCAACTCAGATAAGTAGTTTGTGGATCACATGTTAGTTTTTATACATACACAGAGTATCCTACAAAGAGATTTAATGTATTCGAAATTTAGTAATTCTAACAAAAATATGATGTTACAAAGATGTTCAAAATGTTGAAAATGTTTTCCATTAGCAGAAATACATTAGATTGAATGCTGTGGAATAGATTGACAAACATGTGATACGATGTCCATAGGTTTAAATTCACCGGCAGTCATAATCGGCTCACCCGTGGCATCCAGCATGTTTGTTTTTGTGGCGTAGATAACGTAATTTAGAGTTCCCCACAGAAAAATATGGGGTGCTTATCCAGATTGTTTTCTTTTATTGCATGATACATCCTAGATATAAAGAGTTTCCTACTTCTTGTTTTAAAAATGTGATGAATTATTACACTTTTGGTCTACTTTTTAAAGTCCCGGCGGCAATGTATGAGAGCCACTACGACCGTTGGTAACAATGATAAATAATTGCAAAATATTGCGCAATAAACGGTTACATCATACCTTTGATCAAATTATTATTACATACAAAAAATGTTTATTTTAATTATAAGGAAAAACAAAAGGTACTCACGTAAACTGTAGGACTTCTCACAGCATTACGGCAATTTTGGCGGCAGCTAGCGTTGGGGAGCATTGAGGGCGTGGGTCATCCATTAGGTCCCCTTGTCGAATCCAAATTCAAGTTTGTCTTCTTCTTCTGTAGCGGAACGGTAAAGGAACTGGTATGAGGAACGATAATTAGGTAGATAAAAGGAAACCTACATAACCTGAAAAAGAAGACAAGAAAACTGCACAAAGATAAACCACTAGGCTCGACGTCTGGCTGACTAGTCCAATGTTGGAAATTCCCCACTTTCTTTTTCTCTGCGTCTGCGCAATCTCGGAGCGCCGACGCGACTATCTAAAGAGACGGAAATGCACGCACAAGTCTTTTAAAATTGTTGACGCGAAATCACTTACAAATTAGGAACTTATAGAAATATTTAAATGCCGAATTTCGGCATGTAACAAAATACTAAATGTGCTTGCATTCGACGCACGTGAAGCTTGCCACAGGGGATTTTGTGGAAGTTGGTACCGTTGTTTCCATCTATCTTTCATCCGATACTGATTTCTTCCTGCCACATTATCTCTTCTTCAGGTGGCACGTGACGGTGGTGTAATATAAAAATTTGCGATCGTCTCTGCACTTCTTTCATGTTCTGGCATTGCCTAAAACGATTTGTTACGTTCATTTTCGGCAATAACTGGTTATTTTATTTACATCAATTCCTTTTCTACTATTAAATTCTCCAACAATACCCGATATGTTGTACCTGTTCAGATAACCTCGCTTTACCATAATTTTCAACTTAAATCCCTTGTTAATTCATTATCCGTTCGTATAAATTCCATGTCTATTGTTAAATCCTTCCGCATAATTAATAATAAATACTCCTTCTAAGAATTTCTCAACGTAAATCTAGTTGTTTTGAAACGACAAGTTTATGCTACAATTAATTAGTCAAGATCCTGTTTAGGTATCCATGAGCACGTTATACCTTTCGATAACGTATTTTGCATTCTAGTAGGTTCCCATCTAAAGATTTGTCAAAATAATATATCCTACTATTCTCCGGTAAAACCGTGTTTTCCAGTTTTAAACGCGGATGTTTGCTTTTCGAGTTTGTATTATTTTGAACTCTTTTTAAACTTTGATTCTGCTGCTTGTGCGTTGATGCACTTGTAAAAAATACTCGTTCTGTTACTCCAATAGCGATGCACATTTCTCCTCTTATCAAATGTGTAGATTTGCTCTTAGCTGGAGGCTAAATTGCTTGTTGCGTAGCCCGATTATTCCTTGATGTAGATCAACCGACACATGTATGTGACTTGTTTTCCTTTTCTATCATACCCAGGGATAAACCTAATTTGAAATTAGATACGCTAATGTTTGTTCTGGTAAAATCCTTACTAGAAAAGTTTCAAACTTTAATGCTTTTGCTTTTTGTACTTAACCCATCTGCTTATACGATAGTATCACTAGTATTCCTTTTTTTACTGATTAGAGTTATAACAAATGCTTCGTATGGTAAAATCCATACTAGAAAGGTTTCTAAATTTAATGTTTTTTTAATTAACCCATTTGCTTATACGAAAGTATCAGCGCTATTCTTTTTGGTACTGATTAGATATATTGCATGTTAGCTACGAATTACGCACTTCGTGGAACAATTAGTGAATTTGTCCATAAAGTAAAATTGTTTTATTAAATAGTAACCTTAGTTAATTTTGTTTTTCTGTTTCGATAGAAATTTCTATATTTGTGTTTCCTTATTGTAAATAGAAAATCGTTGGTGATGTATTATTTTTGTGTTACTAGGAACCCCTCCCCTCTCCGCATTGGTAGTTAACCTGGTATATTTACGTTTTCTTCCGACTATGTCATGGTACGTAGCAACTTTAAAATTCGCTTTCGTTGCTTAAAGGAAAGGTTCCCAGCCATCTCGTCAATTACTTTCACTACTGACAATTGAACTGAAAAATAAAAGGCAAACAAATGAACGGAAAGAAACACTAATCTTGATACAAAAAATTCAAACAGGTTATCTGTAACATTTTCACTGTTGTTAACATGCAAACGGAGTAAATCTCTTTGTGGGACACTCAATTATCATTTATTAGTGTAACCATTTTTTCTAATGTTTAATTTTTAGGGGTGTTAATAGCAAAGTGCTGGCTGATAACCGAACAAGAGGGAAAAGACGAATGTTATAAAAAGTTAGCAAAATTGGATGTGCTTCGAGAAGGACGCTACTTAACAAATTAGAAATTTTTAGTTTACTCCGGGATTATGTCAAATTTGTTTTTATATTTACTTGATGTCTTTATAAATATAATATTAAATTCCAAAACATTTAACGGCATATAATCGTGATGTAAATGTTTACAATTTAATTACTTTTGTAAGTTTAGTGTTATTATTTATGGTACAGTAGTATTGCAGCCGACTAACCAGCAATGAACGTTTATAATGTTATCCTGCAAAAATTCAATTGGAAAAGAACGAGATTTATTTTAGTATCATTTATTGTTTCATTTTTATTACAGTATTTTTAAAAATTAATATTATGGAAAATAGAATAATTTGAGGGAGTTTTTAATGTTATCTACCCAATTATGAAAATGAGTTCAAGACCGGTTTTAAATAAGATTACTTGTGTATATACAACCATGCGTTATATCTGAGAAATCATAAACAGACATTGGGGGTTTCTTCTACAATTCCCTTCTACTTCTAATTATAGCTTTTTTTTGATAGTTATCCGAACCCGATGGAATGGAAAGCTTTTTTAGCCAAAGTGTGGGACTCTCCTAGCGGCATACCCACTAAAACCAATCACCCTGGCAGGTACGTCTGTCAAACGGCTCTGCCGCACTGCAGCGTAAAAGGCTTATTGTGCTAACCCTGGTTAAGTATCATACCCAGTCTGCAAAATCTGCACCCCGAATTATAGCGTACAGGTCCCTCGATGAAAGGGTATCAACTTCCTTCGGGTCTAACTTTGGTCGCCTGAATAGGCACTCTCGTTCTTCCCAACGCCTCGCATCTGCATAGTACATGCATTGCGGTCTCTGCTTCCTCTAAGCAAAGTCTGCATTCGAGGTCTCCGTTATATTTCATCCTCTGGAGGCGAACCTTGACAGAAGTATGTCCTGTCAGGAATCCCACAGTGCTTCTGAGCGCTTCCCTGCTTAAACAAAGCAATTCCTAGGTTCTGTTTTTGCTAGGCTGTTTTACCAGTGCCTTGCTATGTGTTAGTCCTGGTCTGTTCTGCCAGTCTCTTAGGTTTTGGTTGCACATTTGTTAGTATAGCTACGGATGGCAGCTTTTGTGACTCCCAAGGCAGGTTCGGGACTGATAAATGGCCCCCTCCCTCCCTAGCTTGCAAGTTTGTCTGCAATTTCATTTCCCTTGAGTCCTTGATGGCCTAGCACCCACTGTAATGTAACAGAGTTCTGCTGTGCCAGTCCATTAAGTGCCCCAATACATTCCCATACGTTTTGATGACACTTTCTGACTTATTAGAGCCTTAAGTGCCGCTTGGCTGTCAGACACAATATAGATATGTCTTTTAATAAAGGCACCTCTTATACTTTCCCGTACACTTTTCAGTATGGCGTATATTTCAGTTTGAAAAGCGGTAGCATTTGCCCCTAAGTGAACGCTTAAACATACCTCCGGTCACTCCCTAAAGAGTCCAGACCCGGTCTCGTGCCAGACCGTGCTGCCTGGAGGTAATCTACCCTTCATTTTGTCCCACTCCACATCCTGGGTGTCAAGAGTGTATCCGGCGGATGCCGGGTAGTCTTTTGGTCCGAACGCATCTCAAACAAGTGCCCGCAAGCAATCTCGTATGCTCCGTCCCTTCAATAATCCTAGACTGAAGGTTCTTAAGTCTGTATAGTCCAAGCCTTGCCTCCTCCACCACCACCAAGTGTAGCGGAAGAAGGCCAAGGAGAGTCTGTATAGCAGCAGTGGGCATGGAACACATCGCCCCTGTAATACTTAGACAGGCCAGTCTCTGGATCCTGTCCAACTTTATTTTGGTGTTTGATGGTTCAGCTTGGGCCATCATACCAAGGCTGCATATGTTATTGCTGATCTGACCATCCTAGTGTACAACCAGTGTACCATGTTTGGTCTTGGCCCCCAAAATTTGCCGCAAGTGTGTCTAACTATTGCTAAAGAAGTTTTTCACCTTGCGTACGATCTTATCGATCTGCTGGTTCCTTGTGAGTTTGGAGTCCAGAGTGACTCCCAAGTACACCACTTCGCCTGACAGGCCGATTTCGTTACCGTTAAGGAAGAGGGGTGTAATGCCCGCAATCTTCCTTCTCTGGGTAAAAGGAACTAAAGTGGACTTTTGGGGGTTGACTCTAAAGTCTTCCCCTGTTGCCAACTTCTCTACTATTTTCAGGGTTTCTTGCATTCGGTCTCTGATAATATTATATTTACCCTCCACTAAGCATATCCTAGCGGGGTAAACCTTTTTCTGCTTAGCTCCCACAAGTCTGTCTATGACTAGGTTCCACAACAGGGGGGGGGGGCAAGATTTCCCCCTGCGGATATCCCCTTGCCACCCGGACTGCCATGGTATCGCCAAGCATTTCTGTGACTGCCACCCTTCCACTTAACATGCAGTCTATTCACCTCGGCAAGTTTCCTCCATCCCAACTGATGTGGTGACCGTCGAGATGGAGCTGTAGGATGTATAATTAAAAGCTCCCTCGATGTCCAAAAAGGCACATAGAAGGATCTCTTTGTTAGCCAGAGTATTTTCGACCCTAGAAACCAGGTGATGAATAGCTGATCCTGTTGAAAGTCCTGCTCTAAAAGCAAACTGGTTCAGGTGTAATGGGCTAGTTGCCAAAACACTCTCCCTGATGTGCCTGTCAAGCAGTTTTTTCATCGTCTTAAGAAGAAAAGACAAAACTGATGGGCATGTGAGTGGTCCGTTCGACCAGGTTTAGCAATAAAGGCTACCCTAGTTAAGCTCCAACTGCACGGAATATATTGGAATGCCAAGCTAGCTCTCAAAACTCTGCAGATTCAGCTCAGCAGAAGGTTTGATCCGTTTTGTAGCATGGCTGGAATAATCCTGTCAGTGCAGGGAGATTTATATGGTTTGAAAGTATTTATCGCCCATTTAATTTTTTGGAAGGTAATCACCTTCTTTGCTGCTACCCAGTCCTCCTGAAATGCCCTCCTTTCGGGGGCTTCAGGCCCCTGAACTTGCCACTCAAAAGGTGATTGTTCCAGTTCCGTCGAACCAGGAAAGTGAGTTCAGAATAAAAGAACCATCGTCTCTTTCCCATTCCTGGTAAAAATACTGTCTCACATGGACAGTGAGGCAATTGATTTCTGGATGTCCTTCGAGAGAATTCTTTGAAGTCTGGCACATTCAGGATATCCTTCGATATCTCCGCAGTACGTCCTTCATGATTCTCTCTTGGCCTTCCTCAGAGCTTTGCTATACTCAGTAAGAGTCCGCTTGTACGCCTTCCAATTACCTGATTTTTTTTGCTTTATTGAATAAGGTTCTTATGTGTCCCCTGAGTTGTCTGAGTTTAGAGTTCCACTACGGAACCTTCCTGGTAGTTCTCCTTCAACTGAGAGCAGTTTTCGTTATATGCTGAAGTAACCGCATTGGTTTATTCCCCGCGGTCATTTTAATATCCAGACAGCTTTTCACTCTTAAAACTTCGCTTGTAAGTTACCGATCCAGGTCCAACTTACCCCAGTCAGTTTTTCTTGGGTTGCGATAAAATTCTTTCACCTGGTTGAGCCCGGTAAAGGAAAATCTGATGTTGCGGTCTGAGCAGCTTTCCTCATCAGACACATGCCAGTATTTTACTAAGTTGCTTATGTATGACGAACTTATAGTTACATCGATGACTTCCATCCTACGTGTATTTATGAAGGTTGGAGTATTACCTTTATTCAAAATGTCTAAGTGATTTGGCATTATGAATTGCATTATTGCTACACCTCTAGGATTGGTCCCAGTACTGCCCCAAACTGTGTAGTGAGCATTTGCGTCGCGAACATATGTTCTATGCTTGATTGTATTATAATAGGCCGTGCTTATTTATCTACAATCGACTAAACTTGAGTGTCCAGCACCTGTTAATACGTGATTGCGTTAAAATTCTAAATATTCACACCTCTTAAACTCAGATAACTTTTGTTAAAAGAATTTTATTTCTTATTGAATTATAAACAAATCTTTATTTCATAATGAGTACCAAACGAGCGGACATTGCAAACTTGCAATTGTTAAAATCACGCTTACAGGAGACATTTGAACTTTCAGAAACTCTGGAAAATGAAAGGTCGCTTATACCCCTGTTTAAAATTAAATGTAAATTTGTGGATGATATATACTCCCAGATTACAGAAACGTATCTATTACTGGTTCCTTCAGCCTCTGAAGTCGAAAAAGAAACATACGAAAATATGCGGAAGTCTATTGATTTCCAATATTTTTCTATTTAACAAAATATGAATCTTTAAAAAATCCAGGAGAAACCAGCAATAATACTGTTGCTACATCTTTGCCTTTAAACGGATTTCAATCAAATCCAAACATTCGTTTACAGCCGCTTACGTTAACTACATTTGGCGGTAATTATAAAACTTGGCAAGGTTATATTGATTTATTTAATGCATTAGTGCATAACAATTTATCTTTATCTGACATAGAACGCCATAATTATTTAATTGGTTCACTGATTGGGAAACCCTTAAATTTGATTAAATCCATCCCTTTGACAGCGGGTGGATATCGGGACGAGCATCTCGCGCCACATCTGACCTTGGCAGCCGTCAAGGCCATAGCTTCCTTGTTGTCATTTGCCTGGATAGGTTTATGTATGAGAGGTTATGTTTATGTTCACAGATGTTATGTTCGTTGGTGGTTTTAATTTAATAATTTTAATTCTGTAAATGAACAAGTGGAAACTATATCTTCATTACATTATAGAAAAAAGTAAATCACTTATTGTATCAGTAGTGTATCTCACAGAAAGGAGAATAAATCAATAAATCGAATTTTGGAAACCGCTTGTAAGGATAATAATCTCAGCAAAATGGTGCATCTCGAATATTGACACCAAATAGGCAATAATATCACTATAGCATATTGGAAAGCTGCAAGTATGTAAATGACGAGTATGATGACCTTGCGGCAGCCAAGATCAGATGTGGCGCGAGACGCTCGTGATATCGGGTCGCATATGAAGCGTTAATTGAGCGCTATTCTAATATTCGCCGCCAAGCCACGGCACATTGGCATGCCATAAAAATTATCCGTCTATACGATCGGAAAATCCTAAAGAATTACGTAAACTGTTAGATAACTTTTCAGAAAATCTAGCCATTCTTGGTACTCTTAATTTTGATACTTCCTCTTTCGATTTTATTTTAGTAGATTTCCTATTGGAAAAGATCGATCCTCAATCGCGAAAACGTTTTGAGCTAGAAAACAACAGTAATGGAATTCCTACGTTAGATAGCTTAAAATGTTTTTTATCTAAACAATGTGCAGCATATGAAACTATTGCTAGTACATCATTTAATGCGTTTTTTGTGGGCACACAAAAACATTTCAAACCCACAACGGGAACATATCAACATTTTCAAGCAAGTGAAGGTGTACGCCCCAAGGTAACATCTCACATTGCTTCTGTTAACAAATCTAATACATTCGCGGCTTTAAAAGAACCCGAAAACTGTATTATTTGTCAACAAAATCATCGCGTTTTTAGATGCAATTCGTTTTTGTCTATGACGCCTTCTGATCGTTACCGAACGGCAAAAAACGCAAATTTGTGCATCAATTGCCTTCGTAGTAACCATAACATTGTAAATCTAGTTCCTTTTGTAAAAGCTGTAATCAACGCCACCACACGTTATTACACGTTACAAAAACGGTACAATCAGCTATTAAATCTGACTCACAGTCAAATAATTTACAGCAACCTACAATTGCACACAATAATGCGGAGGAGCACACCTTTGTAGCTACCAATGCTTTTTTATCTTCATGTAATTCAGAAAATGGTATTACAGTTCTACTATCTACCGCGATTGTGGAAATAAAAGACGTCTATGGCAATTTTCATCAAATACGCGCACTACTTGATCCAGGGAGTCAAGCAAGCTTCCTGCGTGACAGCTGCGTACGAAAATTTTCTCTTTCTCGTCGCTTTTCACAAGTACCAATTTTTGGCCTCGCGCAAACAG
This sequence comes from Platerodrilus igneus, assembly GCA_036346225.1. Classification (NCBI taxonomy): domain Eukaryota; kingdom Metazoa; phylum Arthropoda; class Insecta; order Coleoptera; family Lycidae; genus Platerodrilus; species Platerodrilus igneus. Next base: position 279,336 of record JARFIW010001320.1, read on the forward strand.
AAGCTTCTTCAAATCGTGGCGCCACTAATTGTATTATTCGCTCACGTTATGATACAAACCTTGAAATAAATGTAAAGCCATTTATACTTTCAATTATACGTTCCAACTTACCTAACACCAAATTACGTAGCGATTGGAAACACTTAACAGGATTGCATATAGTCAATCCTAATTGGCACATTTCAACTCCTGTAGACATGCTCTTAGGAGCTGACGTATATCCTTCCGTTGTAAGCGAAACTTTGATTCATGGCGGGCATCAGCAGCCATCTGCAATCAATACAATATTTGGTTGGACACTGATAGGTCCAGTCCCACAAACTCAACAATTACCAGCGGTAAGATCATTCTTTATCTCTGCCGAACATTCTATTAATAATACTTTAATACAATTTTGGGAAATTGAAGAACCGCCTTCAAAACCCATAATTACAAAAGACGAGGAAACAGCTGATGAAATTTTTAAGAAAACACACGCGCGCGACATCGACGGTCACTTTTGTGTAAACTTGCCTTTTAAAACGGCACCCCCTAAATTTAAAAATTCGCGCGCGATAGCGTTGAAACGTCTAATTTCTCTTGAATACAAACTTGCTAAAAGGCCCGAATTACATAAATCATATTCTGAATTTATGCGAGACTATTTAGAAAGTGGTCATATGACTGTCTTAATTTCTCCGCCTATTTCAAACGATTGCTATTTTATTCCGCATCATCCAGTATTTAAAGAGGAAAACGGTAATTCTAAATTACGTGTTGTATTTGATGCGTCTGCTAAAACGTCAAATGATATATCTTTAAATGATACGCAACTTGTAGGACCTAAACCGTTGATTGTCAACGCCTAAACTACAAAATGAAATTATTTCAGTTTTAATGAGATTTCGTTTACATCAATTCGTCTTCACCTGTGACATAAAGCAAATGTTTAGACAAATAAATATTTTTAAAGATCATAATAAATATCAGTTAATTCTATGGAGGTTTTCGCCAAACGACCCACCTATAACATATCAGTTGAACACGGTTACATACGGCATAGCTTCTTCTCCTTACTTGGCAATTCGTTCACTTCAAGAACTAGCTCATGAAGGAGTTTTAAAGTATCCTCTTGCCTCAATGGCTATTGATAAAAATCTCTACGTTGATGATTTTGCATGTGGATCAGACACGATTGTTGATCTCATAGCATTACGTCATCAATTAGTAGATCTTTTAATTCCGGCGGATTCCAGCTTCGTAAATGGAATTCGAATCATCCATTGCTACTTAAAGATATCCCTGAAGAACATCGTTTCAAAATCAAGATTTTTCAAAGGATGTAGGTGTCAAGATACTGGGCCTCCAATGGCAGGCCTCAGATGATACATTTTCATTTATCGTCAAACCATTAAACCTTTCATGCACAAAACGTGCGATCTTATCAGACATCGCGAAGATTTATGACCCACTTGGATTTTTAGGTCCTTTGTCACTCTTTGCTAAAAAACTAATACAGCATTTGTGGCTGTTAGGATTAGATTGGGACAGTATACCACCCGATGATGTTTGTTCTCAATGGCAACAATTTCAGCATGAGCTTCCACTCTTATCTTCATTAAAAATACCACGATTTCTAAACAATGGCATCTTGGCTTCCTGCCAACTACATGCCTTTTGCGACGCTAGTGAGGTTGGTTACGCTAGTGTCATTTATTTCAGATTTTGTTTCCCCAATGGGGAAATTTCTAGTAAATTGGCATTTTTGAAAACAAAGGTGGCACCTATCAAACGACTGTCCTTACCGAGGTTAGAGTTGTGTACTGCGGTGCTACTAGCAGATTTAGTTCAATTTGTTCTTGCTACATATGGCGAGAATTATGCGATCACCGATGTCTTCACATGGAGCGATTCCATGGTAGCTTTGGCGTGGGTCCGGTCACCACCATATAAATGGAAAACGTTCATTGCAAATCGGGTTACGCACATACAAGAAGTTATATCGCCTACTTCTTGGCGGTACGTTAATTCCAAATGCAACCCCGCTGATCCAGCTTCACGATGCTTGCTCTCAAACGATCTTCTTTCATGTTCGCTTTGGTGGGCGGGTTCTGATTGGCTTAGCTTACCAGTCGAGAATTGGCCCACCGAGCGAATCCGACAACCTATACAATCAATTATAAATTCTGAAAGCAAGAAAATTGCACTCGTTCAAATGGAGGAACATTTCATAGATAAACTCTTAATACAATTTTCTTCGTTAAGAAAAATTCAAGGTATCATTACTTACTGTTTTCGCTTTGGAACTGTTTCAAAAATTCGTCCGGTAGGGCCTCCGACTGCAGAGGAGCTCCAGAAAGCACTTAACGTTATTACTAAAAATATTCAGTCAACTTCGTTTAAAGCAAAAATACAATTAATTAAAACTAAAAATAAACTTTCTAAATCGTTTCGAAAATTATCACCATTCATTGATTCTGCAGATATTTTACGAGTAGGAGGAAGATTAGGTCATTCAACACTTCCGTATTCTGAAAAACATCCTGCATTATTACCGAAAAACCATCGTTTTACTGAGTTGTTAATCAATCAAATTCATGAAAAATATTTTCACCCGGGAATTAACACCACCACTTATCTCTTGCAACAACAATTTTGGATTGTCTCTTCAAAACGAGCAATCAGACATTACTTATCTAATTGTAATCAATGTTTTAAAACTAACCCCAAACCGGTGATACCGCCCATGGGTGTCTTACCACAATTTAGAATAAACTAATTAAAACCATTCAGTTAGGTTAGTGTGGATTACGCCGGGCCTCTTACAATAAATTCAAGTAATCTTTGAAAAGCAAAACTCCTTAAGGCATACATATGTTTGTTGTATGCTTTTCGACGAAAGCAGTTCATCTTGAACTTACATCAGATTTATCAGCCGATTCTTTTCTGGCAGCCTTGCGTCGCTTTATTGCTCGGCGCGGGCGCTGTTCAACTATTTTTAGCGATTGTGGGACCAATTTTATTGGGGCTAATCGCATTCTTGTCAGCTTTACGCGCACTGCTGCTGAACAAGAAAATATCAAATAGTTATTCAACTCCCCTTCTGCACCCCATTTTGGCGGACTGTGGGAGAGCGTAGTAAAATCTGTAAAGACACATCTTTTGCGCATCATTGGAAACCAGGTCCTTACCTATGAAGAACTAATCACAACCTTAATACAAATAGAATCGCTCCTTAATTCACGGCCTCTATGCAGTTTAAGTAGCGACCCCAATGATCTACAATCTCTCACGCCTGCGCATTTTTTAACAATGGAGCCGCTGACTGCGCCTCCAATACATGATTTAACACATTTAAATATCAATCGTTTATCACGTTGGCAATTGGTGCAGCGTTTGCACCAAGATTTCTGGTCTAGGTAGCATAGTGAGTATTTACATGAGCTCTATCAAAAAGGCAAGTGGAATAACCAAATTAGTTGGTAATCTAAAGGGTACACTTGTACTTATCAAAGGTTCTGTTTTACCTCCACTCCAGTGGCAGTTGGGCAGAATAATTAACACATTTACGGGCACTGACGGTATTGTTCGAGTAGCCGAAGTTAAGACTAACCAGGGTACATTAAAGCGACCTCTGGTGAAATTATGCATTCTTCCTAACCAATAATTCTTCAATGTATATTATGTCATTGCCCGGCTCAAAGGGCTATTTTTTAATTTTCTTTTTCTTTTGCATTTTACGCAACATTCATTTTATTTTTCATTTAAGATTGAACCAATTTCAATTTCAATTTTTTTTTACCTTTCTTTAAAAAAGGGCCTATAACTGAGGCTTTTTGGTGGGCGGTATGCCGTAACCCTTCACTATGTATAATTCACCTTGTATATATCATAAAATACTTCTGCATACCTAATCGATTTTTATACATTATCCCTACCTCATTAAACTAACCAAACACAAAGGAACAGATAAGAAGAGAGTGCTCGAGCAACCTTCAAGCAATCAACACGCGTCCTCCGATATGCCGTGCACCTGGTTGCGTTAAAAGGCATAATCAGTGAACTTTGCTCTACTTACAGTACCATTAATAGGTTGACTTAGGAAAGATGTACCATGGCAAATGACGAGTAAATTACAGAAATGTTGGTGGGTCATTTTGATGGTGTTAGACGAGGGATCGTTAGTTTGGGTCTGAAATCTATAAACAAGGTTGAAGCACCGAACAAGAAGCGTTTCATAAAATTAAACTGGCATTTTTGGAGATAACGGTGCAAAGACAACCTGATCCTACATTACGCTTTTATATAAGAACGAATAGCTCACATTATGGTATAGGCGCTTATCTTTACCAGATTAACACTGATAAGGATGTTCAGGTTATTGCATATTTTAGTCGAACTCTAAAGGGTGCTGACAAGATATACGGTGACCGAAAAGGAGATTGGCCATAGTTGTTGTATTGAGACAGTGGAGGACACTGATTTTGGGGCACGAGCTAACCTTGGTTACAGACCATAAAGCGTTGTCCTTTATAATGAATTGCAAATTCTTCAACTCGCGTTTAACGATGGATTTTGTTTGTTCAAGAATATTCTTTTGATATTGAACATTGTTTAGGGCGGAAAATATAATTGCTAATACACTTTCGCGTTTTCCAATTGGTGTGAAAGGCGAAAGGGTGGTTGTAGAAGTATTGGATAGGACGCGTGTTCCGATTTAACAATGGAAGTGAGTAAAAATTTTGCGAAAAAAATTTTACAACAAGAGAAGGATGAGTTCTGCCAGAAAGATAGGGCGGAGTTAGAGAAAGAGCGTGACATTAAATATAGGTTTGTTGTGAATGGGATTGCTGTTCAGGAGGGGTTCGACGGCAAACCCCAAGTTAAAACTTTGTATTCCAAAAAGCATGGTAGTAGCGTTGGTACTGGAGGAATACGAAGAACATTGCCAGTTTGGCGCTCAGAAATGCTTTCAACACTAATCCAAGTATTATTTCTTTTTAAAAATGCGTAAAGTCGTAGTTAGCTGCTCAATATGTTACGTGCCAAATTGGCACTAAACATTGTTTTAGTTTAATTTGACGTGCGGAAGTTTCGCGTCACAAATTCAAAGACTTGGCGTATATTTTCGTCACGCCAGAGGGCGTTTGTGCGAGATCGCGCGAGAACTTCGCGCCGACGCGTGAAAGAAAAAGTGGGAAAAGTGTTTTCCAGAAGACGCTTTAACGTGGCTTTTTTACATCTGACCTTCGTGGAGAGCGGTTTTGTTCAGGTATCGTATCGTGCCTTTAGCTTTATCTATGTAGATCTTTGCCTTGCTTATCTGTTTATCGCTCTTGTACCATGTTTCCTTATCCGTTCCCTGCATAGGTAGGTGATAAATTTGTAGCCTTGGCTGAACCGCATTCCACGCCGGGGTACCATCTTTAAACACTGGAGTGGAGCCCTGAGATCGAGTCGAAGCTATTTGGATGGACGTAGGCGTACCCCCGGAGGAGGCCATGCTCTGCTAGCAGCCACCATCTTTAAATTGCCTTGAAGGGGGCTCTCAGTAGCCCTGATGGACTTCAACAGAAGCCAACTTTAACCCAGAGACATATTCATGTGAGTATTTTGTGGTATAAACTATTGTATTAAATTTATATTTTCCGATAATGGCGTATTAAATTTGTGCGTTGGTGACGTCATTGACAAATGGGCGCGCCGAAATCTGTAAAAAGATTAGCGTTACCAACCGCCCGTGGCGTCGTTGTTTTTCCGCGCTTGCGCGATGTATTTATGAACTTTAAAATGTAAGAATTCGCGGTTTAAATTGTAGAATTTTTACATTTTAAAGTTCATAAACCATCGCGCAAGCGCGCGGCGACGCCACGGGCGGTTGTAACGCTAATCTTTACAGACGCGCCCATCTGTCAATGACGTCACCAATGCACAAATTTAATACGCCATTATCGGAAAATATAAATTGACAATAGTTTATACCACAAAATACTCACATGAATATGTCCTGGGTTAAAGTTGGCTTCTGAAGTCCATCAGGCTACTGAGAGCCTTCAAGGCAATTTAAAGATGGTGGCTGCTAGCAGGCATGGCCTCTCGGGTACGCCTACGTCCATCCAAATAACTCGACTCGATCTCAGACTCACTCGGTGTTTAAAGATGGTGCTCCGGCGTGAATGCGGTTCAGCCAGCAAATTTATCACCTACCGAGGAACGGATGAAACATGGTATAAGGGCGATAAACAGATAAGCAAGGCAAGGATCTACATGATAAAGCTAAAGGACGATGACTCTGAACAACCGCTCCGGTCAGAGGTAAAAAGCCACGTTAAAGCGTCTCCCGGAAAACACTTCTCCCACTGCTTTCACGCGTCGGCGCAAGTTCCGCGCGATCTCGCACACGCTCGCGTGACAATCTTTAATTTGTGGCGCTCCGCACGTCAAATAAACTAAAACAATGTTTAGTGCTAATCAGTAATAACTGCTGGAATGTAGTTGGCTTGCCACGAGCGGTGATTGACTAAACCCGATGTGGGGAGAAATATCAACTGCTCTTACTGACCATGTCAGGCTGGATATATAGTAGGCTTGGGTGGATATGTGGAAAGTCTGTGTAAACTCGAAGAGCGATATCTCAGGAAGCCCAGCAATGAGGTGAACCGTGCAACGTTCCGTTTTAAGAGTTTATCACAGTTTCTCTAACCAACGGATACTTACTAGGAAATGTAAGATAGCTACAAAATAGCAAGCGGTCTTAATTAAACAAGTGGTTTAGGTTAAACTTTTCATACTTGTCCCTGGAGATAAGCTTAAGGCAAAATAGAAAAGGAAATGAACTGTAACAATTGGAAATTGCAATATATAACACTATTAACAAATATTACATATTAGGAGGTGATGTCTAGTAACTAGGAAAAATAAATAAATAGGTTTTCAAATTGACAATGTTGAGATGTCACTTAAGCAATATATTCCAAAAGCTAGAGTTTTATTATTTTATGTTCCTTGTTTGATAGTTCATGGGATTATAAAAATTATATTATAAAAAGTGAGACCTAGTAAAATGATCTAGACAAAGCTGTAACGTTAAGCAGCCAGTGTGCTTAGGTATAGCTAGTGATAGATCCCAAAAGACTTCGAAAGTTACAGAAGAATGATTACAGTGTGTGCAACGTACTGTTGATTTTAACTGTCCAGCGAAAATATCAACAATTTTGGAATTGTTACTTCTTAAATATTGCTGCCAGGATTCATTACCTTTGTCAGAGTCACTTAATGGTTCATTTAATTCTGACAATATAGGAATTTGATTGGAGGTAACCTGATTAACGTCTTCATGAATACCATCTAGCAAGTACCGCATAAACTCTTGTGCGTCTTGTTGATAGAAGCCCATAAAACTAGGTGCAAATCGATGAAAGTGTGATTTCAAGTTATTAGTATTTATCACTTTGTCGAAAGTATCTTCAGACCACAGATCTTTTATTACTTGTGCAAAAGATTTAATTAAAGCTCCTTTCATGGTTGAAGAGCTAGTATTGATATGCTTCGAAAACGCATTATGTTTAATATATTCAAGTAATAATTTTGTGTTTGAGAGGCACTGAACTATACAGTTTATAAAGCAAGTATTGCCAATATTTTCCAATCCTTTTTTGCCTAAATTTGTAATTGTATTTGAAAAATCATTTAAGTTCTTAAAGTAAGGATCGAGTTGTGATGCATTAATTGTATGTTGGAGATGAGTAGATGTATTTGAAGAATGGCTCAATCTGTTAGAGCAATTAGGGTTTTTTGAAATGTCTTCTATTGTATAAGCGATCAGTGTTTTATTTTCTTCCATGTCAACATTATTTAGCTGTTTTTAAAGACAGTGCAAGATGATCGAATGTTTTGGTTTTCTAAACTGTAACATTTTGACGGCAGGTCAAAAATTTCACTTAAATCTTTGGAAGGTGGAATGGTTCCTAATATGGATGCAGCATTACCTCTTTGAATAGCTATGCCAATTGTTTGTAATAAAAATGAAGTGGCTCTTTGATCAAAGGTATTATGATAGATTCGTCTACCAATTTCCTTTATGAATTCCAATCTTTGACTACCTAAGGTTTCAATTGAAACTGGGTAAAAGATATAAAGGTCTGATAAAGAGGAATATTTTTTGTTTTTTATTCTTTCGCCAGCTTTTGCTGCTGCTCCAGTTTTGTTGGAACAAGCAGTAACATGAGAACTAGCGAGAGTGTTGGTACATGTAAAATCCCACATTACTGCTTTACCGTATTTCCAAGGAATTAAACTAATGCCGTCAGGTCTTTTACCGTCTTCTCTGAATAAATATGTAGGTTCCAGAATAGAAGGAACATCGGCAGAGACTAAAGCTCGTTTAATTAAATCGTTAACTGCTTTGTGCCTGGAATGCCTTCCTGCACTAAGCCTGCAACAATCCATGTATACCTAACTCGTCTGCAGCTGATCTACAAATGCACGAGTGTGGTGTACACAACCGAGTACCAAGCCTGAGTCCTACAGCAATTCTAAACGAATGATTATCTAATAATGTGCCCAGAGATGCTATTGGAAGAGCGAATAACCATGCGCTGGCATACTTCGAAGAAACTGCAAGAATCTGAGCCCTATGTGTATTATTGGTAGCTGATTCTAGCAACTTATTGGAAGATATATCCAGCAATGGTATATCCCATTCTTTTGGACGAGTTTGTTGATTTTAATTTCATTTAAATTTGTTGCAGACTTCCAAAGTTCTTCAGCTTGCAAAAGAAATTATCAATAGATATATTGCAAATAGCATTAGAAAAGATTGATCTAATTGTAGGTAAAGATGAATGAAAAGAAGACAGGTAAGCAGGTAGTGAAAGTGAAGTTGAAAGACGGACACCTAATCCGCCTCTGTTTATTGGAAGAGATGCTTGCGACCATTCGAAATGGTCCAGTTTGATATTTATTACTTCCTCCAAAGTGCATCGTAATAGTTCGTCAAATATCTCAAGAGATTGCATACAAGTCCAAGTTGGGCTACATCTGAGGATGTACATCAATTTAGGAATGGCAAAACAATTCTTAATCAGACAAAATGAGATAGGATTTGGAATAGAAGATGACTTTAAACGAGAGCGAATGGAGGACATCAATTCGATTTTTTTATTGATACTTTCTGGAATCGCTTCAGTACAGAGTGGTGCGCCAAGTAGGGTCCAATTACTTTTATTTGGTATCTGAATACCTGGTGCGATCATGTTTAAGAGTGAAATAGTTTTGTTAAAATTGGTGGTTGGAGGTGAACATAACAGTTCACATTTATTAAAATTGAGTTCCAAACCAAACGACTTAGCGATTGAAATTATCTTTTCGAAATTTTGGATTACGGAATGAATCTCACCACCAATACATCCGTCATCTAAATACCAAATATTAAACTCTGTGTTTAATGAGTTAACAAGGTTGTTTATTGCCAGACAGAAGATTGCCGGGCCTAAAGGATCGCCTTGTTGTATACCTCTGTAACTTTCGAAGTCTTTTGGGATCTATCACTAGCTATACCTAAACACACTGGCTGCTTAACGTTACAGCTTTGTCTAGATCATTTTACTAGGCCTGAAACATTGGATGACGACGAAAAACCGGTATGTTTTAAGTGCAAAGAAAGGAGAAAATGCATCAAATCACTGTCCATACAGAGGTTTCCTAAAATATTGGTGATACATTTAAAACGGTTTTCACCTACAGGTACATATCAAAGAAAGCTAACTACGCCTATAGATTTTCCATTAGAAGGTCTAGATATGCGACACTACGCTGCAGAAACAAATCTTGGAAATTGTCATTATAACCTGTATGCAATATCGAAACACAGTGGGACTACTTTGAAAGGCCATTACATCGCATACTGTCGACACCCGTACTCATTTGTATGGCATGAATATAACGATTCCAAGGTGTGCAGTATATTCTCTAAAACACTTGTAAAAGCAGATGCATATGTTCTATTCTACGAAATGCATTCTGAAGAAATGAAACGAAGTACCTTAGTTTCGAAAGTTCCTAGAGATACAATGCATGCAAGAAACCTGTATCGGCCTAATTCTAAACTACATTGCGATTATCTGACAAGACATAATAAACCTGCCAATAGACGAACAACCGATCCAATTGTTATACTATCTAGTATTCTTGAAGAAATCTTAAATGAACTTCATGATATGCCAGATGTACCACCATTCTTATTTCCTGTTAATGCGAATTTAGTCGAACACTATCAAAATATTATCCAACGACCCATGGATTTACAGTCAATTCGAGATAACTTGCACCAAAAAAAAATACCATACTCGTGAAGAATTTTTGGTTGATATAGATCAAATTTTTAAAAATTCTGCTTGCTATGACGGTAAAAATAGTAGTGTAACTGTAGCCGCACAGCATATGTTAAATAAATGTATCGAAAGATAAGAAAAAAAATGATAGACTAATACGACTGGAAAAAGCAATCAATCTTTTGTTAGATAGTGATCAAGTTGCGTTAACATATATCAGAAATTAACTTCACTTAGAACTAATCTTCAAAACCCCATAACTGCTATTTATAAGTATTAGATTGTACTAGTTATAATGTATTAAACATGTTTATGAGACTTTCCAAATAAATTACCCAAAAATTTCGAAGTTAATGTCCCACAAAGAGCACAAGAAGATGTTTTTTTTTTGATAGTTACCCAAACCCGGTGGAATGGAAAGCTTTTATAGCCAAAGTGTGGGATTCTCCTTGCGGCATACCCTCTAAAACCACTCCCCCTGGCGGGTGCGTCTGTCAAACGGCTCTACCGCACTGCAGCCTAAAAGGCTTATTGTGCTGACCCTGGTTAAGTTAATTAGTATACAAGTCCTGGGTCTATCAGTGGATCTACTATATACAAGTGCCCCACCAACTCAGTCCTAACATCTTTCCCTTGCAAATCCAAGTTTCCTGGATAAGAGCTATATCACAGTCTCCCATCAGCTTACATAGTGGACGGGTGCGACACCGTCCAAGTCCAAGATTCGACTTTCTTGGTTTTCCTCAGCTTTCTATGCTGAGCTCCCGAAAGCCTCTTTGCTTGCAGTCCAGTGCCTGCAAGTTTCTTTATAGTATTCTCCATGTCTGGTGTTTCAGACACCGGTCTTGCAAGCGGACTTGTATCCCAGGTGTGCTCCACCTTCATGGGTACATTTTGGTTACCTGAGGAATCCCCCATTGCTGGTTTCACCTCTGCAGGTTCAGTTTTACTAGTTGTACCAATATTATTCGTGATTGTTGCCTCTAGTATGGGGGGTGTAAATGGTTGCTATGCCAGGTACCCACTGTTGGCATGGAAGGCGTGAATAAAACGGGGTGCCGCCCTGTTACCCGAATTTTGGACCGATTGAGAGTGATCAACTATCCAGCCATGCATCCCTTGGGCTCGGTCCTACACCACGGGATTTAGGAATTTTTAACGAGTTTGTCTCCTCTTAGCCCGGACGGTTAAGCCTAGACCCCCACACCCTCGTTTACCTTAGTGCAGGCCCATTAGCCACGAAACTACAGCTTGGGCTGAGGGGGTTTGGTCCGCGGAATCGTTTTCACTTGTATCTTGCTCTCCACCATGTTGTGGGTTTTATGCCACTCAGGTCACTGAAAGAGATAAGCTTAGCGCGATCTTTCCCAGAGTAGATAGCTAATCCCTTGGCTATATATCCTGGGATTTTTCCTATCGGCCACCTGGAGACGCGCCCAATTGGTAACCAACCACATGGGAAAGAAGGTGGTTACCAACCTGGAGATTTAGTGTGGTTGTACAAATCACAAAGAAAGCGTGGATTGTCGTCAAAATTACAAAGACAATGGGAAGGCCCATGTGAAGGATTAAAAAGCGTTAATGATGTAGTGGTAAACCCAAAGTAGCACTTTAACCGTTTAACATCTTATGCTCACAACAACCAGGAAGATTCGATTAATGAAAATGGTGTTCGAGGAATTATTAATCATGATCCAAATGTATATTTTGAGAGTTTCATGATAGCATTTAGTGATTACGCTAACGCAAGATTTGGCGTTGTTGTTTAAAAACAGCAAGCTCTGTTTAGAGCACCAGAAGGGTATTCCCTTGCACATTGCGTAGCTCAAGACCTGCAAATGTCAAGAGGAATAGCTGTTGTTTTCGAGAAAAAGTTTGGATGTGCGGATAAATTAGTACAACAGCAACTAACTGTAGGAAAAGCCTTTGTTCTTCAGGATGGAAATTGTTATGTTTACTATCTGGTCACCAAGAATTCTTCATGACAGAGACCTTATGCTTATGGAAGGCTTTGCTGAATCCTAAGGCTCGGATGATGAAAAATGGAGTAACGAGACTAGCGGTGCCCAAGCTAGGCTGTGAACTGGATCGCTTAGATTGGAAAATAGTTCGAAATATTCAAGAAGTAATTTTCCAGGAACTAACATCCAGGGCCTTGTTTGCTGCTATCAATCGGTTGCCTGCCAAGACCAAGCAAAGAGTGTTGAGTGTTATTTCCAACGACGTGGTGGAAGCACCTGAAGAGATAGCTGCCGATACCGTCATCCGTCATCAAATTGGCGACAAAATGTTTTTACAGTTATGGGACATATCGGTTTTAAAGAGGAGGCAGTGTTACGAACTATTAGGCAACCCATCAAACACGCAAGTTGCATAGCCGAAGTGTATTCTACAGAAGTCTAGAACATTCGAGCAAACACCAGATTATGAATCATCTAGTTAATTTTAGGGTATATATAAGATCGGTGATAAGTGTACATCAGTTAATCTATATCCAAATGTCATATATAAATCATATCGTGTATAGATAGTTGGTCATTAAGCTTTTAAAGTCCTATAGTAAATATAAATTTGTGTTATGTGAATGCCAGCTTGTACATAAATAAACAAAAGTGTAATAAATAAATTATAGTAGTGTTAAAAAAACTTATGGTTAAGGATTTAGTTTAAGATGATATTAGTGCTTGTCAATAGCATGAGTGTGATAGTGCTTCATTGTTAATTGGACTGAAAACATCTATAAATTAGGCATATACTGTTAGTTAAACTTGTGAATACTAAAGACTTTTGTTATTACTTGTTCTAAATTGGTAGACGCGTTAACAGTAGTCCGCTACAATATGTACATTGAAAAGAATGTATACGAATTATAGGTAGTTAAGAATTGTAACGCGTTTGCGTTACTTTAAATAGAAACCGATTAAAATGAAGTAAATTTATCTTAAATGGGCAGAATAAATACGAATGTGCCTTGTATATTATGATTTTACAAATAGTAGTGTTCACTAAGCAAACCATTTTAATAACTTTTTGTTCTATAAATGGAATTTAGGCAATAAACTTAAAACCAGAGTAATATTACTCTGCAATACTTGGTTGAATGAAACTCTGAATATTAAATAATTTTAAAATTGCAAAAAGGAAAACAACTTTCAAAATTACGTGTTACAAATTCGAATAATAAATTGCAAGCATTATCAGAGTTATTTGTGCAAATGGAATAAATTACAACAGTAAATTTTTATGGGGTAGTCATGTTACTTTAAGAAAGCTTTTAGAATAATTAAGGGAGTAAGTAACTGGGCTATCATCAATATGCATGTTTTATACAATAATTACTTCAAAAATGAAAACGGCTTTTACTATTTTTAGTATAATTGAACAAAATTAACGTTACAGGTAAACAAGTATAGTTGTAATACAAAGTAACCATTAGACAAGATAATAGTAATATCATTACAATGTAACTAATCGCTTAAATACAAGCGCCTATTTAGTAAAACTCACAAATATCAGGTTACAAATAATCTCATTTGTTATACTAATCAAATACCATACAATGTTAAAAGGTAACGATGTATTCAAATCGCAGGATTGTTGAATATTTATGATACCATTAATAATGACTTATTTTTCAGTTATCTCATTATGAGAACCGTAATACAATTATCTCTCGAAAGCATGTGGAGAGGAGGGAAAAGACAACAGCTAGACATGCGACGGAAGTAAGTGATGAATTATTGGGGGGCAGAAATACATGTGAGAGTGACCGTAGAGAGGTAATCAAATCTCTTTGGTTATGAATTATCAAATGGGAGTTAAACGTAGTGATATCCACGAATTTTTTACATAACCCAACAACACAGAAAACTAGGACGAACTAGAATCCAAAACAAGAGTTTGGAAATGATTAACCCGAGAACGATTGAACATTAACTTAATTATGGTTCTAGAGTTCTTTATCCACACTAAGACTCAATTGTAAGTTTAGAAGCTAATTATAAATTCCTTTTATTATATTGTTAGTGGCATTTATGCATGACACTTGTTCAATTGAGTATTGAAGAAATTATACAGCGTTCACCATCAGTGTAAAGTGTAATAATAATTTTTTGACGTTAAAACCTAGACTTTGGAAGTTTATTTGAAAGGTTGAATATGTGCATTAAATTATTATAGTTGAATTATCAAGGTTATGACTAATTGAATATTAGCTGATTTATGTAATTTTACAATTCTGTGTGTACCCTTTTACAGAAATAACGTCACGATGGTTGTACTCAGATTTAAGTCACGCAGTAAGCTGATAATAGCTATTTTTTGTTTAAACCAGAGACCAGTTATTGGTTACTGGTCTATGGTTTAAGTATAAAGCTTAGCATTTTGTAAAAAGAACTTCATTTCACCAGAAGGCCGAAAGCAGTAATTTTTTCTTAACCATCCTCCCGAGTCTTTACGCTCGAATGAGTCCTCGTTTAGGTTACTGTTAGAAATAGAAAAAAAAAACACAAATCACTTAACACACATATCAGAACAGTCTGCAATAGTTTTAGCAACAAAAAAATACAAGACAGTTCTGATATGCGTGTTAAGTGATTTGTGTTTTTTAATAATAATATCTATTTCTAACAGTAACCTAACCTCAAAAAGCCTATCGCGAGACTCGTTCGAGCGTAAAGACTCTGGAGGATGTTTCAGAAAAAAAAATTGCAGGCTGAAATAAGCAGGATCCACCAGGAATACTTGTCTTCCGGAGGATCATCCTTTAATCAGACGAGTTGGCGCCCATTAATTCATAACAAAAAATTTTTTTCAAGGTGTTATTGGTAACGACGCTTGTAATTGCACCTATTTAATTTTATATTTAGCAAACTTTTTCTATTTCGTTTTTTGTTTCCGTAAGGACCCACTCCGGAACCACTACAGTTAGCCAATGCACCTTTAATTTATTACGGGATTTCCGTCCTTCCTGGGTAATTGAAAATTTAACAATTTAAGGCTTCATTCACTCTTAACAGAACATTATTCTGTACTTTTTACTCATACAAATTTGCCATTGAAGACTTACATTCAATTGTTACCCTGAAGGCAGTGTAATTTAATTATTATTAATTGTACTAACTAGAGTGGGGGTGGGAGTATTTCTCAAAATACATCTTCAAGTCCGATGTATATAAGATTGCCTAACCATCGTCATTCCAAATCATACGAAAGCATTCCCGGCTTTTAGAAAATATGGAAATACATATAGTGTTACTGTGTGGTACACGTTGGAGTGTATAAAAACGGGACAGCTCCAGAACGTTTCCCAAAGCGTAAAGCTTAGCAAATGGACTGTAATTATATGCAATTGGAGGTAAGGCGCAAAAAACAGTAACATAGGTCAAACCGTAATTAATGTTTTGCTTACCTTGCAATGTTGTTCACCAATTTACTCCCGCGAAGATAGGTGTTGTTTACCGGTCGACGCAACCTGGTCGGGCAGCAGCACTTATGCACTCGCGGTTATAGTTACTAGGTGTTGAGTCGGTGAAACGATACGAGAGAGTCGTTGGTGAAGCGAAAAGGCTTTATCGCTCTGCCATATGTGTAGCACAACAACAATATACGATAAGGCCATCTATACTGTCAATCGCTGACCTCCAACTGTATGAAGTTTTAACAGTTACACTTTAAGTCTAAACTCTAAAGTATACTTTTTAAAGTCCCGGCGGGTAATGTATGAGAGCCACTACGACAGTTGGTAACACAAAAGATATTTGCAAAATGTTGCGCAATAAGCGGTTACGTCATACTTATGATCAAATTATTATCACATACAAAAGATGTTTATTTTAATTGTAAGAGAAAACAAAAGGTACTCACGTAAACTGTAGGACTCCTCACAGCATTACGGCTATTTTGGCGGCAGCTGGGCGTCGTTGAGCATTGTGGGCGTGGGTCATCCTATTGCCTCCGGTTGAATCTAAATTAATTTGTTTTCTTCTTCCTTGTGTAGAGGGACGACAGGAATACAGGTAAAGGTACGATAATCAGGTAGAAGTGGAAGGAAACCTACATTACCTGAAAAAGAAGACAAGATAACGGCACAAAGATAACCACTAGGCTCGACGTCTGGCTGACTCGTCTCAACGTGACGGAAATCCCTACTTCTGTTCCACCCTGCGTCTGCGCAATCTCGAGCGTCAACGCAACTAACTAAAGTGACGGAAATGCACGCACAAGTCTTAAATTATTGGCACGAAATCACTTACAAATTAGGAACGATTTTCGGCATGTAACAATAGTAAGCTGGATAATTTTTAACTGTTGAACGCATAAATGAATTTAAGCGATTCTCCCCTACTTAACCTGTTTCCCACTACTAGCGTAACATATCAATCCTAGTTCCTTAAGTTTTTATAACTAGGTGCTATGCTGCCACTGTGTGAAGAAACAACTTGTTACGTACCTAGACGTAGACGGAAAAAACGTAAATATACCAGGCTAACTACCAGCCGCGGAGAGTGGGGGGGATTTACCTACATACCAAAAAAAAACAAAAAAGAAAACACGTCGCCCACCATTATCTATTAACAATAAAAATAAATTAAATTTCTTGAATTACATGGACAAAGAAAAGTATTAACTTTAAGTTATATTGTAAAGGACAAATTTTATAATGGATCCACGTAGTGCGCATTTCGTAGCTAACATGTAATAAAACTCATTGAAAAAAAGTAATGCTTAGATTTTCTCAATAGCAAGTGTTTTAAATTAAAGTATTAAATGTAGACCAAGTTGTAGTAAGAATTAAAGAAATATAACCAGAAGCACTAGCAAAGTTAGCTTTTAAACATGTATGGTGAACTAGTTTCACAACATCAACCGCTGATAAATAATAATCCTCGATGTGCATAAAAGAAAACGAGTCACATACCTCTATGCGTCGGGATGCTTATCTTGCAAGTCATTAGGAGTGTCAGTACAGCGACGCCACGGTAGTCAGGATCCATTCGTCCTGTCACCGTAACTGCAGCAGCGGTCTACAGACAAAAGCAGTTAGTCTATGTCAACGAACAGTTGGGTCTACATAAAGAAAGAATCAATTTGGCCTCCGGCTAAGACCGATACACGCAAGATACCTCCTACTTGTCGAACAAAAAAACGTGCATCGCTGTAGAAAATATTTCAACGCACAATCTGCAGAATCTCATTAAGAAATTGGTTCAAATAACACGAGTTTGAACTGCAATCCTCGCGTTATAAAAGCGCGATTAGCAAACTAGAAAACACGCCATCAACTAATAGTAGGATCCATTATTTTGGTAAGTCTTTAGGTGGGAAACACAAGAAAAAATAATTATACGTTATAGGAATGTTTAACAAATTAACGGATACCTAAAACAAGGTATTGACTATTTAATTTATCGAATAAATTTTCGTTTTAGAATGAATAGATTTGAAACAAATGTTATGATTGCGCGTACTATTGTAACGAGGTAAAAATACAAGATGAGTCTTTGAACAGAAACAGAAACCAGGTGTATGAAAAACGAATTACCACAAAAAAAAGGACGCATTTGAATCTATCGTCAAAAATAAACGTAACAAACTGTCACCTGTAAATAATAATATGCAAATTGTTTTAAATAATAATCATCTTTTAATTTATTATTTTAATACAAAATTGATTATTTTTTACACATTGATTCGTTTACTGAATGCAACCCAACACCTGTCAATGCAAATAAATTTGACATTGCATGATTTGACTTTAGACATTTTTAGTAATGGATTTGATAGTAACGTTTATATTTTTGAATGTGCATACAAACAACTAATTTCCTATTATTCTAGTAATAAAACTTACTAGATTAAGGAAGCTATTTTTTATAAGATAACTTTTACGCTGAACTCTGATTTTTATTATAGAAATGAGGGCCTTCCTTTCACACTGTTAAAAATTCTTTTATGGTGGTTCTATTTTAGTTGATGTAATAATGATACCACCAGTTGTTCCTGGACAAATAGGAGAGCAACAAAACATGGTCGGTTGGGTTAGTGTGTACATATTACTAATTAATAACGTGTAACATTCTCTTCGTTTTAGAAGAATACATTTAATATGAAACAGCTCACCCTTACGAATTTAGCAGCTTCCTATTCTGGTGGAAGAAATGGTAGTATTACACATTTTATGAATGGTGGATGTATTACAAGTCCAGCAAAATCATTAGATCTTTTACGCCGGAATCTCCAAAATGCAATTAATAAAGATATCGATATTATTATAAGAAAATATTTAGAGGTGTTTGAAAATGTCTTAATAATGTATTTTATTTATGCAATATCTTACAGAAATTTTTCCAACCTGCAATTAATAATATTAAGATGAATCTGGGAAAAAATAGTATAAATGAAGAATTGATTAGGACTGTATGTCAACAAATACTAGAAGATGCAAAAATTATGTACAAAGTTTCACTGCCATCAGCCTTAGCTCCATATACTTACAGCGATTCTGACGTCTATAATACTGATGCCCGAGGCGATCATATAGTAAGACTAACTTTATTAAACACATATTTGATAAATTTTTGAATCTTGTATTATGTTGTATCAATTAATGAAATACAAGACAGAAGAAACGTAATTCCGGACGCTGTACATTGCATACCCGCTACAAAAATATAAAAGCATGTAAAATCTTGTATATTTGCAGGTTCCAATGGAAAGTGTGTAGGATTTACACTGATTTTTCCTTAATTAATTTTTCAAAATATAGCGTTACTTGTCACTCAGATCTCAAATGGCTAAAGATCATGGATGAATATCCAGACGCGTCTGATGTAATTTCTCTCATTTTGCTCTTGTTTTGTATTGACTTTGTTTGACCTATTTTATATTTCAAGTTTTAATTTTTTATGTAAATAATTTCAACAATATTGTGGATGTTATGCATTATTGACAATGGTGACACCGTGGTAGTTACAAGTTTACATTTAGTTTAGAAGGAATTATTGTATATCACTGCTAGAATGCTGTATGTCCTAATTTTTATTCACCTTCCTTGAAAATTTCTAATAAAATAGAACCTCATCATCATCATTAGGTCTTCAGTCCTAGAACTGGTTAGACGCGTACCATCATTGTTCCCTGTTCTGAACTAACCTACAGATTTCCCTGAAATATGCACAGTTTGCATCTATAACTGTCTGATCTAGGTCTACATCTACCTCTTTTTTTCTATCTCTGCTTGTAATATATCACATACTATTCCCTAAAAATGCCTTAGAACGTATTCCGCCCTACTATTTCTCTTTTTCCCCAGATATCCTTGTTCCCCTACTATTTCTGTAACTTATTTGTTATTATCTTTGTCTGTCCATGCTATCGTCCTCATACATCTGAAGCACAGCATTTCAAAAGGCTGCTGCCGTTTTTCTGTCTGCGTTTCAGACTGCCCGTATTTCATATGCATACTGTGCTGTGCTCCACACATACGCTTTCAACAATTTTCTTCTTATTCTATGTTTGTTGTCTTTCCTCATAGGCGCTGTTCCTTCTTGTTAGATGCAGTTCGATCACTTTCTATTGTTTTACGGTTATATGCCCTATTTCTCCGATCTTCACTGGTTGTGAAGGGAGGTAAGCAGCCTGTGACTGTCAAGTTCCCCCAACACTTAACCATCTGGCGATTTGATATATTTTCCAATTTATCTTTTCGTACAGTCAACATTAGTTGCAGGTATTTCGCAACCAACAACTAGTTGTTTATACTAATCATCAGATTTATCTGCGCTTGTTTTTTCATCATTAGGTTTTCCGTCTCAAAACTGGTTGGACACGTACCTGCACTTTTTTATATTCTGAGCTAGCCTACATAGTTCCCTGAAATTCTCACACAGCATGTGTATTCAGCTCGTTCCCTTTCTATTGTTTTCTAATTTTATACCCTATTTTACCGAGATTCAGTGAAGGAGGTTAAGCAACCTCTGGCTATCAAGATCCCTCAACACTTAGACATTTGCCGAAATAATGGTTTTCCAGTAAATCCTTTCACACACTTAGCATTATTCGAGAATATTGCCCAACCAATTCTTGTAGTTACTTATAATAATCATCATGTTTAAGCACAGTTATTTTTTCGTCATTAGTTTATCCATCTTGGGATTGGTTGGATGCGTACCTCCATTGATTTCTATTCTGGGCTAGCCTACACATCTCCCTGAAACCCCTACAGCCTACATCTTTTACTATCTGTGTGCAGTAGTCTAACCTAGGTCTGCCTCTTCTTCTCTTTTTTCCTATCTCTGCTTCTAATATATTCCATACTATTCCCTCATGCCGTAGTATATGGCCTATCATCCTATCTCTCCTATTTTTACCGTTTTCCACATATTTCTTTCTTCCCCTACCATTTTTAGTACCTCTTCGTTCTTAACTTTGTCTGTCCATGATATCTTCATCATACGTCTGTAGCACCACATTTCAAAGGCTTCTACCTTTTTCTTGTCCGCTTCTTCTACTGTCCAGGCTTCACAGCCGTACAGTGCTGTGCTCCACACATATGTTTTAAGCAATCTTTTCCTTGTTTCTATGTTTGTGGTCTTTGAGCACAGTAGTTGCTTTTTCTTGTTAAATGTAGCATGACCTTGTGCTAATCTTTGTTTTATATCTTTTGTGCTTTTCCCATCTTGCGTTATTTGACTTCCTAGGTAGCAGAAATCCTTAACCTCTTGTAAGTTCGTGTTACATACTTGTATTCTTGTTTTTGATTTATTTTCCCCACCTTTGCAAACTAGAACTTTAGTTTTAGTTTTGTTAATTTTCATACCGTATCTCTCTGTTAAAACCGTTTCCATTTCATTAAGAGCAGCTTCTAACTCTTCCTTGCTAGATACTAATACCGCTATATCATCTGCAAATCTAAGCATATCAATTTTTTGTCCCTGCATAGTAATTCCAAATGTCTTCCTGCATTTGACAGTATTCATTGCCTCATATATATATATATATATATATATATATATATATATATATATATTGCAGTGAAAGTCCGATAACAAATCGTGCCCCACGCTTGGGCCAATACAAAATTGCAGTGAGAGCTCTAAAGATATCGGGATCGCCTTCGACTTCCAGCGTTGTTTGGCCGTCATAAAATTTTTCGGAAAAAATAATAAAAAAATCTTCCAATACCTCTGGAACGCCTTTACTTATTTCTACACACCCCGGCTAGCTCTAAAATCTGCTGCTTCCTAGATACTTACCATCCTAAGTCACTCTTTCTCACATATACAGTCAAATAAAACTACCACTCATATAATGCAATGAGACATACAACTTTTTTATTCATACATGTTAAAAAGTTTCCATTACCAAGAAAATATTTACACATTCGTATATACAGCTTCATAAAATGTTACAATCTCAATCCTTAAACCTTTTAAAATTTCATGATTTCTATTTATTTCAACAGTTTTATTTTATATGAGTAGATGGGCCCGTCGTGAAACCCTAAATTGACTTTTATTCTGGTCTATGGTGAGCTCAGTATAAACCCAGTTACTCTAAATACCTAAATACATCGGATCTTTGTTTAAAACAACCTTAAAGGCCCGTTTACTCCTTACATCAAAATTTTTATGTCATTTATTAACACTTTTAAATAATAAATACCAATTGTCCCTTACATATAACCCTTCAAGTGAGTTTTTATGGTCATAAAATACACCCCCAATATGTCAAATCACTCAAGCACAAAATGTTCAAGCAATAGTAAATAGAAATTAATTTCGTTACCTGGAGTAAGCTTTTTCCATCGTCACCTCTGAAGATGTTGTCCAAAAACCTTGTCGTTGCATTCATACACTTTGCTGTTATACATAGATCCAACTTATTTCCACTCGCTATCCAAATCTCTGCAGCCATCTTCGGTGTTTCCACCCCAATAATTGTCTAGACCAAACTTAATCTTCTGTAATTACTAAACCTCAGGCATTCTCGTTCCAAACACTCTCATCTCGCTTACCCTAGTAACATCGTTCCATTAGTTTGTTGAGTGTAGTAACAGCACCGTCTACTAACTAGCACCGACTTGCGCAATTTACACGTTTAATAAACTATCGACGTATTGTACTAACACCGCTTTATACACTTTTAAATTAGGATGTTGCATTACAAGCTAAGCGAAGTTAAACAGATAAGCGACGTACGAGAGAGTAAGAGAACTTTACCGCGTCTCCTAGTTTCTTTATATTCTTCAATACACCCCTCTTTGTACCCTATTTCAGTCAAAAAGCTCATTTCATCATAACTAATTCTAAAAATTCTGCACGTAACGAACTTGTACAACCGAGAATTCTCATTCCCTCCTCGCTTTAGCCTGAAAACTGGTCAACAAAATATAACCATCGCGAGTTTCTTGAAAATTTCTAGCATTCGACCAATCATACTCCTTTCCCTCATTTTCATGCCGAGCCTTTAGCTCTCTTCCCTCATTTAACCCATATTTGCTGTCTCTTTTAGAATCCCACTCAAGCAACAGAT
Source organism: Platerodrilus igneus (assembly GCA_036346225.1). Lineage (NCBI taxonomy): Eukaryota > Metazoa > Arthropoda > Insecta > Coleoptera > Lycidae > Platerodrilus > Platerodrilus igneus. The sequence continues at coordinate 302,180 of JARFIW010001320.1, forward strand.
AGTCGATATTGTGGTTGACCTCTAAACCTGCCACGTACTTTAAACGAATGTTTTAACCAACGTTTATTATATGTGCTCTGTCTGTTTTACACTACGGATATTCTGTTTTACTTTGCCTTCAAACCATCTGTTGTTTTAGTAGCTTTTGCATCGACTGTTAAATACAATTCTACAGAATTCTGTTCCAACGTTCATTTAAGGTTCCTTGAATTCGTTATTTTAACTGTCAGGTCTTTCTATGAAGCAACTGTCCATTTGAAATCGTATTTCCAAGTTTTAGAGTTTCTTAGGATTTGTATTTAACCAACGTTTAGTTTAGTTAAATGGAAAATATACGTTTACATTATTGGTTTTATATACCCAAAAGCTCTGTTTATTATCCGATGCGCTTGATTTAAAATATTAAAGCTAATTATGCGTATCCTTGAGTTTTCACGTACTTCAAAGCTTCTACACGTTATGCAAATTTAACATTCCGTTTCCAATGTCAAAACTAATTAATTTGGGGCGTAAATAAATTATCCCTATTTCCTATATACCCAGTCGTTACAAATTTATTTTCTTGACCTATTTATCCTTCTTAACCTATAATTTTCATTACAATATATATATATATATATATATATATATATATAGAGAGAGAGTAATCACATTTGGAATGCAAATGAATGCTTAATATATATTAAGCATTCATTTGCATTCCAAATGTGGATTACTCTTCTATTAATAATAATATAATTACATGTTTGTATTATTCGAGCGTTGCAAAAATGGGATGATCAAGCTATTAGTACATGAATTATGTATATAACTAGATTCAATTTCCTTAAATGCAAGACGTAATTGAAAATCATTAACAAGGGCCAAGCTTCAGTAGTATTAAGTATAACATCATCTAAACAATTAGGCTAGATAGCTCAATTGGTTAGAGCACTGATCCGGAGAATCAGAGGTTGCAGGTTCAAAACCTGCTGTAGCCGTTCTTTTAGTGGTTTTCAATTACTAGTTCGATTTGAAATGGTAATTCAACTTTAAATACAAAGTTGGGTTTTCATTTCATCTTAATAACTATTAATATATATTAAGCATTCATTTGCATTCCAAATGTGGATTATTCTTCTCTCTCTCTCTCTCTATATATATATATATATATATATATATATATATATATATATATTCAATTCCACACTCATGAACGTGTTTTGGGAGCTTTTCATTCGCAACTCCGAATTTAAAATACTGTACCTTTAATTACTTAACACTGTCATCACTCAATTAGGTTGATGGTCGATTGAATTCTATCTGTTAGAAAATCAAACTGATCGTTTGTGTTCGAATGATCCCTACTTATGATTTGTTGGTATATATAAGTTAAAATATCTCTGGATGTTTATGCGATGTTCTAATTAACAGCGTTCGTGCGACTTGCACTAATCCTGTGGTTAGGGTTAAAGATTTCTCGGTATTTGGGAACATGTGTACTGGTATTTTCACACGGTCCATTGCACCATTGGGTTTGGTCTATCTGCATTTAAATTATTTTATTTATGAGCTTCTGTTTGGTCGAGTAATTTATAATGTATTGTTACATTTTCCCGCGTACGTATTCAGCGCCACTGTTACGTTTGGCAACACTGATACGGTCCACGTTTCACAATATTGCACAATAGTTAATATTATGACATAATTAAGTGGCAAATTGTATCAAATACCAAACACGTTTACAATGATACAATTTTTATTTTAACACAAGAATAAAGCAAAGTACTCACTTAAAACGCACCTTGCAGTTTCATCTCAGGGCATCTCCTTGTTGTTGTTTTAGAGTCGGTTGCGTCACGTCATTGTTGAATCCAAATTTATTCGTCTCTCCTCTTTCGTCGTTCGTAGCGGTGCGATAGGAGCAACCAGGTAAGGAACGATAAGGCAAGATAAGGAGGAACCTACATCCTAAAAAGAGAAAAGACAAAAAACACGACACAGGCAAACGTTACCGTTCGACGTCTCGTGGCTAATAATGTCTTGTCACACCGCGCACTTGCCCACTCACTACGCGCCTGCGCATTCTTTTGCGCCGACGCAACTGTCCGGGATGGCGGAAATTTACAAATTTATTTTAAAATAATGGTGGGAATTTAGTCACATATTTAAGAATGTACAATGCCAATTTTGCCATGTAACAGTATTCGGTGACGTTGCAATGCATGAGAATATTTTCGATTCCAAGCTTGTGAAAAATGTCTGTGTTTGTCGAATTCAGTATGTTTATAGTAACAGGTTTTTAATTACTGGTTGTGAAAGAATGTACTGAGTATTTTACTATTTACTTTGGTATTTTACTTTAATAATATGATGAAATAGCCCTATTAGTAAATTGTAAACCACCCAGCTTCTATAAAATTGTCTGTATATTTTCTAACTACGGTTCCTAAACCGGCTACGATTGATAAATATTATCCTGTATACCAATGTATGCATAATTTATATTCTAAAGTTAATGTCTTTAAAAAATACATTGCAAATCTGCAGTTTTTGGAAATTTCTGTTTGATTAATTTATTTTTGTTTTAGATTCCTGCAAAAAGGAAACGAAAGGAATCCGACACCGACTCGGACACAAGTTGTATAACAAATCACAAACATCATAAACCTGTCACACGATCAAATTCGGACAATTTAGCATATAAATTACCAGAGAAAAGGGAAGGTCCGAAATGGAATCCTGATCGAATTAACCAAAACACTTTATTTATAATGGGAGCAAAAGCTAATAAAGTTCTAGGTTTTGGTCAAACACGAGGTCGGTTATATGTTAGACATCCAAATATTCTACGATATCCAAGTGACGCAGAAGATAAAGAATGGCTTACAGCTAATAGTTTAATGCCTCCTAGTGGAGGCAAAGCCTATTTAATGCTTCTGGAAGATGTTACAGAATTAGCTTTAAGCGATGATTACAGGAATAACCCCAATTTACAGTTGCAGGATCTCTATGGTTTCGAAGCGCCTTTTTTTATGATCAATAAAATAAAATCGTTTATAGAGAATTTCAGAACGGATAAAATTCAACCTGCAGTCAATATGGAATATGACTTTCAACCAACTGAGACTATAACTTTAAATAGTTCTAAATATTCAGAACCTTCAAGAACGTCAGAAGCGTTTGTTGTTGCAGATAGTACTCATGCATATCCAACTCCAAGCACAAGGGAGTGCAGTGTTATTCTCAGTATTCCCGATCCTGATCCTACTCCTAGTCCAAAAAGTTCCTTTATTCCTAGGCATTTAAGTCAAAATGCACTATATTCTCTAAGCAGTGGATCACAGAATGTGTTGAAATCGAATCATAGAGAACTTTCTAACCACACTGAACTCAATATGCCAAATGTTGAGAAATGTAAACAACGTAGAATTTTGGATCATCTAATATCAACGCATGGTACTATGGATAGTTCCTAAAAATTTGTATTTGGGTTTATTTTGTTAATATGCAAACCTGAGAGTGACCGATTTAGTTTTCAAGATACAGTATTTGTCCACTTGTTTATTACTGGAACCTTAATGGAATGAAGCTGTAGTAAGTGAAAAACATGTAAATTATTTATTCTAATTGAATGAAAACTTTATATAGACAAAAAAGAGCGTTATTTTGCGTTTGCGTGTTTTAATTGTAGTGTAGTTAAAAAATTAGCTTTAATATTCTCATTAATGACTCTTGCGATAATTTTTTATCGACTCATCTTTCAAAGACTAAATTTTCGTTATTCAATTTTAATAAAGCTCTCTCTGGTGAGGATTGTATTTCAAAAATGTGTTGCAGGCAAATTGGCTGCTGACTATTTTGAAATGCAGGTAACGACAATAGAACCCAGGCTAGACAATAACACAGTGTGTTGCTTTCTCTACTGTAGATCAGAAAAAGCAGCATCTTGTTACGGTATTCTGCGCAAACACGAAAGAAAACAGTAAGAGGAAGTACAAAAATCATTTACGCTGAATACCGCAACAAAACGGGGATGGAATGGTAGAATTTGTGTTAGCTCAAAAACGTTGGAGAGGGGTGTGGGTAAAATAGGAAGAACACATTGGAAACCTCTGTAAAACTATATTGTTAACATCGAATCTTGAAAGACTATTTACAAAACAATAAAACAAATAAGTTGCGTAATCGTTTGTTATGTGCTAGTAAACAAAGAGTCATAACATAAGCATATAAAAATGGGTAAGCAAAATATATAACATCTTATAGCCTAAATACTTACAATGGTTTACCGTAAATACATATAAAAGAAAATTAAGCATAAACTGTACAGTAAATCTAGAAAAAGAAATATATACATAAGTTATCTATACAAGCTGCATTGTGAAGTGCACCTCCTCAAGAAATAGTATAACCTTAAAATTAGACACTCTAACTTAAATTAGTCAAATATTAAGTACTTTTAAAGTGATGCGTAAGTTCTTTTAGTTAATGTTTATACAGAAAGACAAAGTAAAACGAACTCTAACACAAACTTTGAGTAGTTAAATTTTTCATTTAAAGAATGATTATTACATTGTCGCTCGTGCATTGTGATGTGTTGGTAATGTGGTGTTGGTAATTTAATGGATAAGCTTGAGTAGCAGCAAATCAAATGTCTATACTCCACAGCAGCATAAAAGAATTGCGAAAATAAGAAAACTGTACCTTGAACTAGTTGGCTTCGTATCATGTTGTGGATGGAAAAATGCGACTGCATTTCTTTATTGGCTGCATGCTGGAACCACCAACTTTAGTTATACTATCACCGAAAGCATTTTTAATAGCGCGAATTTACAACGTGTATGTTCCGTAAGAGGATGTTGTATTCAATCTTTAATCGTCTCTTAAAGCACGGTCTCTATTTTATAAGGGCAGAATCATGTATGAGGGTAGGGTATTTGAGTTTCAAAGATACCGCCGAAGAATCATGTGTGCAGAATTTCCAGACAACGGCTGCCGAAATACAAATTGTAGCAGCTTGCCAACAAGCAGACAACACAATTATCAAAAGATTTCTAGACAAGGGAAAACAATCTTGTTACTTTGTAACATCTTAACAGCTGCAGAATACCAGATAACAAGTCCATTGTAAGCAGATGTAGACAGGTGGTAAGTGGTCTTATCTTTTAGAAGAAAGCTGTGCATTTACATGCACCTTTTAATTAAAATGTAATCACTGCAGGTGCTAGGAAATCTTGTAACTACTTTGTAACATAATGTTTCCTAAGCAGCTGTTTGATTTTATAAGGCACTTTTGTATAGAGTAATTACTTGAGAAATTTTATAAAATAACACTAATTCAAGTGGCGGGAAATCGAGCTTGTTGAAAAATTTTTGTGCGTTATAAAAATGAATGCAGGAAAAATTGTTGGCAGGGTTTTGAACGTAACAAATTCCCCCCCCTAGCAAAATTAAAAAAGTCGGGGTAGGAAGCAGAAGCAACGGAGCGGGTAGTATACCAATAAAACAAAGCAAAAGAAAATTCGTTATAAGAAAAACTTAAATACCGATAAAAGAATTTTTATCCGGGCTTGGAGGACCAGTACACACTAATAGGATAAATAAATAAAAAAAATCTTACTAAACTACAAGAAAAACTCAAGAACTAACACAAAAGAATTTTTATCCGGCTTGAAGAACCAGTCACCGGACCAAGTCAAGAAGAGTAAAGGATATAGGAAAAGGGAAAGGTATAAGTTATCAATCATCGAGGACAAAGATGGAATGGCCTAACACTGCAAAAAGTCGTCGAAGATATCTCTAGTAAAGAAACAGTAACGTTTTCCACCTCAAGAAAAAAAAATAGGTTTCTCGCGAAAAAAACCCAAAGTAAGAAAAGAAGTAAGGAGGAAAACTTACAGTACAAGCCAATATGAGACAATAAATGTCAAGCCTCAAAGTATGCCAGGGGAACAAGAGAATGCTGGATAGAAAAGTTGAAATACTTCAAGCTGTGGTAACAAAGACTCGTATTAAACGAACTACCGAAGAAAAGAATAGCTAACTATGCCTAAAAGTCGACTAAGTCGTGGTTTCCGAAGAAAAGAAAAAGATCTAGAAAGCATCTACCACAGGAAGCAGATTGAAAAAAATTTAACTAAGTTCATAAGAGAACTAGAGGTAAGAAAACCAGCAGAAGGAACGGGAAAGGAAGGTGGACCAAAAGGAATGGAGAAGTGAAACTAAAAATAAAAAAAAACTAACCTAAAAATAAAACTAGAACTAAGTAGTACCAAAACTAAAGAAAAAACAATGTAAAATGTGTGTGTGTGTGCGCGCGCGGGTACGGGTGTGGGTGGGTGCGTGCGTGTGTGTGTGTGGGCGCGCGCGCGCGTGCGTGCGTGCATGCGTGTGTGTATGTTTTGGACCGCTTTAGTCGGCTCTTACGACAGGCAGGTCATACCGTGGGAATATTCTAATCCCGGACCCACACGGGGTTGGGGTACAAGGAGAGAACAAAAGAATGGAGAACCAAACAGAAATGTGTATGTGTATGAAGTGTGTGTGTGTATGTGTTAGATTGCTGTAGTCGCCTCTTACGACAGACAGGTCGTACCGTGGAAATATTCTAATCCCGTACCCACACGGGGTTGGGTAAGTACGAGGAGCAAAAACAAAAGAAGAGACATAAAACCAATGAGAACAATAAAATTATTCGAAAACAAGAAATTGTAAAGTCCAAAAATCGAGTCCTAAAGGCATAGTAAGCATAGAAATTGGGGTCGTGGGGACTAGTAATTGGGCTAAAGACGTTTCTGTTGCCAGAAGGAAAACGAAGCAAGATCAAAGACATTCGGGTTGTGCCGACCTACATCTTCGTATTCGAAATCAATATAGAATATTTTTTTCCTCTTATTTCTTTTGTTAACCGGTTTCGTTGGTTGAGATACCGGAGCAAGGGATAGTATTGGTTGGGCGGTTTTCCGCGAAACAGGATTAACAGGGGTTGCAGTAGTTGTAACACGCGTTTGAGAAGATGGTGGCAAGGGTGGAGGTAGTAGTGGTTTAGGAAAGTCAGTAGGCATCATGGGAGGAAACATTTTGCTTTTAGCATTGTTTATAGGAGAGTCAGTGATAGAAAAGGATCAGCATTGGCTGTCAAAGTATCAATGTTAGGAAAGATAACAGTGTTGGTCGTAGGAGTATCAACCTCAGGAAGAGGAACAGAATTCGATAACACTTCAGCAACATTACATAGATGAACATAATCAGGTAGAATTTCATCAACATTTGATAAAGGAGCAGAATTAAGTAGAATTTCATCTACGTCAGATAAAGGAATAGAAGCAGGCAGAACTTTAGCCACAATAGGAACTGCTTTTTTGACAACAACAGCAACAGGCATCATAGATACAGGTTTACTAATTTCGACAGGACCTTCTCTGTCAGTATTGGAAGTTATCGTCACTTCAGCCACCTCTGTTATTGCAGGCACGACATTAATTTCTTTGGTAGAATCGTTTAAGAAAGCAGAAACAAAGTCTTGAGTTGCTATCTGCAAGTGACCATGTTGAAGTATGGGCTCAATTCGTGGAGGAGGTACAGAAGAGAACGTAGAACTAGAAACAGAAGAGATTTGGTTCTTATTAGAAGTAGGATGGCAGTTCGGACAAATGCATCGAGTAACTCCCTTATGTCCATCTTAAAGTCTGCCATTTAAATACGATCAAAAATATAACAGCCAAAAGAATACGTTAGAACAAACGCGAAGGAGGAAATTGTAATCCTAACGCACCGAATTAAGACAAATAGAATCTAGAAATAGAAATTGGGCACCAGTGTATTCACCAAAAAAGAACTTAGTCGCCAGCAAAAACACAATTCTGGTAACTCGGCAAATCAAAAGTCTATCGTAATTTCAATAGTAACATAAACCCTTCAAAGAAGATATGTTAGCTTTCATCACGTTCTAATTAACATGCAAGCATTCGTGATTATTAATTTGTATGCGTGCTTAGAAGCAGCAGGGAAAAATAAATTCAATAACGTCGAATAAGCAAAAGATAATTACTCAGATCCTTTTAGAAGTGTAACGCAATTGTTAACCAGTAATTACAAAGTATCATTGTAGTATCCTTAAAATATTTAATTACGATGTCAGGTTTGAGCTTTGTATATTTTTAGTTGAAAGTGCAGCGTACAGATTTTTAATCGCAGAAAAGACTTCGGATAAACTCACTTAACAAGCAATAAGTATAGTTAGTCGAAAGAGTTTTTAGAAGTGTAGACGTTTGTGATACGCACCGGTGTTTTAAGTTCCTTTTTCAAAGAGCATTATTTTGTATCTTCAGAAAGCTTAATGTATGAGTCTGATTACGTGAGATGCAACCTACAAGTATTGAATAACAGTGAGGCGTTAAACTGAATGGGTTTTGTGTATATTTTTTAGTTGAAAGTGTGGTGCAGATAAACCGCGATGGTGTTTTTAGTGCCGTTGAAATTTCAGCAATGAAAGATATGCTGTAATTAATTGTAGTGTAATTGTTAGAAACTTGGTTGAGAATCTCTCCAGTCAACGTATCATCTGTGCAGAAGGAATAAAAAATATTTCAATAAGTGTTTAAATATTTAGTTACAAATTACTTGCTTATATCCCGTATATGTATGGACATTTATAATTATCATTGAAAGATAACCAGCGTATGTCTGACTTTATGTTATATCAATGACATAAACCCCTAGTAATTCAGGTGTATGTACAGAAAAATTGGAGGCGAAACGTAGAATATGAAAGAGGTTTCCAAAAAGCTGGGACGAATCTTCAAGTAAACGAATGGTTTCAGAAAAATAGCAAGTTTTAAGTAGATAAAGAAAGGTTTTGAAATAGGGCCTCAGGTTGGGTTTGCCAAAAATATATGCTACGGTATTCCGCGCAAACACGAAAGAAAACAGTAAGAGGAAGTACAAAAATCATTTACGCTGAATACCGCAACAAAACGGGAATGGAATGGAAGAATTTGGCTAGCTCAAAAACGTCGGAGAGGGGCATGGGTGAAATAGGAAGAACACATTGGAAATCTCTGTAAAACTATATTGTTAACATCGAATCTTGAAAGACTATTTACAAAACAATAAAACAAATAAGTTGCGTAATCGTTTGTTACCTGTTGGTAAACAAATTGTCATAACATAAGCATATAAAAATGGGTAAGCAAAATATATAACATCTTATAGTTGAAATACTTACAATGGTTCATATAAAAGAAAATTAAGCATAAACTGTATAGTAAATCTAGAAAAAGAAATATATACATAAGTTATCTATACAAGCTGCATTGTGAAGTGCACCTCCTCAAGAAATAGTATAACCTTAAAATTAGACACTCAAACTTAAATTAGTCAAATATTAAGTACTTTTAAAGTGATGCGTAAGTTCTTTTAGTTAATGTTTATACAGAAAGACAAAAGAAACAGTAAAACGAACTCTAACACAAACTTTTAGTAGTTAAATTTTTCATTTAAAGAATGATTATTACATCGTCGCTCGTGCTTTGTGATGTGTTGGTAACGTGGTGTTGGTAATTTAATGGATAAGCATGAGTAGCAGCAAATCAAATGTCTATACTCCACAGCAGCATAAAAGAATTGCGAAAATAAAAAAACTGTACCTTGAACTAGTTGGCTTCGTATCATGTTGTGGATGGAAAAATGCGACTGCATTTCTTTATTGACTGCATGCTGGAACCACCAACTTCAGTTATACTATCACCGAAAGCATTTTTAATAGCGCGACTTTACAACGTGTATGTTCCGTAAGAGGATGTTGTATTCAATCTTTAATCGTCTCTTTCAAAGCACGGTCTCTATTTTATAAGGGTAGAATCATGCATGGGGGTAGGGTATTTGATTTTCAAAGATACCGCCGAAGAATCATGTGTGCAGAATTTCCAGACAACTGCTGCCGAAATACAAACTGTAGCAGCGTGCCAACAAGCAGATAACGCAATTTTCAAAAGATTTTTAGACAAAGGAAAACAATTTTGTTACTTTGTAACATCTTAACAGCTGCAGAATACCAGATAACAAGTCCATTGTATGCAGATGTAGGCAGGTGGTAAGTGGTCTTATCTTTTAGAAGAAAGCTGTGCATTTACATGCACCTTTTAATTAAAATGTAATCACTGCAGGTGCTAGGAAATATTGCAACTACTTTGTAACGTAATGTTTCCTAAGCAGCTGTTTGATTTTATAAGGCACTTTTGTATAGAGTAATTACTTGAGAAATTTTATAAAATAACACTAATTCAAATGGTGGAAAATCGAGCTTGTTGAGGAATTTTAGGGCGTTATAAAAATGAATGCAGGAAAAATTGTTTGCAGGGTTTTGAACGTAACAATCTACTAAAAAATTCAAATGAGCCCAAATTTTGATTACATCTTTATTGTAACTGGAAGCAATGTCTAAAAGTCTCGATCGTGGTTTACTAAACTCGGATTTTCTCAGGTATCTGACATTTCGTAAGTCTTAGAGCTTTTGCATTATTACAAAAAATAAAGAATGGAAATTCTCCAAACAAATGGTTATACATCTTTACCGTACAACCAACAATTTATTAAATAACACACAGTTAAATCATGCTGCATGTTGATGCAAGGAACATGAAAAACAGCTTTTATTGTATTTCCAGTTATGCTCACAGCTGTTGTGATAAACATTTTAATTGTCTATGGGAATTCGTATTCCCTATAGTAGGGGATAAAGAATACTACTATAGTAAGCCTGCTTATCGTAAAAGGCGATTAAAAGGCGCAGCAAGGGGCAGCAGCCTTGCTGGCTAAAAGATATTGGAGGAGGGTCGGTTGGTCTCGGGCGATCCTCAATAATTTACAAGCTTGTTGGGGGTTGGCCGTGACGGATACGGCTTTTTGCTAAAATCTTTAAAAACTGCGTTGTGGAAAGATATGGGAGCCTACCACAATATTTCCCAGGTGTGCGTGGCCTAAAACACGAAATAGATATGATGGAGAGCTCACAAGTAAAATTCTTGTCCGGAGGTAAAATACTCCCTCATTCGGATCTCCGGGAGGGGTACTTGGGGCTCGTCATCGTAAGAATATAAAACAACAGTTTGATTTAGTGATAGGGACTTGGAATGTAAGGTCATTACTCAGAGTAGATAAGTTAACGAATTTATTAGTCGAAATGAGAAAGCAAAAGCTGGACATTTTAGGTATTAGTGAGGTGAGATGGCCAGATAGTAATGACTTTTGGAAGGATAATTATAGAATAATTACAACTTCTTCAACTAATGCACAGGCAGGCGTAGGAATAGTGTTAGATAAAAGATTAGGGCATAAAGTTAAAGAGTACTTACAATTTAGTGATAGAATAATTATGGTTAGATTGAGTACAAAACCCACAGACACTGTTTTAGTACAGGTTTACATGCCAACAACTCAGTACGAGGATGAGGAAGTAGAAAAGGTATACGAGGATATAAATAGTATAGTGAGAAAAGTAAAAGGAGATGAGAATTTAATAGTTATGGGCGATTTTAATGCATCAGTGGGAGAAGGTAGTGAGGGAAAAATGGTAGGAAAATTTGGGTATGGCAGACGAAATGATAGAGGAGAAAGATTAGTTGAGTTTTGCCAGGAACATAGATTAGTAACTGTAAACACCCTATTCGAACAACATGTTAGAGAAGATATACCTGGAAAGCCCCAGGTGATAGAGCTAGATACCAAATAGATTATATTTTAGTTAAACAAAGATTTAGAAACCAAGTTAAAACTGTCGTAGTTATCCAGGGGCTGACATAGATAGCGATCATAACTTAGTTAAAATGAAGTGTAAACTAAAATTCAAAAATTGAGAAAGGTGAAAAGAGAGGATGGGATCTAGGTAAGCTTAATGATAGTAGGGTAAAGAGGAATATAAACAAGTATTAGATAATAAGAGCAAAGAGATAGCTGTAGGAGGAACGTAGAAAATAGATGGAAAGAAATAAAACTGACGGTACATGATACAGCAACACAGACTATAGGTAAGAAAAAAATAGAAGCTAGAAAACCGTGGGTAACAAAGGAGATATTAGATTTAATAGAGAATAGAAGAAAGCTTAAACCTTTCAGAGAAGTGGATAGTGAAAGGAAGCAAAAATATAATACAGTTAGAAATAAGATAGTACATGAGTGTAGAAAAGCTAGAAATAAATGGATGGAGGAGAATTGTAAGGGAATACAAGATGATTTGATAGTAGGTAAGACAGACAGGGCTTACAGGGCAGTTAAAAGTTTTTGGGAAGATAGGAAAAAATATAATGGTATTAGAGACGAGAATAATGAGCTTCTAATAAATAAAGTTGAGGTAGCTGATAGATGGAAAAGATATTTAGAAGATTTATATAAGAGAGACGATATGGATGAGTTAGAGAACGACCAAGAAGAGGATGTAGAAATAGGGTTCTTAATATTAAGAGAGGAATTTGATAGAGCTATTCGGAATCTTAAATTAAATAAAGCGCCAGGGATAGACGATATTCCATAGAATTAATAAAATATGCAAGTCAGAAAACTTTGGACAGATTATATGAACTAATAAATGTAATATATGACACAGGTGAGGTTCCAATAGATTTCGAAAAAAATATTATTATCCCAATCCCAAAAAAGTCAGGAGCTGATAGGTGTGAGAATTTTAGAACGGTTAGTTTAACTTCTCATGCTTCCAAAATACTAACAATAATAATTAAAAATAGAGTAGAAGCTTTGACTGAGAATTATTTAGGCGAAGACCAATATGGTTTTCGTAAAGACATAGGGACTAGAGAACCGATACTAATGATTAGGGTAATTATCGAAAAAGGTTACAAAAAATAAAAGACTCATTTCGCGTTTGTAGATTTAGAAAAGCATTTGATAGGGTTAATTGGATTGTTATGTTCAGGGTTTTGCAAAAATAGGAATCTCTCATAAAGATAGAAAAATTATTTACAGTCTATATAAAACCAAAGCGTAGTAATTAGATTTGATGAAATAGAAAAGGAAGCTAAGATTAGAAATGGTGTTAGACAGGGTTGTATACTGTCTCCCTTGATTTTTAATGTTTATATTGAGGAAGCTTTAAACTTAGCCAGAGAGAGAAAAGAGATAGGTATTAGTGTACAGGGACAGAAAATAGACATGTTACGTTTGCAGATGATATAGCCATTATAGCAGAGTCTAGAAAAGAGTTAGGAGAGTTTTTAAATATTTTAGATGAGATACTACGGAGTAACTATAGTATGAGAATTAACTCGGTAAAGACAAAGATAATGACAAGTGAGTTACAGCCTAGTTCTAAACCAAAATTAAAAATAGGTAATATCGAGTTAGAGGAGGTAGATGAATTTTGCTATTTAGGTAGTATAATTACAAAGGATGGACGTAGCAGAAGGGATATAGTAGCTAGAATAGCTCAAGCTAGAAAAATGTTTTAAAAGAAAAACTTACTAATAGCTAATAGTATTAGTTTAGATAATAGAAAAAGTTTCTTAAAGTCGACGTATGGAGCGTTCTACTATACGGTAGTGAGACTTGGACAATTAAAGAAGTAGATAAGAAAAGATAGAAGCTTTTGAAACTTGGTGTTATAGGAGAATGTTAAAGATTAGTTGGACAGATAGAGTAACAAACGAGGAAGTTTATAGAAGGATAGGTGAGGATCCCTGTATGTGGAAACAATTGAAGGTCAGGAGAGATAGAATGATAGGGCACCAGTTAAGACATGAGGGACTATTTAGTAAAGTCTTAGATTATAGACTACCAAATAAAAATAGAGTAGGAAGGCCTAGACAAAGCTATATTAGTCAAATTATTAGAGATTTAGGTTGTGAAGGGTATGTAGACCTTTTTAGACTAGCTCAGAATAGAAAAGAATTTAGAGCTGCGTCAAACCGCCTTTAAGTAAGTTCGAAAACAAAACAAATAAAAATAAAAATCAGTTAACTAAATGTCACCAGGACATAACTCACAATTAGTTAGCGGTCTGGCATGTTGGTAGCGTTTCGTTGCTTAAGCCTTACCATAACATATAATTTAATAAACGTCACCATGACATAACTCACAATTAGGTAGCGGTCTGGCATGTGGGTAGCGTTTCGTTGCTTTAGCCTTACCATAACATATAATTTAATAAACGCCACCAGGACACAACTCACAATTAGGTAGCGGTCTGGCATGTTGGTAGCGTTTCGTTGCTTAAGCCTTACCATAACATATAATTTAATAAACGTCACCATGACATAACTCACAATTAGGTAGCGGTCTGGCATGTTGGTAGCGATTCGTTGCTTAAGCCTTACCATAACATATAATTTAATAAACGTCACCAGGACACAACTCACAATTAGGTAGCGGTCTGGCATGTTGGTAGCGTTTCGTTGCTTAAGCCTTACCATAACATATAATTTAATAAACGTCACCATGACATAACTCACAATTAGGTAGCGGTCTGGCATGTGGGTAGCGTTTCGTTGCTTTACCCTTACCATAACATATAATTTAATAAACGCTCACCAGGACACAACTCACAATTAGGTAGCGGTCTGGCATGTTGGTAGCGTTTCGTTGCTTAAGCCTTACCATAACATATAATTTAATAAACGTCACCATGACATAACTCACAATTAGGTAGCGGTCTGGCATGTGGGTAGCGTTTCGTTGCTTAAGCCTTACCATAACATATAATTTAATAAACGTCACCAGGACACAACTCACAATTAGGTAGCGGTCTGGCATGTTGGTAGCGTTTCGTTGCTTAAGCCTTACCATAACATATAATTTAATAAACGTCACCATGACATAACTCACAATTAGGTAGCGGTCTGGCAAGTTGGCAGCGATTCGTTGCTTAAGTCTTACCATAACATATTATTTAACACTTTTCATTTTTGAAGCGGATAACCAGGTTATATTTCATTTCCTTATAAATGGTAATCATGTAAACATGTTAGAGTTCTTTAACAACCACCAGGTTGCTAATATCTATGTAGAGTCAGCTGGATAGGAAAAAGATAGAAGGATTTAGGAAGATCTAGACCAAACTATATTAGTCAAATTATTAGAAATTTAGGTTGTGAAGGGTATGTAGAGCTTTTTTAGATTAGCACAGATTAGAAAAGAAGTTAGAGCTGCGTCAAACCGACCTTAAGTAAGGTCGAAAACAAAATGATGATGATGGGAATTCGTAATGAAGTCGCTTTTTGTTCTTGTTATGATAAAGTCGTGTGTGTGTGCGTGCGTGCGCGCGTGTGTTGGTGTGTGTGCGCGCGCGGGCGTGGGTGCGTGCGCGCGTGCGTGCGTGTGTATTTAAAATTCAGTTTAGTTTCTTGTTAATGTGTATTACTGTAAATTTCCAGTTCTTTTTCATCTCTTTTCGTATTGCAAATAAAACCACAAGCATACTAATAGCGGAACCTGCAATTTACCAGCTGGGTAAGTGACTTTAATGTTTCCTTTTCATTTCACGTTACTGTTAATCACGCACCGTTATCGGTGTTCTTGCTGCTTCAGAGCTATTCGAAGGAAAGTCAAATATTATAATTTATATTACATTTCATTTACATCTGATAAAGGGGTTGTATTATATGACCGGATTTCAATCAGCTACGCATATGTACGTTAAAGACAGTGATAAATTCAATTTCATTTAGTGAAGTTCGCATTTTAAAACGTCGAAAACAAACATTATTCTAGCTATTGCAGCATATCAAGTTATTACTCCCTGTATGTTTGTTGTGGTTTGTTAACTATTCTTTTTAATCGTTCTTGAGAATAAAACCACATATTTGTTAAAATGATCTTTATTTACGTTTCGATCCATGACCTAGGATCGTTGTCAAAATAATACAAAATTTTAAGTTTGACATTTATGACACAAATTGAAGGTGACTTTGATTTATTAATTTTTGATTTGAATACATTAGGTGAAAATTTTAAAGTTTAGAAGAATGAGTACTTTCAATTTGTACTGCGTGCTGGGAACGGCTTTTTTAAAAAGAAAGAAAGAAAGAAAAGCATATCAAATTGTCGTCCTTTTTGCTTGTGGGCATTCCGAGTTCAAGTGTGACACACTGACAAATTATTTTGAATTACAGGAGAGCGATTAGTTTCCATTTACGCATTTATTACGTTACATTTCTATAGAATATTTTCGAGGTATTTTACATTACATTTTTATGGGGGTTGTGTATTACATATCAATGTCATTGTTCTTACAATTTGAAAATGGCCGAATTTAGGAAACTTGAAAGACAAAGGAGAACTTACATTCAACGCATTACAAATTTTTATCAAATTTCTATTAAAGAGCCTACTGATGCCACTTTCCTGGCCGAATTTAAAGTGAACAATGCTCATCTACAAATTTCTTTCGACCGTTTTTATGGGTTACACAACGAAATAATAGGTTTAGTCGACGATGAAACATTTTCTGTTCAGGAAAGATTCGTCAACAAACAGAAAATTTCTATCACGCAATTAAAGTTGCATTTTCAAAATTGTGTGCAATAACTTCGAAAGACCCACCTGCGAGGTTTGTTACAGTTATGTCTAGTGTAAAATTACCTCCTCTAAAGGTCAAAGGCGTATGTGGCCAACTTTTTATGACCTTTTTGAAAATATAGTTAATGCTAATCAAAATAAATTGGAACGCTTGGCACGATACAAATTAAAATAATTAATACCCCTTTACCACAAAAAACATTGCTAAAAAACTAAATACGTATTTTGACCACTGTGGTCATCATCAGTAGTAAACTTAAAAAATAAAATGCATTAAAAATTAAAAGTTGTTCAGCAAACCCTACCAAGGATATTCTCACCACATAGGCTGAAGTGATTCTTCCCAACAAACAATTTACTAAGATTTGTTTTGAACATCGGAGGATATTCTCCTTACCAAGTGTTACGTGCCAATAAATTGGCACTAAACATTCCCTAGTTTTAGCTTTGATGTGCGGAAGTTTTTGCGCCTTAAAATTCAAAAGACTCGGTGCGCGTATTTCCGTCACGTCAAAAGTGGGTTGGGCGAATAATTTCGCGCCGACGCGTGAAAGGACAGAAAGGTGGGGTTTTTCCGATGGGCTCTGTAACGTGGCTTTTTTCCTTGGACCTTCGTGAAGAGCGGTTTGGTCAGGTATCGTATCGTGCCTTATCTTTATTTATGTAGATATCCTTGCCTGATTATCTTTGTTTGTCGCCCTTATACCTGTTCCTGTCTTTCCCTACATAGGTAGAGGTCATTTGTAGTCGTTGGCTGAACCGCATTCCACGCCGGAGCACCATCTTTAAACACTCCGGAGTGGAGCCCTGAGATCGAGTCGAAGCTATTTGGATGGACGTAGGCGTACCCTCCGTTAATTGCCTTAAAAGGGGCCATCAGTAGCCCTGATGGACTTCAACAGAAGCCAACTTTAACCCAGGGACATATTCATGTGAGTATTTCGCTGTTATAAACTATTGTCTTAAATTTATATTTTCCTATAATTGCGTATTAAATTTGTGCATTGGTGACGTCATTGGCAGATGGGCGCGCCGAAATCTGTACAAAGATTAGCGTTACCAACCGCCCGTGGCGTCGCTTTTTCCGTGCTTGCACGATTGCTATTATAAACCTTTAAATTGTGCAATTATGACTTTAAACTGTAAGACAAGTAGGCTGGTGATCTCTACAAAATAAAATGAATTGTTGCCTTAATAAACAAAATCATTTAATTTATACTAAAATTAAAACTGTTTTAGTGGAACCAAAGTTGATCATGCGTTCCCATTGGTTGTTAAGGTAATAGAAAAAGCAATCCAGGTGACGCTATTGGACCCTTGAGTATTTAAGAGGGGTCCTTTGTGTTTAACTATTTTGATTAATTCATATGCATTTAGGGAGGAATATGTTGGCACCCCCTTCAACAGTCTTAACTTCCTCTAGTTTAAATGGGTGGCTGGTTTCAAAAATATGTTTAGCGACTTGAGATCTTTCATTTTTACCATATTTGAAATAAGCAATGTGCTCTTTAAATCTAGTTGTAACATTTCTCTTAGTCTGACCAATATGTTTTTGAGAACATCCTAGTCCCGAACAGCTGATCTCATAAATCTCCGACTTTTGCAACTTATTCGCTTTGTCTTTTGCATTACAGATTTCTAATTTTATCAGTATTATTATAAGCAATTTTGAAATTGAATTGTTTAAATATTTTATTATGATCATTAGTGATGCTGTGAAAAGGAAGTTTGACAAATTTGACTAATTCATTAGTGGTGCTAGGTTGCAGAGTCGTTGATTTACGGATGTTATTTCTATTCTTACATTTTCTTAGAATATTATCTACAATAACTGCAGAGAAACCATTGTGAATCGTTATTTGTTTAATAAGTGCAAGTTCCTTATTAAACCTGTCGCAATTTAAAGGAAAATTAATTAATCTGTTCACCATAAAATGGAAAGCCGCCAGTTTATGTTGTAAACTGTGGTTGGAGGAGGATAAAATAAAACGATTCACATTAGTTTCTTGCCTATAAATATCAAATTCTAGTTTGTTATCGTTTCTAATTGCTAGTGTATCTAGACATGGCAATTACCTATTATTCTCTAGTTCGTATGTGAATTTTATGCTTTTGAATTTAATTCATTAAGGAAATTATCAAAATTTGATATGTAAGTTTCAAAAACAGCAAAAGTGTCATCCACACACCTTATCCACATTCTTGGGAAATTTTTGGAATTCTCTTTAAACTCAGTTTGCGTTACTACTCCTTTTCTGTGCTTTTATGTATTCATAAATCTAAACGAAAAGCGATAAATACCAATAATGTATAACGTAATTTATTCTCATGTCGTGGTTCAAAATAAGGTACACTGAATTCGTAGAATGCAGAAAATAATACAAAACAAAATCAACTTAATCTCTATTTCTCTACAGCCTGAAAACTATTAACTAACTCGATCGGCGTCTTACCAATCTATCCCCACTCGCCCCAACCAAAACAACGAACCAACACACTTGTTCTTTCCACTCGCTTCCTTACTTCGAATCGCGGTGCGAAATTCGGATTTATGCAGCGCAATATTCGCATGTACCATAGCCACATTACAAGTTTCAAAGTGCGACATAAACAAATTAGCTATGAATGATGAAAGGGTGTTTCTCATTGCTGTTCCTTCATGTTGTTCGTACAAAAAACTGGAAATGCTTCACCTTTAATAGATTCCATAGTGGTTAATGAGTCCTCAAAAATCTTTAATAATGAAGAATTGGCTTTTCTTGATCGAGGCTTAAAATTTGGGTTAGAACATATGAAAATCTCTTTAGAAGATATTATTGTAGGAATTGAGAGCTCTATTTCAAGGTTAGATGATGAATCAAAAAGTTTCATTAGGAATGCGTGCAAAATTCAACTATCGAATAACTTGCGTTCCTCTGTAAGAGAAGAACTTCTGATTATTAAAGAATTACGAGAAAAAGATTGCTTTTATTTAAAAGCGGACAAGGATAATAGGCTGGTCATTCTAGACAAACAGGAGTATGTTGATAGAGTAGAAACTTTGATATCTAAGGGTCCTTATAGATAAGGTGACCAGATGTCCCGTCCCGCTTTTGGCTTTTGTCCCGCAACGTTTTTCAAAAGTCCCTACTTTTAGAATTAAGTATGGACATCAGAAAAATCAAATTTAGGTGTTGAAACTTTGAAAGCCATTTTATGTGTCAAATATAATTTGACAAATTCTTGTAAAGATTTTTACAATTACGTTTTGAAGGACATGTAAATAATCTAATTAAGCGTTCATACATAATTTTACGCAAGTTTTATTTAAATAAAGATATTTTAAGTTATAATCATCGTGTGCTATTGTGCGAATCATTAATTTTGTCTCTGTTTAATTATTGTGATGTTGTATATGGTCCTTGTTTAGATTATAATACTTCCCTACGCATTCAGAGGGTCCAAAATGCTTGTCTAAGATTTGTTTACGGTTTACGAAAGTATGACCATATTTCTAATTTTTTGCGAGAATCAGGTTGGCTGAATATGGCTAACAGTTTATACACATCGCACTCTAACCTCGCCCACAACACCAGAATATATAAAGTCTTTACTAAAACCGCGTCGTTATTACCACTGTATTAACTTAAATCACTCGATCTATTGCATATTGAGCGTCACACCTCCACCTTCTACCAAAGATCGTACCATTATTCGGCTGTTGCATTATACAATTCTATCGATGCTTCTCTAAAGAATATATCAGTATACAGTTTCAAGAGATACTACAAAAAATATCTGATTAACCTACAATGATCTTACGCTTATTTCATTTATTTACTTATTCAGTACTGACTAGAGAAAGTATGAACACATAAATTCAGTCAACTGTGTGCTGCTGCTTGTTACGTTTGATGCTTGCTGTCTGTTATTATAATGTTACTTCAGGTTAAGTGGAAGAACAGTCTGTGACTGAACTTCGCCTGCACGATTTTGTATGTTTTTTTCTCATTCACTTTGTATATGTTAGTTTAGATAAATAAAGACGATAAATAAATAAATAAATATTTTAAAAAATGACAACAATTTACTGAAACAAATTCACTCAAATAAAAAATATGTCAAGGAATAAAATATTATACATTTTTTTATATTTGCAAATTGTACTTATGTTAAAAATAAAAAAATATTACGATATTATTTTTATTCTGTATGAAAATTTTTGTTGATACCCCTCCTTCAGAGTTGTCACGTTTTCCCCATCTAAAAATCTAACTTCTTTATAAACGAATAGTCACAAAGAGGAAAAATGAGATTCCTTTAAATAAAATGGCAAAAACAACAGATTCTGTTTGCAAGGAATGCCCCAACCTAATTTCGCCCACATTAAAATTATAATTCACAGTTTCAAACCCTGAAATTCGAAAAATGTACTGTTTGCCTAAAATTCGCATGAAAGGTAAATCGATGAGACCAATTATTTCAAGTATTAACTCACCGACTTATCAGTTATCACAGTGGTGGTCAAAAGAACTTAAGATATTAAAGATAAATAGTTTGGCTGTACAAAACTCTAGAGTTTATTAATAAAGTTAAGGATGTCACATAAGAAGACAATGAAACCTTAATTTCATTTGACGTCGGCTCATTATTGCCTGGTGTTCTTACTTTGACATATTTAATGGATGCTTTAATAAATAGTAACGTTCATGACGATAAAATCGAAGAATATATCAAGCTTGTTTCACATTGCATGTCCCAGAACTGTTTTCAATTTAACAAAATTGTACGAACAAAATGAAGGGACAGCAATGGGCAACAGGCTTTCATCAATCATAGCTAATTTATTTATGTTTCACTTTGAGACTGGGTTTAAAGAGAATTCCAAATACTGCCCAAGAATATGGATCAGATACATGGATGTCATTTTGCCGTTTTTGAAACTTCCATATCAAATTTTGATGATTTCCTTAATGAATTAAATTCAAAAGTTAAAAGCATAAAATTCACATAGGAGCTATAGAATAATGGGCAATTACCATTTGTATATACACTAGTAATTAGAAACGATATTAACTAGAATTTGATATTTATAGGCAAGAAACTAATGTAAATCGTTTTATTTTATCCTCCTCCAACCACAGTTTACAACATAAACTGGCAGCTTTCAATTTTTTTGGTGAACAGATTAATTAATTTTCCTTTAAATAACATCCATAAATCAACGACTTTGCAACCTAGCACCACTAATGAATTAGTCAAATTTGTCAAACTTCCTTTTCACAGCACCACTAAGGGTATAATAAAATATTTAAACAGTTCAATTTCGAAATTGCTTATAATAATACTAATAAAATTAGAGATCTGTTAGATAATCCAAAAGACAAAGTGGATAAGTTGCAAAAGTCAGGGATTTATGAGGTTAGCTGTTTGGGATCAGGATGTTCTCAAAAACATATTGGTCAGACTAAGAGAAATGTTACAACTAGATTTAAAGAGCACATTGCTTATTCCAAATATGATAAATATGAAAGATCTCAAGCCGCTAAACATGTTTTCGAAACCAGTCACCCGTTTAAACTAGAGGAAGTTAGACTGTTGAAGGCGGTGCCAACATATTCCTCCCTAAATGCGTATGAATCAACCAAAATAGTTAAACACAAAGGACCCTCTTAAATACAGACAAAGGTCCTATAGCGTCATCTGGATTGATTTCTCTATTAGCTTAACAACCAATGGGAATGCATGATTAACTTTGGTTCCACTAAAACAGTTTTAATTTCAGTATAGATTAAGTGATTTTGTTTATTAAGGCAACAATTCATTTTATTTTGTAGAGATCACCAGCCTACTTGGTAAGAAGAATATCCTCAGGTGTTCAAAACAAATTTTAGTAAATTGTTTGTTGGGAAGAATCACTTCAGCCTACATGGTGAGGTGAATATCCCTGTAAGGTTTTTCTGAACAACTTTTAATTTTTAATGCATTTTATTTTTTAGTTTACTACTGATGATGACCACATAGTTTTTTACCAATATTTTTTGTGGTAAAAGGGTATTAATTTTAATTAATGCTAATCACTCTATTTCAAAGGTATAAATACTCCAATATCTTTTAAGTTTTCTCGAGGACGAACCTCTAAAATTACACTCGGGTATTCCATTTCAAATAATGCTTTTGAGATGGCTTATAACAAGCTTATTAAAAATTATCAAAACAAATGCTTTTTGGTTTCTGACACTGTTAATAGCCTTGTGAAGGTTGTTTAAAAAGCGAAGTGGCTAAATATTTCCGTTTTCTATTGAATACTTTTACTGAATCTATTTCAGCATTAAAGGTTTTGCAGTTTAATACTGACGAATGAGATTTTTTGTTGAATTGAAAAGTTAGATGTTGTTTCATGTACAGATTTCGAATTGAAATACAGCCAAGTGGAAATTCCAACATTTGATAATATATTTTCCAACGACCACGTATGAAAACAACAGATTGCACACTACTTATTTATTTAGAAAGTGACGTATATCACTCTAGGGTGCGAAAGTAAATATCACTCTATAGTGTGAAAGCAAATATCACTCTAGAGTGCTAAAGTAAACATCACTGTAGTGTTGAAATGATTTTCAACTCTAGAGTGTGATGAACGAAATGAGATATTTAGTACATTAATTACCTAGACGTCTCAACATGCCCAATGCCAAAAACGCGATGTAGAGTTTGTTCGACATAACCACTAAACGATCGCACGACCTTGCATCAAGGCAAGGTGTTTAAGGGAAAGAGCAACAGTGTACGTTTATTTAAAATATCTTTCCTAATTTTTTTCATTAGTTGTGGTCGTTGGAAAAATCGTGTACAATACTCGTGTCGAAAGTGCCATTTCACATGCATGGGATTGTCGCACTCGGCTGGCGCCTCGTGTGACTCTCACACTCGTGTAAAATGGGCCACTTTCTACACTAGTAATGTAATATACTATTTCATTCCTAGAGAAAAATGTAAAACGCTTGAGTCAATTCAACACTTGAACATGTCCTAAAGTAAAAGTAGAGTTTTATGCACGTTAATAATTCACCAAAAATTAACACGAAATTCCATGCTCCTTTTCCAGCACTCTATAATGAAGCTCCTGTACGGAAGCTGCAACTTTCTCCAGTTACATGTCACATGTGTAATCTTCAAAATGTCCTAAATTTCTGGGCAAAAATTCCACTGATGGAATGACTTGTCAAACAAAAAAAACTATGCCTTAATTACTTGTACTCTTCACATTTCACAAACAATTCCACTTCTGCTTACAGTTGCTGCATTTGTCAGGTTTGCCAACACACTCTTTTACATCCTGTTTCACCTACAAAGTCTGCACATCATCATCAAGTTTCATTATCTACGGCTACTCCCAATAGTCAACATACTTCTACTGCCAGTGAGGTTCCTAGTAATTTTTCGAATCCCATGTACGGGATTGCTAATTTTCAACAAAATACCGTTTTATTAGCTGCCGCTCTTGCAGATATATACAATGGCTATGACCTGTTTGAGCATGTTCGGCTCTTAATTGATTCAGGTAGTCGATGTAATTTTATTACTGAAAGTTGCATACATTGTTTATGGTTAGCGTGGCCTGTGTTCTACTTTTATTTTTGGTCTTAAACAAATTAATTTCGTCTCTAATAAATTGTTAGTTTTTGTTTGAATAAACCCCAAGTTAAGGGTGATCTTACATTTTTGTTCAACGTTATTGTCGTTTCTAAACTTTGCTCCGATATACCTGCCTTTTCAATTGAAAATAATAAATGGACTCATTTAGAGTGTTTAAATCTTGCAGATAAATTGTATTTCAATTCTGGACATATCGATTTATTATTAGGCACAGAGGTATTT
This sequence comes from Platerodrilus igneus, assembly GCA_036346225.1. Lineage (NCBI taxonomy): Eukaryota > Metazoa > Arthropoda > Insecta > Coleoptera > Lycidae > Platerodrilus > Platerodrilus igneus. The sequence continues at coordinate 326,549 of JARFIW010001320.1, forward strand.
TCACTAATCATAAGGGAAGGCAAGATTATTGAAAACTCAGACCAATCTACTGCCACAAACACAGCGTTTGGATGGGTAGTTCTAGGAAAGGTTAAAAATCAGATTACTAATTTGCTAGTTCGCTCATTTATTACAGATGTTCAGATTCCTATAGAAGTTTCAATTCTCTGATTTTGGGAAGTAGAGCATATTCCTTCGAAAATAATTTCTTACGCCTGATTAAGTCGAGTGTGAAAAATATTTAGAAAAATAATTATACGCGATGAAACGTTGTTTTCAAGTTTCTCTTCTGTTTCGGGACAGTGATCCCAATTTAGATGATACATATTCACAAACAATTTGCCATTTCCTATTATTAGAAACTAGATTGCTTTAACTTCCTGAAATATATAATGCATATTATTGCACAATCGTTTAAGGTAACATGATTACGCAAATGTATCAAATACAAAATACGTTTAAAAGTGAAACAATGATCAAATTTACTTATAAAATATAAATAAAAGCAATGTACTCACTTAAATCGCACCTTACAGTTATATCCCAGGACCACTTGTTGTGGGTCACATCACGCCATTTGCTGAGTCCAAATTTATCCGTCCATCCTCTATTGCTCGTACGGAACGATAGGAGCAACCAGGTATAAGGAAGGACAGAAGGTAAGATAAGGAACCTACCACCTGAAAAGAGAAAAGACAGACACGCAACACCGGTAGATGTTATTGGCTTTAGGTCTCGTAGTTTTATGGCGTCGTATCACACAGCGCGCACTTGCGCCATTCACTCCACGCAGGTACGACTCGGGGACCACAGAAATTGACCAGTTTATTTAAAAATATTCGCGGGAACTTATTCACATATTGAACAATGCACATTGCCAATTTTGGCATGTAACAATTATCAATATCAAAAAGAATGCTTGGAAAATACTCAAAGAAAATTCTTAAAATTTATGTATCTAAAAATTTCTGGACATTATCCAGCTATAGGTATCGAATAGAGTGTTCTACTCTTACAGTTTGGTATGAAATCACTTGAGTATCGCCGAATATTTAATAGCTTGGTGTTTCTGTACTACATCAAAAGATTGACTGTATGCAGCTACTGTCCCTACTTCAGTTTAATGTACCGCGGTCTGGAAGTCGTAATACAGTGACATTCTATAATTGTACAGCATGCTCTAATCTGCTAATAAAACCTCCAATATACGTCATGTGTAATAACTTTAACAAGATTTATTCAGAATGTGATATCAATAATTGTACGCTGACAACACTTAAAGCAATTGTCAATAACAAGTTTTAGTTTAGCGCAACGCAAATTCTACGTATATTTAGATTGAAATTATATTTGTCTTATACTACAATAGTTTGTAACTCTTGCATTTATTTTTCTTTTTCTATAACTTGGGCATTGCCCTGTAATTGGATGTATATCTGTTGGATGATAAAGAATAATAATAATAATAATAATTAGTGTACACCCTTGTACGAAACGAAGTATACTTTCAGATATATGTAGAATTTTCGATCAAATTGGGTTAATTTTTTCTATATTACTTTCCACTAAATATTTAATGCAGTGTCTATAGAAATTAAAAATTGATTGGGATGAACCATTCCCTTAAAATATTATAGAAACATGCTCTCGGCTTAAAGCTGAATGTTCTCAACTTTCGGAATTTAAAATCCCGTATCACATTAATTTCAACAATAACTTCAGATGTGAATTACACGGATTTTCTGGAGCGTCCAGTATTGGTTATGCAGCTGTAGTTTATACACGCATTGTAACTGCAAATAGTATTTCGGTTTCTTTGGTGTGCACAAAGAGTTTAGTTGCTTCACTGAAAACTTTAAGTTTTTTTCGCTTAGAATTGCTGGGAGCTGTTCTCTTGACAAATTTAATTTCTTTCGTTAAGAAAACAAAATTTCTTTCGAAAGCGTTTACGCCTGGTCAAATTTTCAGATAGTGCTTGCCTGGTTAAATGCGTCTTCGAGCCATTGGAAGACATTTATTGCTAACAGGGTGAGTCACGTTCAAAAGCTTGTTCCTGTGTCGTCTTGTTATTATGTTCCGTCTCAATTGAACGCCGCTAACACGGCTTCAAGGGGTAATGTTTCCATGCAATTTATTTTCCCACGACATATGCCGAATGGTCCTAAAATTTTGTATACACTTAACAAAATGTGGACATGCTATACCGGTATGTTGATACAAGAAACATTAAAAACAGCTTTTATTGTATTTGCAGTTATGCTCACAGCCGTTGTGATAAACATTTTAATTGTCCGTGGGCATTTGTAATGAAGAGTCTCTTTTCGTTTTTCTTATGATAAAGTCGTGTCCACGTGTGTGTGTAGTTACATTTTATTACAGACGGATTATTTCGTATTTAAAATTCAGTTTAGTTTCTATTTAATGTGTATTAGTGTAAATTTCCAATCCTTTTCCATCCTTTTTGTATTGCAAAAAACCCGCAAGCATACTGATAACGGAACCTGCAATTTACCAGCTGGGTAAGTGACTTTAATGTTTCTTTTCATTTCACCTTACTGTTAATCGCGCTCCATTACCAGTGGTTCTGCTGCTTCAGAGCTATTCGAAGGAAAGTCAAATATTACAATTTATATTACATTTCATTTACGTGTGTTGCTTTCTCTACTGTAGATCAGAAAAAGCAGCATCTACTAAAAAATTCAAATGAGTCCAAATTTTGATTACACCTATATTTTAACTTGGGAAGCAATGTCTAAAAGCTTTCGATCGATATCGCGCTTGTGTTTTCAGTTTTTAAGATCGAGATTTACAAAACTCCGATTTTTTCAAGTATCTCACATTTCATGAGTCTTAGGGCTTTGCATTATTACAAAAAGTAAAGAATGGAAATTCTCCACGAAACGGTTATATATCCTTACCGTACAACCAACCATTTATTAAATAACATCCAGTTAAATCATACTGCATGCTGATGCAAGAAACATTAAAAACCGCTTTTATTATATTTCCAGTTATGCTCACAGCTGTTGTGATAAACATTTTAATTGTCTGTGGGCATTCGCTAATTAACAGTATATGCCTTATTTATAGATGTTTTCTGTCCAATTAACAATGAAGCACTATCACGCTAATGAATTTACAAGCACTAATATCTTGTTAAACTAAATTCTTAACCATAGGTCTATTAACAACACTAACACTATTATTTATTTATTACACTTTTGTCTATTTATGTATTCTACAAGCTGCATGTACATTAGACACCTTCATGTCATATAAGTTTATGTTTACTCTTGGACTTCCAAAAGCTCCACTATTTAACTTTATACGATATAATTTATATTCGACATTCTGATATAGACTAACTCTGTACTTCATCATCGGTCTTATTTCTACTCTGAATTAAAAGGATGATTCATGCTCCAGTATATCCTAGAAAATTCTAGGCTTCTGTAGGTTATACATTGCTTACGGCGCTTGTGTGTGTTTGACGGGTTGCCTAATAGTAGCTCGTAACAATATAGTTTATAGAACAAATCCAGTACCTTCAGATTTAGAATTAAAACGTATCAGATCTCGTATAATACATTTAAAGCAACGTTTAGACTTGTTATCATTACTTAAAGATGAACAGGCTAATGAAATCAAGCAAAATTTTTTATCTGACGTTCTCTTAATTGAAGGAGTCATTCTCGAAAAACTTAACTTAGATTCAGATGTAAATTTGCCTCCTGCTTTCTCAAATCTCACCATTTCGCAACCTGCTATCTCATCTCCGAAATCTATACCGGTTTATAAATGGGGTATTTCTTTTCGGGTTTCGATTCCCAAATTTCTTTAATGTCATTTCTGGACCGCGTAAACGGATTTTAAGATCTCATGTAACTGTACAGACCAAGATTTATTTGTCTCAGCAGGGGAATTATTTTCTGGTACAGCATTGATTTGGTATAGAAACATACAAAACCACATTTCTATCTGGGAAGAATTAGTTACTTGTTTAAAACGCGACTTCTTACCGCATGGGTATATAACTGATCTCTGGAATGAAATAAAAAATCGTACCCAGGGGCCTAATGAAAACGTAATCTCTTATTACCTCAATTGAAGCTTTATATGGCAGATTAGATAAAAAATCACCCGAACCTGAAATTATCGATCAATTTTTATGAAACTTAAATCCATATTTCTCTGAACACTTAGCTTTACAACATATCTCTTCTTTACCTCAATTTAAAAATGTATGCCGCTCTCTTCAAGAAGTAAAGTTACGTATAGATAAATATTGTCCACCCCCAACAAAACAATCTGGCCGATTAGAACCAGACTTAGCATGTCAGTCAGAATCTTCTCGTAAAGTATCTACTATTAATTTCCCTATCAACAAACTCAGTTACGTGCTGGAATTGTAAGAAAAGCGGACATACTTATGTTTGCACATATCCAAAAAATCTTTTCTGCTATGGCTGTGGTCGAAATAATACCTATAAATCAAAATGTATAAAATGTAATCCTACCTACTCGGGACGTGAATATCTCAAGGAGCCAAAATTGCCGTCAACAAGAACAACTCAACACACCCAGACGTCAACAGAATTAAAGCATAAACATATCCCGATTATTAAACCTTTATTTAACACATCTAGTAATAATAATACTGTTACCTTAAATTCAAAGAAGAACTTGCCTCCTCTATCTGAAATATGTCGTTCGACTCCTGCCGAATTGGTTAAAAACAGTTCATTCCTTTTATCATAAAATTCTGCTGCCTTACAACTTAAATAACAAAAAGCTGAAAAAAAAGGAAAAGAAAAAAGGTAAAATAATAATAATAATTATAACAATTGTAACTAAAAGCCCATATGCACGAGAAACTCCCACACCATTAATACAATCACTTTCTCAGCTTATACGCGCGAAAAATCGGGAATAAATAATAACAAATAAACAATAACAAATAAATCAGAAACCCTAATTAAATTAAATCAATAAAATAAACAAAGATAATAAAATAAAGTGAAACCGCGCATCTCCCCCAGGACTTAAAAGTGATAGTGATTGTGATCCCCCCAGGACGTTTAGTGCATGCCCTCTAAGACTAACAGTGCATATTCATCTCCCTTTGGAAGTAAGAAACAATAGATGTATGCAGACGACCAGATCCTCGGATGCTGGGGAAATTTATGTACGAGGTAAGAATAAAATTGTGGCGGCTGTACTTGCATGAGCATTGATTTGTATTAAATATGAAAATTTTGAAATAATTTAACAAGCACATTTTTTGTGTGTAATGGCGCTAGCCAACATAATGCGAGTGCACCTGATAATTTATTTGGGTGATGCTTTTGTTAATACATGCACTGTCAAATGCCTATGCTTTTAGATGTTATTTATTTATATACATATTTATATTTCTTTATATTTAGTTATAGTTATATTTAAATTTACATTTTATATTTATTTTGCATGTACTTTATTACTTTGAGGCTATTGTCTGATGTTCTGTCGCCATTTTGGTTGCAGTATATTTTTAGGAAGGAAGATTATAATTGTGAAGATTGTAATTGTAATATAAATCAGTTGGGTAGCGATAGGGAAGCTAGGGATGGATTTAGGCTAAAGATAAAATAAATTACTTAGACCAAGGAGGACGAATTTGTTAATTTATAGAGTAGGCAAAATAGCTGGATTCACTATTAAAATATTTGGCGAATGCTTAGAAATTTGAATCCATTTTAAAATTAGGTAGCTAGCTTTGGATAGTTTTAAGTCGACCATTCAGGTCGCACCAGTAAGCAGAGCTAGCGGCTGCTATCCGGTATTACGAATCCCTCCCCCCCCCCCTTTCACTTTTGCTTGTGTCTTGTTGATCGGGCACGCTCCAAAATCAACGCTAGGGATACCATTATTTAAACCCTATTTCTAGTTTTTGTTTCAGTTTGTTAGATGTTTATTTAGGATGAATTAATTTTGAAGCTAGATTTAATTTGAAGCACGTTTATATTTTTCGCGTTTAAACCCAATGTAGTACCTTTGGGTGGAGCATTGGGGATGTGGCGGCAACTATAGCGGCCCTTATTCACATTATAATGCCTTACAACTTGTAAAAAAAACTCTCAATATTCGCCCGCATCTACCTATTCCTATTGGCTCTCTAAATGTTATCGCTTTATTGGACGCGGGTTCGTCATGTTCTCTTTTAAATAATGAAGGCTTAAGGCAATTATCTGAACAAAATATTAAATTTCAGGTTAATCCAGAAATAACCTCTATCAATTAAGCTGGCGATAATAAAATATATGTAACTGGTTCTCTCAAATTAAAAATTCGTATAGAGTCACTCGAACAGGATGTTCCATTTTTAATTGTGCCCACACTAGCTTATCCATTTTTAATTGGCGTCGACTTTTGCCAACTTTTTAATTTGTCTTTATATTTTCAAGATTTCTCTTGGCAAGCTTCTCTCAAAACAAACTCCTGTGCTTCGGCTGGTATATCTAATAAAATTTCCATTACCGATTCTCATAATGAAATTCTTAACTCTATAATTGACAAATTTCGTAAATTAAATACTTCTGAACTAGGGGCAATGCTGTTCCTTTTAAGCATCGTCAATATCCGTTATTGTCTGCATTACGAAAACTTTAAATTCCGAAATAGATAAAATGCTTGAATCCGGTGTTATCTCTCCTTCAAATTCGCCATGGATGTCTCCAGTGTTATTGGTTCGTAAAAAGAATGATGAATGGCGTGTTTGTTTTGACGGAAGAAAACTTAACCCTGTAACTGTGGCTGATGCCTATCCTTTACCTCGTACTGATTCTATCTTGAGTCGTCTCTGCAATGATAAATTTATCTTATCTATTAATCTTAGACAAGCTTTTTATCAGATCCCTCTTGATTTATCTCCACGTCCAAAGACTGCTTTTTGTTGTCGGGCGTTTAATATGAATGATTAGCTACTATCGCATTTTTCTACCTAATCTCTCAACTATATCTACACCCATTACTGCCTTAATTAAAAATAAAAGTCAATCTGTTGAATGGAATTTAGAAGCTCAGCAGGCTGTTGAACAAATTAAAACGTTAATCACTTCCGCATCTATCTTAATTTCGCCCAATTTTGACGAAAGATTCTATATTCAAACTGATGCCTTACTTACTGGTCTAGGCGCAATGTTGTTCCAAGTACATAATGGACTAGAACACCCTATTGCTTATGCTAGTCGTGCTTTAACTTCTGCTGAACAACAATATTCAGCTACCGAACGTGAATTATTAGGGGTTATCTTTGGCATTGAAAAATTCAGAGGATATGGTGAAGGTACACATTTTACAGTAATTACTGATTGGGCAGCTCTCACATGGTTGAATAACTTAAAACAACCGATGCCTTATCTTGTGATGTTGCTTCTCTTAACCTCCCAGATCTAATTCCTGATGCTTGGTATCTTAATATGATAAAGAAAGTTTCTGAAAATCCTGATAAATTTTCCAGCTTTCGTATGAGGAACCATTAACTTTATGCAAACTAATGAGTAAACGAAGAATCACCCAGTAATAAGATTTGATGGGATACCCTTGTAGATATAGGTATTTTGATGTTAGCTCTTTCATGTTCATTGATAGTGTTCGTAAGTCTATATTTTTTACTTTACTGTTCAAATTCTTGGCATGAAGAATTTTTTATTTGGATTGTGAATACTAGAAATCTCTACTGATATTGCGTTGGAGTTCATTTCCTTCCGATAGTTGTTGCCGGTCCATTTAAGGCAGAGGCTGTGAGATGCCTTCTAATTTTAGCTCATCGGCTAATGTTTCGTCCATCATTGTAAGGAAGGACCCATCGTCCAGGAAAGCAAAGGTTTTGATTATAGCCATGTTGCTGTGTAGCAGTACTAGTACGTTTCTATATTTAATTGCCTGAGTAGATCCGTGTGCATTGGGTGGCATCTATAACGTTTAGTTCGTTTACCAGGGCAGGAGTAGATTGTTGTGTTTTGGATTTGTTTAAATGAATTACCGTTGCTATGTAGCATATTGTGGTGTTTGAAAGTACAGCCTTTTTTGCCACAAACTTTATTTATGTTGCATTTTGCACGAGGGTGGGATACTAAACAAGTCCGACAAAGACGTTGGGCGCCATTATTACAGTCCCGTAAACGCGGTACGTGCGACACAAAAGACAGTTGGTAACGATATTACATAATGTGAAATGACGTCACACAATATGCAAATTATTGCAACACATTTTCCAATTTTATAAATTATATAAAAACCCCCACGGGGTACTCACGTGAATAGGTAAAGCTTCCTTCAGGATCACTCCATGATAGCGGCGGCTTTCTTCAGGATTACTCCATGCTAGCGGCTTTGGGGCTCCGTGGATTCGCTAATATTTCTCGGGTCGTAGATCTTGAACCAGGTTGAATCCAAATTTAATATCTTCTTCCTATGTAGAGGTAACGACAGGAACGGGTTTATAAGGAACGATAATCAAAGATAAGAGAAAAAAGGGATCTACATAACAAAAAGATACGATAAGATACCAGACCAACCACTCTTGTTCGCGTTTCGGAGGCAAGTCCCTACGCGTGTTTCGGAAATTCCCCACTTCCTTCTTCCCCCACACGCGTCGACGCGAATCTCGCGCAATGCACTTCTGAAGTGACGGAAATACGCACAACAAGTCTTTTAAATTTATGGCGCAAAATCTTCACATATTAAAACTTAATTAAAAATGTCTAGTGCCAAAATTTTTGGCACGTAACAGACGATGTCCTTTAACTATATCCCACCTTTGGTTCCTATTCGATTTCTGAAACGGTTTACATCTTTCAATTTATTGACATACTCCGTTACACACCGAACAATGGCCTTTAGTCACACCTTTACCTTTTACTTTTCTATGCGTATGAATACAATTTCTTCCTTTCGAATTTTCTTCCAACTCTCGCGTATGTTTCTATTGAGGTGGGGAGTGTGATATTGCTAATAGTTTCAGCTAGTTTAAATAGCCAGGAACTGAAACTGTTTATGTTAGTGCGGGATTGGCTTTGTTTATGCATTGCCCAATTTAGCTTAATATGTACAGGTTGTTTCACAGTGAGTTCTTGTAACAGAATCGGGTTAGCAATGTGTTCTTGTAGTTCGGAAGCTTCCACGGTAACGCACAAATTTTGCACTGCTAGTGCGAACGAAATTACAGTTTCTAGCTTGTCTGATCGAGGCGCGAGTTCCTTACGAATTTTTTGTATTAATTGTTGGATAATCATCTCGGGTCAACCAAACAACATCCTCAGGGTGGTTAAAATGCTCAGAACGTTTGACGGAATCATTAATCTGCTATATACTGCTTCAAGAGCCTGTCCTTTTAAGCATTTTTGTAAGCATAGTAGGTTTTCTTCGTTTGAAATTCTACATAGGTTTGTGCTTCTATTGAAGCTGCTAATAAAAAGTAGCTATTCTTTGGAGCATCCTGTAAAGTAAGGGAGCTCTTTTGACACGGAATGTCTTGCCGCTAGCTGATAAGTGTTGAAATGAGCTTCCTTTGCTGGAGTTGTATAGTGTTGACTCTGCGTCAGATTGGTTCGGTTTTGTAACATATCGCTCTTTGGCATTCAACTGTATCTAAGACCTGACCTGTTGTTGGGAATCTTCATCGTTGCTGGTTTCTAGTACTGATGGGGTGGCTTCCATTAGAATTTGAAACTTCTTGTTTGTGTTCGTCATCTCTTTTTCGTGCAGTGCCTTTAATTCTTCTAGCCTTTGAAGTCCGAGGGCAACGCATTTTGAATTTGTAGTAGATTTAGTATTAGTCGAACATATAGATTTAGGTCTATGTCGATTAGCAGAATTTGTGCAGGTTGGTGATGGTGGTCTACAGTCTAGCAGTTGTGTACAGAGATTATAAGTCCAGTCTTGATATCTTATGTCCTCAGTTGTGTTGACACAGGAGTCATGAAACCATACATTGCACGTGTGACATTGCACCATTTTATTCATATCGGTGTTGTTGCAAGCCGCAGAGTTAGTTCTTTTGCTTTGAACTCATCATTCTTTGTAACATGTCATCCGGCATGTATCATGTCAGATTTAATTTGTAAATAAACTGCCGCGTATTTTTAAATAAATTACGCCAACTTCCGTCGTCCCTGACAGTCGCATTTGCGCAAAGTAATGCGGAGTGCGTGCGTGGTGTAAAAAGACGCCATTAACCCACGAACCCTCGACGAAGCAACAACTATCTTGAGTGGTGTGTCTTTTCTTTTTAGGAATATGTATGTAGGTTCCTTGTACCTTTTGCCTTTGTGTACCTGTTACCTAAGCCTTCCGACTCCCTACAAGTACAGTAAAAGGAAGGACGGATGGTAATTTGATTCAACATGGCGTAACTGGACCCAAGCTGCAAATCATCGCTGGATCCTGATTAAGCTACGATACCCACCATGTGAGTAATTTGTTTTGATTTGAATTGTGCATGCAAATTTATCTTAGATAGCGATTATGCATCACCCTAAAAACGTGGTCGGTATAAGTTACAATATGGTGGGTAAATTTGTCGCGTAATTATGCGTTATATTATTTATTTTATTTTTTTTACATACATCTATCTTACAGAAATTAATCCACTTACACCGATATTTATTAATATTGTGGAATTAAATTTACTAAAACAAGTATACATACAGGGTTGACACAAATGTCACCTTGTATTTCCTGTGCTGGTGACAATAAAATTGTCATATGTGATAAATGTGAAAATCCAGTATGTTATGATTGCAGTGAACTTACTTCATCAGAACTAAGGTGTATGGAGCTAAACAAGAGAACACTCCGGTTCCACTGTAAGAATTGCCTAGCTAAGAGTGGCGATGGTACTACTACTACTGATTTAGTAAAGGAAGTGTTAGAAACGAAGTTTGAGGAAGCCATGAAAGATTTGAAATTACAGTTTGAAAACTTCAAGTCAGAATTCATACAGATAGCTGCCGACAAGCTTTCTATTGTCTCAGTAAATGCTCAAGTTCCCATAAGTACTACCTATGCCGGTATCGTGTCTAAGTCGTTACAACAATCAGTGATAAACCAAAAGACAACACGCAGAAAAATATTAAAACTAAAGTGGAGGTTGTTGATAGTGTCAATCCTGTTGAAGCTAACATAAAAATCAACACAGTCAAGCATATTCAAAATGGTGGTTTGATTGTTAGATGTAATGATGCTGAAAATGCAGGTAAACTAGTACAAATTGCTGGTGAGAAACACTCCTTAAAGTATGAGGTACAACTGCTAGAAAAGGCACTTCCAAGAGTTAGAATCTCAGGCTTATCTTAGAAATTTTCAACAGACATTCTCACTGGTTACGCAATGAAACAAAACACTGCTATCTTCTCTTATTCAGCTAGCGTAACCGTATTAAGTGTTGATCCTATAAGAAATAAAGAGCATAAGTATCAAGCTTTATTACAATTAGATAACCTTACTTACAGTAAAATACTGCAGGCTGGGCACATAATCGTTGATCTGGATGTATGCAAAGTCTTTGATGCAGTCGAAATTACCAGATGTTTCAAGTGCAATGGCTACAATCACACTGCTCAGTTGTGTAAACGCGAACTTTACTGTCCTAAATGTGGGTCAGGACATGAACCAAAATACTGCACTGTCGACAAATCTAAGTTTCGCTGTATTAACTGTAGGTTAGTAAATGAGAAATCGGGTAAACATATTGATATTTGTCATGCCGCCTAGGATCACAATTCCTGCAGTCTATAAAGAAGCAGTTGCGAAACTTAAAGCAAATTTATTCTGCACACAACCACACACAAGCATATAGCAATTACAGGTCATGAATGAACTGCCACATAAACCCTCCGATCGTTTAAAATTAAGTGTATACTACCAAAATGTTCGTGGTTTTGAATACCAAAACTCAAGTTTTTTTTAATTGCATACTACTTAACGGTGATGAGTTCCATAAGTTTGCTCTTGCAGAAACCTGGCTTAAATAGTCTAAAAAATGGTGAATTATTCCCCAGTAGCTTTCAGGTTTATCGATCTGACAGAAACCTCTCCATAACTCAAACAAGAAGAGGAGGTGGAGTTTTGCTTGCTATAAACAATAAAATAGTATCATCTAAAATAAATACAGATCTTGACTTACTTGTGAATTTGCCAGTGGATGTGGTTGGTGTCAAAATATCAGTAAATAACAAACATCTAATCGTCTTTGTCCTATATATACCACCATCTCTTCCGTCGAATGAATACCAGCTGCTGTTTGAAGCCCTTATCTCAATGGAACATAACTATGGACCAGATATAATATTTATTGGAGATTTCAATATACCGGATTACATTAATAACAGCAACACCGCAAGTCTCGCATTAACATATACCTCAAGTTTCTGTAGTTTTTACAATTTACATCAATATAATCAAATAACTAACCTCAATGGAAGACTACTCGATCTAGTTTTCTCATCGACACCATGCACAGTTTGTAAACCAGAAAACACAATACTCACTGAGGACTGTTATCATCCAGCACTAACAATTTCACTCTCCATGGGCAAAATAATAGATTCTAGTTTATTGCATTCCGATATCCCAGCTTATAACTTTTGCAAAGCCAATCTTAAAGGCTTATACAATGAGCTTACTTTAATTGATTGGGAAGCACTTTATACCTACACTGATATAAATAAAGCTTGTGATTATTTCTATAGCATTTTATATAGTGTATTTGACAAAAATGTTCCGAAAACAGTTCCAAAACAAAATGGTTATCCGCCTTGGTTTACTATGTCAATTATTAAGAATATAAAAAAGAAATATTCGCTATGGAAGCTTTATAAAAAAAACAAACGACCTACACATATATCAGCAGTTCAGTGAACTAAGATCTCAAACTAAACAAGACATTGCTATATCATATAAAGACTTCCTACAAAATGTGGAAATAAATATCAAAAGCAACCCAAAACAATTCTGGTGATACATGTCATATAAAAGTGGACGGGCTTCTCTTCCATCTAACATGATCTTCGATGAAACTACAGTCAATACTGGCCTGAAAGTGGTGAATGCATTTGCAGATTACTTTTCTACCTGCTACAGCTATAATTTACAAAATACATTCAGATTACCACAAACGATCCTACATAATATGGCATTATTAGCCAATGAGACGTCGAACAGTGATGTTTACTGTGAAAAAGATTCATAAATATGTGTCCCTTCCTATTGGTTGGTATTTTTAATTTTTAGGTTTTACCGGTTTAAGGTTAGTTCTAACTTTAGTTGTCGAGAACGCACCGCCATGATTGATTTCCGTTGTTCGTTACCAGTTATATAAAATAGTTTATAGTGGAATGTAAATTGAACCATATATATTGTAATAAAGTAATTAAATTAAAGACGACCACTTTCTTATGATTTTGCTCACATTTACTTGTGTCGTTCCTTTGTTTTTTCCCTTTCAGAATGTAGGTTTCCCTTTACCTTTACCGTCTATCGTTGCCTTCACCTTATTCCTTCGTCCTGCCAACAAACAGTAGAAGAGGGAAGACGATAAATCTGGATTCAACGAGGGCATAACGTAACCAACACCCCAAACAACGCCCAAACGAGATTCATGGAAATCAGCATGGCCCCTGCGCAAGGATGACCGCAAAGTCGTAAAGAGTTCCACATTTTTAAGTGAGTACATTTTATCTTTTTAGGGTGTATCTTGTATCACTGTAAACATATTTGGTGTGTGATACAATTTGACACAAAATTATGTCATAATACCTTTGTTGTGCAATAATGTGAACGTGGATAGTACCAGTGTTGCCAACTGTGGAAGTGGCTCTGAACATGCGCTCGCGGGTTTATAACAGTTACACGGGTAATATAACAAGCCGAATATGACGATGGGTCCAGATAGCATACTGCGTTCTTTCTACGAGATTATAAACATATTGTTAAAACCATCGACCTTTTTATTCAGTTTGATAATTCAAAAACAGACTTTTCCAACAATGTGGAAGCAACCCAGAATTACTCCTGTTCACAAAAGCGGTGGTAAGAGTGACATAAATAACTATCGGATAATTGCCATTATATCTAACTTCTGTAAAGTTCTCGAAATCATTATTCATGCTTTCCTATCGTAACAAGTAAAAAATAGGTTAAACATTTATCAACATGGTTTTGTCAAAGGTAGATCCACCACCACCAATTTGTTTTGTATTACGCAGTTTATAGCTAATTCTCTGGACCGTCGTACTCAAGTTGACGTCTATACTGATTTTTCAAAAGCATTCGATCGCATTTGCCAATTTACTCTTCTCGCTAAGTTACACCGCATTGGCTTCTCAGATAATTTAATTACTTTTTGCTTCGTATTTAGAAAACCGCTTACAATACGTACAGTATCATGGCCACAAATCGAATTTCATGAATGTTACTTCAGGAGTGCCTCAAGGGTCAATTCTAGGGCCACTTCTCTTCTTATTATATATATATATTGATGACATTGGAGACACACTAAAAGTAAACTACCTTCTATACGCAGACGATCTAAAACTTTACAATGAAATAAATTCAGAGGAGGATTGTAGAAATTTGCAGACCAATTTAGATCTTTTAACTACTTGGTGCACTATCAATAATCTCCCACTGAATGTTAAAAAATGTTGTGTCATGACATTCTCTAGAATTGATAATCCGATTAGATTTGATTATTTGTTAAATGATACAACTCTTCATAGACCACCTCATGTTAAGGATGTGGGAGTGATTTTTAACAGAAAATTGCGCTTCATTGAACATGTTAACTATCTAGTTAAAAAACCACATCAGACAATGGGTTTCATTATCCGCAATTCAATTAGTTTCTCCAATCCTTCCACTTTTCTAACATTATATAATGCATATATACGTTCTCCTCTAGAATATGCTTCAATTATATGGTGCCCTTACTATGCTATACACATTAACTTACTGGAAAATGTTCAGAGAAAATTTTTGAAGTTAGTTATGTTGCATACTCAAGGCATTTATCCGCCTATTGGATATCCAGATAACATTTTACTAACTGCATTTAATGTTCATTTGTTACAAAACCGTCATTTTCCGCACTCCATAATATTTCTGAATATTATCCTTTCAGTATTTCACTGCCCTACAATTCTCCATCAGATACAATTTTCTATGCCCCGTCCTAATTCTCGTAACCCTATCACGTTTCATTGTGTCATATCACGTACTAATGTTCTTAAATTCTCCCCATTGCATGTAATCTGTTCTAATTACTCAAAATGATGTGTGGTTATCGGGAGTATAACATCTTATATAGAAGTCTCTTGCTTTTTCGGTTTTCCGCCATTGTTTTTGCTGGTTTCATTATGTAAGAGTAATAATTTGTAGCAACTTTAGTTTTTTAATAATCAAAACACCAGATTTTTAGTGGGTTGCACTACAAATTACTGAAAAACTAATATAACGTTTTACAACTTTCAAGTCGACTCCTTCAAAAAATATAAACTGTTTGCTGTTTTGATACTGGCTTATAAGATAAATAAAATTTTAAATAAGGATTCGGCATCTTGCTGTTCGTAATAGGTTTTATATATTATTTTACACTTAACTGTAAAAAGAATGTTTTTCGTATTTTTTATCATAGCTTAGCAACAGTCCTCGTATCTACATTTAAGCATACAAGCGCTGCTGAGACATACAATAATAGCTACACTTCATTTAACAAGAAAAAGCAGTTCCTATGTTCGAAGACAACAAACCTAGAAACAAGGGAAAAATTGTTAAAAACTTGTTGAGTAGCACTGTACGGCTGTCAAACATAGTCAGTAGAAGAAGCGGTCAGGAAAAATAGAAGCCTTTGAAACATGGTACTATAGATGTATGATGAAGATGTCATGGACAGATAAAGACAAAGTTAAAAACGAAAAGATACTAGAAATGGCTTCTTTTATTAATTTATTTAAAGTAGGTAATTCTAATATTACAATACATTAGAATAGAAAATAAAAAGAACATGGTAAAGGAAGAAAGAAATATGTGAAATACACTAAAAAGGAGAGAGGATGATCGGACACGTTCTAAAGTATAGGGGAATAGTGCAAGATATATTACAAGCAGTGATAGAAAAAGATAGAGGTAGAGATAGACCTAGATCAGACTATTGCATGCAGATAGTGAAAGATGCAGACTGGAAGTGCGTGTTATCTCGGAATAGGAAACAACGGAGGTATGTGTCAAACCAGTTCTGCAAAAGACGTGATGATGGTATAAACATACTTCACCTACGCGGTTTTGTCTGTCCCCTCTGACCAGTTATTTATATTATGAATACGACACAAAATGACTACTTCTAAGGTTGACATTCCCCAGTTTAGAATCCTAATAAATTTGTAAACATGTTTAACAGCGTAATACCCATGTGGTTGGTTACCCATTGGGCACATCTCCAGGTGGCAGATTTGAAAAATCCCAGGATGTATGGCCAAGGGATTGGCTATCTACTTTGGGAAGGATCGTGATAAGCTTATCTCTTTCAGTGACCTTAGTGGCATAAGACCCACAACATAGTGGAGAGCAAGAGACTGTGCTGATGCGGGATATAATCTGCTCTCTAGCCAAGTGAAAACGATCTCGCGGAACAAACCCCTCAAACCAAGCTGTAGTTTTGTGGCTAATTGGCTTGCACTGTGGTAAACGAAGCCGGTGGGGCAATTCTGCAACACCATCATACCGTGCCTTCCCTGTCGTTGTGGTCATGTCGCATAGGCAAGAGGGTGTGAGGGTCTTAGCTTAACCACCCGGACCAAGAGGAGACAACCTAGTTAAAAAATTCCTAAATCCCGTGGTGTAGGACCAAGCCCTGAGGATGCATGGCTGGATAGTTGATGTCTCAATCGGTCCAAAACTCTGAGAACAGGGTGGCACTCCGTTTTATTCACACCTTCCATGTCAACAGGGGGCACCTGGCATGGGAACCATTTATATCCCCTATACTCGTGGAAACAATCATGAACAATATTGGTACCACTAGTAAAACTGAACCTGAAGTGGCACCAGCAATGAGGGACTCCCCGGTAACCAAAATGTATCCATGGAGGTGGAGCAGACCCAGGATGCAAGTCTGCTTGCAAGACCGGTGTCTGAAACACCAGACATGGAGAATACTATAAAGAAACTTGCAGACACTGAACTGCAAACAAAGAGGCTTTCGGGAGCTCGGCAAGGGAAAGGTGGTAGGATTGAGTTCAATCTGTGGGGCACTTGTATATAGTAGATCCAGGACTTGTATACTAATCAACTTAACCAGGGTCAGCACAATAAGCCTGCAGTGCGGCAGAGCTGTTTGGCAGACGCACCCGCCAGGGGGAGTGGTTTTAGTGGGAATGCCGCAAGGAGAGTTCCACACTTTGGCTATAAAAGCTTTCCACTTCACCGGATCTGTATAACTATCAAAAAAAAAAAACGTAATATGTTTAAAAGGTTAATCGCATACTGTACAAATAAATTTCCAACAAAATTTTCCATTTAATTAATCACAGAAATTTTTAACTATTAATAATCTTAATGAATGCGCAACATGTCAAACATCGTAGTCAACAATAAATATAAAAACAATTAGTAGGTCACACTTGCTCAATATTTGTTTACGCTACACTGATGCAATAACTGTAATAAACAATTACAATAAAAAATGCATTCGTTAAAAAATTTATTTTTGTCAATCATAAACCAAACTAAACCACTTCGCAATAAACAAATAAGTTGTCTAAAAATCAGCAACTAATATAAAATTTCATGTTAAAAAAATATATATTGCTTTAGTATTATTTTTGTTAGTTAATAGTACAAAAATTATAAAATATTGCTCCCTTACCATTTTAAGTATTTTGCGAGTATATTTTGAAAATAATGGCACCAGCAAGGTACATAATTAATACTACTGAACGGGTGCTATTGCCATCGAGTTTACAATATCGCAAAAATTACAAATGACAAACAGAAGTTTCAGCACACTTCTTACGTAAATTATCTGCCAACTTATCTATAAATGCAAAGGTTTCCATGTAATCGGAGCGTTGAACGCCGCTCATTCCCTTAATACAAATAGCTAAATCCTTTGTCATAAAACCAGCTTCGATCGTTTCAATACATACAGCTTCTAAATTGTTTGCAAATTTTTCTAACGCTTTATTATTATCTAGTTTAGCACGATGTAGCAGACCACGTGTCCAAGCAAAAATAGATGCAATCGGATTTGTAGACGTTTCTTGTCCCTTTTGGTAAAATCTGTAGTGGCGTGTTACAGTACCATGTGCTGCTTCCGCTTCTACAGTTTTGCCATCAGGACATATTAATACTGACGTCATGAGACCTAGAGAACCATATCCTTGAGCGATTGAATCTGACTGTACATCCCCATCATAATTTTTACAAGCCCAAACAAAACCACCATCTGATTTTAAAGCATATGCAACCATGTCGTCAATAAGACGATGTTCATACCAAATATTTTTGGCTTCATACTTCTTCTTGTATTCTCTGTCATAAATATCCTGGAATATGTCTTTAAAACGTCCGTCGTACTTCTTTAAAATTGTATTTTTAGTACTTAGATACAGAGGATAATTCTTTGCCAGAGCGTACTCAAACGAGGAACGAGCAAATGCCGAAATGGATTCGTCAGTGTTAAACATGCCTATGGCAACTCCAGGACCTGAGTAATCATGCACGGTGTAATGTGTTGCACTTCCCGATGATGGAGTATATACAAGTTCAAGCTTACCAGGACCAGGTACCACAAAGTCAGTTGCTTTATACTGATCGCCATGTGCATGACGTCCAATAATGATTGGTAATTTCCAAGTAGTAACCAAACGAGGAATATTTGAACAAAGAATTGGTTCTCTAAATACAGTACCGCCTAGAATATTTCTAATAGTACCATTTGGCGACTTCCACATACTTTTTAGGTTAAATTCTTCTACACGCTTTTCATCAGGCGTGATAGTAGCACACTTAATGCCAACGTTATACTTTTTAATGGCTTCTGCACAATCGACAGTAACTTGATCATTTGTTTTATCGCGATTTTCAATTCCTAAATCGAATATGTGTAATTCAATATCCAAGAATGGTAAAATAAGTTTTTCTTTAATACTATCCCAAATAATCCTGGTCATTTCGTCCCCAAGGATATCTACTACTGGCCCCACTTGAATTTTTGCAACACTTTTCGACATTTTCTGCAAATGAAGGTGCAATTAATGCGCTACACATTTATTTAATACTCACCTCGAATACGGATTGACAATAATACAAATAAAATCCCGGTAAAAAGCACTAGGTTAAAAACAAGGGCGTTGACCAAGTGTAAAGCAGTTGAACCAAAGAATGAGGAAGGAGATTACCCTAAAAGTGACTTGCTTAATACTGAATACCTTTATCAGTAGTTAAACGTCACGTATTTATGATTATTTAATGATATCAAAGTCTAGATTTAATTAATTCAATAGGTCAAAGATATGTGGTGTAATAGAATGTAAGAGAGGGAAACGCTCTATTTTAAAGTAGATAATAGATTCATGCCACTACTACTTAACTTAGTATATCTTTTAGTATCTACAACTTTACCTTGCGTGCAGATATAACAAAATTTGCAAAAACCTTAAACAGTAGAATTTTTTTAATTATAATTTTCAAAAAAACGTACAATTAGCGAGAGGTTAGGAATGTTTACGTTATTACAGTACTGGTAACATAGATACCTCAACACAGTAATAAACACGTTAAAATCTACTACAGTAATGATTAATGATTTAATTCTCCAATACAAATATTTATCTTTAGCAAACATTGGAGAAATATTTGTAAAGATACTATTAGCTTTTAATTAAATTTTTTGACTGGAATTTCATTCTTCTTTACAACTTCGGTTTAGGTTAGATTACCTACAAAGTAGGAAGTATTTCGTACTGTTGAAAGATGACAGTTTACTGAGACGTATAACACATAAGTCAACAAATTTTTAAGCTAATTTGGATTCTTTTGCTCAGATTTGTATACTATTTTATTTACTATGCTTTGGTCTTGAGATGACGTCAGTAATAATATAATGCAGATATGGGTCCAAAGTAGGTCAAACTGGTCCCAAAGTCAATGCGACTATGTACCCAAAATAGATCAGTAGGTTAAACTGGTCCCAAAGTCAATGTTACTGTGGACCCAATGTAGGTCAATCGACTAAAACAACGCGACTATGGCCCTAAAGTAGGTCATTCAACTAAACGGGTGTAATGCTCTGGTCCCAAAGTCAATGCGATTATGGACCCAATGTAGGTTAAAGGTCGACTAATAACTGCGTTATTTAGAGCCAAAGTAGATCAGTCGACTTGAAACTGCTGCTGGTGCAAATACAGTTGCATAATTTTTGTAGCCGCCTAGTTAGCAGTATACAGGCAAGGTTGCATAAAAAGAGGAAAAGGAAAAAGTGCTGTGCCAAGAGTATTTATTTCTGATTAAATAAGCAAATTTTATTATCAATATGAAGCTTTAATTTGTTCCTCATTAAAATAAGAAGTGTAATTTAAGCACTATAGGTATGGATTTTGGTCATTTTAACAAAAGTACCTACCGCAAACCATTTACACATTGTAAAAACCTTATAGTGAACCAAAAGGTTTTGAAAGTGGAATCAATAAAAACAAAATTTGGTGATCGAATAAGAATAGAAACAAAAGAATTTAAATGTATTTTACCGCTACGGTACTTTGAATATCTCCTAATCGATGGAATTAAGAAGCTAAACGATAGTATTGGTCCAAACAAAGATGTCTACATAATCAGTAAAGGTTCTACAGGAGTCACTCAATATAGAATTATTCGAGTAATATGAAATGAAAACAAACGAAAGAATAACACAATGTATTTTTCTTTATTGTAATTTATAAAATATTGTTGCGAGCTACTAGTAGACAACCCATCAAACACACAAAACGCCGTAAGCACTGTTTATCTCAATGGACCGAGAAGCTTCTAGTAATTACTGGAGGATGAGTCATCTCTTCAGAGTATTTATAAGACCGCTTATGAATGTAAGAAATTAGTCTATACCAGTATGTCGAATGTAAAATTATATCGTGTATAGTAAAAGTAGTTAAGCTTTTGGAAGTCCAAGAGTATACATAAATGTTATATGATGTGTCTAATGTACATGCAGCTTGTAGTATACATAAATAGATAGAAGTGTAATAAAAATAGTTGTGTTAGTGTTATTAATGGAACTATAGTAAAGAAGTTAGTTTAAGAAGATATTAGTGCTTGTAAATTCATTAGTGTAATAGTGCTTCATTGTTAATTGGACTGAAAACATCTATAAATAAGGCATATACTGTTAATTAGACTTGTGAACAGTGAGTAATAAAGACTCTTGTTGTTACTTGTTTTAAATTAGAGAAATGCGGTAGCAGTAGCCCGTTACAATATATATAATTAGAAAATATAATGTTATGTACTCTAGAATAAACATACTATAATTCACCTAAGTTGTTTATATTTTCGTTTTCCAAATGAGCAAGCATCCCAAATATAAAGGACAGCTCTAACTCACTCCAAACTTTTTTCTTTCAGCATTAAACTTTTCGATGCCTTTCTAACTCGCTTCAAACTTTTTTCTTAAGTTTTCATTTCTGATTTGTTTTACAGAACACTCATAACTACAACTCTTCACGGTAAACTATTACCTTATCGGTTCTGTGGGGACTGTCATCTTCATCTTTGACGCATGGTCGTTTTTGGTTGTCCTTCTTCTTGTTCACTAAAAAAATTCATATGAAGATTAGATCAAGTAAATGCATTAAGAGAATTAAATCTATATTAAGCCAAGGAATACATACTGTATTGGTGTCATCGGGTCGTACGTTGCAATTGGCGGATCTGCCCACGGAGATAACGATTTTTCCAGCACTTCATTTGGATTGACTATAAACTACTCAATAATTTTAACCCGACCACTAATATTATTCTCTCCTGACTAGAACAATTTTGAAAGAGTTTTCATTTTTTTAATTTGTTTACAGAACACAACTACAAATTGACAAAAAGGATCGAACGATTATCACACACACATCTGCAGAAAAATTTAATAAATCCCGTCATCAAGAAATAGAATGCTGACGTCTGCAGAAAAATAAATAAACCTAATCGACAAGAAATTTAATGCTGACATCCGCAGAATAATAAATAAACCCACTCGGCAAGAAATGTAGTGCTGATGTCTGCCAAAAAATGAATAAACCCAGTCATCAAGAAATTGAATGCTGACTGCAGAAAAAATAAATAAACGTAGTCAGCAAGAAATTTAATGCTGACTGCAGAAAAAACGAATGAACCCAGTCAGCACGAATGGGACTCGCAACCCTGAAAGCAATTATAATTGATCAACACAATCTAAGATTAGCTGGTTATTAATTTCAGAAAAATAAATATTGCATGAGTTCGTACCTCAGTTATAAATTATATCCTTGTTATTATTATACCATATTTAAATTTTTTTAAAAGTGCTATTCATTAAGAAATGTCAAATTAATTTCGTCAATTGCAAAACCACAAGTTTTTTATATATAAACAACTCGTTCGTAAGCCAAATTGCAGCATCTTGACAACGAAAAAATTCCTGACGATGTTGAAATATTCTAGATTGAAATATTTCAATTGATTTCTTGGTAAATTTAATTGATGCATTGTACATTTTATTCGCTTAGGACAACGCAGAAAAAAGTTTTAATTCACTGCAATTTAAAATTTTCTCATAATCTAAAATTGCATAGCGCCGGCTTTCAGTACGTAACGTATGTAACTAAGGAAATGGAAATGCAAGCATACAATACAATCCAACGGAAGTTCAATATACCTTCGTTGAACAAAAACGTTTGTGGTGTGTGATTTTTCGTAGTCAAGTACTTCAAATTACACAATAGATAAATTCTTTCAACGTTAATTCTATGATAACCGCAGTAATGTTTTTAATACTGGTTTTAAAAATTTGTGTACCTAGTCACAATCAGAAACGGCATTCTATTTTTTCATGCAACGACTTGTTATTTTTTAAAAGCGAGAATGAAAAAATTGATGCAATCAGTCATATACATACAATAAACATCTACCTATTGCTAGAGAACACCTAATGTAAATTCAAAGCTGGCAAAATTGAGTTAAGCTGCTTAAACTGTTCCTATACAGGGTGTAGAATTGGATCACGCACCATAAGAATTTCCATGTTAAATTCTTGATGTTCAAATATTGGCTCCCTAAATTATTTTAGGGAAAAAGTGTACATATGTTTCTTGTAGAGAAAAAAATACTAAATATAACCATCATCACTTATTTTTCTACAAGGGTTAAGTTAAGGAAATTAAAATTACTATTTTAACAAGAAATAGGTTATGACTTATAATTGTTGAAACACTGGTAATGTTTTAACCACAAATTTAGACGTATTTTAAGTATAGTTTTGCGTTTAGATATTACATACTAATGCCGAAAATGTATTTCCCTTTCTTAAAACTACTTTAAATACATTTAAATTTTTCGCAATTTTTGCTAAAACAGTAATTTTAATTTCCTCAATTTAACCCTTGTAGAAAAATAAGTGATGATATGGTTGTATTCAGTATTTTTTTCTCTACAAGAAACATATATACACTTTTCCCTAAAATAATTTGGAGAGCCAATATTTGAAAATTAAGAATTTAACATGGAAATTCTTATGGTGCGTGATCCAATTCTACACCCTGTATAGGAACAGTTTAAGCAGCTTAACTCAATTTTGCCTGCTTTGAATTTACATTAGGTGTCCTCTAGCAATAGGTAGATGTTTATTGCATGTATATGACTGATAGCATCAATCTTTTCATTCTCGCTTTTAAAAAATAACAAGATGTTGCATGAAAAAAATTGAATGCCGTTTCTGCTTGTGACTAGGTACACAAATTTTTAAAAACAGTATTAAAAACATTACTGCGGTTATCATAGAACTAACGTTGAAAGAATTTTTCTATTGTGTAATTTGAAGTACTTGACTACGAAAAATCACACACCACAAACGTTTCTTGTTCAACAAAGGTCTATTGAACTTCCGTTGGATTGTATTATATGCTTGCATTTGCATTTCCCTAATTACATACGTTACGTACTGAAAGCCGACGCTATGCAATTTTATATTATGATAAAATTTTAAATTGCAGTGAATTGAAACTTTTTTTCTGCATTGTCCCAAGCGAATAAAATCTACAATGCATCAATTAAATTGATCAAGAAATCAATTGAATTATTTCAACATCGTAAGGAATTTTTCATTGTCAAAATGCTACAATATGGCTTACGAACAAGTTGTTTATATATAAAAAAATTGTGGTTTTGCAAATGACAACATTAATTTGACATTTCTTAATGAATAAAACTTTTAAAATATGGTATAATAATAACAAGGGTATTGCGAAAGTGTATCAGAAAATGATAGGTATAATTTATAACTGAGGTACAAACTTATGCAATATTTATTTTTCTCAAATCAGTATGTTTAAAATCTATGGGAAACCAGTAACCAGCTAATCTTAAATTGCGTTGATCAATTAGAATTGCTTTCAGGGTTGAGAGTCCCATTCGTGTTGACTGGCTAAAATGGTTTTTTTTCTGCAAACAACATTAAATTTCTTGCTGACTACGTTTATTTATTTTTTCTGCGGACGTCAGCATTCAATTTCTTGATGACTGGGTTTATTCATTTTTTGTAGACATCAGCATTAAATTTCTTGTCGAGTGGGTTTATTTATTATTCTGCGGATGTCAGCATTAAACTTCATCTGCGGATGTAAGCATTAAATTTCATGCTGATTAGGTTTATTTATTTTTTGCAGACATCAGCATTAAAGTTCTCGCTGACTGGGTTTATTACCTTTTCTGTGGACGTCAGCATTAAATTTCTTGCTGATTTAGTTTATTCATTTTTGAATATATCAGCATTAAATTTCTTGCTGCCTGGGTTTATTTATTTTTCTGCGGATGTCAGCATTAAATTTCTTCATAACTGGGTTTATTAAATTTTCTGCAGATTTCACATTTCTACAATTGTTATCTAGACAATACATTAGCATTAAAATGCTTGCTGACATGGGTTGAATTTTCTGCCGTTGTTGTTTAATAACTTTATTACCTAAGATGTGTGTGATAATTGTTCGATTTTTTTTGTCAAGTTGTAATTGTGTTCTGTAAACAAATCAAAAATGAAAACTTTTTCAGAATTGTCCTTGTCAGGAAAGAATAATAATAATGATGATAGTGGCCGGGTTAAAATGATTGAGCAGTTTATAGTCAATGCAAATGAAGTGCTGGCAGAATTTTTTATTCCAAGATGTGTGATAATCGTTAGATCTTTTTTTTGACAAGTTGTAGTTGTGTGTTCTGTAAACAAATCAGAAATGAAAGTTTGGAGCGAGTTAGAAAGGCAGCGAAAAATTTAATGCTGAAAGAAAAATTTTTTGGAGTGAGTTAGAACTGTTCTTTGTATTTGGGACGCTTGCTCATTTGGAAAACAAAGATATAAACAACTTAGGTGAATTATAGTATATTTATTCTAGAGTACATAACATTATATTTTCTAATTATATATATTTTATAAATTACAATAAAGAAAAGTACATTGTGTTCCTCTTTCGTTTGTTTTCATTTCACATTACTCGGAAAATTCTATATTGACAGTGACTCCTGTAGAACCTTTACTGATATGTAGACATTTTTGTTTGGACCAATACTATCGTTTAACTTCTTAATTCTATCAGCTTGGAGATATTCAAAGCACCGTAGCGGTAAAATACATTTAAATTTCTCTGTTTCTATCATTACTCGATCACCAAATTTTGTTTTTATTGATTCTACTTTCAAAACCTTAAACCTTTGGTTCACTATAATGTTTTTACAATGGTTTGAGGTAGGTACTTTTGTTAAAATGACCAAAATCCATACTTATGATGCTTAAATTATACTTCTTATCTTAATGACGAACAAATTAAAGCTTCATCTTGATAACAAATTTTGCTTATTCAATTAGAAATTAATACTCTTGGCGCAGCACTTTTCCCTTTTCCACTTTTTATGCAACCTTGCCTGTATACTGCTAACTAAGCGGCTACCAAAATTATGCAACTGTATTTGCACCAGCAGCAGTTTCAAGTCGACTGATCTACTTTGGCTCTAAATTAATGCAGTTATTAGTCGACCATTGACCTACATTGGGTTCATAGTCGCATAGACTTTGGGACCAAAGTATCACTCTCAGTTGGATGACCTGTTTTGGGTCAATAGTCGTATTAACTTTGGGACCAAAGTATTACACTCTTTTAGTTGAATGACCTGCTTTAGGTCTATAGTCACATTGTTTTAGTCGAAAGACTTACATTTGGTCTACAGTAGCAATGCCTTTGGGACCAGTTTAACCTACTGACCTACTTTGGGTCCACAGTCGCATAGACTTTGGGACCAAAGTATTACACTCTTTTAGTTGAATGACCTACTTTAGGTCCATAGTCACATTGTTTTAGTCGATTGACCTACATTGGGTCCCAGTAACATTGAGTTTGGGACCAGTTTAACCTACTTTGGGACCAAAGTATTGCACTCTTTTAGTTGAATGACCTACTTTAGGTCCATAGTCACATTGTTTTAGTCGATTGACCTACATTGGGTCCCAGTAACATTGAGTTTGGGACCAGTTTAACCTACTTTGGGACCAAAGTATTGCACTCTTTTAGTTGAATGACCTACTTTAGGTCCATAATAAGGTTGTTTTTAGTCGAGTGACCTACATTGGGTCCATAGTAACATTGACCTCTGGACCAGTTTAACCTACTTTGCGTCCATAGTCGCATTGACTTTGGGATCAGTTTTACCTACTTTGGGTCCATAGTCGCATTATATTACTACTGACGTCAATTAAATCAGCGCCCGCAAATGGGCAGTGGTAGTTAGTTATTGAAATTTACTTTGTTTCTTGATACGACCGACGTGAACTTGGCAGTTAATTTCCAGCAGCGATTTTACGAGTTTTGACGAACGAACAGTGCCGTCTGCGAAGAAGTAGGTTACAAACAAAAACTCTGCTCAGCAGTGAATTTAAAAACACATTAAGCTACATAAATCGTTTAAAATACTAATCAATTTTAAGAATAAGAATCTTATAATACCACAAACTCAAATTATTAATAACTTATTTTTCAGCGAATTTACAAATTCAAACACCAGTGTTCCTAACTTAGATAAGTTTGTTTCATAGTTATTTATTTATCATCATCATCAAGTCTTCAGTTCTGGAACTAGTTAGACACATACCCTCATTGTTTCTTATTCTGAGTTATCTTACACATTTTTCTGAAATTACCACAGTCTGCATCTTTCACCATCCGCATGCAATGTTCTGATCTAGTACTACTTTTACCTCTTTTTTCCTATTTCTGCTTGTAATATACCCCGCACTATTCCACAAAAATGCCTTAGAACGCATTTCTGTCTTATATTTTGATGTGTTTTTACGTTGTCAATACAACACGCATAGATTCAACTCTTATATTTATTAGATTCTATATTGTTCATAACGCTAGTAATAAATTGTACGACTATTAACTACCAAGTACATATGTTGTCCGACGTAGGTTCCGATCTGCACTGCTAACCTACCTATGTAGTCTAGTTACAAAACTAACTCTGGTCAGGGTTAACAACAGTCCAAAGACCATGTGCATTTTATATACAAAAATACCTAACACTTTCCCCCTTCTTATAACAAACATAATTATAAATCTAATTTTTGGGGTGCTATGCGGGTACGTGTACTGCGTTTTAAAGGTGGTACCTCAGGTATATTACTACCCGCTGAACTTGGTACACTATGTTTTTCTATTGTCACCTCAGGACTGCTTGACAAACTTCTGCTGTTGGTATCCAATATGTAGTACCCTGATCAATACTTTCAGATTTTATCGGCTAAACTTGTGGTTATTAGCTTTCCCTATTGAACACTCCCAATCATCTATAGTCGAATCTTGTTGCATCTGATTTTCCTCATTGTACTTGCGAATACTATTCACATGCTTATGTACTAATTTCCCTTCAATATTCACTAAATAGGTAACAGCACTAATTATTTTAACCACTTCCCCTATCTGCCACTTATTACTACAATATAAGCTTAGATTACCTACCAGCACTTTTCTACCAACCAAAAACATGGGTGGGTTCACCCAATTATCTGAATTTCTAATGCCAATCTTTCCTTCCTTTTTAGGTTTTAATAGGTCCAACCTTGTTTTTGGTTTAATTTTAAAAATTAGTTCATTAAGACTAGCACCCGAACTAGTTGGGGTTGTGTCTATAGCTAAATAAAAAGTGAACAATTTGTTGTTTGATGGTTAAGGTAGGCTTTTGCAACATAAACTTATCTAGCGCTAACTTAACATTTTGAACATGACATTCCGCATTCACATTCGATTGTGGATGATATGGTGGGGACTTTAGCACAACTATGCCCTTTACTTGACAAAACTTAAGAAATTCATGTGAACAAAAAGCTGGACCATTATCAGTCACAACCGAATCAGGAAGCCCTATCATAGCAAACGTAATTTTCAATTTATCTATTAACATAGGGTGTATGTCTATTCATTTAGGCTGACTGTCTACTATTAGTAAAAACGACTTATTACTTCTAAAAAATATAAGTGTACTCGGGAAAACACATTTTCCGTTTTTGGCCATGGTACTAAAAAATTTTCATAATTTTTCTGACAATCGGCAGACCTTACATGAATTGACTAAGTTCCCAATATCCTGTTGTAAAGTAGGCCACCATACAGTGGACCTAGCCAACATTTTAGATCGTACAATACCAACATGATCTTCATGAATAATCTCCAAAACCTGCTTTTGTAGGACAGGGTACAACTACTTTTACACCTTTCTTTAAACAGTTTTCTTCAATAAATAGTTCGTTACGTTTCAAAAAATACGGTCTCAGTTCACCTTCTACCCTATTTGTCCAGCCTGTTTTTACAAATTTCATTACCCTAATTAGGATGGGGTCCTTTTTGGACACATAAGAGATATATTGATTGATGAATTGAAGGAGTATATTGAACTATCTATATCTGTCGCATCTGGGAGGGGTAACCTAGATAACAAATCAGCTTCGATTAACTGTGTCCCCTTGCTGTATTCGATTTTGTAATCGTAGGCTGACAGAATGACACTCCATCTAATAATTCTTGAAGCTGATAACACGGAAATATTCTCATCAGAGTTAAAAATCACCCTAAGATGTTGATGATCTGTGAGCAATATGAATGACCGGCCATAAATATATTTATGGAACTTTTTTTACACAAAAAATTATGGCTAAAGCCTCTGTAACTGTGAATAATTTTGCTCCGCCTTAGACAGCAAACTAGAAGCATAGCATACTAGTTTTTCTATATCGCCCTCCCGGTGGCTCAAAACACCCCCCTATGCCATAAGAACTCGCGTCACATGAAATTATGATAGTTTTTGCTGGATCATAACGAGTTAAAACTTGGTTGGTTATAATCAAGCTTTTACTTGGAGCAAATGCTTCTTTGCACGAAACATCAAATTTGAAATCTGTCCCTTTTTCTAATAAACTATATAACAGGTGCAACTGGTCTGATAACATTGGTACAAACCGCTTATAATAATTAATAAGTTCCAAATAAACATGCAATTGTGTTATGTTTTCCAGTGCACGGTGCCACCCTAATGACCCGTAACTTTTCTTGAGTATGGTGAATACCTTTACTAACAATTATGTGACCTAGGTATTCCACTTCCTGTTCAAAGAATTTGCATTTTTCTAAATTAACTTTTACATTAAAGGATGCTAACCTTCTTAAAACTAATCTTACATGTTGCTCCATTTCTGCCATTCATGTATGTTGCGGCGCCGTTGCAGTTGATTTTTATTCTGGTCTATTTTGACCTCAGTATAACCCAGTTACTCTAAATGCTTTTAAACCTCGCATTTTTATTTAAAATAAAGCTAAAGACCCGTTTACTCCTTACAACAACATTTTCATATCACCAATAAACATTTTTAAATAATATTAATTGTACTGTACATATACCTCTTTAAATGAGGTTTTATGGTTATAAAATACACCCCCAATTAGTCAAACACTCAAGCACAAATGTTCAAGCAAAAAGCAAGAAATTAATTCTCTTTACCTGGAGTAAGCTTCGTCCATCGTTACCTCTGAAGATGTGTACCAAAACCCTCGTCGTTGTGTCCATATACTTCGTGATTATGCCTGGATCCAACTGATCCCCACTCACTATCCAAGTCTCTGCAACCACCTTTAGTATTTCTACCCAGATAATGGGTCCAAACTGTTCAAACTCATTACACTTCACGCATACTTGTTTCTAATCTTTCGATTCGCTTACCCAAGTACCATCCTATCATTCAATTGTGTCGTGTAGTAACAGCACCTTGATACTCTAGCACCCACTTGTGCAAATCACTTTTAATACGTTTCAGGTACGTTACTAACAGTTTTACACACTTTAAAATAGGATGTTGTAAGCTACTTCAACGAATAAACAACAATCAGTACAACGTAAGAGAACGTAATAGCAATTACGCAAGCAGTCTAAGCTATATAAGATCTAAGAGCAAAGAGAGCTTTAATATCTCTCCCAGTGTATTTATACGCTTTTCAATACCCCTTACGGAACCTCTTTTCATTGAAAAGCTTATTTTCTAAAACGATTCTCCAAAATTTACTTCGTAACGAACTTCAACGTCTGAAAAATTCCAAGTTTATCGTGCTGTTGCTATGAAATTCGTTCAATAACATCAACGGACGCGAGCTTCTTAAACCTGCTAGCCATCGACCAATGATATTGCTTTCCTCCGTTATAACGTTCCACCTCCTAGCTACCTCTCTTCGTTTCAACCATGTTTATTGTCTCTTTCAGAATCCCTCTCAAGCTACAGAAAATCGATATTGTTGTTGGCCTTCAAGTCTCCCGTGTATTTTAGACGTGTGTTATAACCAACGTTTTATTATACATGTTCTCTGTCTGTTTTACATTATAGATCTTTCATTTCCCTTAGTCTTCAAAGCACTTGTTATATTAGCAGCTTGTCGGACCGACCGTTACAAACAATTCCATAGAAATTCTGTCTCAACGTATATTTCAGTTCTTTAGAACTTGACATTTAACTACCAGGTGTTTCTTCGAAGCAACTTGTCCGTTTAAAATAATAATTCAGAGTTTAACACTTCTTAGGATTTGTATAACGAACGTTTCGTTTATTTAAATGGAAATATGCGTTTAAATTATTGATTTTCTATACTCAAAAGCGCAGTTTCTTATCCCATGCACTTGATTTAAAATATTACAACTACTTATGCGTATCCTTGAGTTTTCATGTACCCTAAAGCTTCTACCCGTTATGCAATTTTAACCTTCTGATTTAGAAATACAAAATATCTTAATAACCTTCCGTTTTTTACTGTCTAAACTGATTAATTTGGCGCGTAAATAAATAGTTCCTTTTTCCTATATACACAGTTGTTAAAAATTTATTATCTAGACCTATATACCCTTCTTAACCTATAATTTCCACGACAATATATAATTCGGGCCCAAAATGTTAATGTTAAAAAGATTAACTTTTTTCTTAATTAATATCCACATATTAGTTTTCAGTATCACTAGAGCTTTAACAGATTAATAACTCCGACTGAATTTGCTAAATTATTCTGCAAATAACTTATTACGGTAGAAGTCTGAGGTTGTATGTGTTTGTTATTTACCGGTGTACCATCATTAGAACCTCCTACACTAATGGATATCGGGTAGCGTGCAATTTAATCACTGATGACAGCACTTTCAGCCATCTTGCTGCACTCTTCTCCTGAGTTAATCAATAAAAATACTATTCCCGATTACAAAATTTTGGACAGGCTACTTTACCAAACCTTTCTGTGAAATACCTACCTCATTTTGTGAACTGAAACTTAGTAACAATGAATCAAATTTAATTTTACACTTGAGCATAACAAAAAAAAATTAGTTTGATCCTAATTTTTATGTACAAACATTACATGCATTTAAATATGCTACAGGACATTCGCATTTCTAGCAATAACAAAATTTGTTCACATTAAAGCTCTATTTTCATGCATAAATTCAAGGACATTGGTGCATTGCAAATGCATGTAGAATCTTATGTAACTGTTATTTTCAATTCACTGTTATTGTATATATTTCTTGCAGTCATTATAAATAAATTATACACATTTGTTGTCTCTGTGCATTAACCAAACAAAAGGTGACCCCACAAAAATACAAAATCGTGACTGAACACCCACAAGTGGTGAAACCAACATGATTTTCAAACGTTAATGCATTAGAGATAACACCTGGTTAAATTCACATTTAAAAACAATTTAAATCCGAACAATGACCGAAGAGATAAACAAAGTGGGCGTACGTATCCCTCCATTTTGGCCTAAGGATCCAGAACTATGGTTTTCACAGGTCAAAAAAAGCTTTAAAATTAGTAATATTACACAAGACATGACTAAGCACGCCTACGTTATTGCTAACTTAGAAGCGCGATTCGCTGAAAAAATAAGGGATATTATAATCAAACCGATGAACACATATAAATATAGTAAATTGAAAACTGAATTAGTCCGACGATTAAGTTCTACACAAGAACAACGTACGTGTAAGCTTCTGGAACACGACACTTTGAGTTAACGAAACCCCGTCACAACTTCTTTGCCATTTACAACAATTAAGTGGGACCGTAGTGCCCTACATTTGATTTTTCCAATGCTCTACCCGAAGGTACTACATAGGCCAGGAAGCGAGTTTTTATTACTGGGAAATTTTGAATTTTGCCAAACCCTTGCTGTTGCAAGTAAGGTATGGCTCTTTAAAGTGCATGACAACATACAAACGGGACCTCCATTTTACCTCTCATCCGAACGAGGGCGTATTTTTGTGAAAAATGCTTGCCTAACATTTTTCAAGCAAACCGTGTCGGGATTTGAAGCCAGGAGCCGCCTGGGACCGTACTGCCAGATGCACTACTCAAACAATATGGTTAGGGCGTTTGTCAACGCAAATGCAAGCGATTCTAGCCACACAACAACAAGCTTTCTTGGAGGATGCTGCACGATTAGCGAATGCGTACATGGTAAACAATCAATACACGATGCAAATATAATTGCAGGCCACCACGATACCCTCCTTACATAGCTAATAAAAGAAGTTGACGCACTCAAAACAAAGTCCAGCATTCACAAAAGCTGTAAATAAATAACACCCCCGGAGCCCTTCTAAAACGCGACCGCGTAACCAAAGCCCGCAAAAGCAGCCTCAAACAGGACGTGCTTATAGATATAATAATAATAATTAAACCAATTCCCTTTATTTGTTTTATATTTCATAGTAATCTACACCTATGGCATTAAAAGATAATAATTTGTAGCATGAAATTTAAAATAAGTATTTGTTTACGTTGCGATTCGAATATTATAGCAAGAGGGAAGCAAACGTAGGGTGGAATAGACTTCAGCTACGTGAAAGCAAGAGGTAGTTCGGAGTTGGTGGCAGTTAGACGTATAGATTAGCGGCAGTAATGTGAGTCCTAAACGCAATGTAAAATACTGTTAAGTGCCTGCCATTACATGGATGTTTTAAGGTAGGATCTACTATAATTAATCTTGCAAGTTTAATGTTATTAGTTTGAAGATTTATCAGAACACCCACAAAACTAATATTATCGTAATATGCTTCGTTGTTGTGTATTTCGTAGTTAATAATAAGTCCTTTGCTATTGGTTGTTATTTCTATTACGTCTCAAGTTACGTGAATTTGAAAGTGCATAAACATTGTCACTTTTGAGTTGTACTTCTTGTTAAGTGTTAGCGCAAGAGTACGGGAGTGATTTTTGGTAAATAAAACGATGAACCACAGAATGTGGCAGATTAATTATTTTATTTTTGATACTTATACATGTCATAGTGCAAAAAAACAAAGTATTACAATTGAACGTTTCCTTTAAAAGGAAGGATTTGCTACTATATATGATAAATTTGCTTTTTAACTTCGGTAGTACAAATAGTGATAATTATAGTAAAAGTGAGTGCGGAACTAATATAGTGGTTTCTAAAACGGGCCTCTTAAATGGTAGAGCAATTCCATTCTTGTTATTGTGGTACGTTTTCAGTGGCCCTACTTTACTCTTACATAAATATGCATTAACCTACTGCTATGAAATCCTTTTACAGTCCTTAAAATAAATAATTTCAGGTACCATAAATTATCTTTTATTGCGTAGGTCCAAGAACAAATACATGAACATTTTAACATTTTAACTATTCAACACCACAACCGCGAGTCCCCTGCAAACCTCCGCTAGCCTTCCCCCACCATTCAACACCATCACAAGATAAACAAATCCATCTCACTACTTAAATGGAAATTCAACCATTTAGCTGCATGCCAGATGTTAACAATTGCAGTGTGTGCATTTATTCAAAAGTACCGTCCTTGTGGTATGAATACGCCGTTTCAGAGATTCAACAAACCACTTGACTTTTATAAGCATATGGTTTTACTTGGATGTACAAGATTTGACACTGTCATTTTAGGATTAATGGCATTGCATTATGATTGATGGTGATTAAGGAGGTTGATATAAATGTGTGATAAAAATATGCAAATTATAATGAAGGACCAATTGCTTTTATAGCAATAACGATAATGGTGGAGCGGTTATGTAATAACAAACAAAAAAACTACATCAAACTACTTAGTAAAAGGGTATAAATACCTTAAGTCCTGCGCCGCTGGGGGCAATAGACACTTTCACGCACAAAAGCTTTTACGGAGAACCAGAAACACGCACGAAAATGGTGTCGGTCTCGCTTTCAAAGCTCTAACACAACCGTCCTTTTCAAGGGTTCGAAGGCGACTTGCTTCTCTAAAGGCTCGAGTACGACTGTCACTTTATGCACTGTTATTGCCGGTATATAAAATGTTTCACTCAAACTGTAGGATGCACGCACAAAGTATTTATTGTCACAAAATACCGAATTGTTCGATGACGACGTAACATACCGCCCACCAAATTCATAGAATTTTGAAAAGGAGGAAGTAGGTTGGGTGAAGGAAATCACATGGGATTTGACCTTGCTAGGAAAGGAGGTAACGAAAGATAGGGTGGTGCACTACAGCGAGCGATATTACCAACTATGCAAAGAATAAAAATATATATGTAAATAAGCAAATATGTAAAAATAATATACTACTATACATGTAAAAATGTGTATATACATCTAAACATAAAATAAAGTTAAAATACCGGTAGCGGCGCTAGTTTGACCAAAGGTCGTTTTAATGTGCCATGTGCAGTTTTGATCTGGGTAATACGTGCTGCCGGTAGGTCTCCATAGGAGGAGTTACCAGGACCGGTTTGGTACGAAAACATCTATGACAGGATGATAAATAATTTCTGATTGAATGTTTAATAGAAAGGATCCAGAAATTCTGTTGGATAAGATACGCTGTGGTATTAACACCGGGATGGCAATACCTTTCATGAGTTGACAGAATGATAAGTTCGGTTAATCGGTGCCGCTGAGGCAATAACGCAGGAAACTTTTCGAATAGGAAAGCGAAGAATGTGTCAAGCGCCCACCTACTCTTAAGATGTTTTGTGGATCAACAAATGGAGAAAGTTTTCGCAAGCTTTTAGGTAATTTACGGTTTGCCTTGATCGAAGCTATTTCCTTTGAAAATGTAACATTTTGTACATGCCGAACGATAATCATGAGAGCATTGTGTAATTCAATGTCTGTTAAGGGACCCGTATGACGTTGAGCCATGGGTTTAGAAAATCTATAAATGTAAGCCACGATGCCTTGGATTTTATATAACGATGAAAAGCGGCTTAGTAAAATGTCAATGACGTTTGGATCTGTTTGAGCGACAAATGTTAGGATCTTCTTTTCCGTAGTTACCTCAGCAATTGAGGTTGACAATGTTGGTTGAGGCGGCCACGAGTCACTAGGGTAGTGAAGCCATTCAGGCCCCGCCCACCATAGCGAACATGAAATAACCGCGCTTGGCATTAATCCCCGAGATGCAGGATCAGCCGGATTATGCGAAGATTTAATATAAAACCATCGGCTAGGTGCAATGATTTCTTGAATGTGGCTAACACGGTTTGCCACAAAAGTTTTCCAACGAAAAGGTGGAGAGCGTATCCAAGTGAGAGCGACCGTAGAATCACTCCACGCTGAAACATCGGAGATTTCAATCAAGTCTTGATAAGACCGAATGGTAAAAGAAAGTAAATCGGTTAATAAAACGGCGGCACATAATTCCAAACGTGGAATTGAAATGCGCTTAATTGGAGCTACTTTGGTTTTAGCGGTTACAAATTGTACAGTTATTTCTCCAGTAGTTTGATTTATGAACTGAAATACACTACCGCTGCATACCCTACCTCGCTAGCATCGCAAAACCCATGCAAATGACAAGTAAAAGGATCCGAAGGGGGTAAACAACGTGGTAACTTTAATGACGATAATAACGGCAACTCTTCTTGATACTGCTGCCATTGAGACGAAATGTCTGCTGGTGGGATGTCATCCCAATTCAAACCTAACATCCACAGATGCTGGATTAGGCGTTTTGCAAAAAGTGTTAGTGGGGCTAAAATCCTAATGGATCATATATTCTGGCAACTTGTGAAAGTATGTTGCGCTTTGTACATATTTGGTTTAATGGTTTAACCCGAAACGAGAAAATATCTTCTGTAGGTGACCATTGAAGACCTAATATTTTTATTGATTCGTCAGAATCGAAATCGAGAGAAGTATATTGGCAAAAATCTGACGGAATGCCCTCCAAAATAGAAACTGAATTAGAACTCCATTTTCGAAGTTCAAAACCAGCCAAATGTAAAAGTCGGATAAGTTGATCTTTAATTTCGCGGGCCGATTGTATAGAATCTCCACCGGCGACGAAATCATCAATATATAGATTTGACCGTATAGCCTCAGCGGCTAACGGAAACCTTTTGCCTTCGTCAATGGCTAATTGCTGAAGAGTCTTTAATGCTAGATAAGGCGATGACTTAATACCATAGGTCACTGTATTAAGCTGATATGTCTGGATGGGTTCTTCTGCGGAGAACCGCCAAACAATTAATTGAAACTTTCGATGTTCTTCGGTAACCAAAATTTGTCGATACATTTGGCGAACATCACAAGTAAAAACGAAACGATGAGTACGAAATTTCAGTAAGATTGACGAAATGTCGTTTTGGAGACTAGGTCCAGCCAATTGAGTGTCATTAAGTGACACGTTGTTTTTAGCCTTTGCAGAGGCGTCAAAACCACACGAATTTTAGAAGTATGACCTTCTTCTTTAAACACAGGGTGATGGGGTAAAAGTAATTATCGTTCCCAACGGGCGGAGAATCGAGTAATGCCATATGACCCGCATCAAGATAGTCCTGCATGAAATTGTTGTATTGGGCGCGTAGCTCCGGTTGAGCATGTAATTTGCGCTCCAACGAAAATAGTCTTTTTTTAGCCATCTCAAAGCAATTATCAAAAACGGGCAAAGTATCGTTGAACGGTAACGCAACAATAAAACGACCGCTAGGGTCACGAGAAAACGTGTTTTCAAAATCAAATCTGCCTTTTCTTCTTCTGGAGAAGTATAAGGCGTGGATGGCAACTCTTCTATCTCCCAAAACCGCCTTAGGGTCTGGTCGATAGGATCTTCTACAGACGTAAAAAATGCTTGGACAGTATCAGACTGCAAGCTTTTTGTGGGACCAATAATAGTCCAACCAAAATTGTATTTATGGCGGCAGGCTGAAGAAACTTGCCATGTATAACACCGCCATTGATGATGAACGGATAAACATCTGCTCCTAGGAGCATGTCAATGGTTCCTGGAGAGTTCCAGGTCGGGTCTGCAAAGTGCAGGCCGCATAAGTGTTCCCAATTATTAGGAACTTCAACGCTAGGTAATTTGCCAGATATTGACGAAAGCACAAAAGTTGTGACTTCTAGAGATTTTTCAGAGTCTAACATAGAGCGAATGGTGCAGCTGACGGCCCCTATTGACTGCTGAAGTTGTCTGCCCAAGTCCATAAATCGGAACTTGAGAACGTATGCGTGGAAGCCAAAGTTTGCTCACGCAATCGTCTCGAATAAAGCTAGCTTGGGAACCAGGATCTAAGAGTACCCTGATCGGTTTGTATCTACCAGAACGATCTTGAACTTCCACAACAGCAGTGGAGAGTAAGACAGTAACCCCAAGATTTGAATTCGTCTGTGAAGACAAAACATTTGCCGGAATAGGAGAGGCTGACTGCGTCCTATTGGCATTTTTATGCATGTGTGTAGCGGTCGGTTCAGCTGAACGGCTAGAAGCAGGTTGCGATTCAAAATGTAGCAAGGTATGATGCGGCTTGGCGCAAGTTCGACAGGAATTATAAGATTTGCATTGCATGGACGCATGGTCTGTTCGTAAGCAATTTAAACAAAGGCGTAAGCGTTTGACAATGTCGAAACGTTCTGTCGGAGTTTTCTTTAGAAACGATTGACATCTGTAAATTAAGTGATTGCCCTTGCAGGAAGGACAATGGTGCGAAAATGAATTATTTGAGTCACTGGAGCTACTTGGTGTGTCCAGTGAAACTACGTTAGAAGAAACCTTTGGTTTAAATTGAAACGCTGAGGATTTCTTAGGCACCGATGTGTGCGATGTATGGACAGTCGTCGAATAAGAAACAGGTGCGGTTGAAGAAAAGGTTTCAACGCTGCACATTGTTGGGTTAAAAATATCTCAAATCCTCGAAATTAGGTATTTGCTTCGGATCCGATTGGAGTTCGAAGCGTTTTCTAGTGAACGGATCAAGTTTTTCTAAAAGCAAATCGACCAGAATAAAGTTCCAATGTTCAGTGGGAAACTTTAAGTTAGTTAGAACAGCAAGGTTCTCCGAAAACAATCAATAAGTGCCCTAAGTTTCTTAGGGTCTTCTGATTTTAAAGGTAGAAAGTCTTTCATTGCTTTCCAATGCAAAGTTGCCAATAAACGCGGATTGCTAAATCTCTCACGCAAGGCGTTATAGGAAATAATAAAATTATCCCCGAAATGGGTACAGATTTAACGATTCTTAAAGACTCCCGGTACAACAACTGATAAGATAATTTAATTTTTCGATATTGGACAGCGACGCGTTATTATAGACCAGGCTGTCAAATAAATCGATGAAAGATGAAAATTCAGTTACCTCATTATTAAAAATTTGGAGCTTTAACGGTAACAATTTTGATACCGTGCTGCTTGGAGCATTTTCTGTAATTTGTGGTGCTTTCATTTCTTGCATCGTATCGAGATGCAGCAGTATGAAAAATAAGCGGAATCTACTTCCTTCCGTACAGCGTTGTAAGTTAATGAGTCTACCTCGTCACATGAGGCCAAGACAGCGACTAAAATTGTATTGAAATTTGCATAAAGGTCATGTATTCCCTTGTTTGAATAAGGAACAATGCCTTTAAACTTGGGTCACTTTGTATAGAATTACAAAGCTCAAATATTTCTAAAATCCGTGTTTTCAGTAATTGAGTTCTACCACATGTGCTTTCTTTGGAGCCATTCTCAAAGATTCTGAAAGGACTACAATAAACTGTTGTAAAATGGTAAAGCTAAATGTGCACTGAGAAATATTAAAATATTATGAGTTGTTCAAAGCACGAAAATGTAAAATAGGGTATAACCAATAAATCACGTTTTATGACTAACGGTTCGTCAAACAAAAGCGTGAATATAAGATGTACCGCTTAACAACCCGAGCGGCTTACCATCAAAAGCTCACAGAAACGTTTAAAACATGTGGCTTAACATATTTGCCGAAAGATGCAACTTTACAACCTTATTCCTCTGCAGATATTTTCAATATTGTAATACAAAACGTGCAATAGCTTTTAAATACAAAGCAAATCCCTTTACCTTTCTTGTTTAAGAAGTATAAAGCGATTTATAGTTTTCAGGTTGCTTTCTGTTTTATGCCGCTAAAATGAATTTAAAACTGAAAACTGACAAATTTTATATTATGAATTTCTTTGTAATTAAAACGCTTGCTGGTTTCAATTACGGCGAAATCGCTTAATTTAATCTAAAGACAGTATAAATAATGTTTACACATTTTAACCCGCTAAATATGGAGTTTGAACACAACTTTAAAAAGCTAAAATATTTACTTAATTAAAAGCTCGCTGAAATGCACAATAATATTTAATTTAGGACATGTGTAACCACAGGACTAATGAATCCGGATCGACTTATAGGGCCAATGATTGATGGTGATTAAGGAGGTTGATATAAATGTGTGATAAAAATATGCAAATTATAATGAAGGACCAATTGCTTTTATAGCAATAACGATAATGGTGGAGCGGTTATGTAATAACAAACAAAAAAACTACATCAAACTACTTAGTAAAAGGGTATAAATACCTTAAGTCCTGCGCCGCTGGGGCAATAGACACTTTCACGCACAAAAGCTTTTACGGAGAACCAGAAACACGCACGAAAATGGTGTCGGTCTCGCTTTCAAAGCTCTAACACAACCGTCCTTTTCAAGGGTTCGAAGGCGACTTGCTTCTCTAAAGGCTCGAGTACGACTGTCACTTTATGCACTGTTATTGCCGGTATATAAAATGTTTCACTCAAACTGTAGGATGCACGCACAAAGTATTTATTGTCACAAAATACCGAATTGTTCGATGACGACGTAACACATTATGTTTCTATTAGTTTCACCAAGACTATCAGGAGTTCTGCGACTTTGTTTGTTGCTTTAATATCCAAATGTTTGCTGGCAGTACAGACTGGCCAATATGTAAGTTTAAGTTCTTACCTGTTATGAGTGGATTTGCCTTTTGTTCGACCAAATGAAATAAGTTTAAAATTAGAGGTTTTGTAGCTGCTTTAAGCAGAATGTTATTTTGCAAAATTAACCATGTTTTATTTATTTTTCATAAAAGTTTCCACGAAAAACTTTTCTATTGTTGCCCATATGCTAAATTTTATCATGTAATAAACATGTGCTGTCCTTGGCTGTTTTATTTGTGATCCAAACAAGCCAGGTCTGTCTAATTGGGATAACATTTGTTGTAAATAATTTAATTGTTTTAGTAGATCTCAAGAATTGAATGACTTTTGATCCTTAAACTTATTTTTTGAAATTAAAAATGCTTATAAAATAAATATTTTAGTTAACATATTTTCCACTTCAAATATCTAATTTTTATTTCTGAGTACAAATGGTTTCTGAAAAAAAATATGTATTGTCAGAATGCAAATAGTGTTGCCTCATTGATAATCTATTTATGTTGTTTATTTTTTCTCCCTATAGTAGAGGACACAGAAAACTACTATAGTAAGCCTGCTTATCGTAAAAGGCGATTAAAAGGCTAAAAGAAATTGGAGGAGAGTTGGTTGGTCTCGGGCGATCCTCACTAATTTACAAGGCTGTTGGTGGTTGGCCGTGACATACAGCTTTTTGCTAAAATCTTTAAAAACAGCGTTGTGGAAAGATATGGGAACCAACCACGATATTTCCCAGCTATGCCTGGCCTAAAACACGAACTATGTATGATGGAGAGCTCACAAGTAAAATTCTTGTCCAGAGGTAAAATACTCCATCATTCGGATCTCTGGGAGTGGGTACTTGGGGCTCGTCATCGTAAGAATTTAAAACAACTGTTCGATTTGGTGATAGGAACTTGAAAAGTAAGGTCATTACTTAGAGTAGATAAGTTAACGAATTTCTTAGTCGAAATGAGAAAAGGAAATCTGGACATTTTAGGAATTAGTGAGGTGAAATGGTCAGATAGTAATGACTTTTGGAAAGATAATTATAAAATAATTACAACTTCTTCCACTAACGGAAGGACATGGGTATGTATGAATAGTGTTAGGAAAAAGATTAGGACGTAAAGTTAAAGAGCACTTACAATTAGTGACAGAATAATTATGGTTAGATTGAGTACGAAACCCACAGACACTGTTTTAGTACAGGTTAACATGCAAAAACCCAGTACAAGGATGAGGAAGTAGAAAAGGTATACGAGGATATAAATAGTATAGTGAGAAAAGCAAAGCGAGATGAGAATTTAATAGTTATGGGCGATTTTAATAAGTCAGTAGGAGAAGGTAGTGAGGGAAAATGGTACGAAAATTTGGGTATGGTGAACGAAATGATAGAGGAGAAAGATTAGTTGAGTTTTGCCAGGAACATAAATTAGTAACTGTAACAACATGTAACAAAATGTTGGAAGAAGATATATCTGGAGAGGGCCAGGTGATAGGGCTAAATACCAAGTAGTCTTACATTTGGAAAGTTCGAATTACAATCCTGCAAGCGCGGTATACTAGACGCAACGGCAGTTGGTAGCTCTAATCTTTATACAGATTTTAGCGCGCCCATCTGTCAATGACGTCACACAATATGCAAATAATTAGACGTAAATGACATAATATGCCAATTTTCATACAATATAAAAGCGAAATACTCACATGAATATATAAGCGTCTCACAGGATAACTTCCTTCAGAATAAGTTAAAGATGGCGTCTGCAACGTCCATCGGGGTTGATAAGGCCCCCTTCTAGATAATTTACGAATGGTGCACCTAGCGTACTTCGGGATGGCTCCGACTAGCTCTCAGGGCTCCATTTCGGAGTGTTTAAAGATGGTTCGGTTCGGCCAGGTTGCTTCAAATTATCTTCTTCCTATGTAGCGGTAATGACAGGAACGGGTGGAGGAACAATAACACGATAAGGCAAGGATATCTACATAAAAAAAGATAAAGATACGATACGATACCAGGCACAACCACTCTATTCGAAGTTCAAAGGCAAAAAGCCACGTTTCAGTGTCTCCCGGAAACTTCCCACTTTTGTTCTCCCGCCACTCGCGTCAGCGCGATCTGGCGCAAACGCCCTCTGACGTGACGGAAATACATGCGCCAAGACTTTCAAATTTAAGGAGCGAAAACTCCCGCACATCAAAACTAAACTAAAGATGTTTAGTGCCAAATTTGGCACGTAACAATAGAATATATTTTACTTAAACAAAGATTTAGAAACCAAGTTAAAAACTGCCGTAGTTATCCAAAAGCTGACATAGATAGCGATCATAACTTAGTTAAAATGCAATGTAATCTAAAATTCAAAAAATTGAGAAAGGCTAAAAGAGTGGGATGGGATTAAGATAAGCTTAATGAAACTGAGGTAAAAGAGGAATATAAACAAGTATTAGATAATAAGATCAAAGAGATAGCCATAGAAGGGAATGTAGAAAATAGATGGAAAAAAATTAAAAAGGC
Source organism: Platerodrilus igneus (assembly GCA_036346225.1). NCBI lineage: Eukaryota > Metazoa > Arthropoda > Insecta > Coleoptera > Lycidae > Platerodrilus > Platerodrilus igneus. The sequence goes on from JARFIW010001320.1 coordinate 370,077, forward strand.
TGTACATAATACAGCAACACAGACTAGGTAAAAAAAAAGTAGAAGCGAGAAAACACTAGGTAACAAAGGAGATATTAAATTTAATAGAGAATAGAAGAATAGAGAATTGGATAGTGAAAGTAAGCAAAAATATAATAAAGTTAGAAATAAGATAGTACACGAGTGTATAAAAGCTAGAAATAAATGGATGGAGGCGAATTGTAAGGGAATACAAAATGATTTGAGAGTAAGTAAGACAAACAGGCATACAGGGCAGTTAAAAAGTTTTTCGGGGAAGATAGGAAAACATATAATGGTATTAAAGATGAGAATAATGAGCTTCTAATAAATAAAGGTGAGGTAGCAGATAGATGGAAAAGATATGTAGAAGATTTATATAAGCGAGACGATATGAATGAATTAGAGAACAACCAAGAAAAGGATGTAGAAATAGGGTTCTCAATATTAAGAGAGGAATTTGATAAAGCTGTTAGGGATCTTAAACTAAATAAAGCGCCGAAGATAGATGATATACCCGTAGAATAATAATAAGAATTAAAAATAGAGTAAAAGCTTTGACTGAGAATTATTTAGGCAAAGACCAATATGGTTTTTGTAAAGACAGAGGGACTAGAGACTGATACTAATGATTAGGGTAATTATCGAAAAAATGTTACAAAAAATAAAGAAACTCATTTCGTTGTAGATTTAGAAAAAGCATTTGATAGGGTAATTGGATTGTTATGTTCAGGGTTTTGCAAACGATAGAAATCTCTCATAGAAATAGAAAAATTATTTACAGTCTATATTAGATTTGATGAAATAGAAAAGGAAGCTAAGATTAGAAATTGTGTTAGACAGGGTTGTATACTATCTCCCTTGATTTTTAATGTTTATATTGAGGACGCTTTAAACTTAGCTAAAGAGAGAAAAGAGATAGGTATTAGTGTACGGGGACAGAAAATAGACATGTTACGTTTTGCAGATGATATAGAATTATAGCAGAGTCTAGAAAAGAGATAAGAGAGTTTTAAAATATTTTAGATGAGATACTACAGAGTAACTATAGTATGAGAATTAACTCAGGAAAGACAAAGATAATGACAAGTGAGTTACAGCCTAGTTCTAAACCAAAATTAAACAGGTAATACCGAGTTAGAGGAGGTAGATGAATTTTGCTATTTAGGTAGTATAATTACAAAGGACGGACGCAGCTGAAAGGATATAGTAGCTAGAATAGCTCAAGCGAGAAAAAGTGTTTTTAAAAAAGAAAGACCTACTAATAGCTAATAGTATTAGTTTAGATAATAGAAAAAGTTTCTTAAAGTCGTATGTATGGAGCCTTCTATTATACGGTAGTGAGACTTGGACAATTAAAGAGGTAGATAAGAAAAAGGCAGAAGCTTTTAAAACTTAGTGTTTTAGGAGAATGTTAAAGATTAGTTGGACAGATAGAGTAACAAATGAGGAAGTTTATAGAAGGATAGGTGAGATACCCTGTATGTGGAAACAATTAAAGGTCAGGAGAGATAGAATGATAGGGCATCAGTTAAGACATGAGCGACTATTTAGTAAGGTCTTAGATTATAGACTACCAAATAAAACTAGAGTAGGAAGACCTAGTCAAAGCTATATCAGTCAAATTATTAGAGATTTAGGTTGTGAAGGGTATGTAGACCTTTTTAGACAAGCTCAGAATAGAAATGAATTTAGAGCGGCGTCAAACTGACCTTAAGTAAGTTGGAAAACAAAACAATAACAGTTTGACACAAATATACAGCACATTTAAATTGTCACGAATATGCCAGACTAATATTGAAAGGGTATCCACTGAGAATGCTGAGTGTTAATATTAGAAAGAAGCAAAATCGATAAGAAATAGTAAAAATAAAAAAGTATGACTTGTTGCATGTTAAAAAGTGCCCCATAAATTATTTTTCGTAAATAATTATTTTAAGGGATTTTTCTATAATCAATTTAGATATATTACATATATTTGTACAATCTAGTTTTAGAAATTAGGCCCGTTAAATTACCTTTTGTTTTTGTGGTAGCAGTTTTTTATACTGTGGGAAAAGGCTGTTAAATATAATTTCCCACAGTTCGTAATAGATGTCGCTTCTGACCAATCGAGACAGTGGACGAAGAAGGGTGGTGGTTTTACAGTTGAAGAAGCCAGCCACAATATTCATTCTAGTTGTGAATATTTTATCTTCAATTACTTGTGCATAGAATGCATTATAGACCTTGTTTCAAAGTGAACCCATGAAGTTCTTACCTTTTCTATTATTGTATCTTTTATCTGTTCCATGTTAAGGTTTTAGGAAAGGAGACCACCAGTTGATCACACAACATTTGCGCTAGAATCAACAACCACACCCATGCGGTAATCTGAGAAATCATAAAATATTCAATACCCGACTTGCTAATATGCATTAATTTAGAAGGTATGCAAAGTTATAACTAATTTACATTGTTAATTTGAAACGTAAATTATATTGTTTCCTTTTGTAAATTTTGTGCCGTATATTGCACCCTCTGTACAAGCAAGCAAAGAACTAATACCTTTACCATAAGTAACATTAAATAAATAAAACAGAACGATAACATTGTCAAAATAGTGTGAATACTATATTACACATCAACACTACAACTATCATGATTAGGATCGCATCCATTATATTCACGAACATGTGCTATATTTCGATTTTCATCACTAATACAAGCACATCGATACGAATCAGACCCAGGTTCGTACAATTGCCTTGGAACACCAATCCAGCTTCTTTCAATACCTCCACTACAATTCGCAATCAATTAATCTTATTATAATATATAATCAAATCTATACCTTCTGCTACTGCACCAAAATCGAGTTTTGCCCATTTCTGCATTCCATTCCATATTACATGGGGGAAATTTAATATTTTCAAGTTCTTGGTTTCGTTTCTCAGATTCAACTGATTTAATCAACTTTTGTATTTCCTTATTGTACGGAGTTGCTTGTCCGTTTTCATTATAGTATCGCTCAATCAGCTTTCCTAAAATTAATGTTAATTCACATACGTTTATAAAACATCTAAAATTATCCTAATTTGTTATCGCATTGTGTACATAAAACCTTTACACAGAAGATTTAAATCCAGCCATAACCAGAAATTAAATTTTTATGAAACCTACAAATAAGTTAAAACAATTTTGTAGATATGACAATTCAATCGCGAATCTACCAGTCATGGTCTGTAAGCTTTCTTTATTTAAAACATCTTATTAGTTAAGATTTTTATTATGCTGTTTGTCAGTGTACAGAAATTAATTTTGATAATAGATAAAAAAGCAAGATCGTTTCGTTTAATCTCCACATGCCTAGCCATTAACTTAGATGTGTGCCAGTGCCAGTGGGAGTAACGCATGGGTGATCCGGTAATTAAAAATCAGATGCAAGAAGGGAAAATTAATCCTGAATGTACAACTTAATATTGATATATCCTTAAATTCTGATTTCATATATAGTAGTGTTAAGTAAGCAGAACATTTCAATTGATTGTTATTTCTATTAAAATCATAAACTAAAAAACCACAAAAGCATCGTTTTATTTCTGTTAAATACATATTGGAACAGAATTTAGGTTCATACAGTATATTAAATCACAACAAGGGTAAACAAAATATTTATATCAGTAGATTTTTATAGCAGAATCGTGTCATTTTAAGAAAGCTTTAGAGTTTTGAAGTAAATATTCGTGAAATTATTAATAAGTATGTTCCACACTATACTTATTCCAAATATAGGAGAGCTTTCTGCAAATTTTAATACACTTATGGTTTTTACATGCTATGAACATACTTAAAGTGTGTACGAGGTGTTCATTGTATTGCAACTACATAACAGTAATTCTAATTTCTCTTATTAACATTTGCAGAAAGCTCTCCTATATTTGGAATAATGTGGAACATACTTATTAATAATTTCACGAATATTTACTTCATAATTCTAAAGCTTTGTTAAAATGACATGATTCTGCTATAAAAATCTACGGATATAAATATTTTGTTTACCCTTGTTGTGATTTAAAATACTGTATGAACCTAAATTCTGTTCCAATACGTATTTAACAGAAATAAAACGACGCTTTTGTGGTTTTTAGTTTATGATTTTAATAGAATTAACAATCAATTGAAATGTTCTGCTTACTTAACACTATATGAAATCAGAATTTAAGGATATATCAATATTAAGTTGTACATTCAGGACTAATTTTTCCCTTTTTGCATATGATTTTTAATTACCGGAACACCCATGCGTTACTCCCACTGGCAATTTTTCTGTTATCTAAGTTAATGGTTACGCATGGGAGATTAAACAAAACGATCTTGCTTTTTTAATAGTAAAATTCATTAATATCAGGTTGCAGATATAATTTAATCATTATAGTAGAATAGAATGTATTGTATTCATTTTATATTGCTGAAGACAAAGGAAACCACGAACGTTAACCTAAGTAAATCACATGATATGACAAGATCTTTCCCGGGATTCATTCCATAAACTCAATAGGAAGACTGTACCAGGACAATATCCCCGACTGAAACATGGGGCATTAAATGATAATAATTACATCCAACGGAAAATGAATTAATTATTCGCGAGACGGTAATAAGAGGTCAAAATGTAATCATTCAAGTGCGTAATACAGTGGTAGACCCGTGCAATAGGAGGTCGATATAACGGAAACTTAAGTATTGCAAAGTAGAGCCCGGAAAGTAAAATTCCGAGAAATTAATTTAGAACATAAAAATGTAGTAATACGAATGAATAGTGAAAAGTTGAACAAAACCAGTTTCAAGATGTAAAATGGATTTTTCCTAATAAGAAAATTCAACAGTGCGTGAGGTTTTGTATGACTTCGTTTGCAGATTTGGCAAAGAAGTTGACCATGCATGGGATTTTGCAAACTCCTGTATGTGCCGTGATGAAAGGCTATGCTACTTACGGGGACAGCTGTGTTGAGTTAAGGGAGTTGTTAGCTGAAACTGAAACAGAAAAAGTCTCTGAACATTCTCGGATTTAAGGAATTGAAACAAAACAGTAAGTAATTACAAGCTTTTGTGTCTAGGTTTAATAATTATGTACATGTAGATTAAAATATAAGGGTGTGCATTTATGTAATAGGGAATTAAACTGAAAGTAATTATTTTATTAAATCAATTAGTAACGAAACTAGTGTATATTGATATTCAAGTATGTTGGAATGGACAATGAATAGATTACGAGAAAGTTAATAGTTAACTATTTTCCATGTTTGTTATTAACAACATTTCCAGAAATTGGGATGTCACGTAACTTTATATGGGAAACGGAAAAATGTGGAGCAATACCATTGTTGATGGATTAAATTTAATGTCTTTTAGGGTTTCTTTTATCAATGCCTGGCCAGAGTGAGGTTAATGCATTTAGGATTTTTCTTTTAAAAAAAGTCTATTTTATTTTTACTGAAATTATTTAATGTTAATTAAGCTTAAGTTTCGATTGAATTTTATTTGAATTTATCTAAAACTAAGTAAACAGACACATTTGTAAAGGATATCCAGCTGTCCCAGTGAAGAATTCGTATTTGGAAGAGGCATTTTTTACAATTTTATTTAATTATGACAAAACTTAGTGTTTTAAAATATTCGAAACAAAGGTAACGTATAATGTGATGAATTTAAGAATTGGAACAAAGTAGGCATATGCAGAATAACAGTCTTCCATGTAGGGATGTAGAAGGGATTGTTATGACTGACGGTTTGGCATCCCTTAATTATGACAACGAGAAAAAGTGATACATGTAATGTAGTTTGTTGCATTTCAGACATGTTTATTATTTTTTTATTTCAAATTTTTCTATTTTCCTTTATATTTCTTCCATGGGAATCCACTCCCGCACTACTGTATTTAGTCAAGGTACTCTAAAATTGTTATGGGGTCCCCGTTACTTCAAAACAAATCAAAATTTATTAACGTAATACTCATTTTACCTGTAACACAGGGTGAAATTAATACCCTCTCGGTCTCCAAAGCACGCTGCGCAATTCAACGATCCTTTGGTTTCAGAAGCAAGGTGAAATATGACATTTAATAATTTTATTCAATTATGACAAAACTTAATAAGTGATTTAAGATATTAGAAAAAAGGTAATATACAACATGATAAATTTAGGAATCCAAGCAAAGGAGGTCTATGCAGAATAACCATATTCCATGTACAGATATTGAAAATATTGTTTTGACAGACAGTTTGGCACCTTTTAATTATGACAAGGAAAAATCTTTCAGGGTAAGTAATTAGCATAACATAGTTTGTTGCATTTCAGCTGTTTGCTTTATTTCAAATTTTTCTATTTTCTTTTATATTTCTTCTACAGGAATCCATTCCCACACCACTGCAGTTAGCTAGCGCACCCTTATATTGTTATAGGATCAGTGCCCCTTCAGAGCAAATCAAAATTTATTAACATAACACTCATTTTACCCCTAACATACGATGAAATCAATACCCTTTCGGTTTCCAAAGCACTTTGTGCAATCTGACGGTCCTTTGGTTTCAAAGGTGAGGTTAAACGTAACATTGAACATTTCAATTTTGATTACCCATTTCATTTGTCGTAATTAGAAATGACGATGGGTACCCAGGGACGAAACCGTTAACTCAATACCCCGGTTGAAATTTTGATACCCGATTCTTGACAAATACCCGATAATTAGATGTGAAAAGAAGGTGTTTGAATTTTCGTTGGAAGCTTGTAGAATACTATTGAAAGAGACATGCAAATAACAAGGCGAAACGTCTAGCTAATATTGGAAAAAAAGCCACTAAATAAATACTATTGTAGTTATGTGGTATTAGGTTTATGTATAGTTGTGTACACGATATAGATTTGTAAATTTTCCAATTATGGTCATCGGTCTCCGTGGCGTAATTGGTAAGCGCATAGTCTCGGAAAGACTAAGACACAGGTCCATATCCTGTCTAAGACCTTATATTTTCATTCTTTCAATTACTAGCTCGATTTGAAATGATCATTTGGGCTTTGCATAAAGGTCTAAATTATTATTTCATCTTATTAATTGTAATACGTTAGTATTTATCAACTTACCATGTGTAAAAAACGCCGTCATTCAGTGTCATGTGCCTCGTCTCACTATCACGCCCTCCTGGCACTATAGCGCGCCGTTATATTTACATTGTAGAGCTCACGAACCTGTATCGAATCCGGTATAATGTATTGTTAACCAACATTGATTACCTTAAGCGTGTTACATTAAATTGTATGCTTATTCGGCTTTTGTTATTAAATGTTTGCTCATTTGTGTTGCATAAATCCCTGTTTTACTTCTAACCTCATTAAAAGAACATCAACGACGGAATACACCATCCACTCCGTCACAGTGGCGCCCAACGTGGTTGTGTTGTTTTAAGTTAATACGTTGTTGATAGTTATGCAAAACAGTCGGTTTCGAATAAAAAAACTTTAGAATCTCGTAGGTGTAACCGTTAAAATATATTCAGTGATATTTCATGCACATTTGTTATACTTAATGTTACAGAAAAACAAAGTCGTTTAACTATTGTGTATTATTGTATATTATTGTCTTACCGAACACAGACTATACTTTACTTGGCGTCGATTTTATCGCTGATGCGAATATTGTTCTGAACTTATCGGGAAAATGTTGGCATTTTGGTAAAAATAGTGGGCTCCGGTATGAGCAAAATTTTGAAAATAACACAAATTGTGTAAATTTAAACGATGTTTCGACTACGCATTTTGATAAAAGCAGGGTTCTGTCGGCGGAACAAAAGCACGCTTTAGAGAAAATTTTGTGCGATAACCGAGATACTTTTGAAGTAGGGGGAGATGCTACTCCTTTTATTGAACATTATATAAATACGGAAAATAGTTTGCCAATTCATAGCCCGCCTTATAGAATGCCTACTGCAAAAAGGAAATTTTAAAAAGGGGAACTTGATAAACTATTAAAAGAGGGGATTATTGAAACATGCAAATCTGGTTCCTTACGCCAAAAAAAGATGGTTCCGTAAGACTTTGTGTCGATTATAGACGTCTTAATGAAAAGACAATTACCGATTCATATTCACTGCCACAAATGGACGATCTTTTGTATGCAGCAAAACGATCTTTGTCCATGTCGATAATTTACTTGCGTGCGGGTTACCATCAGGTTAGTGTTGCTCCTTCTGATCCCGATAAAACTGCGTTTGTCATGCCATTCGAAACTTCTCGTTTTTTACGAATGCCATTCGGCCTTAAAACGGCACCGGCGACGTTTCAACACTTAATGGATCATTTTCGTTCAGGATTTCCTGAAGTAACATTATTGGCATATCTTGATGATCTAATTGTAATTTCAAATTCGTTTGAGCAACACATCGAAGACTTAAAAAAAGTGTTTTCGCGTCTTAAACATTTTAAACTACGGGCAAATAAAAAAAAGTGTTTTTTTGCCTGTTCTGAAGTAAAATATTTAGGACATTTAATAACGCCAGCAGGAATAAAAGTTAATACTCAGAAAACTAGTGCGATTACAGATATTCCTATTCCGCGAAACGTAAAGCACGTGCAAAGTTTTTTACAATGTTGTTCTTGGTACAGGAGGTTTATAGCAAATTTTTCAGATATCAGGCCTCTGAGCAACTTAACAAAAAAGAAATGTTTGGAAATGGAGCGATGAAAAACAAAATGTTTTTGAAACTTTAAAGAAATTATTGGTTAGTGCTCCAATTTTGGGTCAAGCTGATCCTTCGCAACCTTTCATTATTCGTACAGATGCAAGCAATTATGCACTGGGTGCAGTATTGTTACAGGGTGAGCGAGAGAGCGAGCATCCAATTGAGAATGCGGGTCGTTTATTGTCTCCCGCCGAAATTAATTATTCTACTACTGAACGTGAAGCGTTAGCTGTAGTTCTTGCTTTGGAGAAGTTTCGTGGATATATAGAGGGGCCCAAAATTATTCTTTCGACGGATCATCAAGCGTTGAAGTGGTTATTTTCGCTGAAAACAAATAGAATATTTACCAGGAAAAAGAATGTGGTAGCAGACACTTTATCTCCTTCACAGTGTAGTGATGCTCAAAATACTAAATGCGAGCTTTGCATTATACATGTTTATTTTCAGAAAAATCTGGTTGTGAAATTCGTAACGAACAATTGTAGATCCACATATTAAAAAATTTATTGATAGTTTTGAAATTTTAGCTGATGATAATATTGCAAATTGGGCAGGAAAAGGCTAAGTAATGTCCGATGGAATTTTATTTTGTTATCCACATGAAGATAATGCTGATGAAGCTCAGCAGGTAGTACCGGTTCATCTAAGAGAAAATGTGTTACAAATATACCATGATGATCCTACTGCAGGGTACTATGGTGCTGAAAGAACATTTTAAAAAATCTCTAAACGTTATTATTTTCCTGGAATGAGAAAATTCATTACTGATTATATTAAAACACCCGCTTATGCGCAGTGATTTGAAACAATTGCTCCAGGTTGGGCATCAATGAAAGTGCTGTGACATCAGATTTATAATGATACGAAATATTCTTTTACAAACAATCTTTCAAATACTAAATAATGCATCCACAACACTTTTTTCTCTTACAAACAATATTCTACATCTAACATTTAGGAAAAGCAATTTTCTCTCAACACAAACTTTAAATGTAAAAGAAATCGAGTCCAAAATTGCCACAACGGCTTTTCCTTACGGACAACATCTTAAAAAAATATATAGAACTTTTTATTCACTTATACTAAAAATAGAATCCAAAGTTTCTTTTATAATTACAATGAGCATACTCTAATCTTAATTTCTATTGGATTTACAAAGACGATCCCCTGTCACATCAAGCATCAAGAATTTTCCGATTCATTCGTGAACCGTGTAATTGGTCAGTTTACGGAGGTGTGTGTTGCAACATTCATTGATTTTTCGTGCTACCTGCCTCAGACTATACTAATTAAATTACGTTGTTCCTTATCTTATCAAAAAGATTTGTGGCTGTAATTAATGTTATTTTATCTTATACTGTGTGTGATGTCGTTTATCTATGTGTTATCTTATCATTACGACTTTATCGCTTAACTCGCCTTAATTGGATGCACGTTTACATTTCTTATCTCTTGATTCCACGAATCTGCGGTATTTCATCAATCACTTTATGGTCTATTTAAGTACTCGATTATTCCAAAATATATTCAATGAACTCGTAAGTTTTTCTTTGAATATCGGCTGATCTGTTAAATTAATACGTGTTCATCTAAATACCAAGGCATGTTTGGTATTACAAGGAAAATGCCATTAAAATATTATACACGTGCTTTTACAAAATGAAATTCAACAATAACGTCAATTCTTCATAGAGTATTTGAACACAATCACCTTTATTAATTGGAAACATGAAAATCTTTTATAATGTGTTTCTATTGGTTAAACTGTTGCAATCTGTAAGTTTTTTTATTTTTCTTTTGTTAAGTATATTAGAGTGTTTGGCCGTAATCTTTTGCATTGGGAAATTCAGACCCTATGTAGAGAGAGTTCGTTTCCAGGTGATCACAGATCACCACTCGTTATTCTCCACAATGCAATTTTGTAGAAAGAGCATAAAAAGTGAGATTTTGAGCTTGTTACACAATTTTTCTATATAGATTTATATAGTGTACTTACTCCACCTTATAGGTGGCAGAGCCTTAATTGTGTCAGATTTCTTTCAATTTGGCTTTTAGGTTTGGACAAATTTTTAAACCATACTGAAGATGTATTATGAAAATTCGGTCGATTATTGTCCCTAGACCTGTATGAATAACTTGTTGAAGCAGAAACAGACTTTTGTTTTAACTGATCAGCTTCTTTCAACTTTTTACAGAGTTTAGTCAGAGTCGCCATAACATCTATCTCCGACAAAGCATGATATGAAATGAATTCGGGCAATAAATTTATCCTAACCAATCTAAGTTTTGTAACCTCGGCAGGGCGTTGTGGTAGTCTACTAAATAAATTTTCCATATGGGCAATAAATAAATCAACTGATTCAGACTTTTTTTGATGGCGCACTTTTATCAAATGCCAAACGTCATCTTCTGAATAAGCGGTCAAGAAATCTTCTTTCAATCGCTTAACTAAAGAATTCCAATCTTTCACTGAATTACGTATACTTCTATGTCAAATCAAACCATCTCCAACAAATAATTCAGAGGATCCACGATATAGATCAGCTTCTGATACAGCTCGAGAATCCGCTAGTTCTTTTACTCTGTCTAAAAGTGATATACATGTTTTGAGTCACCAAAAATTTCACAGGCCAAGAACTCATAGGTATAGAGGGGGGGGGGTCGCCGTGGATCAATGTAGTAAGCGTAAGACTACGGATCCCAAGGTCCTGGGTTCAAATCCCGACACGGCCGACTGACTGCTTGAAAAATGGCAGGTGAGCATTTTTCACAAAAATTACGCCCTCGTTCGGATGAGAGGTTAAATGGAGGTCCCGTGTGTGAGTGTTGTCACGCACGTTAAAGATCCCTACCTTGCCTGGAACGACAAGGGTTCAGCAAAATTCTAAATTTCCAGGCAACAAAAAACTCGCCTCCTGGTCAATGTAGTACCTTCGGTTGGAGCATTGGAAATGTAAATGAACGCTATAGAGGGGGTAAGATATGTAACTGTGGGAATAGATGTACTAACAACTGAGGGGGATTCCATTATTACTTCTTTACGATCACCTGAACTACTAGCTCTACTAACTTTCTCATATAAGTCTGCCTCAAGAATAAAAATTGTAGCTAACATCTCATTTTTAAACAGCACAGCTTCATCTACATTTTCTGTACGAAGTTTAATTCTTTTGACTCGACCGACGAGATGAAACAGTCTACATTTAACAACAAAATTTTAAAAATAGAATCTGCAACATTACCATCAAATTCTGACAAAATATTCTTTATAGATTCAAGTGAAGAATCAATCTCTTTACGTTCCTCTAAAAATGTTACTGTATACCCTAGAAGATTAATTAAACAACCAGGTTCTTTCACTTCCTTAGCCAAAAGCCTACCTAAAATTTTCCTTTTCTCAACTATAGGCCTACTACTTTCTATACCTCTAATGTTTAACTTATACTCCAACTCTTCTTTGTGCAAATAAACAATCTGGAAAGTATCTGCCATTTCAAAAATTTAAAAAAAGCTTTTCAACCACTAAATTTCTAACACTACTATCAAAAGTGAAAACAGCACTCTTGTTCCGCTAAATATTCTTGCTCGCCAACTACTAAAATTTTACGTTGCAGTGTCAATAATTGAAATAACCAAATCGAAGCCTGACGTTTGTGTCGCTAGAAATGTATGGACCACCAGAAATTTTTTTAAAAATCGAGCTCCACGTTGGGCGCCAGAAATGTTACACAATTTTTCTATATAGATATATTTAGTGTATTTACTCCACCTTATAGGCGGCAGAGCCTCAATAGATTATGAGGGGTTTATGTTTAAGGTTTAAGTCCAGGGTAAAGAGGATGGTAAATGACTTTGAGTAAAAAAAGGACCCTCTAAAGAGATCTTCCAGCCAGCTAAGCTTCTTCAACTTAGGGCAGAGCTATGAGCTAGGGTCGTAGGATGGTATACGATAATAAAAGAATTTTTAATGGACACCACCGTATCTTAATAATTGCTATAATAAGAACCAATCCGAAAATCAGATACGGAAATCTTCGAAAAGAAAAAAAAATATCCTTGACGAGCAAAACAGAAAAATAATACTTACTTATGACTCTGCAAACTGGAATGGGAACGACGATCTCGTACTATCTGAAAATTTAATCACTTCTAAACATTTTTGAACTAGGGCTACATTAGAGCCTAGTCACTTTATCACAAAAAAAAATTATAAAAAGATCAACTAGTCAAAATTATACTTCAAAATAATTTTAAACTCAACACCAATAATATATCTTTCTCCACTACAAAAATTTCGTAAATGTGGTCGTTTGCTTTACGAAAACTTAGTACTCTTTCTATTGATTTACAAAAAAAATATATACATCATTTGTACAATTTTATACGTACTGAAACTTTCGAGATAATTACTTTTATTAAGGTCTAGTATTAGTCTCTGATTATTTCTATGAATTTTATAATTAAAAATTTATTGTAATTCTCTATAATAAATATAGTGTTTTCATTATTATTCTACAATTTATATATGATACCTGAATAGAATCCTGTTCGGGTTTACAATTAATGGATTAAATGCTCTGACTTTCCGTAGATTACAGAACTACATTTTTAATTGATTTAATTGATGAAATCAAAGGTCAAAAATACTTATTGTTTGAATTAAACTGGACTTCAAGTGTACTGCCAAAAAATTATATTTTATAATGTGACAAACAAATATCAACGTGTCACGTGCTTAGTTACGAATACATTTTGGTATAACCTTGTAAATTCAAAAATTATCTTATAGAAATTTCCTTGTGTTTATAAGAGCATTTATGAAATATCCAACTATTTAATTCTGAACAAAATATTACATGTCTAATTTAAATGACCATATAAATTTTACAAAAATTTCATGTACCAATTTTAATAAACATATAGAATTTACAAAAATTATCTGTACATTTTAAGTAACGGTTCCATGAAATGAAAATTGAACTAAAATTGGAGATGACGCACCACAAACAATCTGCTAGGCATCCGAGTTCGTCAACCATCCTGAGTACTTACGTCAGCAGGTGCGCACAGCTGGCACATGCATGGGCTTGACTTCTATACAAAACAACATCTGCGGTAAATTCCACCATCCTGTTTAGTAGCATTTGAGACTTTGTACTTTCAATACAACTAACAACAATTTGTGCTTCAGTGTACCATAACAGTTATATACATACGATTTATCGCTCCACAATTTTATACATCACGTGCTTAGTTACAAATACGTTTTTTAATTGCGTTTCAATACTGTATAAACATTTTGTACTTGCGTTGCAAAATTAAACTTGAAATTTGCTTCGATATTATTTTTTACTTGCGCTGAAAAGAATCAAGAAAATGATTTGGATGCAAACTTGAAAATTATTCACCTACCATAGATATGTATTTCTTGGTCACACTAGGTCAATTCAACAACTAATCGAGGCCATGGTATCCGTCGACACCATTGCACCTCTCTTCGAGACGGCATGTTTTATCAAACCTGCTAGCCCACGTTACAACACTTGCTTAGCTGATTACATTCAGATGGTAAATGATGAACCTTGGCCACAAGGCAATTTTATTATCCAAGCACACGCAGAAAGGGAATATTGAATCAATACACATACAGATGGAAGAAATCATAAATTTTACTTAGAGTCTTTAAATATAAGTGGAGCTCTAAGTATGAATTGGTAATATATTGTTACTATCAAAATTTAATATTTTCTGTTTAATAATGGATATTTGTTAAATAGATATTTAGAACAAAAGCGTATATTTATGAAGCAGGTAATTGTATTCGTTACAAGCTGTGTAGGATAAGGCAATCATTGAATACAGCAAAACATGAGGTTACAGGTTATACCCCTGCGTTCTTGAACTTCGCCCGTCACACCCTGTTGACTGGAAAATATTATGGAGAGAAGTATCGTCTACGGCAGATCTAGAAATTAATCCAGGAAATAGACAATCCTATGCTGCAAACCTAAAGCATCTGCAATCTATTTTTTCTAAAGCCAAAAATAAGCTTCACACTTCGTATACCCGTAATGTCACCCAGTATAATCTCCGAAAGAGAGAAATTTCGTTTCAGGTTGGAGAGAAAATTTGGCGCAGGAGTAAAATTTTGTCTGATGCTGGCAAACTGAAACCAAAGTATGTGTTAAGTATTATTGTTAAGAAGATTCCTCATTTAGTTTTTAATTTAAGAAATAAAAACCATACAGATGCGGAAAATTAACATTTTAAAGATTTGAAACCCTATTATTTTGGTTCTAATTCTGATATTTCGGTAGTGTAATGTCAGGATTAGATTTGTGTGTTCATAAGTTTTTTTAGAATTTCTCCTTTAGTATTTTAAGGATTTTGGTAGATGACTAAGCTTGTGCATCAGCGACAAGTAGAAGTAGTCGTTATAGAACCCTAGTTCAGATAAAATATTTTTCTTGGTTCTTTGTAATTTTTCTCTGGTATCAAATATTACTCAACTGTAAGGAGTATTTGAAGTTATAGTTAGATTTTGGTAATGTTCAAAAAATTTCCAGTGGAGAATATTCAAAGGTTCTCTCCTGAAAGAAAATTTCTTAGTTTTTTTGTTGATTGAAATAATTTTTTATTGATGCAGTGAAGAATTGCTAGGAAGCAATGCTTTGTTTAAGTGTCACTCTGTCGTTTATAGAGTATTGAGTATTCTAAGATTGAAGCGCATATTTTATCGGTAACTAAAATTTGTTAGTTCCTATTTGTGAGGGATAGAAATTCAACTCTTAGAAATTTTTTTTGATAGGCATATGCCAATGATAAATATCGGCATTCAAGCAATTGTTTGAAAACATTAAGTAGAGTTTACTCCTAGCTTCAAAAAATGTTATGTATTTGAAGTTGTAAAAAAAATATTTTTGTTCATCCCTATAACCCCCATGTATTATACAAGTGTAGACATACTGATTGTGATTTCTACTGATTGTGACTTCTACCGATTGTGACTTATACCAATTTTATCTCCTTTCGGACACATGGTATGTAAAGCTACCCTCACACTCGTCTATCAATTTAATCGTTTGTGGGTTTGATTGATTTTTTAATCCACTGAACGAACCTCTTGGTTCTTTGGTCCCATGGCCCTAATTACTTTAATAATTTTTTATTCAGCATTAATATTGTTGTCTGTCCCTTTTTCTGGAACACCGAATTATTTCAATTTTTTTTTTGTTTGGAGGGCAGTGTAACAATTTGTTTTGAAAAGCAAAATTACAAGTTGAAACAAATTAGAAATCTACCGGAAGAAGCAAAAGGAAAAAAATCCATCCAGGCCACTTATTTACAGCATTAGGTTAATCCTCAATTTTGCCTTGGTCCCATATGAAAAACAAGCTCGTTATTTTCTAATTTGATTCAATCACAAGATTAAATTCAACATTTCGTATCCACTATCTTGCAGAATAAAATCCAGCTGTTATAAAACCAGGTTTGTAGCCACCTTATGGTTCAGAAAATACCTCAAAGCTTTCAACTTGTTTTATACATACGACACGTGGGCATTGAAAATTTTGTTCTAATAAGACTTCCCTCGCTTCAACTGTCTTGGAAAGTAATTTTCTTAATCCATTCATTTTCACTACACCTACGAGTCAAACGGGCTGCAAAGTCATTGATCGTGAGACTGCTGTTCAAAAGCTTTAGTTTCTTAATCGGTTTTTATTGCAGCGTAAACCCCCTGTAGGGTTAACCAGCTCAATAGTGAAACGACCATATCGTAAGTGTTCAAGAAGATTCGTCCCATACTGCATTAGCTTGGGACCAACGACTTGTCGTAACCTAGTACTATTTAGTAAATTTTCTTGTTAAAAGCAGTTGATTCTTTAAAAATGATATTTGATAAAATTTTTATATTTAAGAATTTACAGTTATAACTATTGTAAAAAGTTTTAAATTAAAGTATGTACGTGATTAACAAATCTGATGCTCTTTCAAGTCTTAAGAGACAACAATGTTCTATAAATAATAATTTTGTTTCATTTCAATAAACTTTGTGAATTGATTTAATTTTTTTGAATAAAAGTTATTTGTTATACGACAGATATTTTCTTGTTCTAACAGGTTTAATTTTCTAAGCAAAGTAAATTAAAAGTTTTAAAAAATTCTTTCTTATAGGGTTTCTGTATCTATACTAAAAACACCCTTTTCAATACTTGCTAGATTCAGTAGCGTCCAACTAACTTTATTTAATTTTTTGGTTTAACGAAGAATATTTCAACCCTGCCCCTTCTTATGATCTCCCACGGGTAATAGCCAAGCTAGCGACAGAAGCGGCAAGTTTATATAATTTCAACTTCTCATTAATTTTTGATATTTATTTATCTCCCCTACAATGATGCCCAATGTCGTGGGGTTAAAAATAAATAAGCTACATTAGCATGTACAACGTGGGGCTCGGGTAAACTATAAAAATTAACTCGTTGCAATAATAATTACGCATTTACTCCTGGTCGATACACAATTAGGTACTTTGTGGATAATGCTCTTTAAAAAATGTTCCTTTAAGCGCAGAACATAGTAAACATGGTTATTCTTCATCATTAAGTTTATGTAATGAGAATGAAGATCCATTTAATCAACGGTTTTAATGCATTTATACTCAATATACTGAGCATTCTCCCAAATAAGCTTCTTTATGAAAATGTTACATAATATGAGTTCTCTCTTAAATTATTCCTAACTTGTTCAGGTTTGTGGCATTGTATGTTTACGAAATGATGCTATAATGATCTTTTTGTTTTCTAAACAATTTCTGTTCATTTAATTGCAAAAACGATAAAAAAAATTACTAACTGAATTAAATACCAAAGGTTTTTTTTGCAGAGGTACCTTAACTTAGTAGAATTAGGACTTTTTTTACTGCAAGTTAGTTCTCGAGTATTACCAATTTTTCAGTGTTTTTGATTGGATAATTATAATATAACTGGTGATTATCAGGTAACGGGTAAAACTCAGATATTAATTTCAGGTACCTGGGTACAAACATTATTGGATATCGTCATCACCAGTCGTAATATACAAAGCACATGTAAACCTGCATAACTTGACGTAAAGTATTATGTCTCAATTGGGTTGCATAAATGACGTTGCAGATGAAATACACAATTAATAATAACAAAGACTTACCGGGCGGATCACTAAAGGCCCGGTTGGTTTTGTATCTCAGGTGTAAATCATGGGCTCATGGATTCTTCGGCGATGGTTTCCAATTTTCCTCATCGACAAAGCACGTGTATTTTTATTTAGATAGAGGGAGAAGGTAGTAAGGGAAGGATCACTTCAACGACTCGAACTGCACCCATGCACGTCCGTATTCGTCAAGGCAAGTACCAGAGGCTTAGTTCCCATCAACTATAGTCCCCACCATATTTCAAACGCTCCCATGGCTAAAACTGCTAAACGCACCTGCTTTTTTATCACCTGGTAACGCAATGTGCGCGTTTATATACCATAACTCGTAGGCTAATGTCCTGAAATGCATGAAAAACTAATATTGGAGGAGCTACACTTAAAAGCTTAAATTAAAAATAATAAAGGACAACTTTCCAACGTGGCCTTTAAAAATCCCCTGGTACTTAAATAGTAAAATAAAACATGAAGCCTTATATAGAAAAAAAGGTGCAACCATTTATTAATTACCAAAAATGCGCAGATTTGCTGTAACTAAGACGTGTACTAAAATAAGCAGGAACAATATTATTCTTTAACCCAATTTCATATACAATAGAAAATAATATTAATACCTAGGCTAATTGAACCAAGACGTACTATTAGTACCAATTATAAAAAAAGCAAGTCACTCGTCCCTTTATGGAAACTAATAGTAACAAACAATACGATTTTTGCCAACCAGAGTCATTGAAAAATTTGTTGCCTACACAAATCCTGGAGACCAAATGGATCTCCCCTTGTCAGTGCTTGCCAAGACTAATCCATTATCACATCCTACACTCGAGAACGTTTGACACAGCTTAAACTAATACACATAAAATAATCGGAAAAATATATAGTGGTACCTGCTACAAACTAGACAAATAGATCTTTATAATATAGCATTTTACGCTATTAAATTAATATCGTGTAGAATTAAAAATTATACACAATATGAAATGGTTTTGGTGATTTACAAAAACGTTGTTTGTTTTGTTGTAGTTTTATAAAATTAAACTCCTAACAGTCTGTTCATTTGACAGCAAATTTTAGTATTGTAACAATGGCGTTAAAATGTCTAAAATTGAAAGAGACAAAGCCATTAGACCAACAATAGGTTGATCGACAGCTACAAGGATGTACTTAAAGCATTAATAATAAGGGTACAAAAGCATGAATTCAGATGATTCAAGAACAATTAAATTACACACAAAAAGCCACATCGCATAAGATTGCAATTATGATATAAATTATGGGATAAATATGTTTAATGTGAATATAATTGTTTATCTAGATACACACACAATCTTTCCGGTTTCTCGGGTTTATTCCTGAAGGGTTTCACATACACTTGAACTCTCTTGTCAAAGTTCTTTTCTACTCTCCCTCATGGTATTCGTTCTGCATTCTTAAGCAACCGAACTCTGAGGAGAGGTCCTCAAGCTGCCGCCATCTGCCCTATGGGCCTGGCGCCCTCTATAAATAAGTGGCCCCATTCAAGAAGGACTTTAACTAGCCGAGTGGTTTCGAGATGGCAGACCCTCTCAAACGCCACATGTCCCAGAGGCCTGTGATTACTACACAATTTGGCGCTGGGCATTTTCATATTCGCTCGCCGCCACTAGGGGAATCCTAGTTAGTTTCTTTTCCTCCGCTTACTAATATGCTTAAATTCAACGGGTAGTTTCACCTGCTCTGGGGTCGTGTAAAGTCTAAATCGTGCGAAGCGTCCAGTGGACTGCATGCGTCGGATCTAAAACGATCATCCGTTGTGTTCATTGACGTTTCTAGTCTCCGGTTATGGAGCTTCTAGGGCCGGCGACGCGCACCGTCACGGGAGAAAGCTATCGCATGATCGCAGACAACTGGTGTACGGCTGCAGCAAAGCTATCCTTCTCTACTTTATTCGAGGGACGCCAATGCACGCATAAACATGTTCGTGAAGTGCTGGTGAAGACCCCATTCTTGCTCCACCGTTCGGAAGCGAGCATGGGCAGTCTCTACAATAGATACAACTCTGAGCCAGATGTGGGCGGAGAACAATATCCTAGGACTGTAATGCGCATTTGAAATGTTGATGTTCATGTGTCCTACACTTTGAGACGTAATTATCTGAGTTCTTCATCAACCCACAAGCCAAATGATCCACCATTCAAGGTAATCTTTAATAAATTTCCTACATACAATGATCGCGTGGTTGCTCCGACGACCTCATTGCGTTGCACGTTTTTCGATGTGTTATCGAAGTCACGAAATCTCTGAACAATCGACTTAAAATGGCTCGCCGTTGTTCAAGCAGCATAGTCAGCAGCAGCAAATCACTGTTACAGAGTTGCCATGGACGCACGCCAAGCGTGGCCAGCACAGGTCGTCTCGTTATAAATTTTCCGTCCTCTTGGACGTACTGCTCTCTGGAAACCACCACGCAGCCGGCCTACCCGTGTCACGATAAGATAAAGTAGTTACATGTGGTGTTAAGAAAAATTTAGTGTTAGTAAACGATGTAATAGTTATCATCAGTTATTCAAATTTCTCTGTATTTGCAAGTAAATAAGCTTATATTTGACCAATAAAGAAGAGTAAACAAAAGTTCCTTACAATTTTATTATTATTTATAGTTCTTACCTACTCGCCTATACTGCTTTTTGTAAAATTTTATCCAGTGGTTCAAAGACTGAATGTCTTGCTTATTTAAACCAGTAACATCATCAGAAGCATTTTCTGCGTCAAACTTGCCTGTTACAAAAGATCTAGATGCATCTCTGCCTAAAAACAATTTAAGAGAATAATAGTTTTGTATATATAACATATGCAAAATTATTTATTATAGATGTCTATTGTTGTTGCTATGTTAAAATTATAGGCTGTCAGTTTAAATATATCAATTCAATTCAAGTAAAATATTAAGCATATCTACAGTATTATTTTGTAACCTGGAGATATGATTTCAAATCTAGCATTGTCAAGTGTGAAATTCAAACCACGATTTATAAGTGAAAGTTAATAATGAAAAATTTCAAGTACAAGTGCACGTTCAAATATACAAGTTCGTCATCGACATTAGACGTAAGTCCAAATTTTAATTAAGGTAAACATGATTGATCTTTAACATTTATTAACTTAGGGCATTGAGAAATTCACTGAGAAAATCTACTAAAAATATACTGAGAGATTTATGAATCGATTCAATAGACAATTCACAAAACAAATTCAATAAGAAATCTAAAATAAAAATCCAATACTACAAGTAACAGATATAATAAAGGGGAAAAACTCTGAATCAGGACGTTAAGCTGAAAGCAACCCAAAGTCACTGGTTAACAGCACGTAGCGGCAGGTCAAAAGATTGGGATGTACGCAAAGTTACACATTCGACCAGGCAATCAACCTAGAAAAATACCAGGTTAGCGATAATTAATTAATAGCATAACACTTATTTTTTTTGAACATTTAAAACTTGCATGTAACTTAGATATTTATGTGAAGGGTCATCAAAAATTTTGATTGATACATAGAAATTACATTAAGAGAATGAAGGGTCATTGAACGTTCCACAGGCTTCCAATATAATACAGGGTTATTTTTGCTGGCTTTATATTTTAATAGGGTTATAATCTGGTGGTGAACAGATTTATATTTTTACTTTGATTCAAGGATTTTAAATAGCAAATAATAGTACAAATGTTGTAGAAGTGCAAATTGTACATATTTCTTGGTTTATTATACAAATTTTTGGTTATTCAGTTTATCGTATTTAGGCATGAAGTGTTAGAGAAAAAGGAGGTAAAAATTTTTCTGTTATCGTATCGTTGTGCACTCTGTGTAGGGTTGAACTGAGCTAATCGAGGCATAAATCTAATTGTGTGAAATTTATTCTAGATTATTTAGGAACACAGAGCGATGGCGGGCAGCAGGCAACTCTGCTTAAATACATCGAAGTACAGCGATATCATAGCTATATATATATATATATATATATATATATATATATTGCTATGTCCTCCCTCAATTATTCGCGCTCCATCGTTTGGGCGACCATATAAATATTGCTATGAACTCCCTCCAGCAACTTAACTGGATTTTATCTTGAACCGACCTTGTATCGACCAATAACAAAATTTGATGTAATACCGCCTTGCTCGTTATCAATGGCATATTCAACTTATAGCTCCTCCTTTATTGTTTAAATTATCAAATCACACTCCCATTAACTTTATCTTGTGACCTCGACTAGCGTTTATTTAGAATTATAAAATGAAGTTAATTCAATTCCTTATAATGACAACAAATATTATGTACAGGTTTTTGAAAATTATTAAAATACACTTTTCAATTAATTAATGTTGTAAATCTCATTTATCAAAATCATATACTATTCAATCTATCTAAAGTCACCAACCAAAAAATCTATTGTTTTTATAAAAAAAAAGCTTGGAACTTTCAAAACCTTTTATCATATAACGCACTTTATACGTATGCAAGTCCTTTGTTTTGTTGACTTCGTCACATTAATTTATATTAAGCAAATTCAATATTCAAATAGAAAAATAATGTCATAACTAAAATCTAACCTGGTCTATTTTCTTCGCATCGACGCATCCATTAACAGCTAATATTTTCCATGCATAATACCATCCACTAATTCAGAATTATTGTATACCCATTCGCAATATGAACCATTGCATTTAAATTATTGTCATCACCCTCTGGACTACCCTTATTAAACTTATACTTATGCACCCCAAATTATTGTCGTCTCATTCACACTTATTACTTCTTTTCAATTTCCCCAAACTTAGAATTGGATTATCATCCTCCCAGACTTGGATTTTACGCTCACCGGCCTCTAACTTGTATTATTATTCTCCCCAGACTCGAAATTGGATCATCATTCTCCCCAGACTTAGAAATCGTAGTTTATACTCCTCGAACTCGAAATTCTTATTATCATTCTTCCCGAACTTTGAGTACTATTATTATTATGTTTTAGTTTAAATAAATTCCCCAAAATCTACTTACGTTTAATCGGCAATCATAATTTTCATCTTAGTCGCACTTATACAATTTTTCACTTTAAATTATTCTTACGTATTACACTAATGTTTCAAAGTGGCGCACCTCGGCCTTTGTTGAGTTGAAAACTGAGTTCGTTATCACTGTCCCTGTTAATATATGATTGATCTCCTACTCCGTCAGTGGGTATGGCCTACAAGCTCGTCGCTAATTTTAACCAATCAAATCTTTGCATTTAAAGTAGTTTCTGATGTAATTTTCTCTGCCTTCAAATAATTGTGGCTTGCTCGCAGGTGCCTCGTTATCAGACATGCTGTGTTTTGACGAATCTAATCGCTTTTCCATGTTGTACACAAACAACTGATGCAATTCGACTTTTAATTTTCATATATGGATGTTATTTACGCAATTTTTAATCACCTTTCTTTATCAGAATTGTTAACTACTTGTACGCATTTACACTATGCTTCTCGAAGCTCTATTTCTTATCTCCGTATTAACCTAATTGTTTGGAACTCTTTTGAATGCGTGTTTAATTACACTTTATTATGTTTACTTATAAATACGCGTGCTTCCACTGAAAAATATCGTTATTTGCCTTACCTAAATTAACTAAAACTCTATCTACAGGGTGTTAAATATTTACTATCTACCTAATGCATGTATTCCTTATTTCTACACTAACTATGCGTCTTCGTGTGTCTATTTGCGTCGCTTAAAACTACTTATACTTTTATATACAGGGTGTTGACTGCTTACTATTTACAAACTATCCCCATTTCTCAACTTTCTATTAAATAAATGCAGTTTTCTAGTTCCTATTATAATTTCTAATTCCTGCACGACCTGTGCTATAAAATACACCCTTAAACAACCCCTTATCACAGCATAATATATATATATATATATTGATATAACACTGCACGCCGATGTAATTATACGTTCAGTCCCCTGCTGACTGCCACCGCTCTGTGTCTTTTAATATCCTAAAATTTAAATATGCCTCGGCTAGCTCAGTCTAAATCACACAGTTGCACAACGTTACAATAACAAATAAATTACCCCCATCTAATACTTTTCCTGCTTTGAATGAGAAAAACGAAATCGACTAATATTTGTATAATGAGAAAGAAAAAAATTCGTATACACTTCACAGCTTAATATGTTTTACTGTGTGACAAAATAAACCCCCAAATCAAATAATAATAATAATTTTTAAATTGTTTATCCCCAAAATTATAGCGCCCTTTCTTATTTTAAGGCCAGCAAAAATGGCACTATACTCTACTAGAAAAATCTTTGAACTTTCAGGCCCTTTCCCGTTTTTACGTAAATTTAACGTATAAAAAAAGGATTTTTGTTGACTCTTTACATAAAATATTCAGGTACAATAAATATAGTCAATGTACAAAAATAAAGAGAAAATAATGCCTTTTGCTAGATAGTTCTGACCTGTAGTTTTCCTTGTGAGTCTTTCTTTGTTTTCCCTGAATCTGCTACTGCGTGCTGTGGATCAGTACCCCAGGATTACTTTCAGTTGAGTTGCTCCATTCAATGCTTAACAATCCTCTGTTTTGTGCGCATTTAGATAGATTTAAACCAATACTTTTATTCAAATTTCTTCCCAATACTATCAATTTATTTAGTTTCCAAATTTTACCCCGTGCAATCAATAATCAAGTATTTTATTAGTTTACTTAGGATTACCCCGTTATTTCGTAATCTTTCTTAAATTCACCCTGTCTTTCCTTAGTCTTACTTAGATTTTCGTAATCTCATTTAGATTTACTCAGCCTTTCTTAGATTTACTTAGATTTTCGAAGTCTCACTTAGAGTTCTAGTCTTTTGTTAGTATTACTTGGAGCCCTAAATTATAAATATTTAAAATTAATTAAATAATAAACATCTACTCACGTTTTCCAGCAAAAGACGAAACTTTTCTCATTTATTTCCCACTATTATTTACTTTAAAATTCTCTAACACCACTTTCACAAATATTTAATTATTTTAATTTTAATATTCACTCGTTGCGTAAATTCTTGACTATAAGTTATGTGCTCAGTTTGAATGAAGACTGTTTGCTTATCAAATTCGCATGTTATATAAGCAACGCCCCATCTAAAATTCATTGGTTATCGGCGTTGTTTGTTCAAAGTTTACAACCAGCCATAAGAGGTTTTGAATATTTTGGGATTTTACAGGTATACATCTGATAATAATTCGCCCGAACGATGTTCTTGGTCACTTAGGATACCAGTGGATTGCTATTCTGTATTTAATCTTGACTGTCTGTTTTGATGTTATTACAGGAATTTCTAATTTGCCTTGGCACGTAATTTAACTTTATAGCTTTTGTTTGTCTAGATAATACTCTGGGTTTTGTATTAACTCCATGCAGAAAATCACGTAGATGAAATGACGTAAATTAACATATTTCTGTTTACATCCTGCGTTTCCATACCGTATTTATTTCGAAAGATGTGTTTATTATCAGAACGCTATGCTATCTCCTTTCACTATCGCATGCTTAATTTTAATAGGAATTGTATCATTTACTGCATTTAAAGCGTATCTATTTAGAATTTATGAATGCTTTTTGGTTTAAGACAAGTTTGATTGCGTGTAGAGTTATTTATTTTGCTGAATGTGTGTTTATTGTTGAATGATATGCTTCCCGGCATTATTTAAAGTCAATTGTGATCCTTATACGAGGTGTTAAATATTTGCTCTTTGCATAATATGCAAATTACGTATTTTTCATGATAAATAAATGCAGTTTTCTAACTTCGAATACTATTTACATGTATTGTGTGACCATTATGACTCAATGTACTCCTAAATAACTCTCTTATCATAGCAATATTATATATATATATATATATATATATATACATATAATGCTATGATAATAGGGTAGTTTAAGGGTAGATTAAGTCATAGGGGTCGTAGGATAAATATAAGCAACTTTAACTTTAAGAAAATGAAATAATTCCAGAAATTATAAGAGTAAATCGGTTATTCTACATATTGTCAATTAAGAGGGCACTGTATATAAAATATACGGAATTAAATGCATGAGAACATAAATATGTCTAAGTATAGTTTACAAGTAAAGATAAGATTTTAAAACTCAATAAATAGCATCAAAATTAAAATACCGGGAAACAAATAAATTGGCATTGCAAATATTTAACAATTGCGTCGAAAATATCAACGTAAACGCATCCTAAATAATTCATTATTAGAAAATCGTTATGTGACTAGATAAGAACACATTTGTTCAGAAAACCAACATTCTGTGGAAAACAAATAAACACCAGGCGGTTCAATTATATGATAAATTAACAAACATCAAATACGTGAGTTAATGAAAAGCCAAAAGTTAGAAATCCTTGGACACTGCAATATGCCGAATGCGGACGTGATGAACAGAGCATTCGTCGAAGATTTAAACTAGGTAATTTGTAAAAATTCCTAGTTCTGCCAGATAAGGCAAAAATACCAGTCTTGATTGTAAACACGACAATGAAAACTATTGTAGGAAGAGCTTATATATACGATAGAAACTGAACGACATTTTAGTCTATATTTAACTGAGCAACAACTATGCTCGAAGGTGTTAAAAACTCACGTAATTAGTGAAGTAAAAATTAAACAAATGAGATTTAAAAGTGCGAGAATTTTGTGCAACGAAATATAAGCCGATCTATAGATAGACGTAAGTTAAACAACTTAATTAAATTCATTTCTAATATTAATAAAACAGGGCTTCTAATTTTGGTGATATTTTAATCTGGACACATTCCCATTTGGGACGTTAAATTTTGGTGATATTCTAATTTGGACACATTCCAATTTGGGATGTTTGATATTTTAATTTGGACATATTTTAATTTGGACATATTCTAATTTAGGACGTTTAATTTTGAATGTACTGTAATTTGGTACGATTTTAATTGGAAGCGATTTATGGGAGGCGATTCTTATATGGGGACGGCATTTTGTTGATGTCTTAAAGCAAACAAAAAAAAAAACCAATAAGCAAAGCGGACACAGCAAGGGGATGCCGATCATACGCTAGGATAGAACTCCATAACCCATTCCAGGTTAGCAATTTTTAATACACTGTATTATTGAAAGACTGTTTTTAATTTAATATTTGCTATGCATTGTATATTTGTAAGAGTTATCAAAAAGGTCACTTAAAAATATTAAAACAGAGGAAGGTATCTTGGAACGTTCGAAGGTCCCTGAATATAATTAAAAGATATTTTTGCTGGCTTTCAGAAAAGCATAAATCTAGTATATGTAGATATTTTGTATAGAAAAGAAAATTTTGAGTGTTGCAAATATTATCAATTATTATATTGTGTGTTCTAGAATTGCTTTATTTGATTCAATAAGATTTATTCAGTAAGCTAGTCGGGGTAAAATCCTAATTTAACAGTTCATATCGTGGGGCGAATATCACAGCAAATAAAAATGGTTCCCATCGTAGGGGTTCGATAATCCTAAAATAGGGTATATCACAGCAAATAAAAGATGACGCCCAACATTGGAGCTTAAAATAATAAAGACTATTTCATAGCAATATATATGGTGGTATTACATCAGGCCCTGCTGCACGTTTTGATTTCAGTGAATTTATTGCATCCTCTACTTCTTTTACAGATGTCGAGGCTATGTTAGATATTTTCGATCGACTTAAATTTAATGCACTGTTTAAGTTCTTGCTACAATATTTTGAGGCGTTGCTATATACTGAGGAAAAGTAGTCAGCGAATGCTTCTGAAATATGTAAAGCCGTAATTAGTTCGTGATTTTTATAAGTGTATGTCATGGATTATGCTCTACTTTCCCTTTTATTTGAGATGAAGTTGCAGAATGCTACAGGATTTGTTTGAATGTTTTCTTCTAAATTCTTAATGTACCTTTGATAGGCTTACTAGGACTTGATTTTAGCTTTTATACGTAACTTTTTATATTTTCCCAGATGATATTACGAGTGATTCTTTAAACCATGATGGAAATATTTTTCTTTAATCAAATTAACTAGTTCTTTATCAAACCAACAAGGATATTTGCTGCAGTGTTTAGTGTCTATCTTTGGTACTGCTGTGTTTTTGACAAGATTTAGAGCTTCGTAGAAGGCATTTATTGCTTTATTTATATCGCTAAACTCTAACAGTGTAGTGAAGCATGTATTCCAAACTATATTATACAGTAATAAAAAATCTGTCCGTTTAAAATTATAGCACCGTATATTTTCCACTTTCGTTGGTTTCCGATTTTTGTGTTTTATTGCAAAACTACCATCCAACGATGGATGATAATTATCTACATTTACCAATGGAGCATTTGAAAGGGTTACATATAGGTTAACATTGGCTTTCCATTATTATTTAGATTGCCGTTTTGCGAATTCAAATTGCACAAGCTCATGAATTCATTAATTATAGCATATGCTGGAGTCATTATGTTGAAATTGAAGTTAATACCATTTACCACTGGCATGTTCTATCTACTAAAATAGAGAGAAAAGTATATAAAAATGAATTTTTCCAAACATGCTTTACAGATTTTGTACGAAATTGGAAGAAAGTAAATAAATTTTGAAATTCCAAACAAAACATTAAACGGTTGTATTTATCTTGAGATTGCCCTCCCCTCCATTGGTTATCAATTATAAAAAAGTTCCAGTTAATGTTAATTGCAGGTAACTGTTAAATACTATATAACAGTGAAGTCTCCTTCCAGGCAGCTCCATGGATCAGACAGGTTCATGTGTGACTGCTAACCCCAAGGTCGTTGGCCCGATTCCCAACACAGACTGCTTGAAAAATGAGGGTGAGCATTTTGTACAAAAAATACACCCTTGTTTGGGATGAGAGGCAAAGGCTTAGTCCCATGTGTGTGTTGTCATGCACGATAGATCCCTACCTTGCTTGGAATAGCAAGGGCTCGGCAAAATTCAAAATTTTCAGATAAAAATGTTGTTTCCTGGCCAATGTAGTATCTTCAAATGAACTATTAGAAAGATCACATGTAGAATGTCTTCTTCTGGCGGTTCCACGGATCGAGCAGGTTTGTATACAACTGCTGATCCTAAGGTCTCAGGTTCAATTCCTGGCATGGACCATTTGAAAAATGTTAGTTGAGTATTTTTCACAAAAAATCGCCTTCGTTCAGATGAAGATAAAAATGTACATTCCGTCCTGTGTGTGTTGTCATGCACATTAAAGACCCCTACCTTGTTTCGAATAGCAAGGTTTTGGCAAAATTCATAATTTCCAGGTAAAAAATTCGCTTCCTGAGCAATGTATTACCTTCGAGCGAAGCATTGGAAAGTCAAATGTAGGGGACATATCTTTGGGCAGTTTTGTGGATCAGACGTGTGTACATATAACTGCTGATTCCAAGACCCCAGGTTCGATTTTTGACACGAACCAATTGAAAAATATTAGGCAAATATTTTTCACAAATATACGCCCTCGTTCAGATGAGAGGTAAAACATAGGTCCCACATGTGTTTGTCATGCGCATTAAAGATCCTTATCTTGCTTAAAACAGCAAGGGTTCGGTAACATTCAAAATTATCAGGTTAAAAAAATTCATTTCCTGGTCAATGTAGTACCTTCAAGTGGAGTATTGGAAAATCAGATGTAGAGGACACTTGCGATAAGAGATGAACTTTCTGAAAGTGCTCTTCAATTATTGCAAACTATTGCACAACGTGTATTGCAAAAGCTATAAAATATATATTTGTAAAGCACGTTTGTGTATACAAAATAATGGTTAAGTTTTCGAACAAATTATTAAGTAATTCTCTTAAAAACCCCGATATTTTTAAAAAATATTAAATAATTGTAGTAAAATAAGTTCTTGTATTTTCACGCACCTAGTTTTCATTTCGGTATAACAAATTATATATTTGTAAACAGTGTGAAAAGTAATGCAGTAATCTAGAGTTATGCCGTGCATATTCTCCCAGAAAGAGGTGCTAGGTTTGGTTACCCCAAAACGGAACACCGTGATTAGTGTTGTTGTTGCAAAAAATTTTTTGACTATGACATGGCCACGTATGAGCACCATAAGAAAAATAAACAAAATTGATGACAACATTTTTTTAAAAATATAGCTTAAGAAAGTGCAAACTAAATTTGACTCTCTGCTAAATTATATTAGTCAATGATTTTAAAAACTATGAGTGGTTTAATTCCCAAAGAAGATTAAGAAAAATGTTAAACAAACCACAACAAACATACAGGGAGTGTTTCTTTTATGTTAGTTCTAGCCTCTACACAATTAGGACATGCTCAATTAAATTTTCTATTCGTATCGACAAGCCTATCCACCAGACTGACAATTTAGCTCCTTCTCGGCATTTGACTAGTCCCAGATGACCCGGATGAATAAAATTTATCACCTCTAATCGCAATTTGAAAGGAATTATAATTCGAAAGTCCTTTAAAAGAATATTTGTTGCAAATGAAATTTCATATCGACACCGGTAATATGGTAATAATTCAATTAGCAACTGACTTTTGTCAGACCAACAAAAAAAAAACTTATTCTTTCAGCTTTTTGCAAATAGAATCAACAGATTGTTTGTTAATAATTTTGTGGATAATTTTTTACAGGCAGATTTTTTACTAAGTCTCACATGAGCCACAATTTCTGATGCAAGTTCTTCTGAACCTGATGTATTTTTAATGGGCTTTGAGACAGTGCATCTGCCATGATGAGTTCTTTCGCTGGTCTATACATTAACTTGTAATCATATCGCATTAGCCTAATGCGAAATCTTTGCAGCCTGGGCATCAGGCTATCAATGTTTTTTGTTTGTAGTATCTGGAATAGGGGTTTATGATGTTTCAAGTAGAATTTGAATACCCCCAATATACTCCTGAAACCTTTCACATGCCTAGGTAAGAGAAAGTGCTTGTTTCTCTATTTGTGCATATTGCCCCTCTGTGCAGGTGAGCGATCGAGATCCATAAGCAACAAATTTCCTTTGGCCCGAATCGTTGATCTGCATAACTGCTGCACCCAGTCATATGATGACGAATCGGCACTTACTATAATCCGTTTCGACAAATCAAAATAGGAGAGATTTGGAGCTTCAATAAGCTGGTTCATTTTTTAAAAGAATTTTCCTGCGGTTCATCCCAGATGAATAGCATCTGCTTGTTTAAAACACATAATGGGTTCTAATATTGGTGATTTATTGTATAAAAATCTTGAGGCATAATTAATCATACCTAACAACTGTTGAACTTCTTTTAGGTTAGATGGAGCTGGAAATCTCAAAATAGATTCCACTCGAGATGGAACAATCTCAATACCTCTCTCAGACACCACATGTCCTAAGAACTGTACTTTATCTACTCCTATAAGGCACTTTGCCTTGTTCAGAGTTATGCCCTCCTGTTGTAGACGAGACAAAACTTTTATCATGCTCTTTTACAGATTGAGCGTAAACTAGAACACCATCGATGTGTAACACCACACCTTTTAGGCCCAAAAATATCTTCGAAAATTTTGCAGTGAAGTATTCGGGAGCATATGTTATATGAAATGGTAATCACCCAAAAGGAGTAATAAATGTTGTAAAAGGTCAAGACGCTTCCGAAATAGGAATTTGATAAAATCCAGAATTAGCATCAAGTTTGGAATAAATCTTTGAATCTTTTAATAGATTTAACGAAGTTTCTACTTTAGGGATAGGAAAATGTGAGCGTAACACTTTTATTTAGCTCATAACATAACATAACATAATCTGATTGTATCCCCTTTAGGAACGACAACAATTGGAGAGATCCATTCTGTAGATCGTTCCACTGGAATTATGTTTAGTTTAATTAATCTTTCTAGCTTTGACAATAATGGAATTAGTTCTATCCGAGGAGTTGCCTGAACAAAAGGTTTGGTATTAGGATCAACTCTGATTGAAATTTCCTCTTTAAATTTTCATAGCTCGTTGGAAATATTAGGAAACTCTAGCTTAACATTAACTTTGAAAAATGAGCGAACTGCCGAATTAAGAGAATTCGAGAGAATATCTTTATTACCGTTTATCATCTCGAGCATGTTTAATGCAACTATACCTGGTCTACCCAAGATAGGTGTCTTTAAACCTTGAATAACATATACGTCCATAATACAGTATCTATCTAAATATTGTAGGCGCATTTTCAGTTTGTCTAAAACCTTTAAAAGTTTACCATCTGGACCGGATATATCCTCTGCACAGTTTGAAACCAACGATTTTAATGTAGGAGATAAACTAGTTTCTGGAATACACACTGTGTCGGCCCCAATGTCAACCAAAAATTTAATTTTATCTTTTAAATTGTCTATAGTGAGTTCAATCGCCCATTGATTATTGTGGTTAACAGAAATATACTTAAAGTAATCATCCCTAAAAATTGCTTGTCTGTAAGAGGATCATGACCTTTATCGCTATCAACTGTACTCTGTATATTGATATTTTTTACGAATTTTTTGCCCTTTACACTACCTTCTCTTTCAGATTTTAACTTGAAACATTTTCCCAATGTCCCAATTTTTCACAATATCTACACCTTGAATTCCTTGAAGGGTATACCTCCATTCCAAGAGATGTTCCATATTCGTTGGTTTCCGATTTTTGTGTTTTATTGCAAAACTATCATCCAACGATGGATGATAATTATCTACATTTACCAACGGAACATCCGAAAGGGTTATATATACGTTAACATTAGAAAAAACAAGATCCAGCATCTTTCCATTGTTATTTACATTGCCGTTTTGCACAAGCTCATGAATTCATTAATTATAGCATATGCTGGAGTCGTCATATCGAAATTGAAGTTAATACCATTTACCAGTGGTAAGTTCTATCTACTAAAATAGAGAGAAACGTATATAAAAATGAATATTTCCAAACTATGTTTTGCGGATTTTGTACGAAATTGAAAGAAAGTAAATAAATTTTGAAATTCCAAACAAAATATTAAACGGTTGTAATTATCTCGAGATTGTCCTCCCCTCCATTAGTTATCAATTATAAAAATAAGTTCTAGCTAATGTTAATTGCAGGTAACTGTTAAATACTATATAACAGTGAAGTCTCCTTCAGGCAGCTCCATGGATCAGACAGGTTCATGTGTGACTGCTGACCTCAAGGTCGTTGGTTCGATTCCCAACACAGACTTTAGGCAGGCATTTTTCACAAAAATACGCCCTTGTTGGGGATGAGAGGTAAAGGGTTAGTCCCATGTGTGAGTGTTGTCATGCACGTTAGATCCCTATCTTACTTGGAATAGCCAATGGGTTCGGCAAAATTCAAAATTTTCAGATAAAAAACTCGTTTCTTGGCCAATGTAGTATGTTCAAATGAACCACTGAAAAAATCAAATGTAGAATGTCTTCTTCTGGCGGTTCCATGGATCGGACAGGTTCGCATATGACTGCTGATCCTAAGGTCACAGGTTCAATTCCTGGCATGGACCATTTGAAAAATGTTAGTCGAGTATTTTTCACAAAAAATCGCCCTCGTTCGTATAAAGATAAAAATGTACGTCGCACCTCGTGTGTGTTGTCATGCTGTTACATGCCGAAAATCGGCAATGTAAACATTTCTGTAAGTTTCTAATTTGCAAGTGAATTCGTGCCAATATTTTAAAAGACTTGTGCGTGCATTTCCGTCACTTTAGATAGTTGCGTCGGCGCCCGAGATTGCGCAGACGCGGAGTGGGGAAGCAAGTGGTGATTTCCGTCACGTCATGGACTAGTCAGCGAAACGTCGAACCGTGTGGTTATCTGTGTGCCGTTTATCTTGTCTTCTCTTTCAGATATGTAGGTTTCCTGGATTGTACCTGTTATCGTTCCTCTTACCAGTATCCTTTACCGTACCGCTACAGAAGAGAGAAGACAAATTTAATTTGGTTTCGATGAGGGGGCGAAGGAGGACCCACGCCCAACAACGCCCAACTGCCGCCAAAATAGCTGCAATGTTGTGAAGAGCTCCACAGTTTACGTGAGTACATTTTGTCTTTTCCTATACTCTAAATAAACATTTTTTGCATGTGATAATAATTAATTTGTAACATAAATATGACGTAACCCCTTATTGCGCAACATTATGCATGTATTTATTATGTTACCAACTGTCGTAGTGGCTCTTATAAATTACGTGCCGGGACTTTAAAAGTATAGAGTATAGAACCCTAGAGTATAACAATGCACATTAAAGCCCCCTACCATATTTCAAATAGTAAAGTTTTGGCAAAATTTCCAGGTAAAAAGAACTCGCTGCCTGAGCAATGTATTACCTTCGAGCAAAGCATTGGAAAGTCAAGGGGACAGATCTTTGGACAATTTTCTGGATCAGACGTGTGTACATATAACTGCTGATTCCAAGGCCCCAGGTTTGATTTTCGATACGGACCAATTGAAAAATATTAGGCGAACATTTTTTACAACTATACGCTCACGTTCAGATGAGAGGTAAGATGTAGGTCCCTCATGTGTGTTGTCATGCACAATAAAGATCCTTACCTTGCTTAAAACAGCAAGGGTTCGGTAACATTCAAAATTTTCATGTAAAAAAATTCACTTCCTGGTCAATGTAGTGCCTTTAAGTGGAGTATTGGAAAATCAGCTGTAGAGGACACTTGCGATAACAGAGATGAACTTTCTGAAAGTGTTCTTCAATTATTGCACACTATTGCACAACGTGTAATGCAAAAGCTATAAAATATATATTTGTAGAGCATGTTTGTGTATACAAAATAATGGTCAAGTTTTCAAACAAATTATTAAATAATTATCTTTAAAAACCCCGACGTGTTTAAAAAATACTAAATAATTGTAGTAAAATAAGTTCTTTTATTTTCACACTTAGTTTTCATGTTAGGTATAACAAATTATATATTTGTAAACAGTGCAAAAAGTAATGCAGTAGTCTAGAGTTATACCGTGCATATCCTCCCAGAACGAGTGCTAGGTTTGGTTACCCCGAAAGGAAATATCGTGATTCGTGTTGTTGTTGATGCAAAAAATCCTTTCGACTATGATATGGCCATGTATGAGCACCATAAGAAAAAAAAACGAAGTTGATGGCTGTAACTGAGCTATGATGACATTTTTTAAAAATCTAGCTTAAGAAAGTGCAAACTAAATTTGACTGTCTGCTAAATTAAATCAGTCATTGACTAAAATAAAAAAATAATAATTCACTTTTTATTATAGTACCTAACTTAAGTATTAGCGAAACTTTCTTCTCATTTAGTCAAATCTCTATCTCTCATCATAACAAAGATCACACGGTGTATAATACCAATTGTGTAATTCGTAATTGATCTATGACCAACGATTAACTGATTACAATATAATCATTTGTACTTTGCTTAATGTTTCAATTACAATCTTACGTAATTTTTAAATTGATTTTAACCAAAGTTCATCTAAACCGTACGTCACACAGGTCTACATGTTGCTCTTTATCTCCACATGTGAGCTACACCCTTTAAACAAATTCATGTGGTAACATTTTCCAGACACAAACAATTCTAAATTACAAAAATACCTACCAACAAATATATTGTATGTTTTTCCCGTTCCATAGTTATCTGCACCTTTACTAACGTTATATACAACCCCTAAAACAGCTAAAAATAGATCAGGTTTGGTTAAACCGTTATACTGCGCTAGTTCTGATGCAGTAAATAATACTTTTTTTGGAGTGCTGTGTAATTTATCACTTAAATAATGATTTAAAAATGTAATCAAGTCATTATTATAAATATTTAAAACGAGAGCTACTATTAAAATTATTAACGAAAATACTGCTACATAACCTGACATTTTACAAAAACAAAAATACCTATGGGATAAATCGTTCAGGAACGATTCGTTCATGTTCAACGAATCATTTCCTTATTCATTCACAAATTCACGATCGTTTATAAATTCCACCTTAACCAGTTTATTTATAACTATTCTGTTCCTATGGCCCCTAATTGGAGTGTCAAAGTAATGCAGAAGAAAGTGCAAAGAATAAAAATATTGAAGCAGCTTATTTAAACAGAAACGCTACTACATGAAATTTTCTTCACTAAAATTCGTGTTTCTGAATAGCAAATTGCAATAAATAATATAACACCTAATATTATACTTAGACACGTATTAATTGGTTTGCTATTACGCACTGAAACCTTTACTAAATAAAAGATCGGGAGTTGTAACGTAATTTTATACTAGAAGTTTTGCTCCATACATGTACTTATCCATGAGCAAGTTATTTTTTAATGCGCGATCTATATGCATTTTTAATTCGGGGCTTATTACAGCTTGTGAAACCCGCCACGCGCTCAAATCATGCTCCCACAGAACGGAACAATTTCAAAGATTGAAATCACTTAAAAATATCTGCCCTCTTCCCAAACTAATTTAGTTTGGATATTTTCTCACGCCTTAAATTACAACTAATGCAAAACGTATAGCAAAATATTTTGGGAAACTTGCCAACGCCAAAATAGCTGGTTGGACATCATTGTATGGTGCTTGTCTTAAAATCACATGCTACTCCTTACAATTGTATCTTCTACTATTTCTTTGTGATGAGTATATACAAAAAATGCGTCAGCGTATTCTATGCAAATCGTAAAAGAGCACCCTTTAGTTAATAAATACGCCAACATAATCAAAATTAAGGCTTAAAATTCTTGAACGCAATATGAATGGAAAATTTAACTCGTACAACAAATGCCTTAACAGACAGTAGTTAATACAATACTAAAGAGAATATTAAAACTTGTTTATTAGTAGTTGAAAAGAGTGCAGATGGTTAATTCTCATTAAATATTATACATATTGTATGTGCGGGCGATGCACTTGTGATGTATGTTAGGTATATGCTTGCGGGTTTAAAATATTTCCGTTCGCAATTTTTATACGGCCGCTTGAGATTATTTTGTATTCGTAAGTTTTATGGTTTTTTACGAGCAACAGTTTTATCAAAATTAAGTTACGCGGTCAGATTGGTATAGCATATGTTTATGCAAAGGAAGAAAAGGTCTATAATTTTTCTTCTAATTTATTTAAAATCGCCAAGCTATTTGCAAACTTTTTATACTTATAATACACGTATTTAAGGGCATTCTGTTTTTAAATTGTAAGTTTATGAGACTTATTAGCTTATGAATAGCTTTTAAATGATATTAACACGTTGAAGTACTAAATCCAGTATTCCTGATTTAAGGAATCCCCGGTAGTGTCAAAATGTTGGGTGGATAATTGAGTGATTGAGGTTATGTGCGAATTACGAAATTGTAGTTTATGCAAAAATGTTAATCATAATCAGAGAAATTTGTATATGTTCTCTGATCATAATCTAATTATGTAGTTAGTGTTCTCAAAAATCAGTTAGTCTCCAAATGTATTAAAGTTTTCAAGTATGGCAGTATTTTCTCGATTTGTAGTTTTTACCCGTAGATATCCCATTGTACGAGGCATTATATCATATGCGACAATTTGGCCTACGTCCTGTCTAATTCAACAAACAATAGCGGGTAAACGTTGGCATAATTATGAGTGGACGCAGGTGTTGCGTTACAGTTTGTATGGTGGTGTAATAATTGCCCCAATGTTATATGGATGGCTACGAATAACAAGTAGTTTGTGGCCTCACAATACATTACGAAGTGCCCTAACAAAGGTATTGTATATTTAATTATTTTTTATTTATTAGAATTTCGTTTTTGTATTAATTATAGAAGTATTCAAGGACTTTAACTGAGATGTATTTGGATATAATCGTTCAAAACAGTGTTGGTTCAAAACAATACGTATACTTTGCGTATCAGGTTGAAACTTTAAGACAGGTCATGCGATAGTCAAACCTGTTATAGAATTAAATAATAGTATACAGTAATGTAGCCAATAACTTTACGCAGATGAAGTATGCAGCACAAACCGAAGGCGAGTGCCGTAATTCATCAAGTGAGTTATTGCCATTACCGTATGTTGAATACTATACTTTATCTGCGACTGTAAACACTACAATAACAAGTTTTAATAAACCCATTTAACTAACATTACTCAAAAAATTCATACTGCAAAATAACGTCTAATTAAGATACAAAAATTAAAAACGTGTAACACAGTTTAGCAGTTTCTAATTATTATTGCAGTTCTACAACGCGACAAACACATAATGGGGCTACGGTTCGGTATGTGGACAGCACCCGATGGGGGCGTGGGTGGGCTCGTTTGAAAGCTTAGGGGGTGAGGTTATAAATATATAAGTGTCATAGGCCGGAGGGGTGGGGTTCAGGTTTTATACGGGGGTCAAACTTTTGGTACTTTTTTATATCGTAACTCCCATTATAGTGTATATAAATAGTACCAAAAGTATTCACATTAGTGTCTTATGTTTTGAAAGTTGGTATAATACATGAGAAAAATTTTGACAATTTAATTAATCAGATTAAATAAGATTATTAGAGATTAAAAAGGATTAACATCCAAAGTGGTGTCTTAATCACAAACCAATCACAATAGACACGTACTAAGCGTGAACTCATGATATAAAAATTAAGTATATAAAGACATGAAACCAAATCATATGTCTTAATTTAGTGGACATTACTTTCATTTGTATGACATTTTAAATAATTAATAATCATTTTATTCATAAATAAATTTTGTAAATTAAGTGTGCATCTATTTTTATATTATGAATCTGTCAAAATTGACAAGAGAGGTTTTAATAGACAGAGAAACCATTATGAAGTGGTTTATGTCTCGTGGCATTTTGCCCTCCCAAAAGAAGTGCCCTCAATGCCGAGCTAATGGTAATTGACATAGAGCATGGATGGGGCGTTTTAGATGCACCAAGCGTACACATGCAAAAGGCAGAGGAATAATTAACATTTCAATGGCCACAGGTACTTGGCTAGAAAATGTTAAACTCTCTGCCGAAAAAGTGGTTCTTATGCTTGCACGCTTTTGCATCTGGTTACGATTATGACCACACCATGCGTGAAGTTGGTTGTGGCAGAGAGGCAGTTTCCGACTGGTTCTCATATTTCAGAGAAGTAAGTATATAGGTTTGAACAAGTATATCTCTTGAAAAAATGAGCTAGATCAAATCTGTTTTCACTATTTTAAATATTATGTCTTTTATTTATTAGGTGTGCATGATATCATTAGACAATGAATTTGACAGACAAGGTCAAATTGGTGGCCCGGGAGTAACAGTTGAAATCGATAAGTCAAAAGTTGGCAAAAGGAAATTTAGGAAAGGAAGACCAAGAGAATGGCACTGGATTTTTGGGATGATTTGTAGAGAAACAGGAGATTACAGATTAGAAATATGTGCCAATAATAAAAGAGACAAGGAAACTCTTTTGCCACTCATCGAGAAGCACATAGCCAAAGGTAACCTAACCTAACCTAACCTAACCTAAAATAACTTAACTTAACTTAACTTAACTTAACCTAACTTATTATAAAGGGACTACTATTGTTTCTGATTACTGGAGGCCATATATGGCAATAAAGGATATGGGCTACAAACATGAAAGAGTATGCCATAAATATCACTTCAAAGATCCTGAAACAGGGGCACATACAAACACCATAGAAGGCCTATGGAAGCATATGAAAGATGACGCGCCAGAAATGGTCTGAAATCAGAAGATTTGGCTATGCATTTGTGTGAACACCTATGGCGTAGAGATGTGCGTCGTTTTAAAAAAGATATATTTGAAGCATTAATTGCATCTGTAATAGAAGTTTACCCTATCGAAGAATGTAATCTATAAATTTTCAATAAAATTCTCATGTATTATACCAACCCTAAAAATATTGTCAAATTATTAAAATAGTTTTGGTACTATTTATATACACTATAATGTGAGTTACAATATAAAAAAGTATCAAAAGTTTGACCCCCGTATAAAACGTGAACCCCACCCCTCCGGCCTATGACACTTATATATTTATAACCCCCACCCCCTAAGCTTTCAAACGAGCCCACCCACGCCCCCATCGGGTGCTGTCCACATACCGAACTTCTGCCCATAATGGCCATTATTAAAGCAACCTAAAATAAATTATACAATTATGATAAAAACGTTGACTAATATACTAGTACACACTTTTATATGCCCTGTGATTTTTCGGGTAATAAATTCTGTAGTATAGCATTAGCTACTTGTCTTAAGTTTGGTGTGTATAATAATTTGTGTTCATCATCAGAAATCATCATTTTTAACACAGCTCTTAAAATTGTTTGAAAACATCAATCTACTGCTGATTGAAAATTATCAAGTCGCTTTACTTCCCTGTATACATAATGGATCGTTTCATTTTGTCGTACCGAGCTGTAAAGAACTAGCTTTACATGTTGCATCAATTCAATTATATAAGTTAGACATGAAGGAGATTAACGCCATCTAGTACACACCCAGAGCGTTATAATAACTCAGGAGTTATTTATTAAAACTCACTTTATTTATAGATATTATAAATTGCTCAAAAGCAGTTGAATAATTAATTATAATGTGATAAGAATAGATAAACATGCTTTATTCAGTATTTTATCTTATTGTGCTATTAATGTGTGTAAGAGAAATGAAATTACAAAATTTGAAACATTTCACGAATGTTTCAAAATATGTTGTTATTTTTTCTTTTAACATGGTGAATGTTATACTTAGGGTATCTATATTTTCACAGGTTTTAACTGGGACACGGCAAAACTAATTAGGTTATGGTACCATATATTTCAAGCTATATTACAATATGATATAAAAAACATAATCACGACTAGTAGCTACAAAGGCGAAATAAAAAGTGTAACGTACGTCCTAGTTCCGATCCTGGTGCACGCTCCACAGATGGCGAAAACCTGTCGGAACCACTACACAACGACCTCGCAGGAAGAGTAGTATGTCAACGGTCGAGTCGTGATGCACTTCGATATTACCACCCTTATAATTTAAGAAAGAGTGCAAAATGAACGTTGAATTTAATTTCAGGTTATATTCGAAGTAGTTTCAGTTTGTAATTTGTGTGAAATTAAAGTTATAAAAATGTGAACGTCTCTTGTCTTTAATCATATTTAGGCACAACGCCAGAACGACACCCTTAACATACCGACTGGGCTAGCAGGTGTTATAAAAGCAAAATATATAAATCAAACATAAGATAAGAAAACTGTAATAAAATATTTCTAAAAATGTACCTATTTTTTTATAACCATGAATAAGTAAAGAACATTACGAAAAATTTCAACATTATAAAGTTTACTGTAGTGTATGGATGGTAGGTTAGTGGCTATGTTAATGATTTAGTAACACTAAACATATTGTAACGATAATCTGTTTTGCACAAACAGCAGTTCTTTATTATCAAACTGATTATATAAGCCTTTTCAATAACTCGTAGTTACAATGAAATTTGCTAAAAGCTCTCGCAACTTCTGAACACTACAATGCATCTTTTTAATTAACTAATATTCAAGCGCTATAATTAATTTATACTGATCACTACAATGAGTGCTCTCACATAGGGTAATTTATATGTACCATTACTGTATATCACGACTTTCAAAGCTTAAATTAAAACTCGTATTACAATCAAAGCTTCAATTAGAACTGAACTAACTAATGTTCATTATGGCACTTTATATTTTATCCACTTGTTCAAGAACATTCCGGAATATGCAAATAATATCTTGAATGTACCTATTATAATCTTAGTAAAGCTCCTAAATGCAAAACTCTTGTAACTGACAATGAAATCCATCGCTCACAGGATCTATCGATGATCCTTTATAAACGCGTTGTTTACATTCCAATATAATTATTGTGATCAGGTGTATACTAAACCGCGCTCAACTGTTCCCTCTCAAAGCTGTTCCGTCCCAGAACATTGTGATCCATTGGTTAAAAGTCCCTGTGGCGGTAAGGACAGTCTAAGGCGTTTCTGCAGTTTCCATGTTCATAGCAGACACCGTACCGCTAGGATTGTAGTCACACACCAAGATCTGAACCCCGGTTTTCTGGAACTGTATCTCTAGCATATTTCTTACCACCCTCCCAGTTCAACCCACAACCGATCTTGGATATGGCCAACTTCTTGTCTTCAAATTTGATTATCTGACTCTTGAGGTCCACTAGTGCCTTCCACATATCTTGGCAATTCGGTTTACCTGAAGGCTGTTACTTAGTGTAACGGTTTTAATTATTAAGAGAAGGTCCTTTCCAGTCTTGCCCTAAGGGAGGAGATAGAACAACAATGCACACCTCACAATGCAAATGCAACTGTATTTTCCAACGAATTTGAAATTCGGTTATAAATTTTTAATGGATTTCTTTAAAATAATAGTACACATAAGACACAGTGTTTCGGAAATTAAATGGACTTAAAATTTTTACACGTACAAGGCAGAATGATAAAAAACCGTTGGTCGATGGTGAACCTGGTCATTGCTCCAAGGGAGATTATGAGAAGGGCAGGGTTGAAATATTCTTTGTTAAACGGAAAATAATAAAACGAAGTTAGGCGCCACTGTATCTAGCAAGTATTTAAAAAAACAGTAATTTTTGGGCAGATACAGAAACTGTATCGGAGTAGATAATTTTAAAATTTCTAATTTACCCTATTTGGAAAATGGTACAAATTAAAATCAGAAAGTTTCTATTATAAAATAAATAATTTGTATCCAATATTAATTATAAAAAGAAACAAATAATTTCACATGTTGTTACTTAGCATCTAGATGAGCATCAGATCTGATAATCACGTACAAATTCAATCAAAAACTGTAATTCAAATAAT
The DNA here is from genome assembly GCA_036346225.1 of Platerodrilus igneus. Lineage (NCBI taxonomy): Eukaryota > Metazoa > Arthropoda > Insecta > Coleoptera > Lycidae > Platerodrilus > Platerodrilus igneus. The sequence goes on from JARFIW010001320.1 coordinate 412,851, forward strand.
CTTAAAATAGTTATTAGTGAGAATTTCAAATATACCAAAGTTAGAGCAGATATTACTTTCAAGAAAATATATATTCCAAGTAAAAAATATTAAATAATCATCATCATTAGATCTTCAGTCCTGAAACTAGTTAGACGCATACCCTCATTATTTCCTATTCTGAACTAACATACACATTTCCCTGAAATTTGCACAGTCTCCATCTATCACTATCTGATCTAGGTCTACATCTACCTCCTTTTTCCTATCTCTGCTTACAATATATCCCTTACTATTCCCCAAAAATGCCTTAGAACGTCTATTTTCCCAATTTTTTCCTACCCCTACTATTTCTATAACCTATTTGTTTAATTAAATAAATTAAATTAAATAATCAACAAAAAATATTATATCGACTCAGTTGGGTGCCATTTAAGCTAGTACGTATTTGTTGGTTCAATGGCATTTATTGGCTTTATAGAATTTGTTTGGTCGTACAGAATATTTGGCCCTGCAAGTTTTTGTTGTTGGCCCTACAGGATTTTGCACTGAAATAGATTAAGGCACTTAAATTTTTCACCACCAAATATCATCTTCAACAACTCCCCAACCTGCTTGACTCGAGGATGATATGAATGCGGATTCAGAAAATGATTTACAGAGAGAGTTCAACCAGGAGAAATCCTATCAGAACAAATGTTTAATGCCCACGTGCCATGTGCATGAAGCAAGTTGAAAATCTTGAGGTATGTTGTGAACAACAAGGTATTTACACGGACTTTTGAAAGATTATATTGCTATTTACTACGACTCTACAAACTAGGTTTCAAAACAGCTGAATTGTTTTCTACATGATTATAAGTACACAATGTTGAACTTTGCCGTATAATTTAACCAAACTAGAAAATAACAAATCGCTTGTTGTTTTCCATATGGGATTAAGACTTATTAAGAATTTGAAAATTCATCTAAATTTGCAAATAACTATGCTGGGCGAATTTTTTCATTTTTTTTCTATTGCATTAATACCTCTTGTTTCGAAAAAATTTTTATATACCAAAAAAACTTGTTACACTGCCCCCTCTTTAAAAAAATAGAAAAATTTGGAACTTTAGACTCAAAAAAGACAAAACAACAGTATCGAAGTTGATACAAAAAATTGAAGTAATTAGGGCTACACTTTTAAAGGTTTACTTACAAAATTATTTAAAAAAAAATTTGTATGATTATTTCTTGGATTATTGGGAGACTCAAAGGACTAAAACGACTGCTAGATAAAATTATAAACTCGAAAATTTACTTCAAAAATTACTACTAGACTAAAGCACCTAGGGGATTAATAAATTAATAGATAAATCAAACTAATAAATGACAATTAATAGATGAATAAATTAATAAACGAATAAAATAACAAACGAATAAAAGTATAAACGAGTGCAAGGGTAGCTCCGCGTACCAAAAGGGGACAAAATCGGTAGAAGTCACAATTGGTATGTCTACACTGGTATAATGCACGAGGGGGTTATAGCAAATGAAAAAAAAATTACAACTTCAAAAATGGGTTATATATTTATATATAAATTTTTTGAAGTTGACACTAAACTCCACTTATTTTTATCAAATTAATTAACTTGGATGCCAATATTTCTTATTGGCATACACCTATCCAACATTTTTCTAAGTGTTGAATTCAAATCGCTCACAAATATAAGCTAAAAAATATTTAGTTTCTAACAAAATATAGTAACCTTAGGCTTCTCACTACTCCATAAACGATAGAGTAACCCCTAAATGAAGCATTGCTATACAGCAGATCTTCAAAACACAAAATTTTTAATAACCAAAAAACAAAGAAATTTTCTTTCAGAGGAAAACCTTAGAGTATTCCCAACTGAAAATTTCTCAATACTATTCAAGTTTAACTACATTTTTACTATTTCTTACAGTTGACAAATATTTTATACCAAAGAAAAATCAGTAGAAACCAAGAAAAATATTTAAATCTCAACTAGGGTATCTAATACAATTGCTTCCACTTGTCGTTGATGTGCAAACTTGGTCACAGACCAATAACACTAATTACTAAACAAAAGAAAATCTAAAACCTATGAATCTAGAATTGATGAGTTGCGATGTAGTAACCTCCTTCTAGAGTTGATGAGTTATGATGTTAGTAACTTCCCTCCTTAGTTGATGTGCTAATTTAAACATTGTCCATAAAGGTTACTATTTTATACCAATCTGCAAAATGTTTACTAAACAAAATAAAATAAGAAAGCCTACAAATCTATAAGTGTAATTTACTTAAGAAGTCAATCCAAATGTTACCCTACCAAAACATCAGAATTAGAACAAAAACATGGCCTTAGGGTTTTAGCAAACTATTTTCCAGATCAGACCTAGAAAATATTTTATTTTAAAAATTCTCTGACAAAGAAATTCAACAAGCAAAAAGTAAAAAAAATTAGTTACTATAATGGCTAACTACAACTTAATTTTCTTGTTAGCAACTTCACTCCGCGTATAACTAAACTGTCGAAGCAAATAAGAGGTGCCTTACAACGCATAAAAATTATAGCATTCTCGTCCTAGAGAATGTTGTACAATGCTCGAATGACTACCCTTCCATGGGTTTTGACTAGATAAAACTAACAAGCTGCGTTGCAATGTTGATGGAATGAAAATGATTCAGTAAAAACAAAATTACAAGAAACTGGTCTTTTAACGTCATTACGACAGCACAGCTAGACATATCAGATCAACAAAAGATGTCATTAATTCTAACATTATCTGCATTTTAACGACCACAAAATCAAGATACCAATGTAACAAAATGTAGGTAATCTAATCCTGCTTTATTACTAACATTTTCTCGAAGTAAAATTCGTAATGAAAATTGTATTCAAACAAAAATAAACAATCTGAAAAGTATTTGCTTTCAAAAATATCAAATAGTCCAATTACGTAATGCCTAGATTAAAATAAACATTTGTACAAATGAATTTTAATAATTTTAGATTAGCAGTTCTATTATGTATCAAACAAATTTCCAATGCAATAGATTAAAAATATTAACAAATTCTAACGTAAGAAATTGCAAAGACAAAAACACGAAATCATTGACAAGTTTCTCCAAATATTAAACAACAATTTGCTACAAGGTGTTCACTACGATTTTTAGCAATGTCCACATAAATCTATTAGTTCACCTTAAACGGGTATTGTGAATGTCACTTGCCAGGGTCCAAGGGAAAGAATTCAAAAGTTACTGTGTTTTAATGAGAGATTACGGAGCACACCTGAATTTTTGCAAGCACCTTGATTTAGTATATTATTTAATAGAATTTTCAGGTCAACTGTTGCCGCTCAAAACTATTCTAGGAGGTTGTGGAAAGAGTTATTCTGCAGATAAAGATGTAGATTGGACCAGGGGGTTAAGATGACGATCCTAAGTTGTATTTGGCACCTATCAATTGTTGGGCAGTAGTGTGCTTTAATCATTTTACAGGCTCTGTCGAAGAGCATTTATGCAATTACTGAACAAAATAGCCCCTGGCATGAGTTGGAATTGATCTTGCCCCAAGCTACAAGAAATTCGTGACAACAGACCACCAAGTTACCTAGAAAGAGTTGAAACTGTCCTAAATACACCTCCCACAGCTAATAATGTGTATTGCTTTGAATAATAAGGGTGATAAATAAGCGAACATTAAAATATAAATGTAGTGTGGATCGGTATTTACTTCTAATAAGATAACAGAGACAATTTGTTTAAGCAATATGTTTGCCTTGCAAAATTAAATACACTTGACAATTTGTGGAGCAAGCTTGTTTTTAACCAAGTTCAACATATGAAAACCTAAAAATGGAATGCAATTATGTAACAACGCAAAATCAGTGTCTCACTTCACAGCTGGATATTTGTCGAGGGGCTGGTGTCAAAATGGAACAATCGCTCGTCAGAGGAATATACAACTAAAACAGAAAGACTCAAAAAGGAAATTAAATTTTTAAAAACGCGATTACAAAATCTGCAAACTATGGACATTTCCACCATACCAAATAATTCAATGGAATCAGTATTAACTCCAACTAGAAGAATTGACACACCTAAAGCAACTAGTAACAATATCATACCAGTGGATCTAGTCCTACAAAATGCACTCGTTACTCTATCTAGAGGATCAGTGTCTCAAGTAAAGCTAATCTACCTTTAGATGATGTATCAGTTCTGATAATAGTTTAAAAAAAATTCTAATTTATCGGGAATAGTCATGTATGTGGTCTAAATATGTTAAGTTACAAAATTACAACATGTCTTAAACAAAATGCTTCAGTACGCCAAATTGTTGCTGGACTGGAGAGCACTATAAGCAACCTTTCACATAGAGATTTCATATTTTTTATTGGCGGAACAAATGGTATAGATAGACATACCTCAAAATTATTAACTCTTTCAAATATGTTATCGACTTGTGTAAAAACACAAATTTGATAATCATGGACATCCCTTATAGATTTGATAATACTAAATACAACCAGAAAATCAAGTGTTAATAGGTATCATCATGATTTGGTCTTAACTCATAGAACTGGTTAGACGCGTACCTTCATTGTTTCCTATTCTGAGCTAACCTACACATTTCCCTGAAATTTCTAGAGCCAATTGGATGCCGAGGATTACCGTCAATAAGGTGTTTACACATACTTTTGAAAAATTAAATTGCTATTTATGACTTTACAAACCAGGTTTAAAAACACCCGAATTGTTTTCTATATGATTGTCGGTACAAAATGTTGAACTTAGCCTTACAAATTTAATCAAACTAGAAAGGAACAAATCGCATGTTGTTTTCAATATGGAAACAAGAACTTATTAAGAATTTGAAAATCCGTTTAAATTTCCAGATAAATATATATGCTTGGCGAATTTTGCATTCTTTTTCTATTGCCTTAATACCACTTTTTTCGAAAAGAAATTTTATTACGTAGCCAAAGAAATTGTTACAGCATTTTATAATAACCCCTTAATACGTCCAAGTTCCTAACAAACCATTCTAATAATAATCAGTGTAAGCATTTAACACTGGCTAAAAATACTATACAGGACGACATAATCGCACCACAAGCTTGATACTACTTAATTTGTTTGAATAAAAACTGACTCATTCTATCATTTTATAAATTTCCTTTTAGAAGTACTTGCTTTGACTACTCCTTTTTCTAAGACTAATAGGTAGTATTTGTTTAAGGCACTTGTGGAACAAGTAACATATGGACCTATGGCGATGTTTTTATTTTTCTTTGTTATGAGTTTAATGGAAAATAAGACTGTGGAACAAGCTAACGATGAAGTAAAAGCAAAGTTTTGGCCCACTTATAAAGTAAGTATACAATTGTAATATTAAGTATTATTCACAGATTACTTGAATAAATAAGCATTTATGTGTGAACTGTTGTAGCATATCTTTTGCTGCATTGATGCATTTTGGAACTTTTAAATTATAGAGTACAGCAATTTTGCATTTTTGATATTTTTGATAGTTGTTCATAGTTTACCTTAATTTGATTTTCTTGTATAGAATAGGCTTTAAATTCCCTAGCGTGTTAACAAAACCCAAAAAGAACACTAAAACCCACAGCTCTTAATGGTTGTAAATATAAAATTTAGCACGAAAAATATTAAAGCACATGATAACCCAACAGTTATAACTCGTCCTCGTACGCCTACAATTACTTACAGTAATCCGTTTAAGACCACCAAGTGGTGTCAATTAGTACTTATGCACTCACCCTCGAGTTGCTGCCGTCGGACCGGCTCCTACCGTCTCTACTGACGGGGCGAAGGAGAGGGGCACGTGATCCCACCTTGAGGTTGTCCTCCCATTACAACAAAGGGCGACCATCCATCGTGGCTTTAAGGGTCACTGGAAGAAGCTATAGTAAGTACAAGTAAAATTCATTTATTGATGTCGAAAAGTACAATTTTACTAAACCATAAATACGTACCACGCTGTAAGGTGTGCATGAAATTTTCATAAGGAAAACGAAACAAAGAAAACCAGAACGGATGTTCTCGTCGTGTAAGTCAAAAAGCAAATGAATATTAATTTCGTTTAACTTATGACCAGAGCTCACAGTAATATTGTTGCTAAGGATCAAAACTGGAAAAACACAGTTTTATCGGATAGTACGCGGCTTCAGTTTGACAAATCTTTCGATGGAAAACATAAAAATCAATTATCGGATACATAGAACACGTTATTGACTAATTAATTATAGCATAAACTTTACGTTGCGGAATTCTGAGAAAGAGTATTCATTATTAATTAGGCGGTAGGATTTAACAACACAAATAGAATTTATACGAACAGAGAATGCATTAACAGGGGAAAGAGTTATCTTAATTTACCAAATTAATTTTCGTTCTTAAAGCAAATGGGATTTGAGTTGAAAATCATTAGACAGCGTATTTATTATTATTTATGAATTAACGATTTTATTTAACAGTAGAAACGGAATTTATTCACGTGGATAATGAATTAACAAGGGAGAAAAAGGGTTATTAATTTGTGCTGAAAATAAACGTAACAGATTTTTTTGGATGTTGTATAGAGAATATATAGAATGTATAAATGCTTCTTGAGATTTCTTTGTTTCGTTTCATTTTTGTAAAGTTCACAGCATATTTGTTGTTGAGCTAGCAAGAGAAAACAGGTAAAATAAAATAAGAATCCACATCATATCATTTTTACTTTTCAATTAATAGTCATTGTGTATTTATAATACAAGGTCGGCTGCACCTGAATATTCACAACAAAATATATATATATACACATGCACCCACGCATGCACGCGTGCGCGTGCTCCCGCGCGTGCACACACACGTACGCACCAACGCACGCGCACGCGCGTACACACACACACAATAAACAGACAACTTATTTATGTCCACAATCAGGAATTTGTATACAACAAAAGTAAAATAAGATGTATGTGTAAATAAACTCAGAAAAATAATAAAAGTTTAATCTATACAAATCAAGCTAATAGTTGTATAGCCATTAACAAAACAATAACTTTATTATTTCACAAGGGGAAGAAACATCCACTGACCGGTTTCGACTTTCTTAAGCCTTGTCACTTCTTCGAAATTTCTATACCAAAACATCAACTGCCACTCAAATCCTGGAATTTTGCCCTGGCACAAACCCGCTCATGTAGCTATTTTCTCCGTATATCTCTCAACGGACACTTACTTCCCCTACTGGCAAAAGTTAATGTTAACACACGCCACCCATAATACACATCTTATAGCCGTCTCCCTTCAACATACTCCCTCAATCTCCTATTCCTTACCTTGTCTAACCCCCAATCTGTTCTCATCCCACTGCTTTGTCTGAACCCCAAACTTAACGCACTTTGTATTATGTCTTTCTTTCTTTTACTAATTCTGCCAAAATAATCCCTCTTTGTTTAGTTAACCACTTGCATTTTAAACCGACAAAATAATCCCACTCAAAACGTCTATATTTACACATTGCCTTTCTGTCCCACTCTTATCCATATTTGACCAAATAATCTTTCCTTGTTGCACTTGTTGGCCACCTGCAGAAGTAACCAAACATTACCCATTCCACAAACAATAAAGCCCTTTTAAGTGAACTTCGCCTGCCACCCTTCCTAGAACATGTTGTTTGTCTCGCCTTATTTACAAATTATACCCGGAAATCTTGTTAAAACTATAACTGTCAGTATTGTTATACACCATCCGTAGAATTGCAACGGTTTAAAATGCTCCCACTCTGGCCAATATACATCCAACCTTGCTTAAAATCTTAGAAAGGTGTTCGCTATAACGTACCTTTTAAAGGTTACATATCCACTTGAAAACTATAATGGCCAATGTTTGCTTTTAGAAACATTATTTGGAGTACAGTTTAAATATGAAATAGAAATTGTTAACGCTTTATATTTACACACTATCCTATACTTATTACATACAATGATTAAATATGTGTATGATTCTTTTAAATACACGCTAAGAATATTTACATTATAACACACGCTATTTTAATTAGTATTCATGGTTATACGTTTATGCTACATTGCATTTAAGTATCCTGGAAGTTCTTTGTAAAATTAAATCCTACGCTAGTAATTTGCAAAAGCGTTACAAATTGTTGCTTTTTGGTATTTACATTCTGAAACTTGAAACAAATTATCAAATGAACTATCTAACCCCTTTTACTATTCAAATACCACAGAAATATGTATATATGCCAGAAGTTTTTGTTTTACGTTAGCACAAAAGCAGCGCTAGTTATTTTATGTTATGTACTCATTTTATATATTTGGTGAAATAAACGGCTTCGATTGAATAATGTGTTATGTATTTGCAACTCTTTCATTAAATAGGAATAGGATTTCTACAATACTATACAACAATGTTTTATTTAAATTAAAGTTACAATTTATTTATTTATTCATCTAACGCTTAAATATTTTTTTAGGTTGGAGTTGTCGTGTGGCCTTTTATACAAACATTCAATTTTATGTTCGTTCATGAGAGAAATCGTGTTCCATTTGTGAGTGCTTGTAGTTTGCTATGGTGCTGTTTTTTGGCATATATGCATGAACTAGAATCTAGTAAAGAAGAAAAAGTACAATTGAAATCTATTTTATTGAGAAATCAATGAAGAAACATAGACCAAAATAAATTTTAGTCAATTTTTGAACTGTGATTTCAAAAAGAATTGTTAAATTATTGTATTAGTTATATACTAATTCTATTTTGTAATAAAGATATTGGTTTTGTTTTTAGACACCAACTGGTAAATATCTAACAAAGTTCAAATTTAACCTGACTTTTTCAATATCTTGTAACGTTTTCGCATTTTTTTAGGCATACATTTGTCAATAGACAGACATTTATCAATTTTAGCTAGTTTATGAACCGTAGTAAGAAAAATGCTAATAAAAATTTTATAGAAGCTCGGGTAATTTACAATTTAGAAAGGGATTATTTCAAAAGGTTGAATCGGGACAAGTAAAACACCAAAAAGCATGCAGTACAGTTTTATATAAACAGTAATAACAATAGGGATTTTACATTCTTCATAATCAAGTATAAAAAACCACCGACAAAAATCAGGGGCATTAGTGTTGACACAAACTGAAGACAACTTTGCTTTAAGAGGGTTTTAGAAATATATTTTGTGGAAACCAAGTGTGGAATTTTAACAAAGGAGTGGGTGATTACAAGAACTAAATTCAAATGAAACTAATATAGGGAAGCAAACGAATTTATGTGTCAGATACAAAGGACTCGTTTGAAGGCCATTAGCCTTTGCCAAGGTAGCCTACCCGGGAAGGAGAAGATCGTTCAAGGGTAATGGATGTGTTTAGAGGCGAAGACCCTCTGGACGATCGTGAATTCACTGTCTTCGCTGGATGAACTGGCCAGGAAGTTCAAACACATGTGGATTCAAATCGCAACTCGGTTGTGAAATGAAAAGATGGGAAGTGAAGTTTCGCTTATCAACTTATGTTGGATAAATAACGGGAATGAGGTGTCCTACTGTGCCAAGGAAATAAGTAGTCCATCAGTGGAGTTAATCCAGGAACCCTTACAGTACAAAATTGTGAGTATTGTTCTGAGCTTTTTACTATATTTTGGTTGACACTTGAAAAAAATATATACATACAAACTAGCAAATATAACTAAATTTGGTTTGTAGAGCAATGGAATTAGTTAGTTTCATTTAAGGGTAAGAGTATTAGAAAAAAGTTCGAAACTTTAGAAATGCTAAACATGTGTATTAAGTGAAATGCAAGCTTTAATTTAAGATGTAGTGTTACTAAATTTCCGTTTGTAAATTTTATAATTTAATGGACCTTGGAATGATGGAAACAGAAGTTATTGTGCTGTGTTAAGGGCATTTCCTAGTAATTGGCATTTACAAAATGTCATATAAGGCAGTTTAGAAATGTAGTGCAATGGAATAGTAATATTACTTTCAGATTAATGTTTCTTTAGGAGTTCTATTAATAATACCTGCTATTATTATTCCTTATTATGTTATCATAGGGACCCGCTCCCGCACCATTGAAAGTTAGCTGGTGTACTTATAAAATTGTTACGGAGTCCCCACCCCTTCTGGGCCATTCATAATTAGTAACATAAAGTAATTTTTACTCGTAACAAAAATTTGACGTCCAACATGATTTTTTTAAAGCTTTGGTTGTTTTCGTATTAGTCATTTTTCTAAATTTAGTTTTATAAAACGGTGGAATATTTTTTGAAGGAATTTTTTTATGAAATATTATCTTTGGAGATTTTAAGCAAAAAAATTGACTGATCACAATAAGGAAAAACTTGTTGAATTTGAGTATCGAAAAAACTCTAACGTATTAGTGAACATCACATTGAGTTATAAAATGAATTAGGATGTGAAAAAAATGATTTGACAGTTGCTGAATTGAACAGAAATATTTCGGGAAGAATATAATTATGATTTGAAGTAAGTTATGGAGTAGAAAATAAACGTAATTTATATGTAGGAGAGGAACCACCAGCATTAGAACAAGAATCAGACATTGAAAAGGATGACTTGGGATATCCTATACTTCGAGATGAGTTTGAATCAGCATTATAAGGTCTGAAAAATGGTAAGGCGCCAGGTACAGTTAAGGTGCAAGCAGAAACTGTAAAAGCCACTGTACAAGCAGTAACAGAAAGTCTTTTTCTACTTGTAAGCTATATCTATGAAACAGGCGAGATACCCAAAGATTTCGAACGTAACATCATAGTAACTATACGAAACAAGAGTGGCACGGATAGATGTGAAAATTTTCGAACAATAAGATTGAAAGCACACGTGTCAAAAATATTAACTAGAATTGTACAAAGACGAATGGAAGGAACACTAGGAGAAGATCAATTTGGGTTTAGGGGAACACGGGAGGTTATTTTAGCTCTGAGGGTGATAATGGAGAAAACAAAAGAGGGGGAATGCGTGTATATAGGGTTTGTAGATCTGGAAAAAGCATTCGACAATGTAAAATGGAAAAAAATGTTTGAAATACTCTAAACGATTGAAATGAGTTTTAGGTGTAGATGGATAATACATAGCTTAGATTTGCAGATGCAAAGGAGGGGAAAATAAATCAAAAACTAGAATACAAATAGATAACGACAACTTACAAGAGGTTAAGGATTTCTGCTACCTAGGAAGCCAAATAATGCAAGATGGGAAAAGCACAAAAGATATAAATCAAAGATTAGCACACGGACGTGCTACATTTAACAAAAGAAAGCAACTACTGTGTTCAAAGACAACAAATATAGAAACAAGGAAAAGACTGCTTAAAACATGTGTGGAGTATAGCACTGTACGGTTGTGAAGCCTGGACAGTAGGAGAAGCATACAAGAAGAAGATAGAAGCCTTTGAAATGTGGCGCTACAAACGTATGATGAAGATATCATGGACAGACAAAATTAAGAACAAAGAAGTACTAGAAATGGTAGGGGAAGAAAGAAATATGTGGAAAATAGTAAAAAATAGGAGAGATAGGATGATAGCCCACATACTAAGGCATGAGGGAATAGTGCGGAATCAAAGATAGGAAGAAAGAGAAGTAGAAGTAGACCTAGGCTAGACTATTGCATACAGATAGTCAAAGATATAGCATGTGGGAATTTCAGGGAGATGTGTAGGTTAGTTCAGAATAGGAAACAATGAGCGTACGTTTCTAACTAGCTCCAGGCCAGAAGACATAACGATGATAAAAAAAACAAGAGGGTGCAAAAATGTTTACAGTGTATTTGTGGGCTATTTTAACGGCTATTATAATTTTGTTCAAATTTGTTGTGTGTTCGACTGGCTAACGTTCTCTCAAGTGTATTGCGAAAGCCTGGAATGTCAACAATGTTGTGCTTCCAAAATGTAATCTCCACATATATTCGTAAACGTACTCTGGTACCATCTGTAAACTTAATACGGTAAGTCTGCAACAAAATACTTTTAAACGGCTCCAGAATCCTTCAATTTGATTTGTACATATGCCAGTAATAGAGTCAACAAGGTTTTGGTGATAGTTGACGGTTTGGTGTATGTACTGTACAAGTTGCAGTCTTGTATATGGTTTTCACTCGTCTGTCCAAATTGTGGAACCAGGCAGCATGTACGTTTTAATTATTGATATTAAGGTAGCCGCTGAACGATCTGCAACATACACTACATATCCTGTGCAGCTTGTTGTGTCATATATTCCAAGCACCCATCGTTGTACAACCAGATGATCCCTGTGAATATCCACCGGGTTACCAAGCTCTCATCAATTTGGACGATATATTCCGGTCCGTCAAAGTTAAGCAAATCATACAGTTACAGTAGTTTCCAGGAACATACATTTGGTAAGTATCGATAACTCTGGAATGTGGATTTTCTACTGTTCATATGCGTACAGCAAATCCTGTAAAATGTGACAACACCATAGCCACAGTAGTCTAAAGATGGTAAAATTAAACAAGTGTGCACTTTAAAAAAAAAGGACGCTGTCATCAAGTTGATGGAGTAACTGTGACGGGAGTAGCGAAGTTGGTAGCCTAAGACGGTATATGAGTCCAGTAGAAACTGCACGAGACAGTGGTATTGCCTAACACTGCATCTGCGATTGCGCTGTTTAAAACCATTTCATTGCAAATCCGCTATAATAACGGTTTTATCGCATCGAAAATACTTGTATATATCAAGGTAGTTGATAACTTGCATAATGCACCCACACATGATTAAAGAAAATAATGATCGGTAATTTATTTGCCTTAGGAAATACAGCTCGAATAGTTGATACGTAAATGTTAAACGAAAACGTATAAACAAACTAACTACAAAATAAAGTTCGTCAGCAGAACAATTATTACAACGCAAAATTGTCACATTTAATCACTCTGCAGTTTGTTTTTTGCACATGGTGTTGTTAGTTTGGAGAGCGGTTAATTCTATCCCAAAATGGAAAAAGCGGTGCTCACAATTTTATGAAAACAAAGTCTATTATTTGTTAGTTGACATAATTCGTTAGATGGGTGCCACGGATGCTCTCGGATATTAGGTTTGTTTTGGTATTTATGATGAGCGGCATCGAATATTTTTTGAATGCATTGTTTTAAAAAAAAGAATTTTATAAGGGTCATTTGCTTTCAATGTATAATATCTCCCCAATTTTCGTTCATTAGTTTAATTGTAAGTTGATCGTATTTAACCATTTTTTCATTTCATGTGTGTAAATATTTCGTTCGTCATAAATTTACAAACGGGAATGTGGCAAGTGTTATCCATGGGTTACAATGTTACATGTCAAACTAGCCATGTATCATTTTTAAATTTAGATATAATTTGTAAATTAATTGCCGCATATTTTTCGAATTAATACGCTAACTTCCGTCGTCGTGGACAGTCGCGTCTGCGCAGAAGGAATGTGGATGTGCGCGAGTGTCGAAAGCGGGGATTAAGCCACAAGACATGGACCAGGCAACAACTATCTAAGTGTAGTGTAGCTTTTAAGAAATAAATATGTAGGTTTCCTGTACCTTGCCTTTATCGTACCCGTTACCTATCTTGCTTTAACCTACTACGAGTGTAATAAAAGTTACGTGACGGACGGATATCAAAATTTGATGTTCAAAATGCCGTAATTAACCCTTAACTACCGCTGGATCCTGAGATTAAGTTCAGAGATACACATCACGTGAGTAATTTGATTTTACTTAAATTGTGCATGCAAATTTGACTTAGACAGCGATTGCATCATAACGTGATCTGTAGAAAATGTAACATTGGCACCTATGCTTGTTATGTTGAAACTAAAATTCATTTATAAGTAACCTCTATTGTAACTTGTAAGATATTAGCTCTGAAAATAATATTTTTTAGAAAAATTGGTTTGTGCACTCAATTATCTGTAATTAAAAGAAGTTTAATATCCAGTGATTTTTAAAGTTTAATTTGGCAACCACCAAATTTTAAATTATCTTTAATTATTTTTATCTTATTTGGTTGGCAACATTGAAAGGAGGCTATGATGTCAATTAAACTTGTTGAAACTGTCACTTTAAATAACTATTTGATACTATCTACTTAACCATGCAATTTTAAATCTAGTGTAATTTAAATTTCCTTTACAAAAATAGTGTTGTGTATATTTGAAATGTGTTTGATAGTTACTACCTAACCTGACCTAACTTGTGAGTGGACTGAAATATGTTACTTTGGAAGTAGATTATTAAAACTTGTTTTTTAGTTCTAAATTTCTACTAACTATATTATCTGTATTTGGCAGTAATTAAACCTTTTCTTACAATTTAAATAATTAACTAAATTTTACGGATTTCATTTTTAACATAGTAGCACGATGAATTCATTGTACCTTAAATCTCTCGAAACAATCTTCGAACTCGAATCACGCAATATCCAACTTGCGTCGAATCAAAACGACAGACGTTTGCAACTAAAAGCCGTATTAGCACAGGAAGCCGACGGACAATTAATCCCTCGTACATTAACTTCAGATCTATCACAAAGTATCTTTGAGATCAAACAATCTCTAGATGATATTAATAATATAGTTTATAGAACAAATGCAATACCTTCTGATTTAGAACTAAAACGTATCAGATCTCGTATAATACATTTAAAGCAACGTTTAGACTTATTATCATTACTTACAGATGAACAGGCTAATGAAACCAAGCAAATTTTCTTATGTGGCGTTCTCTTAATTGAAGGAGTCATTCTCGAAAAACTTAACTTAGATCTAGATGCAAATTTGCCTCCTGCTTTCTCTAATCTCACCATTTTGCAACCTGCTACCTCGTCTCCGAAATCTATACCGGTTTACAAATAGAGAATTTCTTTCTCGGGTGTCGATTGCCAAATTTTGTTAATGCCATTTCTGGCCCGCGTAATCGATCTTAAGATCTCACGTAACTGTACAGACCAAGATTTATTTGTCTCAGCAGGGAAATTATTTTCTGGCTCAGCTTCGATTTGGTACAGAAACATACGAAACCAGATTTCTACTTGGGAAGATTTAGTTACTACTTTAAAACGCAACTTTTTACCGCATGGCTATATATAGCTGATCTCCGGAATGAAATAAAAATCGTACCCAGGGGCCTAATGAAAATGTAATCTCTTTTATTACCTTAATTGAAGCTTTATATGGCAGATTAAGTAAAAAACCACCCGAACCTGAAATAATCGATCAACTTTTACGAAACTTAAATCCTTATTTCTCTGAACACTTAGCTTTACAACATATCTCTTCCTTACCTCAATTTAAGGCTCTATGTCGCTCCCTTCAAGAAGTAAAATTACGTATAGATAAATATCGTCCACCTCCAACAAAACAATCTGGCCTATTAGAACCAGACTTAGCATGTTAAGTCAGAATCTTCTCGTAAAGTATCTACTATTAATCTCCCTGTTTCTCCATCAACAAAGTTAGTTACCTGCTGGAATTGTAAAAAAAGCGGACATATAATGTTTGCACATATTCAAAAACCTCTTGTTATGGTTGTGGTCAAAATAATACCTATAAATCCAAATGTACAAACTGTAACCCTACCTTATTGGTAAACTTTGTCAAAGATATTCCTACTCGGGCCGTGAATATCTCAAGGAGTCAAAATAGTCCTCAACAAGAACAATTCAACACACCCAGGCGTCAATAGAATTAAAGCATAAACTTACCCCCAATATTAAACCTTTACTTAACGTATCTAGTAATAATAATACCATTACCTTAAATTCTAACAATAACTATCTGAAATATGTCGCTCGACTCCTGCCGAAGGGTCTAATTAGTTGAAAACGGTTCATTCGTTTTATCATAAAAATTCTGATGCCTTACGACTTGTTAAAAAACCTCTCGATATTCGCCCGCATTTACCTATCTCTAATGGTTCTCTAAATGTAATCGCTTTATTGGACACGGGTTCGTCATGTTCTCTTTTAAATAATGAATGCTTAAGGCAATTATCTGAACAAAACATTAAATTTCAGGTTATTCCAGAAAAAAACCTATATCAATGTAGCTGACGATATGTAACTGGTTCGCTCAAATTAAAAATTCGTATCGAGTCACTTGAACGGGATGTTCCATTTTTAATTGTGCTCACGCTAGCTTATACATTACTTGGCGTTGACTTTTGCCAACTTTTTAATTTATCCCTATATTTTCAAGATTTTTCTTGGCAAGCTTCTCTCAAAATCAAATTCTTGTGCGTCGGCTGGTATATCTAATAAAATTTCTCTTACCGATTCACAGAGTGAAATTCTTAACTTCATAATTGACAAATTTCGTAAATTAAATACTTCTGAACTTGGTTGTATTACTACCGAAACTCATACTATCTCTACGGGTGATGCTGTTCCTTTTAAGCAACGTCAAAATCCGTTATTATCTGCATTACAAAAATATTTACATTCCGAAATAGATAAAATGCTTGAACCCGGTGTTATCTCTCCTCCAAATTCGCCATGGATGTCTCCCATGTTATTGGTTTGTAAAAAGAATTATGAATGGCGCGTTTGTTTTGACAGAAGAAAACTTAACTCTGTAACTGTGGCTGACGCCCATCCTTTACCTCGTACTGATTCTATCTTGAGTCGGCTTCGCAGTGCTAAATTTATTTTATCTATCGATCTTAAGCAAGCTTTTTTACTAGATCCCTCTTGATTTAACTTCACGTTCAAACTGCTTTTTGTGTTCCAGGTCGGGGTCTGTACGAATATAATTTCTTGCCGTTTGGTCTCTGTAATGCACCACAGACTTTACAGCGTATTATGGATCAAACGTTAGGACCTATCTTACACCAAGAACGTGCCTTTGTATTTTTAGACGACATATTGATCATTTCAAGTTCCTTTGAAGAACATATTGCGTGACTAGACAGGCGTCTTAATCTACTAGTGACAACATTTGTCTTTGTACCCTATCTTCCAACCTGCATCTTTTTCTTTGCATCAATTCCTTATTTACCTAACTCTTCATTTCATTGGATCTATTCCCAAAAACTGTATAGTGTTAGGCTTTGGGCTCTATCAAGGTCACGATAGTAGTTCGATCCATCGAGACAGTTCCTCTTGTTAGAGGTACTAGGGGATCTTAATGCTGGATCCTCCATATGGGTTTCAATGGGAGGATTTAAGCAGGGGAGAGCCGTAGGTGGGATCGATTTTTGAATGGATTTTTTGGCCGACATTCCAATTGAAAATTATGCGTAGCGGGTTGAAGCAAACTTGACTGGGGGATGTAGCTGGTTCTCCATTTTTCAGGGGGTATTACTCTAACTATGCAGCACTAACTATGAAATGCAATGACCCCTGTAAATGTTCTATTCCCTTGAAGGGTAAAAAGGCAGCTTCACCACCTTTTGCCTTCAGCAAAGTTTGCAGAGTTGGATGAAATCTTTACTCCTTTTTTTTAGAAAGTAGGACTAGACACGTATCATATGAATGACACAGACACAATCTTTAGTGATTTAGGGTAAAAATTTTGGAAAAATCTTATTTGTAAGGGAGGTGTAACACTCTTGCCTTATTTAGACATACATCCTAATAAGCAGATATTTATCAATTTAGCTAGTTCAGGAGCCTTAATAAGAAAAATGCCAAAATTTTATATAAGTTCGAGTAATTTACAGTTTAGAAAGGGATTGTTTCAATATAGGGTTTAAATCATGACAAGTAAATACACCAAAAAGTACCTAGTACATTTTTATATAAACGGGATTTTACATTTTCATAATCGATTAGAAAAACCACCGATAAAAATGTTATTTGCAATTAGTTATAAGACAGATAAGATGGTCACTTTGAGAGGATATTCAGTTACCCCTCAATGACGAAATCATATTTGGAAGTTGTCGTTATTTCGAAAATTTCTGTAATTGAATAAAAAGTTAAGAAGTGGTTTTAAATATGGTTAGATGAGGTAACAGCAAAGGTGATGAGAGTTTGGAATCAAAAGTAAGGAGAGCTATATGGAATAACTGTGGGTAGCAAATATATCACCGGTATTGCTAGCACAATGACGGTTTGGCACCCCTAATTTTTAACAGTTAGTAAAGCCTTTCAAAGTAAGTAGTATTTGTATATTTCGCCCATTTTACATTTTTATTATTTTTGGCTGTTGTCATAGGAACCCGCTCCTGCACCACTGAAAATTAGCCACTGTACCTTTAAAATTGCTATGAGCTCCCGGCAATTCTGGGCCATTCAAAATTAATAACGTAGCATCATTTTTACGTAACAATCTGCAGTTTCTGAAGTACTTAGCTTTCTCAAGAAAATCAGATAGATATAGCTTAGAGAGGTTCAGTGAAGTACCCTACTTAAAATTCCATAAATCGTCAAAATTACCATTGACCATAACTGCAAGCACGGGGTAAATGTTATGGACTGGGGAAAAGCTAGGTAAGTGCTTTTAGAAAGACCCAAGTACTGTGGTTTAAGAATACATCTCAATATGTGATCAGTAAAGTATATTTAGCAGTTCTGAAAAAGTACGGAATTTTTATTTCTACTAACCTATAGGCTAAATCAAGATGTACTGGAAAATTTACTTTCAAGTATTCGGCAGAGAGACGGATTCAACATGAATCCTACAGCAAAACAGTTTGTAACGTCTCCCTTTGTTTAATATTGGTTAGTTTTATTTGTATTGGTGACAAATAAACACCTAAAACGGGTACCTACAGTTTCAATATAAAAATAAGCTCTTGAGCCTATTTCTCTTTCTTTTATAATAATCCTGCAACAGAGTATTTCTAAAAGATAATCATTATCCCTTATTAAACACGGTAGGGGATGCTTCTAACCCCTTAAATTTTTCAAAATTTAAATTTTTAAAAAGCTTTACCCTGATTTCCAGTACTTGTTCGTGAGCCACTTACGAGCTTTTACCTAACTGTATTCAACCTTATTTAAATAAAAAAATAAGTCTTTATAAGCAACTTCTTTACTCTGATGTAAAAACAAAATACACCTCGGATCTATTTCTATGCATACCTAATTCCCTAACTAAATACTCTTAACCTAGTTATTTTGTATACTATAGACAAGTATGTCATAAATCGCCTTAAGGGTCAATTTATCATTAAAATTATTTACATTACATGCGTCGCTTTTCACTACCAGCTTTGCGTATACGATCAGATGCAAATTCCAGAGCCTGAGTCAGCGTCCTGGTTGACGTGTGGCGCCGTTGTTTCTAATATACTCGCGGTATTTGGGTAGTGTAGTGTCCTCGCACGAAACACTTTCTATTCTAATAATGTATATAGTGGCTATACCAACGATTACCTGCTAAAGGTCGCACCGCAGGGTTGCTTTATCGAACTAACGGTATTTAGTTAAGTTTATAAATATCTTCACTTTCGTACATTGAAAGTGAAAAGACCGGGGCACCTGGATGTTTTACAATCCGTACTCGCTTCCAATCTAATTTAGTGAAATCAATTTATCTGGACCATTAATCGCACCTACAATTTATTTCATCAGTTACACTTGGGATGATAAATCACTTAAAAATGGAAATAACCGCTCTCGATGCGGTCAACGAAATATTAAGTACCCTTTGTATTTACTCGAGGCTCCCCTCAAGATAAAAGCTTTTTTTTCTAATATTCTAGTAATCAACGATTAGCGAATGGTTTCTCGCTACCCTATCTGAGACTAAAAAAAAATCATAATAATCCTAAACACAATACACGCTGGTATTTATCAATTTGCGATTCTTTGTTAGGCTTTCTGGAGCTTTAAAGTGTTCATAAAGAACTTCGGGGTACTCTTAACCTATCAATTTCCTTTCGAAAGCACCCTTATTGATGTGTTAAGGTCCAGTTTCCTACATAATATCCTACTATTATTTCCTTATTTACAAACTACGTTTAAACTTGACCTACTTAAACATGCTAGCAATAAATTTAAGAAATATTTATTACTATTAACCAACGTAATTTAACTTCCCCTCACGCGGACTTGTTATCAAATTACTCTAAAAATCGTGATTTACAAAACTTCCTGAATAGAATCTTGATTAGTTATTTAATTAAGCGGTAAAACCCCTATGTTTTGATAAAAAGATGGTGGGCTATTCCAATCTGACGATGCCTCAGCATATTTATTGACGGTGACTATAAATCATAAGCACCACATTGCCGTACAGTGCCATGTGGTCGGGCCACATGTCCTTATAGTATTTACTTTAATTTAAATTAAAAGGAAATGTTACAACCCACACATGATTAAAGGAAATAATGATCGGTAATTTATTTGCCTTGGGAAAGACAGCTCGAATAGTTGATGCGTAGATGTTAAACGAAAATGTATAAACAAAGTAACTACAAAATAAAGTTCATTAGTAGAACAATTATTACAACGCAAATTGTCGCATTTGACATTTAATCACTCTGCAATTTGTCTTTTGCACATGGTTGTTGTTAGTTTGGAGAGCGGTTAATTCTAGCCCAAAATAAAAAGCGGTGTTAACAATTTTATATAAACGAAGCATATTATTTGTCACTTGCCATAATTCGTTAGATGGGTGTCACGGATGCTCTCGGTTATTAGGTTTGTTTTTGTATTTATTATGAGCAACATCGAATATTTTTTGAATGCATTGTTTTTAAAAAAAGGATTTTATAAAGGTCATTTGCTTTCAATGTAGTAATATCTTCTTAATTTTCGTTCATTAGTTTAATTGTAAGTTGATCATATTCTATTACACTCTCCCTATTCAAAGGTATACTCGTTAAAGTCTCGGCGTAATTGATAAGAACCACTACGAAAGTTGACAACATAATAAACACATACGTAATATTGTGCAATAAGGGATTACGTCATTATTATGCCACAAATTATTATCACATACAAAGAAAAAAAGATAAAAGGTACTCACGTAAAATGTGGAACTCGTCACGGCATTGCAGCTATTCTGGCGTCAGGCTCTCGGCGTTGGTTGAGCGTTGTTGGGCGTGGTTCGGCCTTTGCCCCCTCGTTAAAGTCAAATTGAATTCGTCTTCTCTCTTCTTGTGTAGCGGCACGATAAAGGAATAAGGTAGGAGGAACAATAATAGGTACAAGACAGGAAACCTACATACCTGAAAGAGAAGACAAAAAAAGGCACACACGTCAACCTCACAGTTCGAAGTTTCGTTCACAAATCCTTGACGTGACGGAAACCACCACTTGCTTCCCCACTCCGCGTCTGCGCATTCTTGGGCGCCGACGCAACTATCTAAAGTGACGGAAATGCAGGCACAAGTCTTTTAAATATTGGCGCGAATTTGCTTACAACTTAGAAACTTACAATGCCGATTTTGGCATGTAACAATCCAACCATTTTTCATTTCGTGTGTGTAAATATTTTGCTCGTCATTAATTTACAACCAGGTATATGGCAAGAGCGTTATCCATGGGTTACAATCAGCCGCACTTTTAGTTTGCGGGCATGACGGTACAATAGTAATGTTATTGCACGATAACTAGTACCGATTTGTTTTTATAAAAACGCCATACCAAATGTGTAAAATCTTCAAAAATTCTATAAGTTTTTTAAAAAAAGCACATCAGTTAAAGGCCTTTTTCGTTATTATAAATTTTAAAAGCACTGTTCGTAATTGTATACAGTTACCAATAAAAAGGAACAAGGATAATCATTACCCCTACTAATATAAAGTCAAGCCACTACATATTGAGCACAATCATGACATGGTTGGCCTGGAGATTCATTCAAACTGACACTTATTCTAAGTATACAATATTAAATTAATTGCTAAAGTTTTTGACAGATGTCATAATTTCCTATAAATTGGCAAAATGACTTCAAATTCTGAAGATTTCCAACAAACTACGATAGATCAAACTAATAGAGATGATGTCAAACCAATCAATTTACAAGCACAAGCCGAAAACATGCTACAAAATGCCATACTGATGACAGAACTAGGAATGGATTTAAAGGAAAGAATAAGCTCAAATGAAAAGTATGTTTGCTATCTTAGAAGCCTAGCAATTAGGGCCGGTAAGACTATGAATGTTTTACAGACAACCAGCCGTTCGTTCTTAGTACTTGCTCAGAAGCTTGTTGCATCTACTATTGCAACCATTGACAATATGCCACTTTCACACGATACATATACGAATATTAAATTGGAATATGAACGATTATCAGCTGTCATAGAACGAGAACTAGCAGAAGTAGAAGATATAGAGGCATTAGAAACGTCAGTAAGTGCTACTTTTGCCAATACTTCAATAGCACATCTTGCAGAAAAAATTAGGTACCTGGAGGCAAAACAAAAATTAAGTGATAATCCTTTTCTGGCACACTCGAGTAGTACAAAGAGCGTTAAATCAGATATAGATGAAAAGTATCCAGAAAACTTATCAAGAGAATCACTAATCGATTTAAATAATGTGGGTAATCTTCCTACTGTTCTTGAAGATACGTTTACAAATTTTGCAAATAGACCTACTAGAACTTCTAGTTTGTCGTCGTTGAAGAGCATGCGTAAAATTAAGTTATTTTTGCAAAGAGCTACTAGTGCTTCGGATGAAGATGAGGAAAGCTCGGAAACCGAAGAACATGACTTCAGTAGGCTTGTTGTAAGTATTAGTGAACAAATTGGTTAGCTTGTACAAGTCGCCTCTATACTTGCGGAAAATAGCTTTTAACCTCAGCCATTTTGTCAAAAAAGTTCTCTTTCAAAAATACTGCAACTCAACGGTATATTATTTGATAATTTATTATAATCCCTTTACGTTAAAAATGTCGCAGCGCGGGTGTAGAACCGGGATAAAATCTTCAAAAAATAAACAAAAGCTTATGAATGGTATTTGGAAAAAATTATTTCAAAAATAAATAAATGTTCTGAAAGGTGTTTCGGTAAGAGGAGAAATCACATCGTTTGATGAATTATACTATTTAGTTACAACTAAGTTTCATTAACTCAAGTAGATAAGCTATGTTTGTTCTGGATAAAAAACCGGTTTTTCCCATGTATTTCTTATGGAACAATTCTAAGGTCCATCCTGGTCATTTTTGGTAGATACAAAGGTCATTCACTCCCGAGGTCGCCGCAAATATTCCTACATCTAGTAACAAAATCTGTATAATAGTTTTCTTCAACTAAGCATTTTGTAGCTCTAGGCACAGATCTCGCACTCAACAACCCGATCAGGGTGCTAGACCCTCCATCCCAAAACTGCCACCGCACATGCAAAAATTCGCACATCTGGTAACAGTATTAAATAACATTATCATCTTAAATTTGCGCAATAGTTTTCTTCAACTAATCACCGAACAAAACGCGAATGGGAATACACCATGGAATAGAACACAGAACGACGTAACACCTTTCACTGAGGACGAGATTAGACATGCTATCCGTTCAAGTAAAAACAAAAAAGCTCCTGGGCCAGACGGGATCCAGGCAGAAATCACAAAGGCACTAGACACCAAACTCACACCGAAACTTACTAAACTGTACAACGAATGTCTAAGACAAACAAAGTTTCCAAACTGCTGGAAGCAAGCAGACGTAATCATAATCTCTAAAAACCGAGAAAAAGACCCGAAAAATCCGGGTTCGTATCGCCCCATCTGCCTTCTAGACTCGCTCGGGAAAACTTTCGAGCGACTACTGGGTACGAGAATGCAAGAACATCGGAAGACGAAAGGCATGCACCCGGCGCAGTACGGATTTAGACAAGGACGATCAACCGAAGACGCCGTAAACAAAGCCATAAACTCTGCAACCACTTCAAATAAAAAATACTTGGCCCTAATCATGATAGACATAGAAGGAGCCTTCAACAACTTATGGTGGCCAACACTGTTCCATAGACTAATCGAAATACAATGTCCAAAACAACTACATCATACCTTCAGAAGCTATTGCCAGGATAGATTTGTAACATTGTCTGGTACTAAAAACATCACAAAATCAATCACCAAAGGATGCCCACAGGGGTCAGTCTTGGTCCCATATTTTGGGACATTGCGACTGAGGAGCTTTTGGAGCAGCTGGAAACCGCAATTGAGGTGAGGTCCGTAGTAGCTTATGCGGACGACATCTTGTTGGTGGTGGAAGGAGGTTCCAGAAATGAACTACAGCACAATGCAAACACCGCATTGAAGCCCTAGAATGGTGCAACGCAAATAAGATGACGATAGCACATGACAAAACAACTTATATGATAGTTAAAGGTTCTCTAGAAAGAGACCCTATCATTAAACTGAACAGAGGCAGAATACGAAGAACACGGGAGGCCAAATACCTAGGGCTAACCCTTGATGAAAAACTTAACTATGAAAAACACATTGCCACAGTGACTGCAGGTGCCAGTCAAGCTATGCAATGCATAGCAACTCTTGCACAACGTACGTACAATATTCCCCTAAACTGTGTAAGATTATACTTATCCAGCATACTTGCAGCAATAATAAGTCATGCAGCGAGCGCCTGGGCATCCAGATTACATCTAGTAAAACCCAAACAAAAAGTCAACAGTATCCAAAGGGGGGTATTAATAAGACTTACTGGAGCATACCGGACCGTATCACACGACGCCCTCTATGTGATATTAGGAGTCCTCCCTCTTGATCTGTATATCAGGAAGAGAGCGGCGACATACTGGTTAAAAAACAACGAACCAGAAAAAGTCCGGGAAATCCTAAAAGTAACATCAGAAATTCGGATAAAAAAGGAAATTCAGGACACAACACTAACCGAGTGGCAAGATAGATGGAACCAGAGCACAAATGGGAGGAGGGTATACGCACTAGTCCCAAACATCCGAGACCGACTAAACTGTCACCACTTAATCCCCTCACAAGGGCTCATTCATTTTCTCACGGGGCATGGCCCTTATCCAACCTACAGGAACCGCTTCGACTTCCAAGACAACAACAACTGCACATGTGGTGAGATGGGGACACCGGAACATCTGGTGTTCCACTGCACCGAACTGCAACAGGACCTAGGAATGGACAGGACAATCCTACGGGACATACCGCTCTCGGACATGCTCTGGAACGAAAACATATTTCCTTACCTAAACAGAATCACTCACCAAACTACTACTATACTACACCAAAGGTATACAAACGGACTCTGACAGGACACACACAAACACCATACAAACCCCACACATCACAAATACCACAAACACAGATCACACGAAACACAGAAGTTTGACGTAACGCATCGAACGTGCAATACAAAAGCACAATCCACCCAACACACATGGGAACCGACAACAAACAAGTGGCATTCTCCCAAGGACATACCAGGAACCACGTGTCTCCTGAAGATCTACCAGAAGGCTCGTGAATCCTGACGACCGTGAGTGATACCAGTGAAAACGAAGTGAAAATAGTGAAAACGGCAAAAGTACGGCAAACGTACCTCAAACATAAGTTTCCCCCAGAACACTTATTAGCATTAGAATACTAACACTAGTAGGATAAGGACTCAATACTAACCATCTAAAATAAAAAATACAACTAACTAAAATAAACAAGAGACAATACTAACCAAATTTGTAATTGCTTTAAGAAATCTAACCCTAGCTTCAGTAACGTAATGTTTATATTTCCAATGTTGTAGCGCAACTAAAAATTACTACAGGGGAAATATTCTGACAACATAATTACAACACATCAGCACGACAAAGTACACACAAGCACACACACACATACAACAGAGACTGTACGTGGCCTCGCTGGTTTTCGGCTGCCGATAGCCAGGACACGTACAGGAACGCGTACTTCTCGGTTTCTGATTTCCGGCTACCGGCGGTTGGAAACCGGGAGAGGGAAACAATCCCAAGGACCTCACCACAGACATAAGCACACGCACACACAAACATGAAAACAATAAACACACACACCATTATAGCACACCGGCACGACAAAACGCACACATACACACACCAAAATACACACAAACACGCACGTACACGTACCTGCACGCACACGCATACGACACACATATATATATATATATATATATACGCACACGTGCACACATACACACCAGGGACTGTACGTGGTTCCCCTGGTTTCCGGCTGCCGACGGCCAGGACACGTACAGGAATGCGAACTTCTCGGTTTCTGATTTCCGGCTGCCGGCGGTCGGAAGTTGGGAAGGACAGCAGTCCCAAGGACAACATTACAGACAGAAACACACATACGCACCCTCACGCGCGCACAGACCCAAACACACACACACGCACATACACACCAGGGACTGTATGTGGTCCCCCTGGTTTCCGGCTGCCGACGGCCAGGACACGTACAGGAATGCGAACTTCTCGGTTTCTGATTTCCGGCTGCCGACGGTCGGAAGCTGGGAAGGAAAGCAGTCCCAAGGACATGACCACAGACAGAAACACACACACACACACTCACGCCCCCACACGCGCGCACATACACAAACACACACACACACACGAGTATTTCCAAAAGCAAATAATATAAAACTAACTAATATAATTTAAGGTAGCAAATAATTCTGTTAGATTTCTTAGGAGTAACAGGTTTGCTGTAATTTTTAGGTAGCAGACTAATTGTGATGTTAGAATAAATAAATAAAATAAATAAATAATCATTTTTTAGCTTACGGGGCATGGATCTCGCACTCGACAAACCTGATCAGGGTGCTAGACCCTCTACCCCACCACCGCACTTGCAAAAAATTCGCACATCTGGTAACAGTATTAAATAACATTATCATCTTAAATTTACACAATAGTTTTTTTCGACTAATAATTTTTTAGCTTACGGAGCATGGATCGCACTCTCGGCACCCAGATCTGAACCGTCACCACCATCACCACAACCACCACCACACACACCACCACCACACACATCACCACAACCACCACTACAACCACCGCCACCACCACCGCCGCGGCCCACGTCCCGGCCCCACGCGGCCCGACCCTGCGCAGCCCCACCCCACGCGGTCCGTGACCCGGCCCACGCACCCCGAAACGCACCCGCGGGAAGTTAGTATAAAAGACGTATTTTTTCAATATGGGTTTAGTCTTAACTGTATTCATGAGAGATGTACACCAAAGAATTATTGACAAAGGCACTAAGAGAACTCCAGCAGGGGACTATAGATACCCGCTCTGCTAGTATAAAGTATAAGATACCAAGAAGAACATTACGAAGACATCTCGAAAAATTTTATTTCCTAAAAAAGGATGATGTTGCGGTAGATATGAAGCAAGATCTTAAAATACCGGTACAGAACTTTGATGAATACTTGGTTCCCAGTGCTGCCAAGAAGGGTAAACACAGTATGACGTCGTAATACAAAGTCCAGTTTGAGGGTTCTCTAGAACATTCTAGAAACGTATTGAAAAAGTCAAGGCCAAGCCAAGTTCAAGTCAAGTTCAAGTCAAGGTCAAGCCAAGGTAAAGTCAAGGTCAAGTAAAGGCGAAGTCGCGCACACCCATATATTTATAGTGTACCCCAGCCCAAATAGCGAACTATAGGTCATCTAATACATGCAAATCATTAAATAGACTAAATTGTGATTAAAAAAAAACAAGCGCACTGTGACGGGTATACTAAAAACAAATTGCAACAATTTAACCGAACTTGTTTGATGTGTTTTAAGACCGCCACGACCATCATGACAGCCCTGGGTCTAACATGGTGGCTGATGACCATATGACCACATGACTGCATGAGGCCACATGACCATATGGCCACGGCCACCATGTTAGAGCCAGGTCTGTCATGGAGACCGCTAAATACTATGTACTGTTTACTTATTGTCATGATATTTGAATGCAAGGTAGCACAGTGCATTAACGTTTACCACATAGCCCAGTCGCTAGACTTTAGATGTTGAGTTGGAACTATGCCGCAAGCACCGTGGATCTAGCTTTGGTCAGAAGCACATGCAAAGAGCAACCACACACTCAATTATCATAACATATGCAATCATAACAACATAGTTAACCATAGCAAAATCATATTCTTTACTAAACAAAATATTGCTGTGTATTTTGGAAATTACAACACCATCTCGGTCAAATGTTATTAATCATGAATGTGATGATTATACAAATCGATAAAGTATACTTAAATATATTAATAATTGTCTATGCAAAATATAAATATAACCCATTTTCAAATTCTACATCAAAAACGAAAACGGCGCTAGATATAAATATAGCAATTAAATCAATCGATGCGTGTTACTAAAATAATGATATAATCACATTTACAAACTTTTTATATTTTGCACCGTTTTCAAGTTATCACCAAGAAAACCCAAAACGGCACTACATACTAATATGGCAATTGCTCCAATCAATGCGGTATATTCAAATATGAAAATAATTGTTTTTGCAAAATTTAGATATCTTTAACCGTTTTCGTGCTATCTGTAAAAAACCAAAACGGCACTACGTATCAAAATAACAATTACACCGATCGATGTAGCATACACAAATATGAAAATAATTGTTTTTGCAAAATTTAGTTATCTTTAACAGTTTTCGTGTTATCTGTAAAAACCAAAAAGGCACAACGTATCAATATAACAATTACACCGATCGATGTAGCATAATCAAATACGCAAGTCATTGTCTTTACAAAATGTTGATACCTTTAATCGTTTCCGTGTTTTCATTAAAAAACCAAAAAGGCACTACATACCAATAAGACAATTACACCTATGGATTCCTTATTCTCAAATACGCAAATAATTGCCTTTGCAAAATTTAGCTATCTCTAACCGTTTTCAAATTATCAACAAATAACCATTTTTTAACCATAAGGTTTTAAAACGCGATTATCTCGAAAAGCAAGTAAAATTTCAAAAAAATAAATCGAAAAATCTCCCTTTAATAAAGCCAGGTTCTGATTGAATGACCTTGACCTATATAAAAAATTTCATCCCAATATATTTATAAACAAAAAATTTACAAATGACCTTAGGCATGCATTCAGAGCAAAAGTTTCTACTTACATAAAAACGCTTTGGACACTATAATCGATATTTTAACCACTATGTAAACTGTTACAAAATTAAATTTGCAGGTTGTTATACGATTGCTAACTGAACAGAATGGCATAAAGTCAAGCTTTTTCTAAATATTCATTATCAGATGGATGGCGATTGAACTCATTTGTCCATCTGATGGTGCTTACAGAAAACATTAACATAATGTTTAATATGAAGTAGGAATCAAATTATAATGGTTACATTAATCACCACTAGATGGAGATAGGTTGTTAGGTTGGTTTGACCTTGACTTGTCCTTGGCTTGGCCTTGACTTTTTCAATACGTTTCTAGAATGTTCTAGAGAACCCTCAAACTGGACTTTGTACTACGACGTCATACCATGTTTACCCCATCTTGGCAGCACTGGGAACCAAGTATTCATCAAAGTTCTGTACCGGTATTTTAAGATCTTGCTTCATATCTACCGCAACATCATCCTTTTTTAGGAGATATAATTTTTCGAGATGTTTTCGTAATGTTCTTCTTGGTATCTTATACTTTATACTAGCAGAGCGGGTATCTATAGTCCCCTGCTGGAGTTCTCTTAGTGCCTTTGTCAATAATTCTTTGGTGTACATCTCTCATGAATACAGTTAAGATTAAACCCATATTGAAAAAATACGTCTTTTATACTAACTTTCCGCGGGTGCGTGGGCCGGGTCACGGACCGCGTGGGGTGAGGCCGTGGGCCGCGTGGGGCCGGGACGTGGGCCGCGGCGGCGGTGGTCTTCGTGGTGGTGGTGATGTCGGTTGTGGTGGTGTTTGTGGCGGTGGTGGTGGTGATGTGTGTGGTGGTGGTGTGTGTGGTGATGGTTGTGGAGGTGGTGGTGACGGTTCAGATCTGGGTGCCGAGAGTGGAATCCATGCCCCGTAAGCTAAAAAATGATTAGTCGAAGAAAACTATTGCACAAATTTAAGATGATAATGTTATTTAATATTGTTACCAGATGTGCGAGTTCTTTGCAAGTGCGGTGGTGGGGTAGAGGGTCTAGCACCCTGATCGGGTTGTCGAGTGCGAGATCCATGCCCCGTAAGTTAAAAAATGATTAGTCGAAGAAAACTGTTGTGCAAATTTAAGATAATGTTATTTAATACTGTTACCAGATGTGCGAATTTTTGCTAGTGTGGTGGCGGTTTTGGGGTGGAGGGTCTAGCACCCTGATCGGGTTGTTGAGTGCGAGATCCGTGCCTAGAGCTAAAAAATGCTTAGTTGAAGAAAACTATTGTACAGATTTTGTTACTAGATGTAGGAATATTTGCGGCGACTCGGGGTGAATGACCTTTGTATCTACCAAAAATGACCAGGATGGACCTTAGAATTGTTCTATAAGAAATACATGGGAAAATCGGTTTTTTATCCAGAACGAACATAGCTTATTAACTCACTCATTTAGGTTTTATCAACTTCCCTTGAAAAATACAGCATTTACGTTTACTTTACTTACTCCGCAGGAATTCAAGATTTATATATGAAAATGTTCCTCTCAGCTCTCTGAGACATCACTCACGACATTCGTCGAAATGGCGAATGTCCAAAGTTGCCAATTATTTATATGTTGTTGACAGCCCGGCTAACCGAGATTTAATTTAATGTTGAGATTATCTGTTCTTGCATTTTCGAAACAAATTAAAGTGAATATCAAAATTAAAAAGCTATTGTACAGTAGGGAAAAATTATAAAGGAGCAATAGTCACGCAGTGTCTCAAACACAGAGTTATTTAGTCTAGTTGGTTATTTATAGACGTGTATGGGAATACAAAAATTGTTGCCTTTAAATAGTTTAAAATTGTTATATTTTACAGACAAACTTTGTAAATAATTTATTATCATTGGGTACAGATGTAATACGATGTTGTTGAAATGAAACAAAGCACCACTATAAATTATTTATTAAGGATGTAGGTCCCTGTAGTTATGAAAATAATTGGTAGTTACATGTTACTTAACAATTTAAGATCAATCAATTGTTATAATGCATACGACTGTTATAGTCTAAGGTATAACCGTTAAAGTCCCAGCATAATTGATAAGAGCCACTACGACAGTTGGCAACATAATAAACACGTACATAATATTGCACAAGGTATTACGTCACTATTGTGTCTCAAATTGTATCACATACAAAAAATGTTTACAGGCGCCCTAAGGAAATAAATAAAATGTACTCACGTAAAATGTGGAGCTAGCTCTTCACGATTTTGCGGTTATTCTTGCGGCAGGAGCCATGCTCTTCTTGGTGGATCTTGGCGTTGGTTGGGCGTGGTTCGGGCTTCGCCCTCGTTGAAACCAGATTTTCTTTGTCTTCCCTCTTCTTTCTGTAGCGGTACGAAAAAGGATCAACCAGGTAAGGAAAGATAATAGGTACGATAGAGGAACCTACATTTTAAGAGAAAAGACAAAATAAAAAAACACCTGTGAAATTCACTGTTCGACGTCTCGTTGACTAATGCCGTCGTATCGGACACCACCACTTACTTCCCCACCCACACCACGTCTGCGCATTCTCTGGCGCTGATGCAACTATCCGAAGTAACGGAAGTGCACAAGTCTATTTTTCAAAAATATTTGGCGCGAATTCACTCGCAAATTAAAAACTTAAACCAAAAATGATACATAGCCGATTTTCGGCATGTAACAATTGCAACAAAGCCATAAAAGAAAAAAATCTTTAAAAAAGAAAATGACAGCACGGTAAAAGCTTTAAATTTAAATCCTAACTAACCTACATAAACCCTAACTTAAATTCTAGAAAATGTTTATATTAGGCGCCACCTGGTTTTTCAGCCGATAACACGTCTTACGATTTACCAGGAAACGGAAGGTGTAGCCCCATTGTTTATGAACTACATTTATAAATGCACACACGAGTATTTAATGTGGCGCAGTTATAATCGACAGCACAAATTTGTCGGAGAGCACGAAACACTACTAAAACTAGAACAAATGCGACAGGTCGCCTAACATAAATACTATAACTAAAGCTAACATTACAGTTTTCTAAGTGCATACGCACATAAGCATTGCATCTAAACTGTTTCTACTTCGGCAAGAAATGCTCAAATTTCAAAATGTCCAAGAGCAAGTTACTATGCACTTTGACAAATTTTTATGTACTGGTTCTCTAGCTTAATAAACAATACACATCAAAATTTGTTCATGACATGGTTGTGAATTAACAAATTTACCAACGGTACCATCTTACCAATTTCTTACATTACTAACCTAACAAATTACATGGCTACCATCAGGTTAGCTTCTTCACTCAATATTCAAAAAACAATTCCTTCGTCTGATCATACATACCAAACGTTAGGAAGATAAAAAAAGATAAAGCAAAAGCTCAAGTTATTATCAAAGATAATAGGTAAGATAACGATATTAAGATAAAATTATCAAAGATAATAGGTAAAATAACGATATTAAGATAAAACTAGATAACAATAGATGGATCCGAAACGTCCCAGCACGCTAAGGCACGCTACGACTACCTACACTAAAGATATAGTGTAGAATTCCCCAGCTCACTAAGCCGTTTTGTCATCCATCCCAAAGATACAAGATAGAGCGGCTCCTTTGTTACATGCCAAAAATTGGCATTGTAAGTTTCTAATTTGCGAGTGAAATCGCGCCAATATTTTAAAAGACTTGTGCGTGCATTTCCGTCACTTCAGACAGTTGCGTCGGCGCCCGAGCTTGCGGAGTGTAGAAGTAAGTCGTGATTTCCGTCATGTCAGGGATTAGTGAACAAAACGTCGAACAGCGTGGAGTATAACAGTGGCGCCCAACGTGGTGCCACTTCAGTAACGCAGGTAGGTGGTCCTTGTGGCACAAAGTATGCTGGGACAAAAGGTCCTAAGTTTGATTACCACACACATACATGGCTGAAAAAGTGAAGATGGTCACTTGTTCTAAATAACAGACTAAAAATATCGTCATATATGCGAAAGCGCCTTGGCTTATTTAAAACATATGATTTTCATACAGCCTAAAAGCCAATAATTACGAAAAAAATTGCCGCTATTTACCTGCAAATAAATGTGAATAAAATTCTAATATTGTGATATGTTACAGGGAGATTCTGATGAATTAAAAACTAGCTCACCATTTCCAGCAACAAAAAAGACTTATGTACAGTTAGGAAATATAAAAGAAGAAACGCAACAAGATTAATTTATAAGTTTTATTGTAATGATAAATATAAAAATACTAAAAGATATCATGTTTATTATAACTTACATTAATAAAACGAATCGCTCAGATTTATATTTTCAGAAGCATCCATAAAGTTGTCATCGGATTCATCCATACTATTTATATTATTATACAATAAGGCTTTTATAAAAATATATAGCAACCAAGCAGTTAAAATGATTAATGGTAAAAACGTATAGCTAGAAGTAAAGAATTTGCTTAAGATTAATACGATTAATGTATAGAACAAGAATCTGTGGCCTCCATAGTCTCGAAAGCTGAATCTCGGTGGTAAATAATGAGGTATTCTTGGAGATTGTCCTGGTTCTGATTTGTCATATCTATAAATTGTCATCGGTGGACAGAGTATTTGACGTGCTATCTTTCCCAATAAGGTGTTTCTATGATAAACATCGATTATTTCAGAATGGAACTAAAAGGAAAAATAAAAACCGTAAAAAGGTAATATTTGGAATCTTTCTAAACAAGTTTATTAATTAATTAACCTAATACTGTAAGGATAAGCTACTATTGTATAAAGCAAATTATTATGTACTAAATAAAAACGAATTTTCTGCTATGCAAGAACAAAATAGACAAACTTTTAACGCCAAATAACATCTTAAAATAAATAAAAATTTACTTTAAACTACGCTCATCACAAACAAGACAAAAATTTACTCAAAATTATCCAATCCTAATTGCAATGACATTTTAAAACAAAAATAAACAGTAATCTAGGGTAACATATCTAGCGTCCTTTAAATTATTAAACTTTTTAATTAGGCGTCGAGGAAATACGAGTCGTTTCTAGAAAATTCCAAAACAGAAGTGCTGCAATATTATTAAATTTAGAGAATCTTTGTACAAAATATAAATAGATAGCAATACAAAATTGTCTTAAATAATTGAAATTTAAATTTAAAATAAGATTACGTAAATGATGGCAATAACAAAAACCGATTTAGGAGGGCAACCCTCACGGAACGTGTAGGTTTATGAAATTTACTAGGATTCCATTGATGGATTGGGTCACATGACCATGTAATAAATGGAGAATGTCAATCAAAAATGAGCATGTCGGGGTAAGACCACACATAGACAATATCAGTTTGAAGATGGTGCAAGTACATAAGTAATGCAATAATAGTACAAACAATTACAGAGAATTGTAGATAAAAAAGGACCGAAAATCGCATTATTGGAATTCTGGGGAGATTTTAGAAACACAACAGTAGATGATATGGACAGGTATAGTTAACAGAATCTAGGATCGCGTTATTGGATTTCAGAAATTTAACTTTATACATATCATGTGAGTGGAAATAAGAAGGCGATAATAGAAGAAACTCTTCATGTTGAAACTAATAAATCACCTGTTGTGGTTAACCCGTGAGTGAACAACCAAAAGAAAACTAGTATATCTAAACAAAATCATTTGTTACGTGCCGAAAATCGGCACTAGACATTTTTAGTTTAGTTTTGATATGCGGGAGTTTCACGCCATAAATTTGAAAGACTTAGTGTATGTGTTTCCGTCACGTCAGAAGTAATCCCCAAGGACGCCCTGAGAACCATCTTTAAATAATCCGGAAGGGAGCCACAAGCAACCCTGAAGGAAGTGATTCTGTAGGAAGCTTTACCTATTCATGTGAATACTCCGTTTTTTTATAATACATTTTATGAATTTTGCATATTTCGTCATTTATGTGTAATAATTTGCATAGTGTGTGACGTCATTGACAGATGAGCGTGCTAATTTCCACATTATAGATTAGCGTTACCAACTGCCTTTGTGTCTCATATACCTCGTTCACGGTTCTGTAAGACATTTTATATTGTTATGATTAAATTGTTAAAAGCTTAAAGTACACATAAATTAGGTAAGCGAAAATTGAATTTTATATACAGTTACGGGCTATATCAGAAGATTGCCCAGATAAGCTGCTAATTTATCAGGACAAAATTTGTATAAAATGGAAACCCGCCGGGTAACGAATAGGTAAAGAAAGGTAAGCCCAGTCTAAGGTAACTGGCTTATGATTTTCAGTTTTCCAATAATTATATAAATGGTTTTGTTCTAATAAGTGTCAATAAGTTTAATAAAGATTAATCGATTGATTTGGAGTAACTTAATTGTTAAGAATTTATATTGAATAATTTTTATGCATATGTACACTAAATAATTTCGACAGCAGTTAGATTACGTAGGCCGGAGGAACTGTTAACTTCTTGTGGAATAGCCATACCATCCCCTAGAAGATATTCATGCACCACCACTGTAGTAAATTGAGGTATCAGAGTACAACATAGGGAAGTCCAGTTGTGATAGTAGAGTTCGACAAATAATAAACCAGGTACCAATAAATAGATATAATATATTAATAAACAATTATTAACCAATACATCTCTAAAGATACTAAAACCGCAAACGTCTTGTTCTTGTGAAATTAAAAAGTTAGGTTAAAAGTAGAAAGAGGTAATATGGCTTACAAACTCTATTTTAACTAAGTAAGATAAGATAAATACTTCAGAAAATACTAAACTTGTAGTGTATTGTAACGAAAACTCCTTTGCAAAAACAACAGTTCTCTATTATCAACGGATTACACAAGCCTTATTAATAACTCATAGTTACAGGGAAATTCGTAAGCACTCAAGACAATTTATTTCGAGTTAATCGATAACAGAACAAATATTAATTTCTTAAAAGCTAGAATGTTAATCTTCTTAATTACTATTAAAGCACTATCATTAATTTATATTGAAGTACTAATTATTAATTTATATCAATCATTAAATAATCTATATCACATAATGTAATTTTATGTTAGCACTGAGTTACCACTAATTTATTTCATTTTATAGTATGACTTTCAGTAAACAATGGATTCCACTACTAAAAGAAATAATAAATGAAAATCAAATGCCCCCAATATCTAAGTAGTTTTTCATGGGTTTTCCTTGCGATATTAACATGAAATACAGCCTACATACTTGATTTCTATTTATACATACAATAACTAATTACATAACAATAAGCATAATAACAGCCCCCATAAGACAGTATTGGTATATGACAAGTGTAAACCAGCCTAGGTTTACCTCAGAACTATATACAATCTTCGTTAAACAGCATTGGTATCTGACAAGTGTAAACATGCCTTAGGGTCACCTCAGAACCATGTTAAAATCTACCAAAGAGGTATCCTAAATCATAATGAGTTTTCGTCCTCAAGATAAATATTAAAAAAACGGCTGCTTAAACCTTTCGGTAACGTAATCACACACTTCTTCAATAACCATCCTCTCAATTGTATAAATAGAAACATGTTAAAAAATATTTTCCAATCCTAAGGTTATCAAATTTATATGAAATTTAATTATATAAAAATTAATCAGCTGATTTCACTTTAAGCATATTGGTTACCTCAAAGTCGCTCCCAGGGTGCAACACATTCTAAACTTTAAAATTTTCACCTAATGTATTCAAACCAAATATATCAAACATTAACAAATTAAAGGCACCTCCAATGTATGTCATAAACGTCAAACTTGAATTTTTATTTTGACAACAGTGCTAGGTCATGGTTCGAAACGTAAATAAAGACGATTTTAACAACTATTAGTGGTTTAATTCCCAAAAGAGGTCAACAAAAATGCCAAATATACACAGTCATTTCATAATTTTATTTTTTCTAACTATACAGTGTGTCCAAATTTCGAGTCTCTACATTGTGATTTCAGTTATTATAAGAGATAGAAATTGGGTTAAATGGGGAAAGATTTGGAGGAATCCAGGTCAGTTTTGTATCCGTTTACAAAATTGGTGTAAGTTGTCTGGTTTTGGAGATATTCAAGAAAACTAAAATGGCGGATTTTGTTTTTGATAATAAAACATGAATCATAAGTCGCACCATCACAAGACTTGCACATTATTAAGACACTTTTCTAAAAGGAGTATTTTAGCATAAACAGAATCATTCGACTGTCTTTTGTTTTCGAGGAAACGCCCACAACTTTTGTTTTTCTTATGGCCGCCATTTTGAATATTAGGTGAATGTTATGCCTTAAAATTACCTTTTCAACGATATGCCACATGTCTATAAAAATGCAAAACTATCCTAAATTTTAAAAATAACTAAATTTGTATATTCTATAACGTTTGGTAATCCCAACAGGGCAAAAATTTGATTTCTACTTTATGAAAAGTACAATACACATTTTATAATGTACACAAACAGCATTTGTCACAAATTATTAATTATGGTGGTACTAGAGTTAAAATGATATCGTTTTATAATAGTAGGTGGTCGTATGTGACAAAACCAAACAATTGAATTACAGTTATATGTCAAACAAATTCTAAAATTTAGATAAAACATGTGTGTGTTGTAAGTTTTGGTGCCGGCGGTGCTGCATTTTTAATTTAAAAAATGGCACATGTCTACAAGTTTTCGAATGAGGAAAAGTTTGATATGCTAAATACTTATTTACAATCGTTTCGGAACGCTGATACGACATCCGCCAGATATTTGGAATTGTATCCAAAAAGACGACAACCGCATAAAACATACTTCAGGAAAATTGTAATGAATTTACTGAATTTTGGTGCTTTTGAACAGACTAGGGAACAATACGACTTAAACAATAGGGAACGTGTTCTAAGCATTACTGAGGCAGTAACACGAAATCCATCCACATCCGTAAGATCTGTAAGCCGTGAACTTAATATTCCAAAATCAACTGTTCATAATATTTTAAAAAAGGAAAAGTTTCATCCTTATAAACCTACTATTGTCCAAGGCCTCAAAAGAGAAGATTTCGCCAGACGAATGCGTTTTTGTAATTGGTACATCCAAAATGCGAGGAAGAACCGCACTTTCCAGAATTGATAATATGGACAGACGAAACGCGGTTTACCAATTGCGGGTGTTCAATAAACATAACACGCATCACTGGAGCACTGAAAATCATCATCTGACGGCGAACGCAAATTTCAAACGAGATATGGATTTAACGTTTGGTGTGGTATCTTAGATAGTTAATTATGATATAAATATTTTAGTAAATTAACCAATGTAATTAATACTTTTATAGGTAATAATTTGATTGGACCCTTTTATTTTGTCAATAACCTCAATGGCGCCAGATATACGGAATTGTTAAGAGACCAAATAATCCCGGCTATTAGAGGACTTGTACCAAATGATGATGATTTTCGAAAACTATGGTGTCAGCAAGATGGTTGTCCAGCTCACAATTCCCGAGAAGTTAGCGCCCTTTTAGCTGAACATTTCGGCCAAAATATTATATGCAATAGTGGACCAATTATGTGGCCGGCAAGATCACCAGATCTTACACCGCTTGATTTTTATTTATGGGGTTTTGCTAAAAATGAGGTGTATGAGTTTGAACCGCCTCATAATATAAACGAACTGCAGGAAAGAGTCCGTGACATTCTTAACTCTATAAATAGGCGCACGTTAAGCAGAGTTGTACGGAAAGTTTTAATTAATTGTCGAATGTGCCGTGATGCAAACGGACAGCATTTTCAGCATCTACAGGAAGGAATTTAGATGATAGTTTGCTGTTTCGGTCACATTTAATTTTGTTCCCTAAATTAGATAAGATAGGCTACAGTTTTAAGTTTAAGTTAATTTTAAGATTTATATCCAATACTTTACGAGTTCTACTTAACAAAATGTATGTGGTACTACTACTACTACTACTGTTTGGAAAGTAGAAATCAAATTTTTGCCCTGTTGGGATTAACAAACGTTAAAGAACATACAAATTTAGTTATTTTTAAAATTTAGGATAGTTTTGCATTTTTTATAGACATGTGGCATATCTTTGAAAAGGTAATTTTAAGGCGCATAATATTCACTTAATATTCAAAATG
Organism: Platerodrilus igneus; assembly: GCA_036346225.1. Taxonomy (NCBI): domain Eukaryota; kingdom Metazoa; phylum Arthropoda; class Insecta; order Coleoptera; family Lycidae; genus Platerodrilus; species Platerodrilus igneus. The sequence goes on from JARFIW010001320.1 coordinate 452,027, forward strand.
GCGGCCATAAGAAAAACAAAAGTTGTGGGCGTTTCCTCGAAAACAAAAGACAGTCGAATGATTCTGTTCATGCTAAAATACTCCTTTTAGAAAAGTGTCTTAATAATGTGCAAGTCTTGTGATGGTGCGACTTATGATTCATGTTTAATTATCAAAAAACAAAATCCGCCATTTTTAGTTTTCTTCGAATATCTCCAAAACCAGACAACTTACACCAATTTTGTAAACGGATACAAAACTGACCTGGATTCCTCCAAATCTTTCCCCATTTAACCCAATTTCTATCTCTTATAATAACTGAAATCACAATGTAGAGACTCGAAATTTGGACACACTGTATAGCAGATGCGTCTTCATTAAAAATACTCTTTTACAGCCTTAAACAAGTATTAATAATCAACTATATCATAAATGTAAGAACTAAAACTTAACCTATACACAGACGTGCTATCAGTGTGTTCAATCCAAGAATTTAACTAAGAATGTCTATGTACCAACTTCCAGTACGATATAATTCCAGAAGTTTTGTGTTTTAATTTTATTTTTCTTTCGGGTGATTGGCTATTGTTCGATCAAAGCTGAAGATGGGTTCCATCTATACCAACATGGTTACTTCCAACACGGGAATTGTATATCTTATAGATTGAAACTCATTTTCACACGGATGTATTAACTGGCTTTGTATTTATAATACGCTTCAAAATCTTTGGGAACCAATGTACCACTAAAATAATTATCTGAACATACTTAGGCTACTTTGCCTTGTTCGCAAACCTCTGGTTAAGGTACTTGACCTACCACAGCGGCAGGTTGAGCATTTGAATGTTAACAACCAAGTTCCAGATAAAAAATAATCTACTCGTTTTAAAATCATTCAAGGTATTCTTGGCAAACTTTGAACGGATGAATCATATGTATGAAAATGTAAATACCTCGGGTCGTCTTCTCCTACCTAACCTATCATCGTCAGTAGGTCTTCAGTCCTGGAACTGGTGAGATGCGCATCCTTATTGTTTCCTATTCTGAGCTTACCTACTGATTTCCCTGAAATTTCCACAGTCTGCATGTTTCACTATCTGCATGCATTAGTATGATTTAGGCCTACCTCTATCTCTTTTTTTTCACTCATCTCTGCTTGTAATATATCCCGCACTATCCTCCAAAAATCCTTTAGAACATATCCTGCCCTTCTATTTCTACTATTTTTTTTTGTTTTCCACATATGCTTTCGACAATTTTCTCTTTGTTTCTGTTTGTTGTCTTCGAATATAACAGCTGCTCTTTCTTGTTAGATGCAGTTCGGTTTCCCCTTCTATTGTTTTACAAATATATACACCCTATTTCCCCAATATTCAGTGGTATGTGAAAAGAGTTAAGCACCCTGCGGCTACCAAGATCCTCCAACACTCGAACATTTGCCAAATTAATAGTTTTCCAATATATCTTTTCAAACAAAGTTTACCATATTGAAACTGGTTGGTTGTGTACCTCCACTTATTTCTATTCTGAGCTAGCTTACGCAGGTCCTTCATATTTTCACAGCTTACATACAGGTTGGTTCCCCTTCTGTTGTTTTCTAATTATACGTCCTATTTTACCGAGATTCAGCAGTATGTGAAGGGGATTAAGCAACCTGTGGCTGCCAAGATCCGCAAACACTTAGACATTTGCCGAATTAATAGTTTTCCAGTAAATGCTCTCACACAATTAACATTAGTTGAGAATATTGCAAAACCAATACCTGTAGTTTCTTATAATAATTATCAGATTCAAGTACAATTATTTTTTATCGTCGTTAGGTTTTCCCTCTTGGAACTGGTTGGACGCGTACCTCCATTGATTTCTATTCTGAGCCTACACATTTTTCTAAAATTCTCACAGCCTACATCTTTATCTATCTCTGCTTTTAATATATTCCGCACTATTCCCTAATGTCTTAGTATGTGGCCTATCATTCTATCTCTCATATTTTTTACTGTTTTCCACATATTTCTTTCTTCCACTAGCATTTCTAGTACCTCTTTGTTCTTAACTTTGTCTGCCCATGATATCTTCATCATACGTCTATAGCACCACATTTCAATTGCTTTTATCTTTTTCCTGTCTGCTTCCCCTACTGTCCAAGTTTCACAGTCGTACAGGACTGTACTCCACACATGTTTTAAGCAATCTTTCCCTTGTTTCTAAGTTTGTTGTCTTTGAAAATAGTAGTTGCTTTTTCTTGTTAAATGTAGCATGACCTTGTGCTAAACTTTGTTTTATATCTTTTCAGCTATTCCCATCTCGCGTTATTTGGCTTCCTAGGTAGCAGAAATCCTTAACCTCTTGTAAGTTCTCGTTACCTACTTATATTTTTGTTTTTGATTTATTCTCCCCTCTGTTAGAAATGTTTCCATTTCATTAAGGGCAGCTTCTAACTCTTCCTTGCTAGATGGTAATACCGCTATATCATCTGCAAATCCAAGCATATCAATCTTTTGACCTTGAATAATAATTCCAAATGTCTTTCTGCATTTGTCAGTATCCATTTCTTCTTCGATGTACAAGTTAAAAATTAATGGAAATAGGGCGCATTCCTGTCTCACACCTTTCCAAATATTTACTTTACGTTCCTGCTCAATTTCTATTACTGCTGTTTGCTCTTTGTATAAGCTATGTATTATCAGTCTATCCCTAAAACTCATTCCAATCTTTTTGAGTATTTCAAACTTTTTTTTCTATTTTACATTATCGAATGCTTTTTCCAGATCTACAAGCCCTATATACTACACGCTTTCCCCTTTTTCCGTTATTTTCTCCATTATCACCCTCAGAGCTAAAATAGCCTCCAGTGTTGCCCTGTTTTGCCTAAACCTAAATAGATCTTCTCCCAGTATTTCTTCAGTTCATTGCTCCATTCGCCTTTGTACAATTCTAGTTAGTATTTTTTGTACGTGTGCTGTCAAATTTATTGTTCGAAAATTTTCAAATCTATCTGTCCATCTTTTTTGTACAGTTACTATGATGTTATGTTTGAAATCTTTGAGTATATCGCCTGTGTCATACATATAACTTACAAGTTGGAAGAGACGACGTGTTACTGCTTGTCCAGCGGCTTTTAGAAGTTTCTACCTGCACCATAATTGTACCCGGCGCCTTACAATTTTTCAGACCTTTTAATGCTAATTCAAACTCATCTCTAAGTATAGGATATCCCAAGTCATCATTTGTCTAATTCCTGTTCTAATGCAGATAGTTCCTCTCCAGCATATAAGTTCCCTATGTATTCCTGCCACCTACCTACTTTCTCTACATTTTCTATAATGACGTTTCATTCTGCGTCCCTTATATTTTTGCTATATGATTTTATATCTTCAAAATTAATTCGTATTAGTTTGTATGCTTTGTCTGACTTTCATATTTCCATCTTAGTTTGTACCACTTTACGCTAGATTAAAATTTAAAGTAACCTAGAAACTTATATTTCTTAAAGGGAATAACCTAATCCTATTGGTGGACTTTACTGATACAGTAACTATTAAAATGAAATGTGATTATAATTATTTCTAAGGGAACATACAAAATGTTTATACCTAAATTATATGATATCAGGTCGAATGAGTTGCTGGTGGGAATTGCGATAAAAAATAAACGTGCGTGCAATGTTGAGGTAGTCTATTAATTACTAACTACTTTGTCCTTTCCGTTTCCTGATTTAGTGTGGTTTGTTTAAAAACAAAAAACATTGGCGCCTACAAAAACTTATTTGGTCATTAGTGGTTTAGGTTATAAGTAATTGTCCGAACTTAGATGAACAATAGGATTTTTTCCTTTTTTTGTAGTTTTGCCACGATTGTTACGTGTTAAGTGAATTAACCTGCAATATGCCTTTTTCAGTTATTGTATAACCAGTTTCCTTTTTTATATTTATTAAATTTATTGAATTTAGTATAAAACGAAGGAATTCTTTTTATTTCCTGAACCTGGTCCTGTTTATTTTATAAATTTGTTATGCTTTATTTTAAAAGCTTCACAGAGTAGTTTATTAATTTAGGATTAGGAACTTTTGTTAGAACTCTGCGTGAAGAAATTCCCAGCAGAATACAACAATACCGCCGATGCCTTGAAAACTACACCTAGTTGGTGTTCGCATGGTTTGAGGTGTCCCCTCGTCAGACTAAAAGTAAAGTAATTAATTTTCAACACATACAATACTTTATTTTCTGAATTTCACAATCTCGGTGTAGGTTACAACTGGAATTGGATAAAACAGTTTTATTATATAAACTATGCCAACTTAACATTTAATTTTCTTAAGACCATACAAACTACCGACCGCTTTGTTTCTGTGGTATCATCCACCGTCTACTGCTGCTATGTTCTAATTAATTATCTCCCTCTGTTATTTAAAGCTCGCCGTTGCTCCCCCGTTTCCTGGCTTACCTGCGAGTGCATTAGCATTCAAATCCACATCACTACCGCACAGTTCACAATAATCCAGACGCACCACAGGTTGTTGATGCGATTGTCTTATCTTTGCAATCGCCGGGCATGCTGACAAGTTTGGTTTCCACCAATGCGACAAAAAGTGCGTTGAATTCGGTTGGAGGGAGTAGATATTTTATATGAAGAATACAGCATAGCTTGAAATACACCGCCTTCAGTAGAGTAAACACTTCCTTACCGCCTACAATGGAGTGCTGATGTGAGCGCTTCATTCTCGTCATTCCTAACCTCCATATCTCTTCCTTATCGTATCGTTCAGCAAAGGATCACCAGTTAAGAACAACACCAAGCAACACATCTTGACAGACAACGAAAGCATCAATCAACACAGCGAGCAGCAAGAACTCTCCTGAACACGACTCTCACACCTGGTTAGGATCTCTGAGGTAAGTGTTTTTATGAATATTAATTGCCCAGGGTTTTATATCGAAATGCGGGGTTGTTCGTTATAAATTGTTAGATACATTGTAAGTTTAGAATTATTTTAATATGTATAAATATGTTAAGATATCCTGAGCGATTTTTATCGCTTTCAGGGAATGAAATGTAAACACATATTACAGTGTCGAAGTTCTTTATTTTAATTGCTTGCAAGACATCAGTCAATTCGAATAAGCCAGTGATGAAGACGTGTTGGTACAGATGGGACAATTTACATGGACCTAATTAAAACACTTCAGTACCAGAATTGATGAAAACCAGCTGTTTTCAGAGGCGCTGTTGTCGTGCATGCTGCAATGTAATGCTTGTTTATTTCTCCAACCTCCCTTACTCCTTCCTTTATGGCACTACCGTTACAACAGGCAAGCAATAATGTAGCGAAATCTGCCACAAAAAACCTCGAGAAGGTTCCGCTGCAGAACACCATAAACTTGTTCTTATTTAGTAAGATTTAGATAGAAATTTGCATAATTAAAGTGAAATTGTGAAATAAGTAAGATGTACAGTATCATCAACGCATCAACCATAATAGGTAATTTTCATTTTTTTACTGTATATATGCACTTTTATGGCTGGTAAAACTTATTAAGTACTCTTTCCTTAATAAATGCCATGTGTTACAAAAAAATCGCTTTTTAACTGGATGTACAAGGACGGTCCAATAAGTACTTTGCTTCACTGCCCGATGGCACCATCATCGCAAGAGAAATTTACTATCATGTAGTACATTCTTGTAGACGGCAAATGTCAAAATTTCAGCCGAATCGGACTCGTAGTTTTGAGTACGTGTGGAAGCGGGCGTGTCCGTAGATTCTAGAAAAATGTAAACAGAACAATATCGGTTGGGGATTCGATTCTTGTTTTTGAAAGGAAAATTGCCCAGCGAAATCAAAGAGCGTTTGGATGCTGTGTGCGATGATTCTTCTCCTTCGATGGCGACCGCCAAAAATTGCTTTAACGAGTTTCAAAATGGTCGCACGTCGGTTTTTGATGAGCCACGTCCAGGCGCCCCGAAAACGGTTACCATGGAAGATAACATGACAAAGATCCACGATCTCGTATTGGTAAACCGCCGAATGAAGGTGCATGATATAGCTGAGACAGGAAGCATCTCAAGACTGCGTGGGTCATATCCTGCATGAAATTTTGGGATGAGAAATCTGTCAGCGCGATGGGTGCCACGTTTGCTCACTCTGGACAACAAGCGCAACCGCCCTGGCCACGGCCAAATGGGTCGAATTGGGCTACAAACTGCTGCCCCACCCACCATATTCTCCAGATTTGGCCCCGTGCAACTTCTTTTTGTTTGCACCTTGAAAAACCCACACGCCGGGCAGAAATTTAAATCGAATGAGGAAGACGGGTTAAAGAAGTTGGAGCATCGCTGGATCAAGTGTATCGAGCTGAAAGGAGACTATGTTGAGAAATAAATCCCTACTTTTCCAAAATTTTCGTTTTTCTTTTGTAGGATAAGTACTTATCGGACCCCCTCGTACATCTCAAAAACTAACTAATTATTATGTTTGAAAATAACACTTACTGACTTTCCTGTCAACTGACAATACACTAGAGAAGGAAAATCGCAATTGATGTCAAAATTAATGAGATAAAACATTTAAAACAGAATACAATATTAATAAACTAAATAAAGAAATAGATTTGAGTGCTTTTAGAAAAATGTAATGGATTTTTTAAAACGCAAAAGCTATCAGGGAGAGAGAATACATTTGAGACTCAATGGAAGCATACAACAAATCAAACATAAAACTAGAATAAAAAGAAATTTATTGAAACTCACCTGGTTATTAATTTGTGATGACAATTGATATAATAACCTAACCAAAAATTTATTTTCGTTTGATCTTATTGGATGTAAATCTGGATCACCTTCATATTTAATATTTTTAACCCTTTCATGTACTCTTTTTGGTGTCAATAAAGTGCTAATATCATGTGGTCTAGTTGTACCATTGCGATTTGTGCTAAAGCTCTCAAGATGATTAGAATTAGTACACTGAAAACAATAAATTATAAAAAATTCAATCACTAAATAATATTTACATCAGGAATTTGAAATACTTCAGCCAAATGTTGTAGTGACATTTGAAGGTATACAGGTACTTTTTTTCGTTCTTCTAATGTAAACTCATCATTTGAATATTCAGTCAACATGAAGAAGGATTTTAACTGACCAATAAACCCTCTGCTATTTTCTTTAAGTTCTTCAATTTTTGCATCAATTATTGTTTGCGCTACCTGTCGCGACTGCTTGATGTGGTTAACTATTTCATAAATCTATTCGAATTAAAATTAATGATGTGTACGACAACAAATCTCTTACCTCAGGAGCTGGAGTTGTAGAAAATATAGGTTTATAGCAAAAAGTAGGTCCTTCCAACTCTATCATTCTTTGTTTAACTATACCAGTCCACTTTCCATTCGTTCTACATGTGATTGCATCATTTATATCTGCATTTTGTTGCTTTGCGTAATTATTGCAATTTTGAGGAACATTTAATGACCAGGAAGATGTTGGAGAAAGTGGAGGTAAACTTTGTGTATTGATAGTAGTGTTTGCACAATGTACTGGTGAAATGTCGCTAGCATCAACGTTTGTTTCGATTTCTCTTAAAAATGAAATTAAATTTGGCTGAGCAAACACCTAAAAAAATATTGTTATGGCTCAAAGATCAAACAATATCAGTTTAAATGAAATATTTTAGTTTAAAAAATTATAAAACTAAATTGTGTTCGATAACTACATATTTAGAATAATCCACAATTTTATTAGGATTTAAAAATCCATTCCTTACATAATCAATCTTTCTCTTCAAAACACTGTTACGCTTCAATTGGTTTCACAATGATTTCAGATAAATAAAACTGAATCTAAAATCATTAATAAATCTGAATATCCAGTGTAGACAGAATTAATTCATAAAAGGTGTTCAATAGAACTTGTGTTCAGTTCAAGTTGTGTAACAATCCAAACTACAGTGGTATCCACTGGCTGGGCAATCAAGTTCAAGGACAACCACTACAGTTGCAAGTCCAGATCCCAGGTATTAGCTTGAAATACAGGGTAAGTGATACGGGGTGCAAGTGATTGCATAACCACAATAAAGGCTCTTTCCTCATTCAAAAGTTTTCCAACCAATCTTCCAATAAAAAGTTTGCTAAAAAATTTTCCCAAAAATTTGAACTTCTTTTCTTCATCCATAAGTTTCTGTGACTAAATCTTAATACGGGTCTTAGATCCAGTAATTGTCCGGGGATAGTTGACCCAATTAAATACATTAGCAAGAACTGGCTTCGACGTTGACAGATTCTAGTAATTACAGCGGTAAAATCATTCGTTATTTGATTGAAACATTGCAAAACTAACAACAATACCCAACCAAAAACTTCATTTAACAACATTTTATTCTGATTTTGTATTTGGCATAATCGTAAAATTAAACAAGTTTATAATTTCCAGAGTTTGTGACATACTTTCAGGCATGTAAGTTGGGCACATCAACACAACTATTCCGACGCAAAGCGCCAGTGAAACAGTTCTGTTGCTGCCTCCAACAAACTCACAAACTTCATGACCCAGTCTAGGAATCACCCAAAGTGCGAGCAATGAGAACGTGCATGGATGCAAAGCAAACTCAACCACACACAGGAATGGAAAACGTGAAGGGGAATCGAGCGCCACCACATCCACATGGACAACAAAAAAAAAACAAAAGCATCCCATGAGAAGACGCAGAAACTCACCGGCTGCGGGGACCATCAAAAACATCCAAGCCACACAAAACAACTCCTCTGGAAACCTCTGAAATGCATCCACCCCACTTACCGCTGCGATGACTCTGAAAGAAAACGTCACACAACAAATCTCCAATCAAAAAACACAGTCTGCGTCCCACAACAAAAAAATTCAGCAACACTCATAAATCAATCACCCCGAAACCACAACACCAAAAGTGCTACACCTAAAAACAAATATTAGGAAGAAGTCGTTCACTTCACCTCCACAACGCCACTCTGCTTGAGCATCTCCCAAGCCTCACCACACAAAACTCACCCTCCCAAATTGCACTATCACCAAATCCAGACACTCACAAATACAAGACTTAGTGTTTTGAACCAAAAACACACCGTAAAGTAATTCCCCTCTGCCACTTTCCTTTTACACATACAAACAAGATCACAAGATTGATTCTCAAGAGCAAAACCAAACCTTTCCATGTAATAAAGATTCACAAATTTTCTCCCTAGATAATGAAATCCCGACACCTGACAAATATTTTCACAAACAAAACCCCAATAACCCCAATTGACAGATCTGCCAGACCGACTCACGAGCCCCAAAAAAAAAACTTGCACCTAGCCCCACCAAAAAAAAGCATACAGATCAAACAAACCAAAAACTGTTCAGGTTGACATGGCACAGAAACAACACAGTCAATCCACTAATCACCAAGCCCGCCACAAATAGACATATTCAGCTGAAATCCGGACCCCACAATCCCATTACAGGACCACACGCCCACTCCACGTGCCCCACAAAACATCCCAATCGGCCCCAGAAAAAAACAAGGCCTACCCTCTCCCACAGAATTCCAAACCTCGACACCCAACAAAAAAATATCCGACACACAATCCTTCTCCCGAACACCACAATTTCCACGACTGTCTACATGAAATCCCAAATGCAAAATCCACACTCTCCCCAAATTCAACATCTCCAGTAATTGCACGAACATCCTCAAAAGTCCACAAATGTGAAAATTAAGCCTCAACCGTAGCCAAAACAAAAAATTCAAACACTCACTGGGAATCAGCTCCCACACCTGACGCTCATACATGCAAAAAATCCAGCCCCAGAAATAGACCCCCCCAAACCAAAAGCACCGGACTTCATCACGAGGCAGCTGCGTGGCATAGTGGTATGTGTGTGACTACTACGTCCAAGGTCCCGGGTTGGAATTCCGACACGCACCGCTTGAAAAATGTTAGGCAAGCATTTTTCACAAAAATACACCCTCGTTCGGATGAGAGGTAAAATGGAGGTCCCATGTGTGAGTGTTGTCACGCACGTTAAAGATCCCTACCTTGCTTGGAACAGCAAGGGTTTGGCAAAATTCCAAATTTTCCAGGTAACAAAAACTCGATTCCTGGCCAATGTAGTACCTTCGAGTGGAACATTAGAAAATCACATGTAAGGACTTCTTCACGGCAACAAAATCTCGTCCATGCGAGCTCCAATGCAAACGTCCGACACCACGATGCCACAACTCCTCAACCAAGCAAACACCATGCGAGCAATCTCAAACACTTCGTGTAACAAAAATTTCTTCATAATAAAAAATGCGCTGAAAATTAAAGTTTCTTTTAGCATAAGAATTACCTACAATATTATTATCTCACCGTTAATGGATACCGAGGTTAGATAACCATGTTGTTATATTCATTTAACATTTAGGCCGCTTTACCAAAGCCCGGGGAACCTTTAACATCCCGACCCCTTCTAAAACAACTATCAGCCTTACGTTGACCTAAATAGCGATCCTCAAACTCCAGCTGGCACATAAATGCGTCAACATTTTCTTTCACTCGCCCTATTATCGTTGCACTCAAGAAAATGGCAGAGTTATCTTCGCTCCTATCAATATATGGAACAGGTGAGCTGTCTGAAGCATCACCTCATGACACTTTCCACAAGTGCTATATTAGCTTAATAATTCTTAAAAATAGACAGACCGCCTATTGAATAGGCAACATAAGTGACTTGTTTATAACGTATTTGTTACGACTGAATATATTCTTAAGATAAATTCAAAGCGGATTAAATAGTAATAACGTTTATTTCTATTACGAAATTGTTCCTTCTAATATTATAATGCAAACCAATGAAATCAGATGCCACAGAACTGTAACAAATAGAAGTGACTTCAAAAGTTAATACCTTAGAATTTATATTTGTTACAAGTTAGATCTTTTTTGATCTGGCAGTTGGTACTACGTATTGGTGTAGCCTACACCTTTTACGTCACGCTATAATAAAACTAGTGTTAACACCCTTACTGTGTCAACGGTCAATAATATTGGTTTTACATAACACCAGTGTTATTTTTGCATGTAAATGTAGTCACTATCTTTGAAATCAACGTCTGGTGGTAGTTCATTATGTTTTAGCGGAAGAATAAGAAAATGAACGTTTAAATATACTTAGTTTATGCCGAGGAATACTAATAACATTTTTGCGCCTATTATTACTATATTGCACATCTGTTCTAAATTTTATTTTCAAGTACAGGTTGGGGGAGACTCACTATATACAAAATCTTATTCTTTATACACTCTTCTATTCCTCAGATCCTGAGCTTACACTACATTTGGTGATTCTACATTGTATTTGCAACATATAATCTTTTTCTTTTGTTTTCACTGTTGTCATTGTATTTCTAGAATGGAACGGAATTTACTTCCAGAATATACCTTAACTGATGTTTATTGTCTTCATCGCCCCAAAGGGCGTCGCCCAGATGGGTTCGAATGCCATTCTTGTCACTATAATCTACAGTATTATTTAGTAATTAAATAAAACCACATGAGTACAATCCTCCAAGATTTATTGGTCCACCTTTTATACCAAGTTTCTTTTCTGGCAAGATATCTTTTTTACATAAAAACATTGATCACTTAACATAACCTGACTTTCCTTAAACAACTAATAAAGACAGTGGTACCTGACCCATAAAGTTCTCGATACAGTGCAATACATTAATTTAATTCTACCCTTTCATCCTCACAATAAAAAAATGCTTCTTTGATTTTTGGTTTGGTTATGAACGATTAATTTTAAATGTTAAATGTATTAAAATTTTTTCTACTATAATTTACAACAATTTATTTCTTCTTTTATAATAAGCATACTGCACAAAATAATACGTTATCAGTTTTGTAGCTCGATTGTAATTTTAGCTGTTATATAAAGCCAGAACTCATAATGAAATAATGCGATGCCATGTTCTCATATACTTCTACGTGCACTTTTGTAGAGTTTGAATTTTTATTGAAGGATCATAAGAATCGTAACTTAATCGTAGCTTAATCTACTTAATAATACTCAAATGTGTTTTTAGGTTACAAAACCAATTTATACTTGCTCTTTGGATCATAAATTTCTTGCTGGTATTCTTATCTCGAGCGCTATCTAAAAATTGTTTCCATTATAATTAACTGCATCAAAACATTTCTGGTTCCAAATTTTAGATTTCCATTTTTTAATCAATCTTCTTGCGTACAAATATTAATTTACAAAAGTACGTTTATTTTATATAGCGGTTTGAATTTTTATTGAAGGATCATAAGAATCGTAATTTAAGAGATGAATGTTTCACAACCTTTTCGAAAGTTTATACTTTCACTTATTATTAAAATTCTGACTAAATAGAATATAAATCAGGCTGTTATTATATTAATTCACATGTGTGGACATGTATCAAATCAAAATAAACCCAAATTTTTCTCAGTTCAGTTCTAGTTTTTGTTCCGCCTGATGGTAATAGTGTTTTCCAGTCTATGATTTTCGGTTGTTCCGGTTACGTGTACCTTTTTTTCAAGACCACATCTTATTTTACTATTTAATTTTAACAGATTTTTAAACCCAGTATGGAAAGTTATCTTTTCTCATCGTAAATTTAAGCTTTTATATGTAAGTTCCGCGATTATTACGCATTTCCGGACATTAACCAATAAATTGTGGTGTGTTAACCACAAATGTTGCGTTCCCAGGCTATAAAAACGAAGCTGCATTTAGCAGTTTTGACCGTGGAAGCGTTAACAAAATGGTGGATGGACTACAGCTTGTGAGAACTAAACCTCTTAAAGGTTGGGAGACTTTACTATCGACATTTGACAGGAATGGACAAGCGTGAGGTTCTAGTTCGGCGAAGTGGTTCCCTTTCCTGCGTCTGCACCTTCTTCTATCTAAAAACTACCTGAAATTCATCGAACGACATCTGGGCTGTACCAGGAAGAGATCGGAAATCCACTAGTCCATGACGACCCTGAGAAACAAAAGACCGCCATGGCTTTAGGCAAAACCAGGAAAGCTCCTGAGTTGTTATTAATTTGTGTAGTTTACTCGCGACGATTACTCGTGCAAACTAACAGGAGTAATCTTTTTTACGTCAGGGTTATGCACGATTAATCTACCCAAGAGAAGTTGAATTTCATTTAATTTATACTAAAGTACCGTAAGCAGTGGTGCCCAACACGTCACTTTTTTATATAAAATTGGTGGTTATAAAAAAAGTACTTTTTTCACACAATAACTTGATTTTCACAGGTTATGTCGTTCATATTCACCTTTGTTCTTTATCTACTACCTAAATTAAATACGTAAATAATTTTATCGTCAAAGCTAAAAACATCTCTATAAATCCATTGAAAAGCTCTTTTGCTCACTAATTCTTAGATTTTCACACTTTAAAATATTACACGTGTCATCTATCTATCCACTATCATATATAACCTATTTCACAATAACTTAAAAACGTAAACAACTATGTCTGACTTTTTTGTATTAAAAGCACGTTTTTAATTAAATCATTCAATAAGTTTGGTAATATTTAATTAAAATTGTGTGCGTGTCAACTACATTTTCACTTATATATAGAAGAGAATTTCAGTTCAATAATTCATATTTAATTTGCCACTGCCAAAAAATGTTTCTTTATACATTAAAATATCTACGGTGGGTAAGTTAAAAATATTTTTTCCAAATAAGCTTGTAAAATTTTATTATCAAATCGTTGATTAATTAACGGTCAAATATCCTCCTTACGTACTTATATATTAACCTAACTTTTGATAATGTTTATTTGATTTTCTTATGCGAGTGGTTTCTCTTTCATCTAAAGTCATTTTTAAGCATACATTTCAATTTTTCTACTCAAAACATTGTTTTGGGTCAATTATTTAAATTAAAAAAAAATTGTCGTAGAAATAAAAATGGCTTTATACTTATTACTAAATAAACATAACCAACCACCTTTATTAATCGCACAAAATCTATTTTCTTCGACTTAATTTCTTACGTATTTAGAATACCAATGTGGGTTGTGAGTAGATAGCCTCATATAAAAATCACCTTTGCTATCTCAAAACTGAAAATGCAACCAAACCATTTTCCTGTCCAACACAATTAAGAGTTTCTCTCACTAACTCTTAATTATATCTCATATCACCTCTATTAATATATAAATTATACAATTTTAAGTGGAAATTTACAAATGTATGCTATATAAAAGATTTGCAATGCGTTTTCTTCATTTTTAACAATTAACCTGAAACTCCTACCTGTCGTCTCACATTTAATCATGTAAACACACCTAGTCTTCGCCACCCTTCTGCACGAATTTACCTTATCGTCGAACTTTTATATCGTTCCCTCTCAAGGTTTGAATATTCTAAGTCAATTAATAAATAAAATCAAGTCATGTTGATATGCATCATTAGTTGCTATATATTCAGGCAAATAATTGCATATATTTATTCGCCGTGCAGTTCTAGTTATTATTTATATGTGTTCTTTGTGGCCGCGCATTGATGAGCAATCCGATCGTGGATTGAGGCATTTTGCAAGATCCCACCAAGTCAGCATAGGTTGTGAATTTTGTAGGGCTCACAATCTGTTTAATAACCTGGTGATAAATTTGATTGAGCTTCATGTAGCTCCCTAAGTCTTTGTAATGGCATGCTTTTGAATTTAATTTAGCTTTGTTTAATAGAGTATTTTCAGCACTAATTATTGAGATATAGGTATCAAGTTTAATTTGTGTGGAACAACAAGCAGATGTTTTAGACATGGCATCCCTAACTGATTAAAAAATGCTCGTTTAGATTCTTTGACGATGGATAATATTCAAACCGCAGTTTTGTTTTAGTTTAAAAATACAGTGTGCTAATTTAATTTGAAATACATTTACGTAGCATACGAATACCTTCGTTTGGACAAAATGCGTAGATTATTTTTGGGATTGACCATGTGAAAGGAGCATCTGCTACATGTCGTTAAAAAAAAGGCCAAGTTGTATCGATTAAAAATGGTGATGTTTAAGCTTTCTACTTTTGAGGAATTATCTTTATAATTTGAAGTACTCTTTTTGTGTTATAAAATCGTTTACTCGGTTCAATGTTATTTAAACTTGATGTTTTTGTATGAAATAATGTCACCACATGTGCGACTTTTTCTTTAAGATAGTCAAAGGTTAATTAAATACTTAAAATGCCCATTTTATCTTTTGCTTAGATCAAAGTACTTATTCCTTTTGAAATCATAAGAAGTTAATTGTATCTTAAACAATCCTGTATGTTCTGTAAAGCTAGCAGATCTGGTAGTCCCTTAATTCAAAATTTAACTTGTTAAATTATTGCTTAAAAAAAGTTTTATGAAATGAAATTAACTCCTTACAATTATATTTGAATGTCAGAATGTCTTTTTGTAAACACTTAAGCGAAAAATACTTGTTTGAAAAGAAATTTACTTATTCTGAATAATAGAAACATTTTATTGAAATTCTTTTGTTATCTTGGGTCTATAGTTATGAAACTGTGACATATTTTTATGTTTATTATATTAATTTTGCGTCACAGACAGATCGCATAAGTGCTAACTGTAATTTCCTTTTCAGGTGTGGTCTGTCTCTTTATTTGTGAACGGTAGTCGTAAGCTTTAAGTACGTTTGAGATAAGTATTGCACTAGAGTTTCCACATCTTCCCTTGTGCATAATTCCATCTAGTTGTTGACTTATTAGATGTGGCGCTTTTCCCCTTTCTTTTTTTATAGTTTTTGAATCGTGTTGACAACAAATCTAGTTAATAACCTTGTTCCATTCTTTTAAAAAAAGTAGTACACTAGTGCCTTTAAGCGTGGGGCTCTAAATTTATTGTTTCAGTGTTCCAAACCTTGTCACGGTCATATATAATTTTTTAATTTTAAAACAGACCTCTCATCCCTAATTATAAAATTTTTTATTGGTTATTAGATGCAAATAATTCCGATTTCTTTTAAATTTACATATTCTATCTCATTATTCCACAACCCGAAACAATAGTTTATTGTGTTTGGCATAGTTCTCGTCTGAATAACCCAGGATATCTTTAGGACTTGCACTAGGTGATGTCGGATTGTGCTTTACGTTCGAATTGCAATCTATGTCTGTAGTAAAAAGTCAGTTTCCACAGTTGCAAATTTCTATTCAATGTGTTTTCTTATGCGTATATTTCAATCGTTTCATACAATTTCGGTTATCAATTGTTTTCTGTTTTTCTTGAAGGTGTTGGTGATGGGCAATCGCATTTGTTATTTCAAATATTATTCCTTATTGTGTGGTTGTATTAAAAATTTTCCTATTTTTTCCTAAATTATCTGTCGCTCGTACAATTATTCCTGTGTCCATGGTAGTTATGTCTTGGAAATTATCGTGGAGGTATATTTCAGTTAATTGCATTACCTTTATTTGATTTTCTTATCGTAGCGGATGTGCTCGGTAGGAATGTGATTTGTCGAGGTCTCATTTCAAGCCTAGTTGTTTTAAGTACCCATGTGTTGGTTTAGATTTTATCTAATCGTTAACGTTGCAGGTGGTTACTCAGACCAATCTATCATAATAGGGACATTTACTACTCATTACACTTTCTCTAGGATGCTTATACAAAAACTCTACTTTTTTCTTATCACTCTATCTCAGTTTTCAACCTTATTTTTTCCTCTGGTGAACCCGCCTTAGTCCCAAAACAACTGTTCATCACACCATCCTGCCGACTACAGCTGTTTCAATAGGGGGATTTTCTATTCTCTATCCTTTCTCTAGGACACATTCTAAAATTCAATTTTTTCTTATCCCACTATCTCCGTTTTTCAACCTTGCTTTTTTCCTCAATTGGACCTATCCGCCCATCACTTAAGAGTGGTGTCCCCCCATTTCGGGTTGCTGATTACACTTTGACTGGTCCAATAACGCTTCACTAGCCACCTTTCATGCTATTGCTTTTGCTCAATGCGAGCCCTTTCTCTTCTCTCTTCTACCTGGTTACTATAGAACTCCAAACATCCCACCTCTCCCTTTTATTTTTTCTTTATCTTCTATTTTTTCTTTTACTTTCTAAGTTGCTGCATAATTAAAGGGTTGTTGCCTTATGACGTTGAGCGATGGATGTGGTAAACCTCCGTCTAGCTGTGTATCGACACTGTCTTCTGCTGATTTATGTTAAAGCCATTAACAATGAATTTGTTATTTGATTTAGCCTGTGGACATATTTATTCTTAATCGACGCCGGGATGTAAGGACTGCATTCCTTGTTTATCTGGCCCCTCATGATGTTCGTATTAACAAGTACTACTACATAGAACTTCTCCTTTAGAAGGACATGAGTAAAAACCCATTTATAAGTTCCTGAGGGATCACTTTACACCCTCGGGTGTCCTTTTTCTGTTATTATACTTATAGGAGGGGCGGTGTACCTTGCCAAATATGATCTCCAACTCAAAAACTAAATTTTTACGCTATCTTTTCTATAAAAGTTTTTCTTAAGACTACCTTATCTTATGATTACGTTAAATCATTAATGTTAAGTGTTTATCTTTCTCTCTGGTAACATCTTAAAGATTTTATCCTTGCTAATTAACTTTTCGAATCAAAAAGGGTTTGTTACTTATCTTTCTCCTTGAAGTTATCTTGGTGACATTGGCTTATGAAACTATATGACCATAAACGATTAACTATCTTTTCCAGAAAATATCTCAGAGACCTTACCTTACTTGGTTAACATTTCGAACTGCAAATGATTTGTTACCTACCTTTCGCGTCAAAACTGTCTTCGAGATCTAATCGTGCCTAAACAATACTCTAACCCATAGATGGTTAGGGATTTTGTCTTTCTCTTTGCAATAATCCCTACGATGTTACTGTATCTTACCTTTACCTTAAAATACATAATCTATATCTTGCTTTTTGCAAAATGCCTTTAAGAATTTATCTTACCTATTTGTTGATTCGAACCTTTGGTATTTACGACCAAAGATAGGATTTATTACTGAAACATGAAAAAGCTACCCTACATTTTAGTTTTGTTATTGATAGAATGGGATTAAGAGAACGTTAATGCAGTAGCACTGCTTAATTTGTTAACTTAACGTTTTGGCTGCTGCAGCAAATTTTGTGTTATCCTATTAAAAGCCAGCAAAAAATGTATTTAGCTTAAGAAAATATATTAAAAGATATTAATGAAAATTTGTATGCATTCATATGTGAATATGGAAATAAACTTTGTATTTAGGTTTATAGTGAAGTTAAGTGTTAGCTTTAAGTGTTTGAGTCTCATGCTTCCGACTAAATGAGCGGTCGGTGTAGCGGCAAACATGGCCTTAGTTTCTCATGCATTTCCGGACATTAATTTATGAGTTGTGGTTTGTTAACTGCAAACTTTGCGTTCTCATGCTATAAGAATGTGGCTGTCTAGCGGTTTTGGTCGTGGGAGTGTAAAAAAATTGTTCAGGGGCTACAACTATTGAGAACTAAGCCTCTTAAAGGAGGAAACTTTACTATCAACATTTGACCGAAAAGGACGTGCGTGAAGTTCCAGTTCGGCAAAGTGATTCCCTTTCCTATGTCTGTACCTTCCTCTATTTAAAAACTACCTGTATTTCATCGTGTGACTGGGATCTCACTAGGGAAAGACACCACGAACCCACTAGTCCATGACTTGGCCCTGAGAAACAGGAGACCGTCTTAGCTTTAAGGCAAAACGAGGTAAGCTCTTGAGTTGTTATTAATTTGTGTACTTTACTCGCAACGGTTACTCATGCAACCTAATTTGTAGGTGTAATCCTTTTATATAAGAGCAACGCGTGATTAATCGACACAAGGAAAGTCCAATTTCACTTAATTTACACAGAAAGTATCATAAATGTAACAGGTTCTAAGCTTATAGTTGGGCTACGTTATATGCAGTTATAAAATTGATATTTGTAGGCTTCGAAGGTGCTACTTACACTGTTATAACCCCGTCGCCGCGTGTTCAGCGCCACTACTACAGTTGGCAACACTGAAACGCTCCACGTTCACAATATTGCACAATAATAATATTATGACATAAATGCGTGTCAAATTGTATCACATGCCAATTACGTTTACAATAATACAAGTTGCACCTTAAAAAGATAAAAAGTACTCACTTAAAAATGTGAAACGCTTCACGATTTTGCGTGTCATACTGCGCAGGGGCCATGCTAATCTCCGGGTATCTCGTTTGGGTGTGGGTGCGTCATCATGCCATCCTTGAAACCAAATTTATCGTCTTCCCTCTTCTTCATTCGTAAGCAGGGTGAAGGAATAAAGGTAAAGGCAACGATAGAAGGTAGAGATAAAGAAAAACCTACATTCTGAAAAGAGAAAAGACAAAAAACGACACAGGCAAACGCCACCGTTCGACGTCTCGTCACTAATAATATCCTGTCGCGTCCAAACCGCGCACTTGCCCATCACTCCGCGTCTACGCATTCTTTTGCGCAAACGCAACTGTCCGAAATGACGGAAATTTAACAAGTTTATTTGAAATAATGGCGGGAATTAATCACATATTTAAAAATGTACAATGCCAATTTTGGCATGTAATAACACTTTGGAAAAAGTTTATAATAATTTTACCCACCAATACATTACTTAAATTCAAAGCACAACCTACAAATTTATTTAGCAGAGCTCAAGAAAACTAAAAGGGCGTAGTATCTGAAAATGTAACAAATATATATTTTTCAGTTACTAAATTTCAGTTATTAAAAGTATGCAGAGTTAATAATCATGGACTTAATGCTAAAAATCAATTAAATATCAAAATAGTACCTACCTTGGTTAATCGGAACAAAATTAATGCTAGTTTGGGACTCGATAAATCAACTCTGATAAATCTCGGGAGTATTTGCTGTAATATCACAGTATAAGATAATAAATTGTCTGCCATAAATTTCATGTATTCCCCATCAACAGCTTTCATTGGAGCTGAACTCATTTCTTCTATATCGGCATGAACTTCTCCAGGTTGTCTAAAAAGTAACTTAAATAACTACAATGTTCGTTATTTGAGCAAGAGAATAAAGAATTTGTACAGTAGTACATAACCAATAAGGACAACCGTTTCTTTATATATCACGTGTTCTTCAAAATGTGTAACGTAGAATTTTACTAATGTTAAAATGAAATATATCACAGTATTTTAAGGTTATTTGTGAAAATGTTTTACATTTAATTAGGGTATTAGTATATTAATATCGATGTAGATCAAAGTTGAAGCAATACACAACTTTTTTTTTTATTACGTGCATAGCAAAATTCTTTAGAAGACAGCATACAACGTATAGTAACATCACACACCAAATAATTGTAAAGACTGTGACGCTAGTGCGTTATTTAATAAAAGATTAGGTAGTCGAAAAAAAACGTTGTTAGTTAAATGAGCTTTTATTGCAAGGAAGCACCCTAAAAAAGTTGTGGGCTTTGCTAGTTTGCATTTAATAACGTTGCTCTTTTCCTGTAATATTAAATTAGGATGAAAAAATTAAAATAGTAAAGTATCTGGCACATTATATACAAACAGTAATCCCTTCATATCAAATTTAGAAAAATTACAGATACACACGGGAAACAATCAGCATATTAAACTTTATTTATATGCATTGACACGAGTTCAAAAATAAACCACTTAATCATAGAACCGAACCAACACACCCTGCATCCAAAATGATCATAAAAACAACCATAAAAATTAATATATTACATGTACAAGTGCGAGGAGGAATTTAAGATTCGCACACATAGAATGACATTGAATGCAACAATAGGACAGCTAAACCGTCTCTCAGAAAATATCCACCTTCTGTGTAGATTTTACTGGAGACATTCTTCAGGTGGGTAGAAGCTCAAAGGCTTTATTGGATAAAGAGAGTTTAAAGACCTTTTAAGGTACGTGTAAACATAATTAGTAAAAGTGTCAGAATTAGTCTACCTATAAAAATAATGTATTTGCTTTCACAGAGTCCACCCTGCACCACTGGAAGCTAGCTGGAGCACTATTTTACTGTTACATAATTTACTTCGCTCCTGTAGAGTAAAATTAATTCAGAAGTGTAACGTCAATTCAACATGTAACAAGACATTGACAATTTCTACAATCATCTTGGGCATTATTTAACAGTCAATTTGTACATATTGTGATTATTTCAATTTTGATGTAAGCAATCAGCATGCCAGTGTGCCCGAATAAAAGTGAAAAGAAAGGTGAAAACGTTCTTTAAAATTTTCATGGATGATTGAAATATTCCTATATTAACCTGTGTAAATGTAGTTGATCAACAACGTTGAACAGAAATATTTGATAAGGATCAAAACGCCTCAAGCTCTGACTTCAAGATTGCTAAAATCAAATTATCCATTTACAAATAATTTTTATATACAAAATAAAAACTTATCCTAGGTTAATCTACTTAATAATATTCAAATGTGTTTTTAGGTTACAAAACCAATTTATACTTGCTCTTTGAACCATCAATTTCTTGCTGGTATTTTTATCTCGAGCGCTATTTAAGAATTGTTTCCATTATAATTAACTGCATCGAAACGTTTGTGGTTCCAAATATTAGATTTCCATTTTTTAACCAATCGTCTTACGTACAAATATCAATTTACAAACGTACATTTATTTTTTATAGATTAAAATTAGCGGTTGACCTTGCACCAGTATAATTTATTATTTATACTGGAACAATAAATTACTCTTCTTTGCACTCCATTCAGTACCTATTGAAAATTGAAGTACTTATGTTCAAGTCTTTACTGTCAAATTGTGAGTGTCGAATCTTGAATGAATTACAAAATCTTGAATTCTGTCCTTATATAATAAAATTCTAAATACGTCCTTTTTTTATTACACTCTAGAAGTATGACACATCTACATGATGTAAGATTTTTACGGCAATTTCGTGTTTTGTTATCCTAATGAGCTGTCGGTTTACAGTCATTGTGGTCATAAAACATTTCCCATCTTTTATTAGTGAATACACCAATAGTTGTTATCTCTCTTATTCGAACTTCTGTAATATAAAGCCATTAAAACTTGTTATCGAGTTTTTATAGCCTCTAGGTTTTACCTCTTTCCACGAATACTTAGCCTATTGTATGATGACTGTACTAGTTGAAAGAAAATTATTACGTGGATAGAATTTTAATGAAAGTTATGTTTAAGAAATTGAAACGTAACAAAAATTTATAATTTCCAGTGAAATAAACAGTAAAGTGCGCGTTATAATAAGTGTATACAGAATCTTGCCGTTAATATAAACGTACGTCTAGAAATAATTAATATAAATAAAAATCTTGGCAATTTATTAATTTAGGGCTCCAAATTATGGGGTATACGATTCCAAGCATCCAGCAAACTACTCTAAGTTAGTGGTTAATGTCTCAAATTACTGGGTATGAGTAAATGACTCTAATTACTGGGTAAATACTTCAAGTTACTGGCTAACAACTTCAAGTTACGACGTAAATACTCTAAATAAATGATAAAATACACTAAGTACAGGGTTAATACTTCAAATTATTGGGCAAACGACTCCAAGTTGTGGTAAATATTTCAAAGTACTGGGTTAACATGCTAAGTTGCTGGTCCACGACGCTAAACTACTGAATTTTGGCCAGGAAGCTCCAGCAAGAAAAAATGAGAAATATAAGGCCACAACTATTTAGTCTATTTATAGCATGTTGCATTTATAATCTTACATAATTTGTGTATTCAAAAGCGAGATTAAATGTTGCATGTTATTAAAATATTTTGTGTAAAAAGTCAACAAAAATTTGGTTGGTACGTAGAATTATGTTAAAAAAGGAGATATTTCTTTGAATGTTCAACAAAACTATTTGCGGTAAGATACAATTTTTATTGCTTTTAAAGGTGTAAACTTTTATAATCTTCATAAAGAGTTAATCCGATAGAAATATTTAATTTAATTTTGATTTAAAGTTCTATAAAAAGTAAATGATATTAAAAAGGGCGTAGATTTGTAAATTGTAATTTTATTTAGTTCATTATACAAATTTTTGGTGATTTTAGTTTATCTTATTCAGAGGTATTGAGTGTTGGAGAGAGAAAAAAATTCTCTGTTATTATATTGTCGTTCATTTTGTGTGTGGTATCACTAAGCTAGTCGAGGCATAAATTTGAATGTGTTAATTCTAAATTATTTTAAAGGCATAGAGAGGTGGCAATCAGCAGGCAATTGATCGTTGTACATCTGGCAAAGGGCGATATCGTAGCAATATATATATATATATATATATATATATATATATATATATATATATATAGCTGTGACAACATCAGCACGTTGGAGCACTGCTAAATGAGTGATATGACAACGCTTGTACGTAGGAACGTCACTAAAAGTGCTGTCACATGTAAAAAATCAAAAATTTAAAATTACAGACTTACCTTCCTTTAATTAGTTAAGTAGCGTTTATATCAAAGAATCTCCAATTTTCATGGTATTTTACAAAATATTCAGATTTCACAAAATAACTGCTTTCAATAATTTTTTTATATTTGAAACTACGCAACATATAAGTTTCAAATATACACTTTGCATGTTATTTTTAACGCCATAATCATCGTTACTCTTACTTGGTTGACGCGAAATTATGAATGAATTATTTCATTGTCAATCACGTAAATCGAAATGAATCAAATTAAACAAATCGAATTAATGAATCTCTTTAATAAAGTTCCGGTTTATAAACAATTTATTTTGACTACGCCACTTTTTCTAGATTTTACGAGATTCCATTCAAAAAAATACACACAACACACAGCAAGATTTGTGGAAATTTCACAGTTTTTTTACCTCGTTAGTGTCAAATTGCCGCTTACTATTTGCCTCTAACAAAACGAGGTTAATGGTCGCGTCGCACTCCTTCCTACAACACTGCAAAAGCTATAAAATTCTTATCGATTTTATGACATTTTTATTACATTTTAATGTTTGCACTCTTCTTAGAATATTGTTTATTTAATTAGTTTATACGACATTTTTTATTAATTGGCGTATTCTCTTGAAAATTCGAGAAGTACTTTTTTTTAAATGAATTTATGTTATACACACATGAGAATCAAATTATATGATTAATTAAAGCTTTAATTGCTTTCCCAACGAGTTTTGCATGTACAAAAGATTTAAATTTAAAAACATATGTAATGCTCTTTAAGGTATCTCAAGAGTAATTATTTTTACATATACAGCGTAAGTTTGTACACACGGCTGTGTTATCGATTTAAAATTGGGACTTTTAAATACACGGGAAGTGTGTTTTGCTTTAACGGTAACTTAAAACATGTTTTTATATTTAAAATTATTTATTTTATGCACAGAAAGTGCATTTTTATAACAAACGAATGGCTTTGTATTTATCTTAGAGTGCTTATTTACACGAACGGAATTGTATTTTTCACTTTACACATTAATGGCTATGTATTTACAATTCGCTTACATTAAACAGGGTGGAACAATGAACCTTCGGAAATTTCTATTCTTTCCTGTTTCTTTTATTTTTGGTGGGTTTTATTTGTGGGCTTTGGATTTCAATGACCTCTCGTAACCCCCTTATCGCATCAATTTATATATATTATACTGTCAAGAAGGGGGTGGGCTTATAAAATGTTTAAATAGGGCTTCGAAACGACTTTGCTAGAATGGAGGTATATTTGGTTTTGTTTGAGTATTTTCTTTCAGGTATTTTTGGTTTATAAATTAACAACAACTATTCCACGTTTATAAATTTATAAAGCTTTTGAAACTGCATTGCATTCAACAACATATACCGGCCATAGACCAGGCTAAGCTAGTTATAAGTTTGCATTGTATACGTATTTTAATTGTTATGGTTGCACGATATGAAATTTAATTTGGAGTTAGCGTTTTCAGAACCATTTGAATGTAAAACAAATATCAAAATTGCTTGGTATACTGCACGCTTTTAAAATTTTAAGGAGTTAAGTGATACTCCCGTAAAATTTGTAAATCAATTTCAGTTTGAATATGTTTTAACAATTAAAGATTGGTTATGTAATGACAGGACGTTTACCGAATAAGACATAAATGTCTGTTGCTACAATTTAAAAGCTGAACCATCAAAGTTTGTTAGCTATTTTCAATATTGTAAAAGTTCAATATACATAAATCACTGGATTACAAACCATCTAGAAAATGAATGTATCTAGAGAAAACAACTGTATTATTAATCAATTATTAATAATTATAAATTACATAGTGTGCGTAGAGATAGTTGTCATGGCAACGGAAACAAAAGAAGACGGTTTTATTTTATAAGGGACTTCAAATTTATATTACTGAAAAATAGACGTGTTTTTGTACTGTTATGAGTTTTATTACATTTAAAAGTTACGAGAAAGTTTTGAAAGTCAAGTTGTACCTGGAGATAGCAAATAGTAGCAGTTTTACGGCGAATAAAAGTTAATTAAAAGAGGGAGTGCTGGTCTGTACCGTTATTGTTTGAAGACGAAAGCATAGTGGAATTGGAGTTATCTGAGTATTTGTATAACATAAAATTTGTAGAAATATTAGTAGTTTTATAGTCTGGAGATTACCAGTTGCTCGAGTTACTTATTTATTTACAGGAGGTGCCTGCAGCTGGTCACTTGGCTTCAGGACGGCTGGAAGGCGGCGCTTGTATCTGGATTCCAGGTATTAGTATTTAATATCTACGCAGTGCTTTAATCAAATTTATAAAAGTGGAACTAGTGTTTGGGAATACTTTTGGCATTTACAATTATTTGAAGAATGCTTGTGTATTCGGTTGCAATTGTCATAATTGTCCTAAGATAAAAAAAAGAAAGATCAATCCTGTAATCATGAATAAACAATACAAAATAGGTGGTAATTGATTATAAAAGGGTTCTCTATAACTCAATATATACCAAAATATAACAGATGGCGCTAACAACGTGAGGCAGAGTAGATTTGTTAGTTGTACGTTGCATATATTCTATTTAAAAGTGAAAATTAATATTTGATTGACGTTTCATATATATTTATTTGACAGTTGTTGAAGGTTTTGAATTTATTGTAGTAGGCTAAGACGTAATTTGATATTCACACTTTGGTCAATTTTAGCGGCGGTAAAACATTAGGTGGGGCTCGAATAGGTAAATAACTTCGCAACAAAATATTTGTTCGCCTAAAGGTGGGGCTCGATAGGGCTGATTCAGATTTGCAGAGGTTGTGTAGCTTAGTGGGGCACATCATTGAAGTTTATTTTGAAAATTAAAGGGACATGTCTGATGAGGAGAGAATCACGAGGTCAGGAAAGTTTATGGAGTTGAGACTGGTGTGAGAGGGCAACCGGTGGTTAAGACTGTAGCAGCAGGGGATGCTAGGGATGAAGCTGGGGATATGTGGAGCCGGAGGTGATTATTGTGAATTCAGGGGTACATCGGGAGAAAATGAAATTGATAAGGAAAAGAGAATATGCAGATCCAAGATGTGATGATGGTTTTGTTGGAATTAAAAGGGTCGTTAACTAAGCCGCATGAAGAATTGAGAGGATCATTGTTGGCCGAGGTTAGAAATTCACAAGCGGAAGTTAAGGAAAAATTTGATATGATGGAAATGAAAATTGAAGGAATTAATGTATCAATACAGAGCAGTTTGTGTTCATTTAAGGATGAAGTTCTGAAGGACGTAGAGGATAGAGTCCAGGTTGTAGAAGGAAGGTAACAACAGGTTTAAATGAATTAAGGAAGAGCTGTACATGGTCGAAGTTAGACAGACAGAAAAATTGCAGAATTTAGGTGAAATAGTTCGGATTCAGACGGAGGACAATATTAACTCTAAAAACGAAATTATAGGCAAATTGCGGGCGAGTCAGGAGGTGGCAGAGAAGCTGAGAAGGAATACGACGGTTCTGGGGAATACGGTAAATGGATTGTCTGGTCTTGAAGGGAATGTTAGACAGATGAGAGAACAGTTGGTTGAATTGGAAAGGGGAAGAGTTGTTTGTGATGCAGGATACCAGTATAGGCTAGGAAAGAGACCTTGTCGAGGTTTGAAGGTAGAAAGAATGAGCAGCCGATGGTCTATCTTAGCAAGTTGGACGAGATGGTAGAGAGTGAGCCTGAGAGGGTGAAGATGCAGATGGTGAGCGTGACATTGGGGGGTTGTGCAGAGAAATGGCACTGTATCGTGAGGAGGCAATATAGTTCGTACGAGGAATTTCGAAGGCTATTCATAGAACAATATTGGGGAAACACGCATCAGGCTAATATTCGAACGGATTTAAACACTGGGAACTATAGGTCATACCAGGGATCGAGAGAAAATTATGTGATTGAAAAGTATAACCAGGCGCAGCACCTGATTCCTAAATTAAGAGAAGATGAAATTATATTATTGTTGTCAAGGCATATGGAGGCGGAAATAACTAGGGCCGTAGCGATACAAAACGTTCGGACTTTAAGAGACTTTTGGAAATGATGCGAAATTATGACGTAGCTAGGACGTTTGAAACGAATACCAGGAAAATAGTGATAATAGGAATTGGGATAGGAATAGGAATAGCACAGACTACCAGAGGACTGGGGTGCAAGGATACAATTATAGGGAGAATGGACAGGACAACTACAGAAAGCAATATCAGGGAAATCAAAGGAGAACGAATAATAATTGGGAACAACGTTTTAATAGAGACGATAATTATAGGGGGAACAATGACTGGAACAGGACGGATAGGAATGACAGAGGTTTTGGACAGCAAAGGACGGGTTTTGGGCAGAGATGGCAGAGAGAAAGGGAGCAGAGATCAACGGATCAGGGGAAATACCGACAGGGATTAGAGACCGAGAACGGAGACAGATAGAAACTTGACGATCCAACACGTAACAACAAGAGACACGCGACAGAGATCGGAGGATAGGATAGAGAAAGTGGAGGTCCACGATGAACCCACGGTACAAAAAAAACGTCGATTTATTAGTGTTAGGAAAATCAGATTTAGGGACACAGCATAGTATTAGTTTAGTAGATAAGTTGTTAGATAATAAGTTTGAAAGAAGGCGGAGTTACCATTTATTCATATTAGTTTAGGGATTCTGTTTACACGGCATTGATAGATACAGGGTCGCAGTTATCGCTGGTGAGAGAGGAAATAGTTTTGAAACATGCAGAATTATTCAAAGGGAAAATTTGTAGGGTTAAGAGTATTAATTTATGGTCTGCGATTAAGAGGAAGTTAACTACGATAGACAAAGTTGTACAGTATCGATTGTATTAGGAAGTACCAGACTAGGTGAAGTAGAGTTTTGGATAGCAAGAGGATTATATTTAGATTTTATTGTAGGGATAGATGTAATTGAGGAATTTGGACTGGTTATAGATGGTAAAGCACGAATGGTAAAGGTATTAAATTTAGAGAAGAAATGGGTGGTGCCTAAGGATAATTGGGATACTAGGGATGAGATAAATACAGATAGTATAGGATCAGGAAAGACTAAGAATAGAATTTATGATGGAATTGATGAGTTACGGTTATGTAATATATTTGAGAAGGTATTTGATGAGGAACAGATAGGATTAATAGGGGTGGATATGAAGGAAATGTTATATGAGGTGTTTAATAGACATGCAGCAGTTTTTAGTAATGAGCCTAGGTTTGCGAAGGAGTATACGCATAAGTTAGAGGTCACAGACGAGGGAAGTTTTCGTACTAGGGTATATCCAATACCATTTGCATTAAGGGGTCGAGTGAAAAATGAGATTAAAAGATGTTAAAAGAGGAATTATTGAATCAGCGAGAACACCCTATATCAATCCGGTAGTGGTTGTGCCTAAATCTGATAATTTAGAATTAAGAATATGTTTAGATGCTAGGAGATTGAATGCGATTACTAAACCACAATTTGAACAACCAAAATCACTAGATAATTTGTTATACAAGGTAAGCGAGATGAAAGTTTTTAGCAAACTGGACTTAAAGAATTCCTTTTGGCTAATTCCTTTGCATGAGGAAAGTCGGAAGTATACTGGATTTAGCATTGAAGGGGAGATTTATCAGTACAGAGTTGTTCCATTGGGTCTTTCAACGTCATCCGCTGCATTAGTTCGAGCCATGCAGAAGTTATTAGATGAGTACGAAGACTTCTGTACGCACTATGTCGATGATATTTTGATTTTTTCTAAGAACGAGTTAGAACATTTAGAACATTTAAGAAAAGTGATCCGAAGGTTAGACGAGGGAGGTTTGAGGTTGAATTCGAAAAGTGTGAGTTTTTAAGGACCAGGTAAAGTATTTGGGGTTTGTCGTTGGCAGCGAAGGAATTAGAATTTGTGAAAAACGCTTGGACGAGTTGAAGAATTTGAAACAGCCAAGAAATTTGAAAGGTTTAAGAGGATTTTAGGTGTATTAAATTATTATCGTCGATTCATACCAAAATATTCGAGTTGTGCATTCCATTGTTGGAGTTGTTAAAAAGAACGAAAGGTGGAAATGGAACGAGCAAAGGAGCAGGCATTTCGGGAGTTGAAGGCGGTATTTTATAGGAACTGTCATTAAAATATCCCAATTTTACGGATCCATTTATTTTAAGGACAGACGCTTCGAGTTTTGCAATAGGGGCTGAGTTGGTGCAGGTTCAAGAAGGAGAGAAGTGCCAATTTGTTTTATTTCGAGGGCTCTGAAAGACTGCGAGACTAGGTATTCGACAGCGGAAAAGAGATGCTGGCAATCGATATGCTGTGAAGAAGTTAAGATTTTATTTATTGGGTAATAAATTTCTGGTTGAATCGGATAACACAGTGGTCACGTTTCTGAAGAAGAAAGAGTTTTGAACAGTCGATTGTATAGATGGGCGTTAGTATTGCAGGAATATGATTTTGAGATTAGACATAAACCTGGTAAAGAAAATGTTACGGCTGATTTCTTTAGTAGGAAGGATGAAGGGTTGCTAACGGATAGTAGGAATGGATTTTTGATTGCATTGCAAGTGTTTGAAGATCTGGGAAGATGGTCGAATGCCAGATTTCATCGGATGCAAGCACACGAAGAAATAAGGGTGATCAGAGAAAAATTATTCAGAGAGAATTTAGAACAAGACAGAGGTTTTATATGGTCGAGGGAGTTTTGGTGAAAAGGTTATGGGATGATGAATTATTAGTGTTAACGACACAGGTAGCCGTTGAGCTGATCCAGGAAATTCATACTACGTTTGGTCATATAGGGATTCGTAAGACGTTCTTGATATTTAGGGAAGCTTTCTATGCACGAAACGATAGAAAATTGGTGAAAAATTGCATAAATCTGTGTGAGACGTGTTTGTTAGGAAAGGATAAGAATGTGGTGTTGCAGAATCAAGTTAGATGTATAAGAGCGGAAGGTCCATTAGATATTGTGGCAATGGATTACTTGAGTAATTTGATACCGGTAGGAACGGATATCAGCATATTTTAGTTGTAGTTGATATTTTTACAAAGTTTGTGCAGCTTTATCCAGCGAGGAGATGTAATTCTAGGCATGTATTGAGTTCTGTAAGAAAGTTTGTAGAACGAATAGGTAAGATGAATAGGGTATTGTTGGACAATGCAACGTATTTTCGTAATCGAAGGGTTGAAAGTAAATTAAGGAAGGATGGAATAAAGATGACATTCTGTAGTATCAGACATCCTCAAGGAAATCCGTGTGAAAGATATATTCGAGAAGTAATAAAGTTTTTGAGGTTAATAACGCAGGAACAACATGATCGGTGGGTAAGGTATTTACCGCAAATAGAAGAATATATTAATTTTGTACCAAGTTCAGTGACAGGAATGTGTCCTGTGACATTGATGAAGAAGGTGATTCCAGCAAGACCGTGGAGAGCTGAACAAAAGTGGAAAATATAACGGAGTTGTTGCATAAAGCCAAACAACAAGTCGAAACGATACAAAGAAGGGAGTTGGAGAAACGTAACAAGAAAATCAAGAAGCAAGTGGTTTTTCAGTTGGGGATCTTGTTATTGTTAAAAGATTGAGAATGTCAAATTGGGAAAGAAATATTTGTGCCAAGTTGTTATTTCCATACGAAGGTCCTTATCGAGTGAGAAGAATTTTTGCAGAAGGGAATACTTACGAATTGGAGAATGACAGGGTGAATGTCGGGGACGTTTTCATATAGAAAATTTGTATCCATATTTCCATGTGGAAAGTAAAGTATCGCAAGAATAAAATTAACACTATAAATAATACTAACGAGCTTAAAACTATACAGAATATACAGAAACTAACACTTAATCCTCATACATAAAGAAAAAAACTATAGTGATTTTAACTAAAATTTAAAATTTCTCAACCATTAAAAGAATTACTTATATCCAGGAAGCAAATTTTCATTTTATTTAAAATCAGTGGGGCCTTATATACTGTCAAGAAGGGGTGGGCTTATAAAATGTTTAAATAGGGCTTCAAACGACTTTGCTAGAATGGGGGTATATTTGGTTTTGTTTGAGTATTTTCTTTCAGGTATTTTTGGTTTATAAATTAACAACAACTATTCCACGTTTATAAATTTATAAAGCTTTTGAAACTGCATTGCATTCAACAACATATACCGCCATAGACCAGGCTAAGCTAGTTATAAGTTTGCATTGTATACGTATTTTAATTGTTATGGTTGCACGTATATGAAATTTAATTTGGAGTTAGCGTTTTCAGAACCATTTGAATGTAAAACAAATATCAAAATTGCTTGGTATACTGCACGCTTTTAAAATTTTAAGGAGTTAAGTGATACTGCCGTAAAATTTGTAAATCAATTTCAGTTTGAATATGTTTTAACAATTAAAGATTGGTTATGTAATGACAGGACGTTTACCGAATAAGACATAAATGTCTGTTGCGTACAATTTAAAAGCTGAACCATCAAAGTTTGTTAGCTATTTTCAATATTGTAAAAGTTCAATATACATAAATCACTGGATTACAAACCATCTAGAAAATGAATGTATCTAGAGAAAACAACTGTATTATTAATCAATTATTAATAATTATAAATTACATAGTGTGCGTAGAGATAGTTGTCATGGCAACGGAAACAAAAGAAGACGGTTTTTATTTTATAAGGGACTTCAAATTTATATTACTGAAAAATAGACGTGTTTTTGTACTGTTATGAGTTTTATTACATTTAAAAGTTACGAGAAAGTTTTGAAAGTCAAGTTGTACCTGAAGATAGCAAATAGTAGCAGTTTTACGGCGAATAAAAGTTAATTAAAAGAGGGAGTGCTGGTCTGTACCGTTATTGTTTGAAGACGAAAGCATAGTGGAATTGGAGTTATCTGAGTATTTGTATAACATAAAATTTGTAGAAATATTAGTAGTTTTATAGTCTGGAGATTACCAGTTGCTCGAGTTACTTATTTATTTACAGGAGGTGCCTGCAGCTGGTCACTTGGCTTCAGGACGGCTGGAAGGCGGCGCTTGTATCTGGATTCCAGGTATTAGTATTTAATATCTACGCAGTGCTTTAATCAAATTTATAAAAGTGGAACTAGTGTTTGGGAATACTTTTGGCATTTACAATTATTTGAAGAATGCTTGTGTATTCGGTTGCAATTGTCATAATTGTCCTAAGATAAAAAAAAAAAGAAAGATCAATCCTGTAATCATGAATAAACAATACAAAATAGGTGGTAATTGATTATAAAAGGGTTCTCTATAACTCAATATATACCAAAATATAACAATATATATATATATATATATATATATATATATATATATATACATATTTTAATGATAAGTTGTTTGTATATTGGGTATGAAGTCCAAGTAATAAAAGTTGGTGTAAAATTTAAAAGTTTATTTTTATTATTCTTAACGTTTGACTCTTTTCGCCTTTATCAAAAGTATCTACAAATGGAAGCGTTGTATATTAAAGATAACATAGAATATGAATAAGTCACTCACCATATAGAATTAATAATTGTCAAATTATTTTTTTGAAAATGATAGATGATTATGTGACTAACATGATAATTAAAATAAATTTAGATGGAACTTGAAGGGAAGTTTCTTAAACTATTGTACGTTGAAAGTTGAAATGATGAAAGTTCGGTATGGTTGAAGATGATGATGTAGGGGTGTTTCAAGAACATGGACATAACATCAGTGTAATCTTCATATGAAGGAGTTACTGTTGTTTACTGGATTTGAAGTGATTCGAGTTGTATAGAGTGGAATAGAATCTATGTGAGTCTTCTACATCTTGTTTGTTGTTTAAACATTGTTTTTCTTTATTGATGTGGTAAGATTCTAAGAACAATCTTGTTTTGTAATGTGGCTCCTTTTCTAATACTTCTGTTTCTTCGAATGCGGGAGTATGTTTGGTTGCATATACATGTGTAGAAAGTGCACATTTGTTGGGATTATGCGTTTACAGTCGCTTCTATGTTGGGTTAGACGACTTCTTAACCACTGGGAAGTTTGGCCAATGTAACAAGCCTGGCAACTGCAGACTATCTTGTAGATTAGGTTACTGTCAAGTAATTTAGGTGTAGGGTTCTTTATTTTGGTAAAAGATTCTGAATAGTATTGTTGTATTCAAGGAAATGGTAATGTCTGGTTGTTTGAGTACCTTAACCAACAGTGGAGTTAGTCTTTGTATGAATGGCAATTTCTTGTGCATAATGTTGTTGTGTTCTGTTGATAAATTTTAGGATTGTTGTTGACTGTCAGAGTATTGGTGTAAATGAGTTTACGTAAGAGTTGTTTAGGGTAGCCGTTATTTAATAAAGTATCAAGAGAATTTTCTTGTTTTTGTTTAAAAATTGTGGGTCAGAGATCTTCTGTATGCGTTGTTTCATGGCATTGATTGTGCCGACTTTATGTTTGAATGAATGGTTAGAGAAAAAATTTAGGTATCTACCTGAATTTGTAGGTTTGGTAAACCAGTCAAAGATTAAAGAATTGTTAGGTCCTCTGATGACTATGGTATCGAGGAAAGGTAATCTTCCATTTATTTCTATTTCACTTGTGAATTGTAGATGCTCATTAAAGCTGTTGAATGTGGCTATGGTTTCTTCAATATTGTCGGGTGGGGTTGAACATATGATGTCATCGACGTACTTGACGAGGAATGTCATTTCATAAGGTAGTCGTGGAAGCACAGAGTCTAGAAGGGAGTCCATAACAATCTGGCTAATGACAGGTGATATTGGGGAGCCCATTGGTGTGCCGAATAACTGGAGATAATAACAATCTTGAAAAGCGAAATAGGTGTTGTTGAAGATAAGGTTAACAGTACTTAGGAAATAATCTACTGAAATTTTGCAGTGAGGTTCAATAGTTGACCATTTTTCTTTGATGATATTGAGGATTAAGGTTAGTGGAATGTTAGTAAATAACGATGTGACATCTAGAGAGATAAGAATGTGATTTTTGGGAAGTTTAAAGTTTTTGAATTTGTCTACGAATGTGAAACTATCTTTGATGTTATAGTTTTTTGGTGGAAAAGCAGTTTGAATTATTTTTGAAATGAAGGTGGCTACCAAATACGTGGGAGTATTTACAGATGAAATGATAGGTCTGAGTGTAAGTAAAGGTTTGTGGATTTTTGGTAGTCCGTAGTATTTGCCTGGGATTGCATTGCAGATGTATAGTTGTTTCTTTTCATTATCGTTTAACATGCCTTTACTGTGGAGTAATTTTATATGATCGTTGACACGTTTTTGGGTGGTGAAGGTTGGATCTTGACGTAAGAGTTTATAAGTTGTAGTATCAGATAACAATTCTAAGGATTTATCGACATATTGTTGCTTGTCCATGATGACAGTGACAGCACCTTTATCTGCTTTAGTTACAATTAAATTAGGGTTATCTTTATCTTATCATTAAAATATTTATACTATCCAGTCCATTATTGATAAATATATATATATACATATATATATATATATATATATATATATATATATATATATAAAATACTCATATTTAGACCAGGGTAGAAAATTAATGAATGACATCAAATAATTTTAATCACCGTGTATAAGGAATTTTATTAGATAATACGCTTTATTAAAAAAAACCGTGGAGAATAAAAATTCATTCGTTTCATTAAAAATAAGAGATTTAAATTATTTACAAGACGCTTTATATAAAAAGAAGCAGTATTAAAATGCTCAACGTGTAATATAATTATTCCGAGTAAAGAAACAAATGGAAATTACGTGCAAAATTTATATTAATTGATTCAAGTTTGGGTAATAAGTATTAAACAAAATGTACAGATAATAATTGAATATTTAATTAGGATTCACTAAAATTAAAGGGTATTATTTTAATTGGAGTTAATTGAACCGTTAGGAACATATAATACGCATAAAAGCTTGTAAAAACCCAATAATATTCAAATCGTAGAAGTGTTAGTTAGAAGTAGGACGATTGAACACCTGCGTATTTTTAAAAGGCTCGTTCTGCGTAAATTTTGCAGATAACAAATGGTTACAGAGAATCTTGGAGAAACCGTCGCTTAATATTCACGGGAAGGCTAGATACGGGGTTATTTAACCCAGATAAGAATACACGTGGATTGAAAATAACCGATACTAAAGTAATATCGATTTGTACCACTCAGAACAGGGTAGATAGAGACGGATAATATGCGCAAGACAGAGACACATATAGTAAAAGGCGGGATTTGAGCAACGTCACGAGGGTCACGATTGGTTGAAAATAAGATGCAAATATGAGAGGTAGAAACAATGATTTCTGTATAAAATTTAATTAGGTGTTCTCAGAGGCTGCGAGCCGTGTGAAAATTTCTGAGATTTAACTGGTGCGAGTGCAAATTTAATAAGAACCGAGGCACGGGCGGGCGAGATGGGAACATAGTATGCGAAATTCTAGAAAAGCGACGTATAGGCTAGCGATTATATATACCCGTGTTAATATGAGTTTCGCTCTCTTAGATTTTGAATATTCGATGCTTTAAAAAGTGCTCTCTTAGTTTTTCGATTTGGATTGAATAATTTAAACAGTTTGCTCGTATATTTTGGTGATTATTTAATACTTTAAAACAGTTTGTTCTTTACGTGCTACAATGAAAGTAATTTAGTACACTTAGAAAAGAAGATGCAAAGTAATAAAGTCTAGTTATAATCGCGAGTACTGTACCAATTATTCAAATTTGCAACGACAAATGAATAAACAAAAGTAGGCAGTTTTGGCGTATAGCGTGAAAGAAGTATGAATTTCTTTGCTATTTTCGGGGGTGTTAATAATTAAATGGTATTCGTAATCGTGATTGGATCCACAAAACAAGATTTTGATATACATAGAGGAGTCCTGAGAAGCTCTGAAACAACTTTAGATGAATGGTGGTGTAGAGAAAATCTTGAAAAGCGACCAGTAATCCGAGGACCTAAATATAACCCAGTTGGAATGGTGAAATTAGCAAGGACGATGTACTTTGAAGCCACTAGTGCAGTAACCTTCAGGTAACTTATGCTTTGTTGTTCAATTTTTGATGTTTTGGTGTGTGTTGAATAACTTTATAATTTATTTACTTAAAATGGACAATAGTGAATTTGTACTAACAACAAATTTTTAATTTTAAGGTGAAATTTTCTTGTTTAAGTAGAAAGGAGTATTTAGTATTTATGGTCTTGATGAAAATTTGGGTATGTCTTTGAGCTCAATTAGACGAACCTGGTTAATTAACGTAAAGGGGTGGGAGATGTTCCCTTTGTACTCAGACTCAGGTCTGCCAATATTGTTAAATTAATTAGTAGGCATCCTACAAGGACTTTAATTCAGGATGCACATTAAAATGATAATAAATTTAATCTTGAAGTTTTCTGATACTGAAATTTATGCTGAATTTTAATTTTGAAATTTTAATGTATTGTGAATATTGCTGTAAATAGAGATAACGTTGGTGTTTGTGGTAGGAATGTTTGTTTTTTTATGAATGAGGATGAAAGTTTTAACTAGGTGAGCAGCCGAGGCGGAAAAGAGTAAAGAGGCAATTAACAGAAGAAAGTCAACGGACCAGTTAATTTAGAAGGTTTCAGAGCAATCTTGACGCTCAATCTGTGGGGCTCGCATGTTTTTTTTTTGAAAGGGCCAGTTCCTGCAGATATGAGAGGATTCACAGCAATATATATATATATATATATATATATATATATATATATTGCTATGTCCCTCTAAATTATTCGCGCTCCATCGTTTGGGTGACCATATTAGTATTGCTATAAATTCCCTCCAGAAACTTAACTGGATTTTATCTTGAACCAAGCTTGTCTACCAATAACAAAATTTGATACGTTGCCGCCTTACTTGTTATCAATTTCCTATTCAACTCGTAGCCTCCTTGAACTATTTAAATTATCGATCACTCCCATTAGCTTTATCTTATGACCTCGACTAGCATTTATTTGGAATTATAAATTCAGTTAATTTCGATTCTATATTATGAAACAAATATTATGTACAGTTTTGTAAATTATTTGAAATACACTTTTCAATTAATTAATGTTATAAATTTCATTTATTAAAAATCATATACTTTTTACTCAAAACCCAAAGTCACCAAAAAAACCTATTATCTTTATAAACGAAGTGTAGAACGTTCTAAACCTGTTATCATATCACGCACTTTATACGTTTTCAAATCCTCTTTTTGTTGACTTTCACATTCATATTATATTAAGCAAATTCAATATTCAAAATAAACAAGTTGAAAATGCAAGGCATTGTCGCAACGAACTTCCAAATGTAGACTTACTTTAAAACAATTTAAAGAAATTAAAATTATTATGTTGTAATAATTATAAGTATTCAGATAAAATACAAAAATTTATAAACAACAAAAGAGACATTTTAATATATTTTATTTTATTGAATAAATATTTTAAAAGCTATATATTAGTTCTCATCAATAAGATAAGATTTTTTTTTATATGAATCTAATTATTTTCGGCAATCAAAATTTAAGTTTAAACAATGTCTATAATATTGGAATAATTGGCATGAAATGCCATAAATTGTTCAAATATGTGTCGCATATTGATTTTAAACTTATTAAAAATTTTAATTATCCCTGTAGATTTTCCCGCGGGCTCGGCGTCCCCGTGGCCCGATTTTAACTGACATCAAAACTTAAGCTCTGGACACCGAGCTGAATCGATTGATGTATCACACATTGATGTCCGACCATTAGAAAGGCCTCGGACGGACAGACGGACAGACAGACGGACGACAAATCGATTTCATAAACGAACGAAGTTCGTTGAAAATATAGAAAAATAAAATGTCTTATAACTAAAATCTGACCTGGTCTATGTTCTTCACATCGACGCATCCATTTGAATAAAAATTATCTTCCCCCAATTCAGGATTATTACATGCCCATTCAAAATATTGTCTATCCACACGCTTGAACCATTGCATTTAAATTATTGCCATCATCCTCTGGACTATCATTATTAACTTATGCACCCCAATTTATTGTCGTTTCATTTCAGACTCAGAATTACTTCTTATCAATTTCCCCAAACTTAGAATTGGATTATCTTCATTTATTTTCCCCTACTTCAGAATAGAATTCTTATTGTCATTGTCCCTTGTATTATTGTATTATTGTATTATTGTATTATTGTATTATTGTATTATTGTATTATTGTATTATAATTGTATTATTCTTCCCCCAGAACTTGGAATTACTTTTATTCTCCACGGACTCAGAAATCGTAGTTTATTTTCCCCGGACTTAGAAATCGTAGTTTATTTCCCCGGACTTAGAAGCCCTATTATTTTTATGTTTTAGTTTAAAATAAATTCACCAAAATCTACTTACGTTTAATCGGCAATCGTAATTTTCATCTTTGCACTTTTACAGTTTTTCACTTTGAATTATTATTATTATGTATCACTTTATTCCATAGTGGCGCACCTCGGCCTTTGTTGAGTTGTAAACTGACTTCGTTATCACTGTCCCTGCTAATATATTATTGAGTTCCCACTCTGTCAGTGGGTATGGTCTACAAACTCGTCGCTCATTTTTAACGAATCAAATATTTGCATTTAAAGTAGTTTCTGATGTAATTTTCTATGCGTTCCAATAATTGTAAGCTGGTCGCAGCTGTCTTCGTTATCAACATGCGGTGTTTTGATAAATCTAATTGCTTTTCCATAAACAACTGATGCAATTCGACTTTTAATTTTCATATCTGCATGTTATTTACGCAATTTTGAATCTTCTTTCTTATCAAAATTCTTAACTATTTGTACGCAATTATATTATGCTTCCTGAAGCTCTATTTCTATCTCCGTATTAATCTAATTGTTTGGAACTCTTTTGAATGCGTGTCTAATTACACTTTATTATGTTTACATATAAATATACGCGTGCTTCCACTGAAAAATACCATTATTTGCTTTACCTAAATTAACTAAAACTTTATCTACAGAGTATTAAATATTTACTATTTACCTAATGAATGTCTTCCTTGTTTCTACGCTAATTATGCGTCTTCCTGTGTGTATTTGCGTCGCTTAAAACTACTTATACTTTATATACAGGGTGTTGACTGCTTACTATTTACAAACTTTCTCAATTATTTACTAAATAAATGCAGTTTTCTGCTGCCTATGGTAATTTCTCATTTCTAAACGACCTTTACTGTAAAGTACACCCTTAAACAACCCCTTATCACAGCAATATATATATATATATATATATTGCTATGATAAGAGGGGTAGTTTAAAGGTAGATTAAGTCATAGGGGTTGTAGGATAAATATAAATAACTTTAACTTTAAGAAAATCAAATAATTCCAACTAGGAGTTAATCGACTATTCTACAAAAAGTCAATTGCGGGGACACTGTATATAAAAGATATTTGATTAAATGCGTGAGAAAGAAGCTCCTTTAGTAATAATCCAATAACATTTAATTAGGATAGTAATGTGTGCGTCGTATAAAATGTTTAAATATAATTTATGAGAAAAGATAAGATTTTAGAAGCAACTAATTGCAGCAAATAAAATTATAGGAAAACATAGATAAATTGGAATTCCAAATATTTAATTATCACGTCGAAAACATCAATGCGTCCATATGCAAACGCATCTTAACACGTCAATAAATTACGTGACTAGAAAGAACACATTTGTTCAAGAAACCAACATTCTGTAACAAACAAATAAACACCAAGCGGTTCAATTATATGATAAATCTTGGACCTTCAATTGACAAATATTGAATACGTGACTGAATAAAACCTATAATTGGAAATACTAACAAAATAATGTGATTTAACAGAACGCTTACGTGACTGAGGAAGCGTTTCGTCGAAGAATTAAACCAGGGAATTCGAAGAAATACCGAGTTCTGCCAGATAAGGCAAAGTACAAGCCTTGATCAATAAACACGCCAATGAAAGCGATTGGTGGAACAGGCTTATAAATACAATAGGAAAAACATTCAGTTCATTTCAACCAGGCACAAACTATGTTTAAAATGCAGTAGAAAGTTATGTAATTAATTAGTGAAACAAAATTCAGAATAAGTAAAGTTTGAAAGTGAGAAATTGTGCGACGAAAATAAGCCGATCTACAAATAGACGTAAGTTAAACAATTAATTAAATCTATTTTTAATATCTAACAAAACAGGGCTTCTTTTATTAGGACGGCTTATATATTGGAGGCGATTCTTTTATTGAGACGACTTTTGCTGATGCCATTTTGGGTTGTGACGACGGCTTTTGTTGAGTCAATGTTCATGTCGAGATCTAAGCCTTAATGCAAATCTTAAAATACGTCTGAAGGAAATGTACCAGAAATCAAAAGTGGATAATTCTGGCCAATAAAGCGGACACAACAAGGGATGCACAACACAGACATTATGAGGGAACTTTAGTGACCATTCCAGGTTAGTGATTTTCAAACATTTTATTTAAAGACTGTTTCAAATTTAATATTTGTTCATCATCATTATTTTGTTTTCGACCTTACTTAAGGTCGGTTTGACGCAGCTCTAACTCTTTTCTATTCTGTGCTAATCTAAAAAGCTCTACATACCCTTCACAACCTAAATTTCTAATAATTTGACTAATATAGTTTGGTCTAGGTCTTCCTATATCCTTCTATCTTTTTCCTATCCACCTGGCTCTACATAGATATTAGCAACCTGATGGTTGTTAAAGAACTCTAACATGTTTACAAGATTACCATTTATAAGGAAATGAAATATAACCTGGTTATCCGCTTCAAAAAAGAAAAAGTGTTAAATTATATGTTATTATATATTACATGCCAGACCGCTAACTAATTGTGAGTTATGTCATGGTGACATTTAGTTAACTGATTTTTATATTTTTTTTGTTTTGTTTTCGAACTTACTTAAAGTAGGTTTGACGCAGCTCTAAATTCTTTTCTATTCTGAGCTAGTCTAAAAAGGTCTACATACCCTTCACAACCTAAATCTCTAATAATTTGACCAATATAGCTTTGTCTAGGCCTTCCCTATTTTTATTTGGTAGTCTATAATCTAAGACTTTACTAAATAGTCCCTCATGTCTTAACTGGTGCCCTATCATTCTATCTCTCCTTACCTTCAATTGTTTCCACATACAGGGTTCCTCACCTATCCTTCTATAAACTTCCTCGTTTGTTACTCTATCTGTCCAACTAATCTTTAACATTCTCCTATAACACCAAGTTTCAAAAGCTTCTATCTTTTTCTTATCTGCTTCTTTAATTGTCCAAGTCTCACTACCGTATAGTAGAACGCTCCGCTCCATACGTACGACTTTAAGAAATTTTTTCTATTATCTAAACTAATACTATTAGCTATTAGTAAGTCTTTCTTTTTTAAAAACATTTTTCTAGCTTGAGCTATTCTAGCTACTATATCCCTTCTACTACGTCCATCCTTTGTAATTATACTACCTAAATAGCAAAATTCATCTACCTCCTCTAACTCTGTATTACCTATTTTTAATTTTGGTTTAGAACTAGGCTGTAACTCACTTGTCATTATCTTTGTCTTTACCGAGTTAATTCTCATACATATTTGTTATACATTATATATTTATAAAAGTCATCAAAAAGGTCATTTGAAAATATGAAAACAGGGAAAGGCATCTTAGAACGTTTGAAGATACTTGAAAGTAATTAAAAGATATTTTGCTGGCTTTCAGAAAAGCATAAATTTGGTAAATGTAAATATTATATACAAGAGAAATTTTTGAGGTTACACAACATTATACATATTATCAATTATTATATTGTGTGATTTTAAACTGCTTTATTTGAATCCATTTAAAGGGTAAAATAAGATTTATTCAGTGAGCTAGTCGTGGTTAACAAATAAAATATAACATACAACATTGGGGCTTAAAAAAAATTCATATCAAATATAAAATGCACAGCAATTTAATGACACCCATCGTAGGGGCTTGAAAAACCAAAAAGGCTATATCACAGCAATAAAAATCGGACACCAATCGTATAATAAAGGCAAATCACAGCAATAATACTGACACGTCCAACCGTTGGGCAAAGCACAGCAATAAAAATGGTACGCCCAACTGTGGAGCAAATTTTATAGCAATAAATATATATTGTGTTTGATCAGTGACCAAGTATTTAAATATGCATATTTTGAGAATTATTTCTTAACATAGCAAAATTAACACAAGCTGATATACTTACGTTGGTTTTAAATATTCATTTCCAGGATACCTCCAAGGTTGAATAAAACTAAGCCATAATTCAAGTACTAATCGAAAGGAACCATCCAAAGGCCAACGATAAATAAGATGACGCAGAAATATGTACATTTTGCCTTGCAAATACGACACAACAACTTTTTTAAGTTCCTTCATATATGTATCATCGGCTTTGGCACTGCTTGCAAAGGAATGAAGTTGTTTAATTAAAACCCTTATTATACGTATGTATTCTCCAGTTGGCATGTCGTTTATGTTTAGTTTAGGCTAGAACAAAAATAATAATTGATAAAAAATGTTTCTTCTGTTATATTTTATTACTCAAATTCAAAGGTCATGACTGGTAATCAACGTAATGTAGAAGAAATGGGTATTGTTGATTTAACAGGATATTAAAAAGTGAAGGTTTAGACCGTTCCGAATAGACCTGCACCTTGAAGAAGTTCTAGATTACTAGAACAGGTGGAATGGCTTCCGCGTTCCAGTGATCGAAAGAGCCAAACTACAGGTCTTTAGCGAGGAACAAGACTAAGACAGGTCCCCAAGAGAAGGCAGCAGCTCTTTCGGTACTTAGAATAGCAGAGATCATAGAGGTCGGTATGGTATTCTAAGACACACTACTGCGATGTGGAAGGCAACGAGAAACCAATACATTACTTCCCAAAAACACACCGTACCTAAATTGTAAGTAACATGATGGCATCCCCTGGGGTAAAAGATTCCCGAGTTAAAATAGTCCCCCATTCGGATCTCCGGGAGGAGACTACTTTGGAGAATGTGATCGGAAAGTTCAAAGGAAGAGCAGGAAACATTTTGCGAGTTGGAGCGTGGAATGTCAAACATATGAGGCAAGTAGATA
This sequence comes from Platerodrilus igneus, assembly GCA_036346225.1. Lineage (NCBI taxonomy): Eukaryota > Metazoa > Arthropoda > Insecta > Coleoptera > Lycidae > Platerodrilus > Platerodrilus igneus. The sequence goes on from JARFIW010001320.1 coordinate 495,641, forward strand.
AGCTAGAGGACTTGAGAATTGAAAATGGAAAGGCTAGCACTAGAGAGTAGAGATCAGCGAAGTTCGGTGGCCAGAGATGGGGGAATTTTGGAGTGGACACTTTAAGGTAATTCATACAGGATCAGAGGAAGGAAATTCGGGTGTGGGGATGCAAAAAAAGATAGGGCAACGTGTAGGAAACTACTTACAAAAGAACGAAAGAGTATTTATTGGTTAAATTAGAATCTAAACTGATAAATACAGTCATAATACAAGTATAGGTACATGTCCACCTCTAGCTACAGTGAGGAAAAGGTAAAGGCGATCTAGAAAGATATCGAAGACATACTAAGATACGTAAAAGGACATGAAAATTTAATAATTACGGAGGATTTTAATTCAGTGGTAGGTGAGGGTAGGGAAGGAGCGGTAGTATGTTTAATTGGTTTAGACACGAGCAATGACAGGGGAAATAGGCTGGTAGAATTATGCGACAAGAACAATTTAACCATCACAAACACTTTATTTCAACTTTGTGCTAGAAGATGATACACGTGGAAGATGCCAGGAGATATAGGAATATATAAAATAGCCTACATTCTTGTTAGACAACGATTTAGGAATCAAGTAAAAGACTGTAAAAGCTACCCGGAAGCAGATATAGACACTGACCACAACATTGTAATTGTGAAGGCCGTTCTTTAAATTTAAGAATTTGAAAAAAGCAACGGAAAAAAGCAGACTGACTTTGAGAAACTAAAAGATAAAGATATCTACAAAAGATTTGAAAAAGTCAAATGAATTGTTAAAAAATATCGGAAACATTTATTATACTAAAGAAGTAGAACCAGAATGGAATAACATTAAATCCAGCTTAGACGTGGTGACCAGAAATATTCTGGGGTATACACAAAAAGAAAATAATAAATCGTGGATAACAAAGAATGATATCCTGAATCTATTAGAAGAAAGACGAAAATACGAAAATAGATTAGATGAAACAGGAAAACAGAGATACAAAGCTATAAAATGGGAAATGGATTGCTGAAAAGTGCAAAGAGGTACAAACTGAGATGGAAATGGGAAAGACATACGAAGCAAACAAACTAATTAAAATGAATTTTAGGGATATAAAACTGTATAGCAAAAATATAAGGGACGCTGGAGGAAATGTCATTATAGAAAATGTAGATAAAGTGGATAGATGGCAAGAATATATAGAGAATTATATGCAGGAGAGGAACTAACAGCATTAGAACAGGAATCAGACATTGAAAAGAATGGTTTGAGATATCCTATACTTATAGATGAGTTTGAACAATTATTAACGGGTCTGAAAAATGGTAAGGCACCGGGTACAGATAAGGTGCAAGCAGAAACTCTAAAAGCCGCTGGACAAGCAGTAACAGAACGTCTCTTCCTATTTGTAAGCTATATGTGTGTGGAGCACAGCAATGGCTGTGAAACCTGAACAGTAGGATAAGCAGACAGGAAAAAAGTAGAAGCCTTTAAAATGTGATGCTAAAGAAGTATGATGAAGATATCATGGACAGACAAAGTTAAGAACAAAGAGGTACTAGAAATGGTAGGGAAAGAAAGAAGTATGTGAAAACAGTAAAAAATAGGAGAGAATATGATGATAGGCTATATGCTTAAGGCATGAGGGAATTGTGGAAGATATTAGAAGCAGAGATAGTAAAAAAGAGAGTTAAGGTAGACCTAGGTTAGACTATTTATTGCACACAGATAGTGAAAGATGTAGGCTATGGGAATTTCAGAGAAATGTGCCGGCTAGCTCAGAATAGAAATCAATGGAGGTACCCGTCCAACCAATTCCAAGATAAAAAAACCTAATAAGTAAAAAATAACTGTACATAAACTTGATGATTATTATTATCAACTATAGGTGTTGGTTAATGTTAATCATGCAAAAGGATTTACTGGAAAACTATTAATTCGACAAATGTTCACGTGTTGGAGATCTTGGTAGTCACAAGCTGCTTAGTCCCCTATACAAACTACCGAATATCGGGGAAGTATATATTTGTAAGCAATAGAAAGGGAACCGAACTGCATCTAACAGGAAATAGTAGCGGTTATTTTCAAAGACAACAAACAGAAACAAAGAAAAAATTGTTGAAAGCATATGTGTGGAGCACTGCACAGTACGTCTATGAAATAGAGGCAGTAAGAGAAGTAGACAGAAAAACGGTAGAAGCCCTTTGGAATGTTGTGCTTCAGATCTACGAGTATGCAAGCATGGACAGGCAAAGTTATTAACAAAGAGGTTATAGAAATAGTAGGGGAAAAAGTTTCCTGCGGAAAACAAAACAAAAATAGGAGAAATAGAAGGGCATGATATGTTCTAAGGCATTTTTTGGAATTGTGCGGGATATATTACAAGCAAAGATAGAAAAAAAGAGGTAGAGATAGACCTAGATCAGACTATTGCACGTAGATGGTGAAAAATGCAGACTGTGGAAATTTCAGGAAAATGTGTAGGTTAGCACAGAATAGAAAACAATGAGGATATGCGTCTAACCAGTTCCAGGACTGAGGACCTAATGATGATGATGACGGTTTAGAATATGAAAATTGCACCTATTCAATGTCTATTAAATTAAATTTTCTCTACAAGTTCGATTCCATATGTAATGTTCTAAATACTTTTATGTTTATCTCATCAACGCCATTAATTATTTGTTACAAGCTTGGCATTATCTACTATATTATTCAAACAGTTTAATAATTTATCTCATCACTCAAGCTTTCATTGGAGTTGAAAGCTAGAATTCACATGTTAGAAGTATAAAATGCTTTTGAACTAAATTTATAAACTCATACTTCAAACCTACCCTGAAAAATCTAAATCAAATCTTAAAATTTCATACCGGACGAAAGTCGCCCAATTAAATTTCTTATTTGAAGACACATGCCCATAAGAAAATTGCTCATCTCAAACAGTTTTGATTTTTCTACAAAAAGACAACTTCTGCTGTTTATTGCTTGTACATGTGAAAAATAGTCTGATGATAAAAAATTCTAAAGCAAAATTCAGTGTCACCTTAATAAAAAAATGTTAACATTGCATAAATGTACAATTTTCATGCATGATTAGATATGATCATTTACTACATTCGTTTCTAATTTCCACTTATCCTGTGAATTTAGTGCATTGAAATAGATACTGTTTCTATAATGACATAATTGGGATTTCTTATAAGTGGTTAACTTTTCATCTAAATTAAAAAGTTGTAACGCCTTGGGTAACGTTAAACAGAAATTAGATGTAAAAAGAAGAAAGCTTAATCTGAAACAGACAAGTTAATATTGATGCACTTTGTACAATTCTGATTTCATGAAAAGTAGTGTTCATTAAGCATGATATTTTAATTCTTTTGTTGTTAGAAAATACAATTTCTAATAGGGTAGTTAGTAAAATTATACGAATAAAAAAAATTAATTTTCTTAAAATAACATGGTACAATTTAATACAATAATAATATAATGGCATTACTCATTAAATAGGATAAACGTTGCGACAATAAAAATCACTGAAATAAAAGATTTCATAAATCATTCAATTTAATAAATATGTAATGAACGCAAGAATCATGCAATAAACAAAACGCAGACTATACATTAATGAAATAAATTAAAATCTGAGAAACGCAAAATCATATCTTATTGTTTATTGAATGATTTGTTTTGCATGTCATAAATTAGATTTTTAAATAACAAATAACTATTAATTGTCGGAGGCTTCCACGGCCGGAGTCATTATAATTATTTATGGTTCCGGGTTGGGATCGTGTCATTTTGTAAATTAAGGTCGATGTTTCGCCCACTTTTGTAAGGGGCTTCAACAGGACAATAAAATAATTTTTTTTTTAAATTATATAAAAAGAAAAATGATAATATTAAATGGACAAGTTACAGTGTAAAGAGAAGAGTTACTCCTGAACTAGCAGACTCACTAGCCCATTCATAGCCAAAATGTGTCTTGTGGCGAAGTAACTGGTGAAAATAACGAAAGTGGTGGTTTATATAGGGCAAGAACTTGATGCATGAGTGATCATGCACAGAGAGGAGTGTCGTAGTGAATCAGTGAGCGTCACGGTTCCGCTGTTGTGAACATAGGCTTGTTTTCCAAATAGGGGAAAGGTAGTAGCCATCGTCCTTTGTTTAGATTATTAGAATTTTTATTTATTTCTATGGATTCTCTAATTTTTCTATTGTAGAAAAATGGAATTCTGGCAATTAGTTTCGTCTTGTCAAAGTTGATGGTATGGCCTGTTTGATGTTGGTGTTCGGCCACCGCTGAGCGATGGTACTGGCTTGTTCTTAAGCATCGCTTATGCTCGTTTAGTCTAGTCTGTACTGACCGTCCTGTTTCTCCCATGTATATTAAACCGCAACTGCAAGGTATACTATATACGCCTGGGGCTTTAAGACTATTTTCGGAATCTTTTGGGGTTGGTAATATTTGTGAAATTTTATAAGTGGGTTTATAGATTATTTTGATGTTATGTTTTCGTAGGATTTTGCCAATTCGGTCTGTTACTCTGTGTATATATGGAAGAATTGCTGTAGATCGTGTCGGGATTACAGCTTGGTTTGGGAGTTCCGACATCTGCATCCTACGAACTCCCAAACCAAGCTGTAATCCCGATACACGATCTACAGCAATTCTTCCATATATACACAGAGTAACAGACCGAATTGGCAAAATCCTACGAAAACATAACATCATATTATCAATAATGAATTATAAACAAACATATAAAAATGATATAATACCGCAAAGGGATTCAAATTAGGGCAAAAAGAATTATGAAACATCATTTATAAAGCTCCTTAAATCCTCGGTGTGTTCAAAAAATTTTGATTGAGTTAAAACTTTGCTGATGATGTAACTTTTCAGAATAACTCTAAATTCTCTGAATTAATAATAGTAAGGCATTTCAAAGTATAATAGCATGCTAATTTATACTATATTCTGACTTATGTAACCGATGTGAATTTAAACAGATCTGAGACCTGTATCTAGTGTCATATGTATGAATATTATTGTAAGTTTTAAAACACTGCTTATTTTTATGCACAAACTGCAAAAATCGATAGATATAAGTGCAAGGGATGGTTATGATTTTGAATTTACTGAAAAATTCTCTACATACAGCTCTATAAGTTAAATTTCCCATGATTCTAATCACTTAATGTTGTAACCTAAACACTCTAAGAGAGGTGTCCCCATGCAAAAATTGCATGTTGCGGGTGACTCAGAGTGAGCGGTACACCATTAAAATAATTTCAGTTGAAACTTGCTGTTTTAACAATCGAATTAAGAAAATGGTTTTGCTTAGTTTATTTACTACATAATCAATATAAGAATGCCTGTCTAAATAGACTACAAGAAATTTAACTGGCAGATTATCTGAAACATTGTTAGACGTTCAATGATAAATTACACAAGTACCCGACTGTTAGGTAATTAATGGGATAATAACATTATTATTATTAAACACAGATTAAAACGGTTACATTGTAGTAGCGGATGCTGACAACAATTGAACAAATACAGCAGGAGAAATCAAGAGTTAGACCTGACGGGAAAGAATGAATTAATTATGCACGAGCAGGTAATTAGAAAGATGAAAAATGTAGTTATATGAGAAAATAATATCGCGTAGGTGTCGCACAGTTGGGATTAGTATGAGTACAAGTTAAAAGTTGAAAGTGGTAAAGAAACGCAGTTTTAAGATGGGAATATAATTCCCGCAGGGAAAAACGCGACTGGCGCGACCTATGTCGTGACGACCGTGGTTAATGGCGTAAGGATCCTGAAATGTTCACCATTTCAGTAATTTGGATTTGATGGAATGTTGCAGTATGAAAGCCATGTTACTTGGAAAAAAGCAGAAAATAGATGCACAAATGGTGTCTGGAAATCCTTAACTTTGTTTTTAATTATTAAATTAAACAGTAAGTAGAATGGTTTTTGTTTATACTTATAATCATGTATGTGTGGACTGTAAATGTAAATGGTTAATAGTTTATGACATAGAACATTAATCAAACATGAAAGTGATTATTCTGTTGGAGGATTTAGGGAAGGAACGAGTGTTGGTTAAATTAAAGCATGTTATAATTTTTAAAATATTAAGAAATAACAGGTGTTTGCCAGGAAGGTACACTACTTTGTTTTGCTGTCATTTTGGTAAATATTGGTTTTGATACTTCATATTTGGAGTATAGGCGTGGCAAATTTATTATGGGAAAACACTCAATAGACCAACGTGTTTTAATTGCTAGAAGAATTTGTGCAAATCATTCATCGATTACCGTAACGATAAGAAAGTTATGTGAAATTTTTGGGAGAAATAACGCACCAACAAAATGCACTGTGTATCGTGAAGTGAACAATTTTGAAGAAAGTGTCTGTAACTGATAGACCCAAGCATGAAACACAACGCACTGCAAGATCGGTTAAGAACATTGCTGCTGTTCAAGAAAGTGTTCAAAATAATTCAACAACCTCAATTTGACACCATGCTCAGGAACTTGGTTTACGAAGAATAACGTTGGCCCCAACTTGCACAAGAATTTGGATTTGTTTCAGTTTAAGGTTTAATTAATACAAGCGCTTCTTCCAGAAACCATTTACGCCGCCGTACATAAGCTATTAGAATATTATAGCTCGCCCTTTCACAACTTGATTTTCATGAAAAACTCTTAATGAGTGACAAAACGAATTTTCATTTGAATGGACATGTGAATAAACACAATAGTCAGTTCTAAGCAATGAACAACCCACGAATTATTCATGGGCTACCTTTATATCCATTAAAAGTTAGTCTGGTAACCAATTTCGTCAGGAGGAATCATTGTACCTTACTTGAAAATGAAAATCGTCTAAGAGGTAGCTGTCACAGGGAAATGATATTGTGACATAATTGAAAACTTTTTCACACCAAAATTGCATACTTTGGGCTTGATTAACACGGTTCCAACAAGATGGTGCCACATCGCATACAGCCAGAGCTACAATGAAATTATTGCAAGAACTCTTTCTACAATAAGTTATCAATGGTAATATTGATTGACCTCCATGGTCGACGGATTCGACTGTCCCAGACTTTCTTCGTGGAAATATCAGAAACCCTTGAGCAACTCTAACAAAGTATTTGTGATAAAATTAATGAAGTACAATGTGAACTGTATGAAAAGTGTGCTCAGAAGAGTCCTTATTTATAAAACTAACAGAGGTGGACATTTATCTGATATTGTATTCCATACATAATTGCTAACAATAAATAAACCATTTATCAACATTAAAGCCATTCTCCTTTATTTAACTAGAATGTATAATCAAACAAAGTAATATACCTTCCCGGCACACACCCTGTATGTATGTATTGAAAATTATTTGAAATGCACAATAAAATAATATAAAAAAACTGGTATTCAACTGTTTTCTGTGTGTTATTAATGACATTTCCAGAAATTGAGATTTATAACGTCAGTTACTTTCATATGGGAATAGGGAAAATTTGGAGTAATAGTTTATTGATGAATTTAATTTAATAATCTTTTTAGGATTTCTTAGTGATACCTGGTCAGAATGCGGTTAAGAAATTTAGTTATTTTTAAGGAAAGTTTATTTGAATTTTTGATGTAATTACTTAACGTCAATAGAGATTAAGAGTAGGTTGAATTTTATTTGTATTTATTTATGAATTAGATTAAAGAGTAGGTCATTGTAAAAGAATATTCGGCCATCCCAGAGATGGAGTTGCATTTGAAGAAGGGCATTTTATTTTGAAAATTTCTTTAATTATGACAAAAATTAATGCGTGGTTTAAGGTATTTTAAAGAAAGGTAACGTATAAGATGATAAAATTTAGAAAACCGAAGCAAGGGAGACCTATGTGTCTTCTGTATAAGAATAATCTCGAAAGAATTGCTGTGACGGATGGTTTGGCAACCCTCAATTAGGACAGGACAAAAAGTCTTTCGGGCTAATTAGTGTAATGTAGATTGTTTGTATTTCAGCCATTTTATTTTTATAATTTTATAATTTTAATTTTGAATTTTTCTATTTTCTTTTATTGTCTTCCCTAGGAACCAACTCTCACACCATTAAAGTTAACCAAAACACCCTTAAATTGTTATAGGATCCCCACCCTTTCAGGGTCAATCAAAATTTATTAAGGTAACGCTCATTTAACCCGTAACAGTATTTTTGGAACCCAAAATTAATGTTGTAGGAGAATGAAGAATTAAAATCTTAAATTTAGAATTGGCCAGAGGGGCGAAAATTACATAACACAATAAAGATTTAAGGGCCAACTACAATGGCACAGAAGTTGATCCCAATAAAAATAATACAAAAAAAATTGAAAAATGTAACAATTCATTATGTGCAATTTGAATACAACGTGCACTTATTTTAAAAGACTTTCAAACTGTCAAATCATGGGCTAGTCTAGTTTAGTGAGTCTCCTAGACAACAAGCACTTCTGGGGGATTTTAATTGCTTTACCCTCCTGGTGAAATGAACTTCTTTTACATAATGCTACCTGTATATTTGACAGCTTCCTATGTCACCTAAATCTATTTTACAGTAACATTATTGCATCTTCCTGTGAATAGGTATACATATAACAATTTTTAAACTTACTTCAACATAAACGTCAGAGACAACAATATTCTCGTAAACAAATACAAACACACAGAATTGTAAATTTCTTAATCGGTTCATCTTCGGCTAATCATAACATTGGTAATTAACTATAATAATAATTTACAACACATCTCCAATTTTCAATTAAAACTTGCAGTATCCATATTTTACACATTTAATTATTTAACACTATACTTTGTTTAAAGTGGACGTTGTACAAGTTTATCAATATTTTATGAAACCACACATCATGCAACAATTAATAACAAGCTTATAACTAATAGTTTATGCCTTCAGGTGAACAAAAAAGTCCATTTGGCCTACTTCTGGGAACCAATTTGTCCCAATCTGATTAATGTTGCGGGTCTTTCAAAAATCTGCAGACTTACACCAGATTATGCCCGATTGTTACTTCATAACACACAAAGGTATATACAACTACCCTTTCACGTTTACTTGCACATTTGCTCTTGTGGATGGCTCGCAAATAATTAATTCTAAGTTTCTCTCTATTCACTCTCTAGCATTCGTCCGTTTTTCCCTACTCTTCATACGTTTAGTGTGAGGGTAAGACGTTATTGTATAACATTCCTATCTCACATGAATCGAGCTTAAACTCATATGGTACTATAATGCAAAGGTCACGAGCCTGCAACGATTTTATATTCTAGCAGTTTAAATAGATATATCGAAACCTTGTTGCTTTGTTGATATAATTATCTGAAATTTGAAATTGGTGGCTTCCACTACTAAGCGACTGTATTTTTTGCTATATTACATGAATCTGTTTATGAGGTTGTCTGGGCTTAATTCATATCATAATTATACAAATGTCCTTATAACATTAATTCTACTTTATTTAACTAAAATGTGTAAAAAGCTCCTATATTTGGAATAATTATGATATAGAACATGACTATTAATCATTTCACTGTTATTTACTACAAAATTCAAAAGCTTTCTTAAAATGCGCAAATCGCGCTTTGAAAATTTACTGAAATAAATATTTTGTTTATCCTTTTGTGTTTTAAAATAATTTATGAACCTAAGTTCAGTTCCAATATGTATTTAACAGAAATAAGACATGGCTTTTGTGGTTTTTAAGTTGATTACCCTTAATAAAACTAAAATTTGATTGAAATACAGTGCTTACTAAACACTAATATTCGTAGAATTAGAATTATACCTGGGTATATAACAAAATTAATTTATACCCTTAAGATTAATATTTCCTCTTTCTGCATTTGGTTTTTATTTAACGTAATGCCAACGTGTTACACACTGCTATGAATTGATATACTTATACAAACATAAACAGTAAAATAACTTAATAACTTTTCATTCGCTTTTAACAGTCTTCGTGAAAAAATAATGCACTGCTTCCAAATGTTCCCTTTTGGAATGATTTTAAAAAGCAAATACTATTTAAAACAACAAACGTGATTCAATGTCATACAAATTCAACTAAGAAAAAGCTAACAATCATATAAAAACGACTTCTGATGCCATTTTTGAATACTGCATATACGAATACAGTCTCATACCAGTCGCTAGCCAATCGTCTCAATATAAATAACAATTTATGCTAAAAGTTTCTTAAAGAATGCACAAAAGCGTAATTTCTTACATTCCTTATAATTCATGGTTACCAATGGAGAGTGAAAGCAAGCAAGACAGCATAAATATAAAATAAAAAAATATACCTTATATGGTGAAACTGTAGCCATATTAAAACTGCCACCAAAATCGTATCCACTCATTAAAACTTGGTCACTGTTGAGCCACATGTCGATAAATACAGTCATGATAGTTTCACTCCTCCAAATTTCATTTCGTGGATGATGATCTAGTATCGGCATTTTAAGCATAGTCGGCGAAGATTGCTGTTGCCTAATAAAATAACTACATTAGTAAAAAGGTCATTTCCTCTTAAAAGTCAGTATCACAATTTTTTTCAATGTAACTATAAATTAGCATACATGGTAAATATTTTTTAAATAATTCCACTTGTAATTTTCTGCCAGCAAATAGGTTTTGTTCAAGTTATCAATGATTAAAGTACTTAATCAATAAAGTTGTTTAGTAAATGCCAGCATTGTTAAGTTGTTATGTTAAATTTCCAAAATCGATTGATTTCTGCATGCTGTAGATAAATATTAATTTCCAACTACTATGTTTTATGTTTTTAAGGGCGCCTCCTACAATTTCTAACCTGAACGACTTTACACTTTATGTGTAATACGAACTTTCATTTAACAAGTTCGATTACCTTCCAATTGAAATGAGTACTAATTTTAAACGTCCTATAAAATTTCCTTAAGTGTTTCGCACGACGATAAATTCGTGGAATGTATTCTATAATAATCTCCTTTGTTTTGCAAAAATTATAAAATAAGCGTGCGTTATAAATTCCTTGACATAAGTTAAACACCTGCATCACACACTTTTATGCTTTTCTTTAAAAGATTAAAAAAGCCATGTTATAAAAGCTTAAGGGTTTGTTATCTGTGCCGCGAATTTCTATCAGAGCAGTATTCTGATAACTCGCAAGTGGTCATCCCACTTAGTTTACAAGTAGTAAACTGTCCCTTTGTTAGCAATTCATGTAAGTCGTTATGTTATCATTAGTTGGGTCTTGTGTGCAAACCCTGTTCTACAAATATTTTACAGCTGTCTTCTGGAGTGAACTTTTGCAGATGCTGTTTTGAGAATTCTTTACATTTTATCGTTCGGAAATGTTTTTAAAAGACAAACGCATTACCTTCTGTGATGTTTCTATCCCTATAAATACAAACTTAGCTTTGAAAGGCTCCCTGATAATACCAGGTAAATCATTTAACCTTAAATTTAGTAATACTTCAAAAAATATGCATGTACAGAAAAATTTGCCGAATATCTGCGAGAGGGCACATCCGTTAGTACTAAATTATGCCCAACTCACACCCCCTGTTGGCGGGGCGGGCGGCAAATTAAAAATCTTAACTAGGAACCCAGATTCGGATTCTACCTCGAAAGCTATGTACGATTTGTCCGAACAAATTTTTTTGCTTTGCGACAGATGGCACTGTAATCACAAGAAATGGAACAGACATCAAAAGAATAAAAAATTAGAGAAACACGTTTAACATTTTTGACGGGCTATTCAATGATGTTCCCCCCCCCAAGCTCCTATGGGTAGGGTGGTTGGTCAATAAACTACTTTTAGAGTAATTCAGGAACAACAACGGGGACGTAGTAGTTTTCTGTTTCCTTTGGGATACTTGATTAACCTGAGTACTCTTGCCTCTCACTGTTTAAGTAAATGCTCGAAATGGCGACCTTGAACTTTAATATAATTGTCGATCCGCGTTTCAAATGACTGTACACAGCATAGAAGTACGTCTCTTGTAATATGGGCACAAGCATTCCTGATTCGTTCAATTATATTCTCACTAGTTGTTAGTACACTTTGTGTTTCAGGTGTCCGCACAAACAGAAATCTGACAAAGTCAGATCTGGTGATCTGGCAGGCCAATTTATCGGACCAGCTCTACCGATCCAGTGATCATGGAAATCATGATCAAGTACTTCGTGATACTACCAAATAATGTTGAAACCACATGTTCTGTCACACTTCTAAACTTACGTCTTCAAGTAACTGTGGCAGTTCATTGTCCAGAAAGTCTTGGTACATTTCACCGTTTAAATTGCCTTGAAAGATGTGGAGACCAATGAGCTTATTGCCAATTATCCCGCACCAAACGCTGATAGATCAAGGATGCTGATGCTCAACCTGTCACAGCCAGTGTGGGTTTTCAATACTCCAATAATGCATGTTATGTCGATTAACAGATCCGTGGTTTGTTAAAGTTGATTCCTCAGAAAATAATACCCAACGAAAAAAATTACGATTAATTTTTATTTGTTCTCGTGCCCACTGACAATATGTTAAGCGATTTTCAAAATCAACGACGTGAAGTTCTTGGTGTAAAAATACTTGGTAATGATAATATTTATAGTGCTTTGGGACACTCTGCAATCGCTAGCTATTTCTCGTGTACTGACGTGAGGAAGGAAGTCTTAAACTAAAAAAAAAGGATCCGTCGAAAAACAGTAATTGGAGAAGATAAAGCAATTGCTGTATTAGCCGCAGCGGTTATAATCCTCACACACAAAATTTTTTGTCAAATTCAAAAAAGTGTGGCTAAATGCACGCACCTCTTATTCCATTCTCTATTGTGCTAATCATATATTAGTATTTTGTGTAAAATTCCTTAATCAATTGCGCATTAAAGTAAAATAAATCAAGAGTAAAATACAATGTATTTGTTTAAATCAGATTTTTGTATACAAAATATACTTTGTAGTTTGGTATTTATGCATTTACATGCCTTTTATGATGTTGTATTACTTGTATTCCGCCCCCACGGCTATTTAATCGTCATTTATTACGTATAAATTCTTCAAAACCTATATTGTACAATTGTTTTGACCAAATTCACCAAGAGCTGCTGCTGCAATACTTCAGAGTGATTATACTAATACTTCCCATATTTTTTATTTTATTTTTGCAGCGTATGTATAGGCCCCGGTATAGACTAACTTTCCAATCCTCCACCCGAAGTAACTACATTGACCAGGGAAGCGTTTTTATTTTTACATAGAAATTTAAAGCATTTCGACAGACCCTTGCCGTTGGATGCAAGGTAGAGATCTTCCAACGTGCGTGACAGCACTGACATACAAAACCTACATTTTACCTCGCATCTATCTGATCGTGGGCATATTTTTGTAAAAAAATGCTCGCCTAACATTTTTCAAGCGGTTCGTGTTGGGAATCGAAACCGAGACCTTGGACTCAGTAGTCATACACAAACCTACGACAGGGTGCGTTTACGTAGAAAACTGGTTGCAAGCACTTGTAACAAGCGCTTACTCGTGCGAGAATAAGGCTTTGTTGTTTCAAGTGTGCCCGTTCACAGACAAATCCTTTTCCGATTTGCAAGCGTTTGCTACAAAATTTGACCGGCAAGCTGAGTGTTTTGATACTTGTTTTTTTACATATTAGGCTCGCAGCGTAGTTGTTTTGTAGAAATACAACATGGCATTTATCAAATTTCGCTCTTCCAAGGTTAATTTCATACACGCCAACCTTTTTCTTAACATTTTCAAATCTACATTCCCCCCTTGACGAAGACGTCCTTATGAGTGTGTAGCCTCAGACTCAGCTTGTTTCCAGCTCTATATGTAAACAATCAAAATGATTTGCAAGCCTTGGAGCAAGCTACAAGTTGCTTGATATAGCTTTCTACATGAATGCAGCCTAATCCACGAAGCCACCAGCAGGTGCAGACCTGTTAAGGACATAAATAAGGCAAGTACTAAAATAATGAAGAACCATAAACACAATCTTGAAGTGACACAATAAGTCTTTAAAGATGCTCAGACACATATGAGAGGTTGTTATGTGCATTTGCTACGTTTTACTGCTGTTTGGACTCCTGTATTTCGATTTGCAATCATGTCTTCCAGAACAATATCGTTGTTATCCGTTGTATTTATTTATTTTTATTTATCACTACAAGCACCAACATGGTTTTCACCAAGTATTTTAAGGTGACGTTAATCCTATTTTAGTACATAGGAAGTCAACTTATTACTAATTAAATATTAAAATCTAATAAAATTTCAATACAGATCCTAATGTATTCACATATAGGAAGTCACATTATTTCTATTATAATATTAAAATATAATAAAAGTGTCACACAAAGCCACAAGTTTAAAAAGTTAAGCATTTAAGCACTCTAGGCGTTTAATTACATTTAATTAGAACATGTAGCTATTGGAAACTAAAGGGGAATTTCAAAAAAGTCATTAATTTCATAGAAGCAGTTTGTAACTAGTAATTCTTTAACATACTTTTTAAATTTAACTAAAGACATTTCTCTAATATTAATTGGTAAATAATTAAATAGTTTTTTTGCTGTAGAAAGTGAGTTTTTCATTGATCTACTGTACTTATAACAATCACTCTTAAGATTATGTTTGTTTCTAGTATCATGATCATGTACAATCAGTGTTTAGGGTAAAAGACGTAATATTTTTCTTTATATGTAGTATGACAGCATAAACATACAATGATGGAAGTGACATTATACCTAGTTTTAAAAACAGTGGTTTGCAGTGAGTTTTAGATGAGACTTGGCAAATAATTCTAACTGCTTTCTTCTGTAGAATAAATAGTTTATTTGCAGCAGTGCTGTTACCCCATATTATAATGCCATAAGGGTGACTGAATATAAGCATAGTACACACTAATCATGATGTTGGTATAGATTGTACCATTAAGTGTCGTAGTATAAAGAGACCTTTACTTAGTTTATTCAATGTATTCAGTATGAGCCTTCCAATTAAAGTTCACTTCTAAGATGATACCTAAGAACTTCACCGATCCACTGTTAATACCCAGGCTACATCAAAGCTACCTTTCAAATTCTGTGTTTTAGCATTATTTAAATATAGTTTATTAGCTTTGCACCAGTCTTCAATTATTTGGACATTATTATCTAATACAACTTCTAGTTGCTCTTGTGTACTGCTACTGACTTTCAGCCCAAGATCATCTGCAAATAGATAGCAATTGCTACCTGAAGCAGTTATACTATGAGGTAAATCATTTATATAAATGTTAAAGAGTATGGGTCCCAAGACGGATCCTTGCGGAACACCATACATAACCTGTTTACCTTCCGAGTATGTACAGTCTTTATATACATACTGAACTCTCATACTTAAAAATGAATGAATTACCTTCACAGCAGATGATTCCAATCCGTAGTATTGAAGCTTTTTGCATAATATATTATGTTCTACTGTGTCAAATGCTTTTGTCATATCAAAAGAACTAAAGTGTACTTTTTGTCCTAGTTCATGGTTTCTTATAACTTTTTGTGTTAAATCAAGGACAGCATCACAGGTGGTATGGCATTTTCTAAAACCAAACTGTTGATTTGAGAACAAATTATTTAATTCAAAATATTCCATTAATTGTTTGTAAAGTAAAGTTTCAAAGACTTTGGACAGAATAGGAGAAATTGCAATAGGCCTAAAGTTTGATGGTAGTTTATTCTTATTTCCTTTAGGAATTGGAACAACTTTAATAATTTTTAATTCTTTTGGATAAAAATTTAAATCTAAACATGAATTGAACAAGTGTGTTAAGATTTCAACTATATGTTCTTTAGCCAATTTTAATACTTTAGAGTTTATTCCATATACATCTAAGCATCCACTACTATTTAAAGAATTTATTACTGCAGAAACTTCATCAACCTTAAAATGCTCAAATTTGAATTTATTACTTTTTTTAGGAGCCTTTTGCACATAATAACTACTGTTCTTTTTGCTAGATAATATACTGGCCTTTATTTGTCCTACATTATTAATAAAAAAATTATTCAGGTTATTAGGAGTCAAAGTATTGGGTATATCAGAGGATCTACTATTTTTACGGTAAGTTTATGTACTATCTTCCATACAGTTTTATTTTTACATTTGCTTTCTTTTATTAGATTACTGTTATGTTCCAATTTGGCTCTTTTAATTCCCGATTCATAACTTTTTCTACAATTTCTGTATTGTTCTTTGACACTTTCGCTTTTTGTAGTAAGATATAGATAATACTGATATATACATTTTTGTTTAAGTTCAACTAATTGAGGTGTATACCATTTTTCTTATTTTTGTTAATATTGTGACGTACCGGAAGCCCCGCCCAGTCTATTTAAATTGTTCCCGCTTCTTGCGTATTTAAAATTATGGCGGGAACTTCCGCACATCAAGAAAACTAACTAAAACAATGTTTAAGTGCAAATTCGATTTGCACGTAACAATCGCGACAAAGCCACAAAAGAAAAAACAAAAAAGAAAAGTCTGTTAGCACAGTAACAGCTTAAAATCTAAGTCCTTACTACCCTATATAAACCCTAACTTAAAACCTACAAAATGTTTATATAAGGCGCCACCTGGTTTTTCGACCGATAACACGTCTACCGAAGTACCAGGAAACGGAATAGGTAGCCCGATAGTCTTTGACTACACTACTTACCGACAGCACAAATTTGTCGGGGAGCATGAAACACTGCTTAAACTAACACGGGTGCGACAAGTCGCCTAACCTATCTAAACCTATCTAAACTTATCTAACTAAAGCTAACATAAAGTTCTTATATGCAAACACACATGAGTGTCGCATCAAACTATTCTTCTTTTTGGCAAGAAGTGCCCAAATTTAAAAATGTTCATGAGAGTGCGTCACCTTGCACTCTGGCAAATTTTGTTTCTGGTACTTTGGTTTCCTCCGATGCACATTTAACTTGTCCATGACACAGTTGTGAATCCACAAATTTACCAAAAGTACCGCCTACTAAATCCTTATATGCTAACCTGACAAATTACATTTCTAAATTGGGTTAGCTTTTTCACTTAAATTTCAGAAAGATAATTCCCACGTCTGGTCATATATACCACACGTTAGGACGATAAAAGATAAGATAAGATCTCAAATTGATGTTAAAGATAGTAGATAAGGTAAAGATATTAAGCTTAAGTTGTTATCCTCAAAGGTAATGAATAAGATAACGGTATTAAGCTTTAGTTATTATTTGAGATACTCGATAAGATAACACAATATTAAGTTAAAGTGATTATAAGAGATAGTAGGTAACATGAATTTAAACAGAAGTTATTACTCAAGATAACCGGTAAGATAACGCGAAATAACTCGAAGTCATTCCTAACGGTAGTCGGTAAGATAACGATAAATTAAACCAAAATTATTACTAACGGTAATCGGTAAGATAACGATAATAAACTAAGGTTATTATTAAGGTAATCAATAAGATAACGATATTAAACCTAAAGGTATTATCGAAGATAATAAAGAAGACAAAGATATTGGCCTAGTTATTACCCAAGACAATGATAACAACAAAGAGTGGCTCCAGTAGAGCCATTTAAATGGGATTGACCCGTGCCCTCCAAAAGAGAAACCTGTGAGGCAGGTCCGTTCGTAAGAACAGCACGGGGACCGGCAAAGACCTTTGGGTACATTCCTGCACCCAGTGTTGATCGATATCGGTGAAACTATTCACCCGATATCCATGCGGTATATTCTATATACACATTCACTCACACATTCACACACTCATACATACCTTCACTGCCAGAGCCTATGCACTGACAGCGGCACCGCATGACCTCACGAAGATTCGCAGAGACCTGGTCCAAGTGTCTGTGAAACCTCCCGCAACCACACGGTGACTAACAGAAAAGAAAAGGTAGTAGAGAAACAGGAACGGTAAAAAAAGAAGGAGGTTGGTTTTTTGAAGTGCATAAGAGGCACCTCTAGGTAGAAGAAAGAAGAGGAAGGGCTCGCATTGAGCAAAAGCGACAGAGGGAAAGGTGGATAGCAAAGCGCTACTCAACCAGCAAGTGTGGTCAGTAGCTCGGAATGAGGGAACATCATTCTTATGAGGCAGACGGGTGTTCCGGGACAAGAACAGGTCCACCGAGAGAAGAATAAGGCATAGCGGAGATAGCGGGTTAAGAAAAAGTATAGTTTTTGGACAAGCGTCCGAGAGAAGGTAGAGAATTGTCCCTATAAAACACAGCGTAGTCTGAAGGACCACCTGCGATATTAATCCGACAAGATAAGATATACACATTTTTAAAATTCACTAGACTCCTAAGAGAACTAGTACGATAATTTTCCTAACGAGTGCTTCGACTACGATAAGAAAATCAGACAAAGATAGACACGACAACTTAAAAGTATCCTCACAGATACAAACACACAAAAACAAACTGTTTTAAGGTAGTTTTTTAAATCGGTAGCACCCTAAACACACAAAAATGCCCAATTATAAGCAGTTAAATACAGATACACTGTCCCCATATGCTAAAACAACCGAGAATTTAATAAAATAACAATAAGAGCGATAGCGTCTCACCACAAAGTTCAATAAAAAATAACGAAAAAAAAGTTTATAAGTTATGTAGATTTAGTAGAAAAAGGAAGGAATAATGTTGTAGTATAATGATGTAGTATAATGTGGGCGATTGCAATAATTCAGAGGAAAAACACATGGAATAGACAATCCTAGCTTTTGCAACTGCGAATATGAACTATTTCTTTCAATGGCATAGACTGCGCATGTTCTATGTGAGCCCAAAGAAGAAAGCATTCACTCAACATCAGCCAAAACCAGTCATAAAAATTCAATGGGTTATTTCAACCAAAGTTACGACAATTACCATTCAATTAAACCATATAAGAGAAATACTAAAGACCGAACAATATGTAATAGGAAAATTTCAAGGGTTAATTAAATGAAACGACAAAGTTATATTGGGGGGGTGTAGAGAATGAAGTGATATATGAGTAACGGTATGGTCGAGGAAAAGTCAACCAGAAGAAAAAGATAGCTAAATTAAGGTAAGTAAAGTTAAACGTGTAAGAAATTATATACTATATGAGAGAAGGAATAAGTAATTAAAGATACTAATTGATGGTGAGAACAAAAAGTATTAGGTAAATCGTGAGGAGAATGGGGCATGAAAAACTTAATTAGCATTTGGGTCGGCAGAGAATGGCTTAAGGTCTTTAATATGCCACCTGCCTTGGCGTTTTCCTTCAGTATCCTGAAGTTCGTAGATAAGGGGACTAATAACACGTGTGACTTTACAAAGAATGAATTTAGGGGCCAATTTTGAAGAAAATTTCTTAGATGCATCCGATAAGACATAGTTCTTTTTCCAAACTTGTTCGCCTAAGGCAAAGGAAATATTTCGCTTACGCAAGTTATAATGGTCCTTGCTTTTTTCGTAAGCTTTTAACAAATTTTTCTAACGTCGTTAAAGATAGAAGGTAATGACTGTTGGTCCTTGTCCCAACGTACTTTATCGTCAAATTCGATTACGTTAGTATCGTCAGGCACTAAACCATAGTAACTCCCATCGATTGGGGTATATCTTCCAAAAACAAGAAAAGACGGAGTGAATTGGGTTGCTTCGTGTTTAGATGTACGCAAAGCTTGAGCAATTTCAAAGATATGTTCATCCCATGTAGTATGGTCTGAATCAATATAAGACGAGATAGCGGTAATTAACACTCGATTTACTCTCTCGGTAGGGTTTACTTGGGGTGATATTTTGCGTTAAACCAAATTTTTGTACTTTGTAACTTTTAACGAAATTCTGAAAATCTTTAGAGATAAATTGTGCACCATTGTCACAAAGAATAATCTGGGGGACACCAAAGATAAGAAAGACATTCTGTTCTAGGAATTTAATTATTGCTGCGGAGGTAGCTTTACGTAAGGGTTGCACCATAACAAATTTAGAAAACCAATCGGTAACAACCAAAAGATATTGATTGCCTCTTTTGATCGAGGGAGAGGTCCTAATAAGTCAAGCGATATTAATTGAAAGGGATAAGATACACGCTTAAAGTTACCCATTAAACCAGGGCGAGCATCTTGCGAACTCTTATGGGAACCACAAATTTTGCAGCTTTTAATGTAGCGACAAACAGATTGCTTAAGTGTGGGCCAGTAATACAATTCAGATATTTTCGCGAGAGTTTTGTAACACCAAGGTGTGCAGCTAAGGGATCGTCGTGACATAATTTGAGCACCTCACTGCGATTTGCAGTGGGCACAACGAGTTTCCATTCAGGTATATTCGATATTTTATGTGGGGACGAGGATACAAATTTATACAGTCTATTATTAGTTACACGAAAGGTAGGAAATTTGTCGGGATTATCGGAAACTTTTCTAATCATATTGAGGTACCAGGTATCCAGAATTAAATTTGGAAGGTTTAGAGAAACAACATCTCGAGATAACGCATCAGGTACGATATTTAATTTGCCAGGCCTATGCCTAACGTCAAAAGTAAATTGAGATATACGCAAGTTCCATCTTGCCAAACGACCTGCGGGTTGTTTCAAGTTATTAAGCCAAGTGAGTGCTGCACAATCAGTGATTACGGTAAAGTGTGTACCTTCGACATATCCTCTAAATTTCTCGATGCCAAAGATAACACCCAATAGTTCTCGTTCGGTAGCAGAGTATTTTTGTTCGGCAGAAGTTAAGGCACGGCTCGCATAAGCGATTGGATGTTCTAAACCATTGTTTACCTGGAACAACATTGCACCTAACCCAGTAAGTGAGGCATCGGTTTGTATATAAAACTTATCATCGAAATTTGGAGAGATTAAGATAGGTGCTGAAGTGATTAGTGTTTTAATTTGTTCGAAAGCCTGTTGGGATTCTAAATTCCACTCGATAGTTTGGGATTTCTTTTATTTTTAATTAAAGCAGTAATGGGTGCAGATATAGTTGAAAGGTTAGGTAGAAAAATGCGATAATAGCTAATCATTCCAATTAAACGTTTGATTTCGGTAACAGTTTTGGTGTTTTAAATTTAGTAATAGCATCAACTTTAGCAGGATCTGCTCGTAAGCCTGTTCCATCGACAATAAAACCAAGAAATGTAAGGGATGAACGACAAAATTGAGACTTTTCCCAGTTTATCTTAAAACCTGCTGCGCATTTAAACGTTCAGCAACTTCATCTAATGTGGCGATATGTTCATCGAAAGAACTTGAGATAATTAAGATATCATCTAAAAATACAAAGGCACGTTCTTGATGTAAGATAGGACCTAACGTTTGATCCATAGTACGTTGTAAAGTTTGTGGAGCGTTACAGAGACCAAATGGCAAAAATTATATTCGAAAAGACCTCGGCCTGGGACACAAAAAGCAGTTTTTGACGAGAAGATAAGTCGAGAGGTATCTGATAAAAGCTTGTCTAAGGTCGATAGATGAGATAAATTTTGCGTTTCGAAGCCTGCTTAAAATTGAATCAGTTCTAGGTAGAGGTAAGCGTCTGGAACAGTAACAGAATTTAGCTTCCTGCCATCAAAACAAACACGCCATTCGTCATTCTTTTTCCGAACTAGCAATACGGGAGAGGTCCACGGTGAATTTGAAGGAGAGATAACACCAGATACTAACATTTTGTCTATTTCCGCATGTAAATGCTTTTGTAAGGCAGGCGATAAGGGATATTGACGTTGCTTAAAGGGAAGGGCATCACCTGTGGAGATAACGTGTGTTGCCGTTGTAACACAACCAAGTTCAGAGGTATTAAGTTTGCGAAATTTGTCGATTGTAGCGTTAAGAGTTACATCTTGGGAGTCAGTAAGAGAGATTTTGTTAGATATTCCTGTAGATGCACAGGAGTTCGTTTTAATAGAGGTTTGCCATGAAAAATCCTGAAAGTAAAGTGACAGATTAAAAGTTTACAGAAATCAACGCCCAGTAGAAAAGGATACGCTAATGCAGGGACAATCAAAAATAAAACATCACGATCAAGAGACTCTACACGAATTTTTAACTGAATGGAACCGGTTACATGTATTTGATTATCGTCAGCTAAATTTATGGAAGTTTTTCGGAATAATTTGAATTTTGATATTTTGTTGAGATAATTGATGTAAACCTTCGTTATTTATAAGAGAACATGAAGAACCTGTATCCAGTAAAGCAATTACATTTAAGGAACCAATTGAGATAGATAAGTGTGGACGGTTATCGAAGGGTTTTTAACAAGTTGTGAAACGGTAGCAGTCTTTTTATGATAAAAGGAATTGACGGTTTGTAACCACTTAGACCACTCGGCTGGAGTAGTGTAGCATAATTCCTCTAATGAAGGTAAGGTACAACGTTAGAAGTGGTTTTATAATTTAAATTTATTGGCGTCTGTGTCCGTTGAATGATTGGTGTTGAGGGCGATTTTGGTTTCTTGAGATATTCACACCCTGATTTGAAATATCTCGACGGGAGTTTCCGATACGTTAGGATTACAGTTGGTGCAGTTAGATTTGTAGATATTTGAGCGACCACAACCATAACAAAAAATATTTTTAGGGTATGTGCAGACAGTATAGCTATGTCCACTTCGCTTGCAGTTCCAACAGGTAAGTGCGTTATTAGTTATGGTAGGAGGAACGTTAAGGGTAGATAGTTTACGGGAAGGTCGAACTTGGCAAGCTAGATCAGGTTCTAGGAGACCAGATAATTTCTCGGTGGTGGTCGATATTTGTCAATCCTTGACCTCACTTCTTGAAGAGAGCGACATAGGTCTTTAAAATGAGCTAGCGAAGATATGGTCTGTAATGCCAAACGTTCTGAGAAATAGGGGTTCAAATTTCTAAGTAATTGATCGATAATTTCGGATTCGGAAGGTTTTTTGTCGAGTCTGCTATATAAAGCTTCTAATGAGGTAATAAAAGAAACAACATTTTCGTCGGGACCTTGGGTTCGGTTACAATTTCGTTCCAAAGATCGTTAATGTAGCCATAAGGTAGGAAATCTCGTTTTAAACAGGCAACTAACTCATTCCAGGTAGAAATTTGGTGTCGTATGTTTCTGTACCATATTAACGCTGAGCCTGCGAACAAATCACCAGCTGAGATAAATAGGTCCTGGTCGGTACACCCGCGAGAAATTTTAAAATCGTTAATCCGGTCAAGAAAGGATGATAAAGAAACCTTCGAATCAAACCCTTCAAAGGTGAGACCCCATTTGTATACAGGTATAGGTTTTCCTAATGGTTTAGGTTCGGCAAGCGCAAGATTTGAAAAAGGTAACGATATATCTACGTCTGCGTTAGGATTAAGTCTTTCTAAAAGAATTCCTTCAAGCAATAACACCTCGGACAACAAACTTTGTTTAGCTTGAGTCGCTTGGTCATCGTTATATAAAGATAATGATTCGATACGGTGTTTGACGTGGGTTATTCTTGAAGTCAATCTCCCTAATTCGATATTAGTAGCCGCAGGATCTGTTTTGTTTATTATACCCGATATATCATCTAAAGATAATTTAATTTCTGATACGTTGAGTGGCCAATCGCCAACAGGGTTCTTTAAGATAGCAACGCCTTTGGTTTAATGTGACAAAACAGCCCTAAGTTGAGATCGCCTATCATTCTGATTGCTCGCAGCTATGATACTTCTACATTCCAGCTCGTAGATTAATTCGAGGGATTTTAGATGTGATACGTTCATTATGAATACAATATTCAAGACACGATATAAAAAATATGCGATTTTGACGCAGATTAGAAGGTAAAAAACACGTTACAGTTACTTTAAGGTAATACGATACGATATTTAGAGGTAAGAGCTTGTTAGAACGTCACCGATAGCACCAAAGAAACACATTTAAGGTATATGGAAACGAAATCAATGTTCAGTTAAATACATATTTTATAGATAATGACAAAGAAGCCTTCCAAAATGGAAAATGGACGCAGAGGATATGTTATTTAACCTATAAGGCAACAACGTATAGTCAAACACTTCTTAAAAAGGTATACTAGCAATTTATTTCACTCAAGTGTTTTTTTAAACACAAAATTTTCATGTAAAGGATAAACCATAATGCAATTTTAGAATGTAACATAAAGAACAATGTATTTAAGTTTCAAAAAACGGCCTTTCAAAGTTAAGGAAAGCAACTAAAGATATTTTAATAGGTAATTCTATAATACTGTATTTAAAGACATAAGGTAAGGTAAATACTTACATGAATAAAAATACGTTTCCTTAAGTGAAAAAACTGTTTCAATAACATCTGTTAAACATTGCTTGCTTGTAACTGAAATTAACATAACCTAAAACAAAGAAGAAACCCTGAAGTTCATAGCCTGAACAGGTTGAAGGCGCCATCTGCTACACTTCGTTTAAAGTTTTATCTGGTCGGTAATGCAGTTAACAAAATGTAACACTTAGATTCTGGTACATTGAAATGCCGATAGATGGCTCTTAAAAGCCGGTAATACAATTACCAAAGTTCATAAGATACACCATGACGTCACTGATAATTTATATTGCGCCATAATTAAGCGAAGTTACATAAAATTAAAACAATAAAAATTAGAGAGTCTACTCACGTGAAGGATCCGCTAACCGGCAGGAAATCACGCTGCGGTAGCCTCTGCATCGCTGCTGCTGGTAGAGTTGGACCTCCAAATTATCTCGGGGTCATGGGATGCTCCAGGGTCATCTCCGTTCCTATATGCAGTGGAAGACAGGAATAGGTAATTAAGGAAAGATAATCAAGATAAGGAAATCTACATAATAAGATAACACGACACCCCGCACGACTGTTCACTTCAAAGTTCGGCGTAAAAAAGCCACGTTTCCGTGCGAGAACCCACGAAACTCCCTACTCTTTTGTAGCATTGCCTTACCCCTATCGGGATAATTCACACTTGCCAATTGCACTATTGTGACGTACCGGAAGCCCCGCCCAGTCTATTTAAATTGTTCCCGCTTCTTGCGTATTTAAAATTATGGCGGGAACTTCCGCACATCAAGAAAACTAACTAAAACAATGTTTAAGTGCAAATTCGATTTGCACGTAACAATTGGTAAATAATTAAATAGTTTTTTTGCTGTAGAAAGTGAGTTTTTCATTGATCTACTGTACTTATAACAATCACTCTTAAGATTATGTTTGTTTCTAGTATCATGATCATGTACAATCGGTGTTTAGGGTAAAAGACGTAATATTTTTCTTTATATGTAGTATGACAGCATAAACATACAATGATGGAAGTGACATTATACCTAGTTTTAAAAACAGTGGTTTGCAGTGAGTTTTAGATGAGACTTGGCAAATAATTCTAACTGCTTTCTTCTGTAGAATAAATAGTTTATTTGCAGCAGTGCTGTTACCCCATATTATAATGCCATAAGCAAGGTGACTGAATATAAGCATAGTACACACTAATCATGATGTTGGTATAGATTGTACCATTAAGTGTACGTAGTATAAAGAGACCTTTACTTAGTTTATTCGCAATGTATTCAGTATGAGCCTTCCAATTAAAGTTCACATCTAAGATGATACCTAAGAACTTCACCGATCCACTGTTAATACCCAGGCGTGTATCAAAGCTACATTTCAAATCCTGTGTTTTAGCATTATTTAAACATAGTTTATTAGCTTTGCACCAGTCTTCAATTATTTGGACATTATTATCTAATACAACTTCTAGTTGCTCTTGTGTACTGCTACTGACTTTCAGCCCAAGATCATCTGCAAATAGATAGCAATTGCTACCTGAAGCAGTTATACTATGAGGTAAATCATTTATATAAATGTTAAAGAGTATGGGTCCCAAGACGGATCCTTGCGGAACACCATACATAACCTGTTTACCTTCCGAGTATGTACAGTCTTTATATACATACTGAACTCTCATACTTAAAATGAATGAATTACCTTCACAGCAGATGATTCCAATCCGTAGTATTGAAGCTTTTTGCATAATATATTATGTTCTACTGTGTCAAATGCTTTTGTCATATCAAAAGAACTAAAGTGTACTTTTGTCCTAGTTCATGGTTTCTTATAACTTTTGTGTTAAATCAAGGACAGCATCACAGGTGGTATGGCATTTTCTAAAACCAAACTGTTGATTTGAGAACAAATTATTTAATTCAGAATATTCCATTAATTGTTTGTAAAGTAAAGTTTCAAAGACTTTGGACAGAATAGGAGAAATTGCAATAGGCCTAAAGTTTGATGGTAGTTTATTCTTATTTCCTTTAGGAATTGGAACAACTTTAATAATTTTTAATTCTTTTGGATAAAAATTTAAATCTAAACATGAATTGAACAAGTGTGTTAAGATTTCAACTATATGTTCTTTAGCCAATTTTAATACTTTAGAGTTTATTCCATATACATCTAAGCATCCACTACTATTTAAAGAATTTATTACTGCAGAAACTTCATCAACCTTAAAATGCTCAAATTTGAATTTATTACTTTTTTTAGGAGCCTTTTGCACATAATAACTACTGTTCTTTTGCTAGATAATATACTGGCCTTTATTTGTCCTACATTATTAATAAAAAAATTATTCAGGTTATTAGGAGTCAAAGTATTGGGTATATCAGAGGATCTACTATTTTTACGTGTAAGTTTATGTACTATCTTCCATACAGTTTTATTTTTACATTTGCTTTCTTTTATTAGATTACTGTTATGTTCCAATTTGGCTCTTTTAATTCCCGATTCATAACTTTTCTACAATTTCTGTATTGTTCTTTGACACTTTCGCTTTTTGTAGTAAGATATAGATAATACTGATATATACATTTTTGTTTAAGTTCAACTAATTGAGGTGTATACCATTTTTTCTTATTTTTGTTAATATTTGCATTCTTATATTTTAATGGAAATGCACTATTTACTGTCCATAAAAACAATCTATGAAATTCAGAAAACCTACTTTCCTCATCCTTTAATTTGTATATCTGATACCAGTTAATTGGTATTAAGACGATCTATAAAAACCAAATTACGAGTATCATTAATTAGTCTGGTTATTATTTTATTAGCATTTAAGTTTTTTTCCTTGTTATGATTTTTTATATTAGCCAACTTAACTTTAAAATTAATTGCAAAATGATCAGACAGAAGTGCAAATACAATATTACTATGCCATATATTTTCATGAAAATCTGTAGCAATATTATCAATGCAGGAGCCATCATTAACTGTGCCAGGTCTAGTTATTTTATTAGTCGTTAGCTGTAAACCAAAGCTAGTTAAGAGATTTTTTAAGTCATTAGAAAATTGTGTATCTGCATTAATGTCAACGTTAAAGTCTGCCCCAAGTATAATATTTAACTTATACTTAAACAATACACATAAAATTTCATTAAATTTTTTCAGAAACTTATAGAAGGTTTCTTGGTCTTTGTTATATGGTCTATAAAGAGACATAATAATACATTCTTTTTGACACATTTCAATGGCACTTGCTTCACATAACATTTCAGTTGATAATTCCTTAACTTTTTCTAATACCCTATAATTATAATGTTCCTTAACGAATACGGCTACCCCTCCATGTTTCCTATTTCTCCTACAAAAGTATTCAGCTAATTTAAATCCTTCCAAATTTATATGGCAAATCTCATTTTCCTTTAACCAGTGCTCTGCTATAGCAATGGCATCAGATTGATATTGCTCTGCAATTAAACTAAGATAATCATTTTTCTTGTGTAGACCCTGAATGTTCCAAAATAATACATTAAAAGTGCATTTTATACTGTTGGTAACTTGATTACCCACATCCAACCCTAAACTGAAGTTTTGTTTATTTTTTGGACTCTGTCTAGAAAAAAAATTTTTTTTAATCCTGTTTGATGTGATTAACTGGATGTCCTGTTTTAAATTTGTCACAGCACTTACTCTTGTTAAACTAGTGGTAAGGTTTTGTTTACTTATGCTAAAAAATTATGCGTTACATTCTTTGTGGAGGACTGCTCCTGATGTAGTTTGTGTTTGTTTAGTTCAAACTCATCTATTACTTCTATGATCCTATCACATACATATTTCTTGCCGAAATTGTTTAAATGCAGACCATGTTTAGTATGAAATCTCTTACCTAAACAACTTATATCTATGTAAGTTACATTTTTGAAATTACTACATATTTTATTAATTTCTTTATTCACTTTTTCCACTTCTTTGTTAACACAGGACCAGGAGGGTAGATCATGACGATATGGTATGGAGAATATCACTACATTGGTATGAAAAAGTTCTGGTATTCTAATTTCAAGAGAGTTGAGTAAATTTTTTGATTCATTCTTTCCAACATCGTTAGTTCCAGCTAGGAATACTGTGAAATGCGTGTCATCCAACTGCTTACGAACATCCGAGTTTACATTTGTAACATCTATAAATTTTGCTCCTGGCTTTATTACTCCTGTGATGTTATGTCTACTATTCATTAAAATTCTATTAGTTAGATGACGACCCTGACTATCTGCATAAAAGTGTATTTTATAGTCACTGATGATTAGAGGTTTTCTTTCACTTTTAGATTTCTTGACACTAACTGCTTCCATTATAGTTTTTCAGGTCTGTTAGAGGTAGAAGAAAAACTTTTGTTGTTTTATTTGTTGTACTTTTGATACTGCCGAGATATAGTTTTAATTAAAGAACATTCATTATTTTCGAGAGTATCATTCTTTATTGGATATTCAAATACTAATGATAAGATATCTTCCTTTGTTAATCCATTTTTGTTATTTAGAATGTATGCCAAAAGAGAGCGTTTTTTTATTAAATCAATCTCGTTCAACTGAACTTTCTCAATGAACTGAAAGTTAGGCGTACCATTTGTTACAATGTCATGTACTAACGATTCCACAATGAAGGATGTTAAAATTCCACAGTCGTAGTTGTTTTTCTGTTGTGGGCTGTTTATAATAACCATTTGTGTTTCAGTGTTTATTTCTCTCATTAAGTAATATGCTAATTTATTTGCAATTATTTCTGCATCAGAGTAGTTTTTGTTTTTCAAAGAATCACAGTAATAAAAGATGTTATTACGTTTACAGTATACGAGGAGGCTCCAATGAGAGCCCCTCATATAATCAAGTTCGTTGGCATCATTTATTGGTATCAATAATATGTCTTTTGTTTGAAGCTCAAGGGGATCAAGAAAGTGATTAAAATCATCAATACATTTTATTGCATGACTTATTAAGGGATTTAATATCAAGCATGCCTCTGTGAGGAGAAAATTGTTATTTAATAATTCAAAATATTTCTGCATTGTTAAATCCGTGATCCAATTTTTCCCCAAAAGTTCATTGATTGTCATAATTGTATTATAATTACTATCTGTTTGAGTTGGATGTGATGCAAGTTGCTTTTGTGAGTGTTGAACATTAATATTTGTGCTCTTATCTTTGTCTGACAAAATTGAATTATTTATATTTGAGGAGATGTTGGTGAAGAAAATTTAGACATGTTTTCATTTTTCTTTCTGGTGAACTGAAAATCACCAATTTTTAACAAAGGTCTTTTTTCTTGTATATAATTTTCCAATTCTTTTTTTGATCTAAATTTTTTTCCTGTAGGTGATGTTATGTAAATATCAACTTTCCCTTTATTTACCCCTTTCTTTCTTACAACCTCTTCTCTTTTCCATCCCTTGGGTAAATCTATCTCACTGCATTGTGAATTCATCATTTTATAAGCATTTATATAGTAAAACAGTATATTAAACCTCTACTTTTGTCATATGGCAGAAAGATAAGGTTGTTTGTAAATATGTAATTACCCAAACAAGTTTGAATACTGAAGACTCCTTATCTGTATTTTCTATTTGTTTTAATATAAATGTAGAGCCAATTTTCTACAATTTATTCAATTTGATGTTTACTCTTGCAGTTTACAGTTTCAATAAATACCAAAACAGACAGTTCATATTATTAGCTTGAGCATGGTACCAATTTCAGTTATTTAATACTAAATTTTGCACAACAAACCAGCTAAAACTTGGAGCACATTATAACATGTAGCACAACCACAACCACATTCACAGTATCTATCCACTGTGTTCCGTTGTATAGTTGTATTCCATATTGCAGAATACATTGTTGTACACAAAATTTGTTAGTGGTCCCCCCTCAACTAAAAGTGAATAAGTTTAAAGCTCTTAAAAAGAAAATCAACCCATTGAAGGTTATTTAGTTGGTTAATGAGAATCAAATATTATAATATGAGAATACAAGATTGTGGCTGGTTTACAATCACTGGTTTTATAAACTGACACCAGATTCCTTTTATTAACAGGTATCAAACAAGATATCCGAAGATGCCTATGCCACGTTTTAAATACATCTTCCTATAATTACATTATATAATTTACTGTAAGGGCTGCAAATTTTAAATGAAAAATCATTAAAACATCGATGCATTTAATGATACCCAATTAATATTATCATTTCCTAATATGCTTAATTTTTTCAATTTTCGTTTATATTTCACTAAGATGTAACGGTTTCAATAAAACCTTTCCAAATAAAATAAAACATCAACGTTACAATATAATTCCATTGGATAAGTTCAATAAAATCCTACGCATGGTAAACAGCTCATCAACTTATACAAACGTCAATAAAAATCGAGCAAAAGGTTCAAAATGGCATTTTCTACATGAAAGTAACAAAACCAAGTGGTTAAAATAAGAAAAGATGATCCTTATCTTGCAACTCTGAACACCCGCAAACACATAAATCCCAAGATGATCCCCTTCGCCCTTCAATTAGGACCCCACAAATCTGTACCAACGATTGAAACATTTCATTAATATGTATCTAACAGTTTTCAATAAAATGCTGCATGAATGCAGCTTTTCAATTTATACAATCACCCATAAAATCAGCAAGCAAAAGGTTCAAAATTATATCCTTACTTTAAAGCAGCAAAAACAAGTATTAAAATGAGAAAAGAATCTCTGCACACTGAACACCTGCAATTTAAGATGATCCTTCCTCCCTATATTTTTAGGATCCCCGCAAATCTGTATCAAAGATTTACACAATAACCAATAATTGCCGTTTCTACACTTAAGCTAATTAGCTATCGCAATTTTTTCATGGAAGGGATTTTTTTTGGGCGCATGTTAGAATTTAATTTAAACTGGATAGGTATTAGTTTCGTTCAGTTAGTTAACATCGGTTTACATTATTAAACATCCCTTTCAAGAAGAAAATATAAAGGTAAGTCTATTCTAAATATTGCTTTGTATTAGAACATACAAAGCAATATTTAGAATAGACTTACCTTTATATTTTCTTCTTGAAAGGGATGTTTAATAATGTAAACTCTCAAATTTAGTGTTTGTTAACTTAAAATTAGAAAAGGAGTTGCCGTTATTTGAAACTCTTGTAAGTTGTGTTTTGTAATTTTTTTATAAAGCCTTTGTACCATAAAAAAAGTAAATCGTTTTTTGCACTTTTTTTAAGAAATACGGAAATAAAAAAGGCATATTTTTTTAATTGGGAAGGTTTTTGATAAATTTTATAGGTTTTGTGTTTTGAAATTTGTATAAAACTTTTACGCTATAAAAAAGGAAAAACGTTTATTTTTTGCACTTTTTAAAAAATACGGAAATAAAAAAGGCAAGGATTTTTTTAATCGGGAATGTTTTAGATAAATTTATAGGTTTTATGTTTTAAAATTTTTTATAAAACTTTTATGCTATAGAGAAGGAAAACCTTTCTAGCATTTTTTACAATCAACAATCCGAATGGGCTACATTTTAATTATTTATTACTTTTTAGAAATTTCGTGCAAATGGATGAAAGCAAAGAAAATAGGAGTGGCATTTTTTCTTCTAAGATAGAAGAAAAATTTAACAATATTATACCGGATTATGTAAAGAATTTATTAACAATTAGTGGTTACGATTCTGAAATATGTTACATGCCGAAAAATTCAGCACTAAACATCCCAATTAAGTTTTATTTTGTAAGAATTTCGTGCCATAAATTTGAAAGGACGTGTGCATATTTCCGTCACTTCAGATAGTGCATTGCGCGAGATTTGCGCCCGCGCGGTGGGCCAAGGAGGAAGTGGTGGATTTCGGGATACGTGTTAGAACGAGCCACCGACATGTGAACAAGTGTTGTTGTCTTTTGTGTCTTACCGTATCTTTTTTTGTTATGTAGGTCCCTTTTGCCTTCTCTTGACTATCGTTCCTTATAAACCAGTTTCCTGCCGTTCCCTACATATAGCAACCAGGGCCCAGCAAGCACCCATGCCCGAGAAAGATCAGCAAAGCAGTCGGCACCCGAAAGACTAGCGAAGCCGTCGCCGACATCATGGAGTATTTCTGCAAGAAGCCCTGCAAATTATGTGAGTAGCATTTCCGTTTCTTTTTTTTATGTGATGGAGAAATTTTATATAATTGTGTTACGTCATCTATAATTTGCGCGTCAATTTTTACATTATCTAACTTTGTTACCAACTGACGTAGTGTCTCGCGTACCTCGACGGTGGGGCTGTAATAAATAGCATTTGATATTTCTAAACAAGAAAGAGAAGTCATAGAAAAATTTGCCAGAGAAACTATCAAAGATGATTGCCAAAGAAGATCTGGAAAAATATTTTGGTTTTCAAAAATGCGATCCAAATATATTTAGATTTATGCCAGGTCATGAAAAAACTATTATTAAGATTAGTGAAGCTCTGAAAAATAGTTCAATCAAGAGTTCAGCGCACGGTTCAATAAATAAAGTAGTTAATAAAGGTGTCACTTACAGAGGGCTGATGGTGAGAATGTTGTCCTTCAAAGTTTTGATTTAAATAAAGAAAACCGCGAGTTGATTAAACTTTTATCGCAATGGATAACAACAACCCATGTACAGGATGCAGTGAGATTGAATTGCATCTCCAATGTTAGCGTGTTCACAAGGTGTGTTGCAGTCTAATTGTAAAATAGATGGAAATAATGAAATTATAACTTACGCTAAATGCTTTTGTAATTCTGAAATAAAACTGAGAAAAGTTTCACAAGAATGGATCACAATCAATTTTCATACACATATTAATTCGTTCCATGCCGGAAGAAGCATCAAACAAACAAGTAAGTTTAGAAAGCCCTCTATCCTCAATTACTTCCAACACAATGATCAAGAAAAGAACACCTGTACGAGCTCTGGTACTAGCACTTCAGTACGGCCGTGGTAAACGAGAGTACTTCAAAAGAGTGTTCAATTACTTTAGGTAACAATAATGAATTGTCAATCGCCAAATTGAAGATTCGGATTTTTATAAAGGCACGGCTGGTGATACAGAAAAACCCAGTCTCAGATTCAGCGTACTTGGTAATGTTACAAAATATCCTAAAATCATATCTTGCCAAAAAATTGCCAATACCCGAACGGCTCTATTTATTTTGAACTAGCGTCTTTTTGCTATGAATTTGGAGATACTGGCTACTGAAACAGCCTTCCTATTCAGTAAATAACAACTTTATATCATTGAATTCATACTTTTTCATCGAATTAAATCCACATACTAATATAAAAGTCATGCAAATTATTAGAGGTGACCCCAACAACGTAATAAATAGTTCCTGTTTTCTTTCTTGGTACTTCAGCAGCCAACCTTGTGAGCAAATGTTTCGGGCAACTTGTTCCATGACATCAACATTTTCGACAATGGTTTACGGTTTACTTAATGTAATTAACAGAATTCTAAGATTCAGTATTACAAATTTGAGTTTCGATTTGTCTGAAACATTTGTATTCCTAAGAGAGGCCAGTGCCACTAGCATAGAGTCTCAAATGGAGGTACATGAATTTTCTCACGATGTTGAAATCACTGATGCAATAAGAAATGCTTGTGATATGATGAGTGCTCTAGGTAAAAACAATTTTCAGAGGAAGCATGGACATTATTAAATACAACACCCATAAAAGTTGACTTTAATTTCAACCATGAAAATGATAACTTAATAGATGTTAACAATTGATCTAACAACGATGAAAATGAGAATGATGATTCAATAGTGATTTTAGAAAATTCTTTATCAAATTTCTACAAATTTCAAAATATAAACCATAATGTCAATGATATGACACATGATATGGACAATGACGTGACCAAGGATGTGATTGATGTCAGTGGAATAGCGACAGATAAGTCCTTATTAGTTAGCTATCCCCATACTTAACCTAACTTGAAGCCGTTTTCTGTTGTGGACGCAAAACTACATGATAGTTTAGTTAAAGTTACACTAAAAAACAAGAAGTCATCTGTTGTAAAAAAGTCTTCATTATGCTGGCTATTGAGTGATAAATAAAATAGAATAAGTTTTTTTACATGCCAACCGGCATGCATCACGTTAGATTTAATTTATAAAGAAATTGCCGCGTTTTCTTAAATGAATATGTCAATTTCCGTCATCTCTGACAGCCGTGTCTGCACAAAAAAATGCGGAGTACATGCGTGGTGTTATAAGACGCCCTCGACGAAACAACATCTATCTGTGTCGGGTGTCTTTTCTTTTTAGGGATGTAGGTTCCTTCTACTTTGCCTTGGTGTACCTGTTATCTAATTCCTGTCGTTCTCCTACGAGTACAGCAGTAAAAGGAAGGACGGATGTAGTTTGATTCAACATGGCGTGAACTGAACCCAACCTGCAAAATCATCGTGGGACCCTGAGACAAATTTCCAGATGCCGCCATGTAAGTAATTTGTTTTGATTTAAATTATACTTGCAAATTGACTTAAACAGCAGTTGCATCACTTTTAAAGCGTGGCCGGTATAAGTTACAATATTGCGGGAATTATACCGTGTAAAACTATAACCATTGCGCAATAGTATAACAAATGCCGCGAAAGTGTAACAAGTTCTGATAGATTCACAAAATTTAAAGAGAAATTAAAGATACGCAAAATAGATGCAGTAAAAAACAATAGTGAAAAAAAGAAAATGCAAAGTTTATCAAAGTCTAAATGTTCTAAAACCTCAAATACGGCAAAACAACGAAAAAGGAACGTCGAGGCTGAGACTTCAGAAACCAAAACGATCAGAAAGTGAGGTTGTAGTATACAGAAGCAGCGACGATGAAGACTACATTAACATCAGTGAAGATGAAAAATCGAATCAAGAATATGGTGAAATAAAAATTGAAAAAGAAAATTATTATGGTGTGTTTTATGATGATACTTGGTACATCGGGCGTGTGGTGGATGCGACGGAAGATGGCTATAAAATAAATTTTTTAAAAGAATTCATGGAAACGTTCGAATGGCCTAAGTTAGATGATATTCAAGTCGTTAAAAAGCCTATAAGAATATTGGGTAATGGTCCATTCAAAATCAGTAGAACCACAAGAAACAATACCAAAAAAATATATTAAAACAGAACTGAAATGTTGTGAGATAAAATATTATATTTATGTATCTTTGTATTGATATGAGCTTATTTTCAGGTGCGTGAAGTTAGCCGCACTGTTTTTGAATTTAACAAAATTTTTTTACTATAATAAGGCACCAATAAGTGACATTTTGGCACCGCTAAAACTAAATTTTGCGCCCACTTGTTACACAAGTTGTATTAACAATAGTATCACTCCGACCAAGTGCACGCAGCTGAATGTTTTCTGTATTTTTTAAAAAATGTTCGTGCCATCATTAGGCGCTATTTTGCGCCGCGAAAATAAAATTTTGTGCCCACCTGGTAAACAAGTTATATTAAAAAAATCATTGCTCCGGTCAAGTTCATGCAGTCCCAACTTTTTTTTAATCTTTCGAAAAATATTGTGACAATTAGGCACCATTTGGGCACCATTTTGTCTTTAAAACAACATATTATGCCCCCTTGCAAACAAGTTGTTTAAAAATTCTTCCGTAGCCGCATAACGCAAGCCACACTTTTTTTAATTTAGCAAAAGCTTTTGCAGCATGATTACATGCCATTTTGCGCCGTTGCCCTCTATGTAACCAAATTATTTTAGATAATTTCCCGCAGGTGCCTGAAGTAGGTGTACTTTTTTTTTAATTTAACAATAAATTTTATGCCATAATTAGGCGCCATTTTGCGCCGTTGAAACAAAATTTGCGCTCTATAAAAACAAGCCATTTAGAAAATTTCCCGTGGATACGTGAAGTTAGCCGCACTTTTTTTAATTTAACAAAGATTTTTGTGCTATAAGGCACCAATTAGACACAAAATTTAGTTTAAGCGGCGCAAAATGGCACTTAATGATAGCACAAAAATTAATGTCAAATTCAAAAAAAGTGCGACTAATTTCACGCATCTACAGGAAATTTTCGAAATAACTTGTTTGTATAGAGGGCGCAAATTTTTGTTTCGGCGGCGCAAAATGGCGCCTAACTATGGCTAGAAAATTTTTAAAAAATTCAGAAAAAGTGCGGCTATGGGAAATTGGCCGGAGCAATACTGTTTTTAATATAACTTGTGTATCAAGTGAGCGCATAATTTAGTTTCAGCGGCCCAAAATGGCGCCTAATTATAGCACAAAATTTTTGGTCAAATTCAAAAAAGTGCATCACGCACCTCTTATTCCCTCATACTTTATTGTGCTAATAATATCTTAGTGTTTTGTGTAAAATTCCTTAATCAATTGCGCATTAAAGTAAAATCGAGAGTAAAATACAGTGTATTTGTTTAAATCAGATTTTTGTTTACCCAATATACTTTGTAGTTTGGTATTTGGTACTTGTAATCCGCTTCCCCTGTATTATATACTATTTTGAAATGTATTTCCTCCCGAAAGGAGACTGGAAAGCTAAAGATCAATAAAAATCACGCTATATGTATTTAATCGTTGTCATTTAATACATATAAGTTCTTCAAAACCTATATTGTACAATTGTTTTGACCAAATTCTCCAAGAAGTGCTGCTGCAACACTTCAGAGTGGTTATACTAATACTTCCCATATTTTTGATTTTATTTTTTGCAGCGTATGTACAGGCCTCAGTATAGACTGATGCATATCGTATATTTGACTTTCCAATGCTCCAGAAGGAACTACATTGGTCAGAGAAACGGGTTTTTTTTACCTGGAAATTTAAAGTATTTAGGCAGACCCTTGCAATTGGATGCAAGGTCGAGATCTTCAACATACGTGACAACGCTCACGCACAAATCCTACATTTTACCTCGCATCTGAACGTGGGCGTATTTTTGTGAAAAATGTTCGTCTAACATTTTTCAAGCGGACCGTGTCGGGATTCGAATCCGGGGTCTTGGAATCAGTGGTCATACTCGAACCTACCATAGGGTGCGTTTACAT
Source organism: Platerodrilus igneus (assembly GCA_036346225.1). NCBI lineage: Eukaryota > Metazoa > Arthropoda > Insecta > Coleoptera > Lycidae > Platerodrilus > Platerodrilus igneus. Next base: position 533,018 of record JARFIW010001320.1, read on the forward strand.
AGTAAGCTGGTTGCAAGCACTTGTAACAAGCGCTTACTTGCGCGAGAATAAGGCTTTGTTGTCTCAAGTCCGCCCATTCACAGAAAACTCCTTTAAGCGCTTGCTACATAATTCGACCGGCAATCTGAATGTTTTGATACTTGTTTTTCGACAAATTAGGCTCGCAGAGTAGTTGCTTTGTAGAGATACAACATGGTATTTGTCAAATTTCGCTCTTCCAAGGTTAATTTCATACATGCCAACTTTTTTCTTAACATTTTCAAATCTACATTCCCCGCTTGACGAAGACGTCCTTATGAGTGTGTAGCTCAGACTCAGTTTGTTTCCAGCTCTATATGTGAACAACTAAAATGATTTGCAAGCCTTGGATCAAGCTACAAGTTACACGCTGGTTGTATGTAGCTTTCTACGTGAATGCACCCTAATCTATGAAGCCGCCAGCAGGTGCAGACTGCACATGCTTAATATTAAGGACATAAATAAAGCAAGTACTAAAATAATGAAAAACCATAAACACAATCTTGAAGTGACACAACGAGTCTTTAAAGATGCTCAGACACTTATAAGAGGTTGTTATGTGCATTTGCTACGTTTTACTGTTGTTTGGACTCCTGTATTTCGATTTGCAATCATGTATTCCAGAACAATATCGTTGTTATCCATTGTATTCCGCTATGTTCCATTGTATTCCACTGTGTTCCGTTGTATAGTTGTATTCCATTTTGCGGAATACATTGTTGTACACAAAATTTGTTAGTGGTCTCCCCCTTGACTAAAAGATAATAAGTCTAAAGCTCTTAAAAAGCAAATCAACCCCTTGAAGATTATTTCGTTAGTTAATAAGAATCTTCATTATAATACGAAGAATACAAGATTGTGGCTGGTTTACAATCACTGGTTTGGGAAAACAGCCGCTACTTTTGGCTGCTAGCTTCAATGCCATTTGACCTATTATAAAAAGAGAATTACATTATCAATTATCGTCCCAATAAACAGCAGCCTTTCATTTCTGTCAAGATACTTGCAGCTGTAGTATTAAACATTTAAAAAAATTAACAATGTGTAAATAAAACATGCTATACTCACTTGAATAAGGGCAATGTATACAGTGGATTTTTTCCATTGTATGCATGTAATGGTGGCATTACTATACAGCTAGGATCGGTTGGCAAAAAATGAATAATATAATCGCAACATAAACTATAATACAGAGAACCCCATGTTTTTGTGCCACAAGCTACTCTACTACGCTGATAAAATGGATCAATCACATGATATGCGAAATGAAACATATAATAATCAAAGGGATCTGTAAACAATTAAAATTACAGGGTTTATATAATGAAAGAAATAAACATACTTAGCGATAAACATATTATTATATTACGATGATTATCAACCCGTATTAAATCTGAATAAAACGGATGCATTTTTAAATGTTCCAAATTTTGACGCAACTTTTCCTACAAGCAGAAACAATGAATTTCAGTATGTAAGATTGTTAGAAAGAAGACTCACTGGCAAAAAATTTAATCCATAATCAAACCTTATCAAGGGATCTCTCAATAAAGTATAAATTATTTTAAATAAAGGACCCATTGGGGATAAAAAATGCAACAACGCCTGAAAATCCTGTGGGTGTATTTCATTCGTAATTGATTGTAAATCCCAACAAGCACAACCATGACGGCCAAATATGTTCTCAACTAATATTGGAAATATAGTGTGTAATTCCTTCATATTAGCTCTATCGAACAAAACTGTTAATTCTGCACATCGGAACTGAACAGGCCTGTTTAATGCCAACGTAAAACGATTCTAAAACGAATGTAATTACAGTAAGTATATAATTCAATATTTTATACCAGAAAAAATTCTTCCTGTTGGGGTATCATTTTGAATAACTTGCATTGAGTTTCAGTTAACCATAAAACTATAATACTTCAAACTAAAACAAACGGACGTTGATTGAGGTTATGTTACTAAGTTAACTGATGCAGATGCATTACAGAGTGTCTAATCGTAGCATAGAGTATAAAATACAAATACGCATGATAAGCTTAACGCATTTCACTATTCATCTGGTGAAGCTTTTTTAAAATTAGTTTTACAAAAAATTAGAATACTTTCCATATCAGGAGATTAAAAGGTAAATTGCAGTACACAAATACAAGCAACTGATAGTTATATTGTGCATTTTATTTAGCTTGTTTGATTGTGATTAGTACGGGAGAAAATCATTTATATAACTTGTTTCTTTTTCTGGTATATGAAACTACTAGTAAACACGTCTGTTGGGTGCTGGATCGACGTTAAGTACCTGAATTAATTATGCTCTACAAAAACGAGGTAACATAAAAGTAAAATAGTGTATACGTTAGCTTTCAATGGTGCGCGGTGGCAAAACTTTAGGGGAATACAGATTACAGCACTGTTACTAAATATTTTATGCCTACCTTGAAAGATTTTTAAACTCTGTTTGTCCAAAGCCTTTGAGCGGCAACCAACCAGAAGAAACCCTGATTACAACCTCCCTAGAAGGCGGGTGTCCGAAAGAAAGTTTAACTGTTCTTACTATAGTAAAGAATTATGGAGCCTTGTGTACACGTTTCTCACATTCTACTAATTTAAAATAAACACAAAGAATTACAAAAACTCCAATCCTTTTCACCTAACCTGCATTTTCAAACATTAACATCACAGTAAATAACAAATAAAAAACTAAAATCTACCTCTAGTTGGCCAAATTTACATGTATCTAAAAAAAGTAACTTAAATGTATCAACTATAGACAACCAACCAAATTAGCTGGTACATATGAATTATGCGGATACAATTGTGTGTAATTTCCCTTATAAGAATTTCGTTTCAACAAAGTTTATATAAACATGCACCAACATACAAGGTCCTCTTAATAATAAGTTATACCTGTTCTTATTATTACAACCTTTTACAATTATTAAATCTACAACAGTATATAATGTTTAGCAGGTGGAAAGCAAAAATTCGATAAGTTACAGGTTTTGTTGGTCCCCTATAAAGTTCCGAACGACTTTTTAATACAGGAAAAATGGTTGCCGATAATCAAATACTCAGCTGTTTCCAATTGCGCGTTTTCACTCGCGTATAAGAACTTGTTTATTCACAATACCAGGGTTTAGTACTGTCCTTGAATTACTCGATAATCAACCTTTATCACTCACGACGATGGTTACATGTTAATCGAATTTGAATCTCTATAACTAAAGGTGAAAGATTGGTAGACTCTCTTTTTTATTATTTGTGGGTTTTATAAGTTTTTCGTCTTAGAGTCATCGCATGCTGTTTCGTTCTCACGGGGTATTGTGTTTAAAGCTGTCGTAAGGTGGTCGAGGTCAATGTCGTTCTCTTCGTGTGACCGGTCAATTGTTCCATACTTTTGAAAGCGACAGCGTTTGTTTACGTTCGCACCACATTTTTAATGACTGTAAATTTATGAGTATATTGACGGTAATGTACCATTATGGCAATTTTTAAATACGTGTGAGCTCCTATTTTTCCCACGGTTTACAGAAACGCATTAATTTTATGACTATTTGAGTGTATCAGTCCAACTAACCGTTTGTATTTAATATATTGGATGCTCTTCTGTTTATTTCTGGATCCTAATTTAATATTATATTAAAATAGTCATGTTATTAATGTAAACTACCAACGCTCTTATAAATATTTTATTCTGATTTCCTGCTGAAAGCTCATTTATCTAACTGAAATTAATAAATTCTTTCCTATTGTTTTACTGTTTGCTTTAAGCAACGCGCTTACGTTACATATCCCGGAAGTGATGAATTTTTTAATTTTATTTTTCATATAATAATAAATACGTGCCTTATTATTTTCAGGCTTCTTAATGGTAATTCAAACTCATCTCTAAGTATAGAATTCTCCAAGTCATACTTTTCAATGTCTGATTCTTGTTTTAGTGTTGTTAGTTTCTTTCCTGCATATAAATTTTCTATATATTCTTGCCATGTCTTCTTCCATGCCCCTTATATTTTTGCTGTACGATTTTATATCCCTAAAATTTATTCTAATTAGTTTGTATGCCTCGCCTGTCTTTCCTATTTCCATCTTAGTTTGTACCTCTTTGCAGTTTTCATCAACCAATTGCTCTTTAGCTTTCCTGCATTTGCAAATAATTTCCCATTTTATGGAATTGTATTTGTTTTTCAGCTTCGTCTCGTCTGTTTTTGTATTTTCGTCTTTTTTCTATTAAATTCAGGATATCCTTTGTTAATCGTGGTTTCTTATTTTCTTTTTGTGTATATCTCAGAACATCTCTGGCCGCTGTGTCTAAGATAGATTTAATGTTATTCCATATTTCTATTTCCGTAGTATCAGAAATTTTCTCAATATCTTTCAGCAATTAATTTGAATTTTTTTCAAATCTTTTGTGAATATTTTTATCTTTTAGTTTCTTAAAGTCAAAGTGCCTTTTTTTGTTCGTTTTTCAAATTTTTAAATTTAAGAGCGACCTTCATAATTACGATGTGTGGTCAGTGTCTATAACTGCTTCTGAGTAGCTTCTATAGTCTTTTACTTGATTCCTAAACAGTTATCTAACAAGAATGTAATCTATTTGCTATCTTCCTATTTCTCCTGGCATCTTCTACATGTATCGTCTTCTAGCATGATGTTGAAATAATGTGTTTGTGATGGTTAAATTATTTTTGTCGCAAAATTCTACATGCGCATTTCCCCTGTCGTTTCTTGTGCCTAATCCAAATAAACCTACTACCGCTCCTTCCCTACCCTCACCTACCACTGCATTAAAATCCTCCTTGATTATTAAATTTTCACGTGCTTTTACGTATCTTAGTATGTCTTTGATATTTTTTTAGATCGTTTCCTCCACTTTCTCATTGTAGATAAAGGTGGACATGTATTATTACTGTATTTACCGGTTTAGATTTTAATCTAACCATAAGTACGTTTTCTTTCTTTTGAATTTAGTCTTCTACACCGTGTCATATCTTTTTTCACATAACTATCCCCACAACCAAATTTTCTTCCTACGATTCTGTATGAATTAGCCTAAAGTCTCCGCTTCAAAAGTCTCCCAACTCTGGCCACTAAACTTTGTTGATCCCTGCTATGTCCTATGCTAACCTACCCATCTCAATTTTCAAGTTCTCTAGCTTATCTACTTGCTTCATATTTCTGATATTCCACGCTCCGACTCACAAAATGTTCCCAAACTCTTTTTCTTAAATCTTACGATCATATCTTCCGAAGTAGTCTCCTCCCGGAGATTCGAATGGGGGACTATTTTAACTCCAGAATTTTTTACCCCAGAGGATGCCATCATCTTTAATACAATTTAAGTACGCTGTGTACTTGGGAGGTAATGTGGTGGTTTCCCGTTGCCTTCCACATCGCAGTATGTTACATGCCAAAATTGGCAATGTACATAGTTAAATATGTAAATAAATTCCCGCGATTATTTTTTAATAAACTTGTCAATTTCCGTCGTCTCCGAGTCGCGCCTGCGCAAAGTGAATAGCGCAAGTGCGCGCGAAGTGATGAGACGTCATTAAGCTACGAGATCTGAAGCCAATAACATCTACCGGTGTTGCGTGTCTGTCTTTTCTCTTTTTAGGATGTAGGTTCTTCTATCTTATCTTGCCTTATCGTTCCTTCTACCTGGTTATCTTTGTGTCGTCCCACCTACGAATGAGCATAGAGGATGGACGGATAAAATTTGGAGTAAACAATGGAGTGATGTGACCCACAACGAGATGGCCCTGGGATTTGACTGTAGGGTGCGATTTAAGTGAGTACATTGCTTTTATTTATATTGTGCAAAAAAATTGACCATTGTATCACTTTTAAACGTGTTTGGTATTTGATACAAATGGCGCGTAATTTGCAACGTAATTGTACGTTATATTAACGATTGCGCAATAATATGAAATGCTGGAAACCGTAGCAAGTTGTTACGTGCAAATCGAATTTGCACTTAAACATGTTTTTAGGTTAGTTTTAATACACGAAAGTTTCGCGGCATAAATTCAAATACGCGGTGCGCGGGAATTTTTAAATGGACTAGGCGGTACTTCCGTACGTCAGAGTAGTGCATTTGCGCAGTGTGCTTATCCCTAGAGGGGTAGAGCAATACTAGACAAAGAGTGGGGAGAAGTGTTTCCGTGACGCCCGGAATCGTGGCTGTTTGCCCCGAATTTTCAAGGAGTGAAGTGGTCACCTCGGAGGTATCGTATCGTAGCTTACCTATGTAGTTTTCCTGCTTACTTATCTTTTGTTTGTTGTACCTTCTACCTTTTTTCCGTCATTCCCTGCGTAGGTAAATTTATAGCAATCTTCGGCGAAACGAGCTAGACGACCCTGATTTCCATGCTCAGCCAACAGCCTCGGAGCAGAGGCCTACCATAGAGCAACTTCATGCCGGAAGCCGGATTTCCGGGGTGAGTAATACCGTGTTTAAATTGTTCACGAATATGAACTTTTGTTAATTGTTTATTTAATTTTTATATTTCTGATTATTGCGTAATATACCTTTTTATCGGTGACGTCATGTTGGATGGCCGCGCCAAAATCTGTAAAAGGTTTGCGCTTTCCTCCGCTAGAGGCGTCACTCGCTTTATTCATTGCGTTGCGCGATGTATTTTGTGAACTTTGGTAACTGTATTACCGACTTTTAAGATCTATCACCATATAAATGTATCACCATCTAATGCGTAATACTTTGCAAACTGTTTTATCGACCATATAAACTATCACCAGTAATAGTGTAATAAAGTAGTGTGTCTTAGAATACCGACCCTTATGGTCTCTGCCATAGATTAGTAAGTAGATATAGATAAGCAACTCCCTATATTATTGCAAAACCATAATGAGCGCCACACGCGATGCGAGTATGAACTATCTTCAATGGCGCCAAATTTTAATTTGAATTTTTCTGGCATTTTAGGAATACAGGTTTCTGAAATGCACTATGAAGATTTCAAGGACGATTTTTTATGTAATTATGTTAATGGTACAGAAAACCAACTCTTCTAAATAAAACAAAATTTGTTTGTTAAGTGAAATCATTTGTCAAACATTTCAAAAATTGTAGTTACAGTATTATGAAATGAGGCAAGAAATGATAATTTACAATATGGCCTTGAAATCCCTATAAGGGCCTTTTATAAGTTTAATATTCACAACGATAAACATTATTCATTTATTTATTTAAGAATTAATGGAAACCTTAATTTTTACAAAACAAATTTAAAATGTATGTTACATGTTAATATATCTGATAGGTCATACAGGACAATGGATAAGTCAAAAAACAGCCTAATCAACAATACTAACACAAAAGTAAAAGCAATAATCACTTTAGGTATAGGCAAATCACTTTAAGAAGAACCCAACGTCATATGCCAGATTGCGCAGAAATGTAATAACAGTGGCGTAGTTGAGTTATTACAGTATAAACGGCAGATATGGCGTTAAATAGTAAAAAAATAAACATAACCAATTAAATTCTAATTTAAAATTTTTAATATAATATCGCCATATGAGTTGTGTGCATCAATATCCCTAAAAAATACTGCTATAGCAAGGTTATTTTGTAAAATCCGATAAAGCAAATGATTGAATACCATGGCCTACTTAAGTGGTTTTTATCTCATTCTAGTGTTCTACAAACACATCTGTTGAGTAACTTATTGTCTTATTAATGTTAATTGTTATATAAAAGATATTTTATATTAGTTAGATGGCGGTTTAAAACTGTCCGTCTGTGTATCAAGTAAAAATAAATAGTAATGAAATCTAGAACTTTTACAAGGTAATTTCTGATTGGTTGATCATAAAACTCTACGCCACTAAAACCTGAATACTGCCATCCCTAATTACACATAATGAACTGTTCCTAACCAATTTTTGCTTTGTGCGCATGATGACGGTGGGTTCTTCTTAAAGTGATTTGCCTATACCTTGAAGGTGTAACCTAGGAACAGCATTGTATTTTAAATTAGTACGATTTCTATTAGCCACAAATTTAGCATCGTCTGCAAAATGGATATCGCATACTCTAAATGCCTGCTTGTTATGCCCATCATCAAAGTTCATTAAATCTTTATGACCAACTGCTACACACCATAAACGACGAATCTATGAACACAAGAATGTTATAAAGAAAGAGTATCCTGTATGGAAAAACCATAAATTAATATTATAATTTTGAAAATACTGAAATAGTTTAGTATTTAGTTAAAATTAATAAGCATTTAAAAATGTTTGAAGAACTTACCTCAGGATCCTTTAGTAAACAATGAGTTTTTACAGTAACATTAGTACTACAATCAGCAATGGAACACTTAAACACCATTATTTAAAATTGAATCTTAAACTCAAATCGCAAATAAATAAATACCACAGATGAATACAAATTCTAAACATTTACTAAATAAATATTCAAATGGTAAATGAAGTTTGTCAAACATATGACAGACGACAGATTTGCCGGTAAAGTAGTTTTTACCTTAACCTCTTTATTATAATTAGCGACGGCAACGCTTCGGTGTTGCGAATACTTATTAAAACATGGAACTGTCAAATGCCAGGAGTGCGCCTGCCCTGGTCTCTGCCAATCTAAGTATCTTAGTCTGGTTCCTCCCTAAAAACCCCACTAATTTAGTTAATCCTCTTCAGATCACTGAAACTCTCAAGCCATTCTACCTGTTCTACTAATCTAGAACATTTTCAAGGTGCTGGTACATTCAGAACGCTTTTTAATATGCGTATATTCTATAAATTCCAATACTCATTACGTATGGAGTTTAAACAAGCAAGTTGATCAGCATGAGTTGGAGTTATTCTATTTTGGCGGTCGCTACAAATGTAGTTTAATGTAGACCCGACCATTCAGAAGCAACCGAGGCCCCCTAAATAGTCAGATATTTGATTTGAACCTGAAACATTCCAGGAAAAGCATTTTTGTTGTCGATCCAAAATTGAATTCGGTTTGAATGACTCTGAACAATTGACTGTTGCAGGTACAACTTCAACTCCGCTGGAAGTCCTTGTAAATCATTCAATGTAGAAGAATTACGTTTGGCCGCCATATACCCATGCACCGTCCAAATCGAATCTGTAACAACCTGGTCTTCTCCTTCAATTAGAGGTGGTTTTTCCGATCCTAGATTTTTAAGATTTTTTAACTTCCTGTTTTATTCGAGCGATTGCTTCTGCTGAATTAGGGTCATTTGAAAAATGAAGTTTTTTAAATCTGATATCTATAATGACTGCTGTGCTCAGTCGTGGATTAACTTTTAAAAGGTGTAAACGTTTTTCTTTTTGTCTTGAAATTTTATTTTTAAATGTTTGTGCTAATTTACTAGAGATAGTTAACAGTTCGATGGTTTTCTTCATACAGTTACTAAACTGCCAGAAATGTGTTTCTCCAGAAATTATTTTTGTTGCCGACTCAAGTGGTTTTAGTATTTGTAAACATTCCTGATTCATAGCTAGCTCAAGGGACGTTAACGTAGGGATTGCTTCTTTATGTGTTGAGACATTATAATTTGAATAAGGGCCGCTGTACTTGTGGTCACATCCCCAATGCTCCACCCGGAGGTACTACATTGGGTTTAAACGCAAAAATAACCGTGCTTCTTATTAATCCTAACTTCATAATTAATGCACCCTAAATAAAAATCTAACAAACCTAAAATCTAACAAACCTAACAAACTCTAACAATCTAATAAACCTAAAAATCTGACAAACTGAAACAAAAACTAAAAACAGGGTTTAAATAATGGTTTTCATCAATCTATTGTTGTTTATCTTTCCTGCATTTGCAAATAATTTTCCATTTTATGGCTTTGTATCTCTGTTTTCATGTTTCGTCTGATCTATTTTTGTATTTTCGTCTTTCTGCTATTAAATTCAGGATATCTTTTGTTATCCATAGTTTCTTATTTTCTTTTTGTGAATACCCCAGAATATCTCTGGTCGCCATGTCTAAGCTGGATTTAATGTTAATCCATTCTGTTTGTACTTCCTTAGTATCAGAAATTTTCCCGATATCTTTCAGCAATTCATTTGACTTTTTTTCAAATCTTTCGTGGATATCTTTATCTTTTAGCTTCTCAAAGTCTAAGTGCCTTTTTCCATTCCTCTTTTTCAGATTTTTAAATTTAAGTGCGGCCTTTATAATTACGATGTTATGGTCAGTGTCTATATCTGCTTCTGGGTAGCTTCTACAGTCTTTTACTTGATTTTTAAACCGTTGTCTAACAATAATGTAATATATTTGATATCTTCATATATCTTCTGGCATCTTCCACGTATATCGTCTTCTAACATGATGAAATAATGTATTTGTGATGGTTAAGTTTTTACCAGCCTATTTCCCCTGTCATTTCTTGTGCCTAAACTATATAAACCTACTATTGCTCCTTCCCTACCCTCACCTACCACTGCATTAAAATCCTCCGTAATTATTAAATTTTCATGTCCTTTTAAGAATCTTTGTATGTCTTCAAAATCTTTGTAGATCGCCTCTACCTCTTCCTCGCTGTAGCCAGAGGTGGGCATGTATACTTGTATTATTACTGTATTTACTGGTTTAGATTCAAATCGAACCATGAGTAATCTTTCGTTCTTTTGTAGGTAGTTTTCTACACGTTGTCCTGTCTTTTTTCGCATAACCATCCCCACACCTGAATTTCCTTCCTCTGATCCTGTATGAATTACCCTGAAGTCTCCACTCCAAAAATCCCCCGCCTCTGGCAAGCGGACGTCGCTAATTCCTACTATGTCTAGTGCTAACCTATCCATTTCGAGTTTCAGGTTCTCTAGCTTACCTACTTGTTTCATACTTCTGACATTTCACGCTCCGACTCGCAGAATGTTCATGGATCTTTTTCTATTCTTTCGGATCACATCCCCTGAAGTAGTCCCCTCCCGGAGATCCGAATGGGGGACTATTTTGCCTCCGGAATTTTTTACCCCAGAGAATGTCATAATGTTTAACAATTTTTGTACGCAGTGTACTTGGGAGATAATGTGGTGGTTCCCTTTGCCTTCCACATCGCAGTAGTGTGTCTTAGAATGTCATACCGACCCCCGTGGTCTCTGCCACTCTAAGTACCGAAAAAGCTGCTGCCCTCTTTCGGGGACCTGTCTTAGTCTGGTTCCTCGCTAAAGACCCCATTAATGTAGTTAAACCTATAGTTCGGCTCTTTAGCTCATTGAAACGCGCAAGCCGGTTCTAGTATTTTAGAACGTCGTCAAGGTGCGGGTCCGTTCAGAATGGATATCTATATCATCATCAATAAATATTTCATCTTTAATTTCCATCACTTTAACCTCAAAGAAATCAGGTTTAAGATTTAAACCGCCCAAGTTGGGAGTTTATTTTAAAACTCGCTTCAACATTCACTCTTATTCGGTGCATGTAGATTTTATAACTTAAACTGGCTTTAATGGTTAAGACCCGGTTGTTCAATTGGAGCTTAAAGTCAAGTTTAGTTAAGTACGGTTTCACAATAAAGCTCAGCTTAAATTTGTTGGCGTTGTTCAATGTTAAGTTTAATAAAGCCTTTCCTAAACCTTATTGTCGCAACTATTTTGTAAATGCGCTTGTGCACACTTTAGACAGCTGTTTGTTAGTATAGGAGTCTACCCTCTAAAATTTTGTATTTACATCCTTACGTTAGTACGGTCTGTGGTTAGTACTTTTAATATACAATGGAAGAAAAGCGTAAAAGATCAATTAATTTTACTACTGAGGAAGAAATGCTTTTGATAAATTTAGTGAAGAAACACAAAGAAATTATTGAATGCAAAAAATCGGACACTGATGCCAATAGATTAAAGTTGGAGGCATGAAGGAAAATTGAAAGTGAATTCAATCAAGGTTCCAACAGTAATTTTAGAGATATTCAAGTACTTAGAAAAAAATATGATAATTTAAAAAAACAAACAAAAAAGAAATTTGCGGATGAAAAACTATATGTTAAGGGAACAGGTGGGGGTCCTCATAAACCAGCTACCACAACAGATATTGATGATGAAATTAAAGATTTACTGGGTAAGCGACTAGAAGGTTTTGAATCCAAATTTGGTTCTGATAAAGGTAAACAAATATAATTTTTATATATAGGTATCGATATAATTACTAAACTTGTAGGTACAACTTCAGAATTGGTTGTTGAAGATATGGATTATTTAGTAGAAGATGTAGAAATCGATGAATATTCCTATGACCAATTTCATAATTATGGTAAACAACTTAAAAATCCAGGTCAGTAGATCTTTCATTACATGAGAAAAATCTTAAGATGTTTACTATAAGATATTGTGACGACTAATTGTATTTATTCTATTCGTTTCCAGAAGCATCGGAAATATGTGTTAACATGAATTCGCCCTCGACATCGGTAATGACAGAAACAAGTACAGGTAACCGTCTTACTATAATTCATCAATATTACTATTTTTCTTTGTTGCAGATGCTACTCAGGACTGGTCATTTGCCACACCGCAGAAGCTAAAAACACCTATAATAAAAAATAAAATATTTTAATTAATTTAAGTGCGACTTTCTGTTAATTACAGAACATAAAAGAGAATGTAAGCTACCTAAAGCTTTGCAATCATGGGCAGAAGCTAAAAGTAGTTTACAAGATTTTAAAATGGAAATGTGCAGACGTGAATTTGAACAAAAGTTGAAGCATACGGAGGTGTTACATGAACAGCAATTGTTGATACGTCGAACAGATGCTGAATTACAACGAAAGATTGCTTGGGAACAACACGAAAAGAAAATGAAAATTTTGGAACTAGAAAAAAAAGCACCTGCTTCATAAATTAAAAAATTGAATCACTATTAATATATTTCAAATACTACATTTTGTTTTAATAAACTAACATTACAGTAATTAGATTTAAGAATAATATCATAATCATAGACCTAGATAATTAGTAAATTAAAGTACTTATTGTATTATACTAAAACTACCTTATAATTATTGAAGTTGTAATTTAACTAACCTATGTACATAATATGCTGTAAATGTTGTAAATTATAACCTATCAAAATAATTGTTAATTAGAGCTGTTCGAGTCCTATTATTAAGATGCCCATAATTTCTTACTGGTAAAGCTTGCATATCCTGTATCAATTCAATTGCAGTTAACTCACGTACATCTACTTCAGGTACTGGATCATCCAATGCCCGTGCTAAATTGTGCAAAACAGCAGTTGAAACAACAATGGCTTCAATATTTTCTTGCTTTACTCGCAATCCAAGTGCTAGGCATGGGAATCGTCGTTTCCATATTCCAAAGACTCGTTCAATTGGATTGCGAGTACGAATCTGGGATTCATTAAATAAGTTTTCAGCACGAGTTTGTGGTGTTCTTAATGGGGTTATTAAATAATTCTTTATAGGATAATGATGAGATTAAAAGTGGATATTAAGCCAACAATAAGAACACACTTGTCTAGACCTTTTATTATAATACAACACTTGTAAGAAATAGATTATGCTATTAGAACATTTAATAGAATATTACAAACTATATATCTTCTTGATACTTTGGCATATCTATGTTTATTGACTACTAAAAAAACCCACGAAACCGGAACTTCAACTATAGTACAATCTAAGAAGCATATGACTGATCATACTGCAGTTTCAACAGATAACCACTATCGCCAACTAAAACATTTCCACCAAATTCGCCTAATTCCAATCTCCTCCTTACTCTACTATTGCCAAAGTTTGTAGAGTCATGTACCGAGCCGCTCCATCGACAAACAATATCACGAATGACTAAATCTGCATCACACACACACTGTACGTTATATGAAAAAAACCCTTTCCTATTTCTAAATATCTCTGGTTCTGCACCTCCAGGAGACTGTATTTTAATATGTGTACAGTCAAGTGCTCCTATACACCGTGGAAATCTACTTATTCCATAGAATTTGTTTGTAACAGTCCTAAATTCACTTGAGACTGGCATTTGAATATAACGATCACCTAATCTTGCAATAGCTCTTGAAACTTGTGATATTATTATGATCTAGTTGCCTGAAGTTGTTTATAGACATTCACTTTCCTATCTGTCATTAGTTTTAATGTGTTTAGTATTTACTCTAATTAACTGTCTATTAAAACCTTAAAAGAGGTTCTCCATTTCATTACAATTTAATAAACAGTTAATCAATATAAATGGATCGTTTTCTGGCTCCGGAATGTTTCGACATCGACCCAAAGTCTATAAATGCGACTCTGGAGTGGGAACACTGGTATACAAAATTTCTTAATTTCTCATCTGGAAAAGAAGACCCTGATAAATTGAAAATCCTTTATAATTACATCTCTGCCAAAGTCTACCAGTACTGCTGGGACATATAAAGATACTATTTCAATCCTCAATGATATATATGTGAAGCCAGTTAATGAAGTCTATAATCGGCATAAGTTAGCCACTCGAAGTCAACTATCTGAAGAAAATGTTGACCAATTTTTACAAGCTTTAAATCTTCTAGCTATAGATTGTAAATTTAAAGCTGTTACCGCTGAAAAGCATAGAGAAGATTTCACTCGGGATGCCTTTATTCGTGGTTTATCTGATACCAATATTAGGCAGAGACTTTTGGAAAGTCCTCTATTGACCCTAAGCGAGGCATATGAAAAAGCTCGATCATTAGAAATGGCTCTACAACAATCGATACTTTACAATCAATCTCTGAATGTAAACTCTATACAAACCCACAATCCGGTCAATCATGCGGTCCCTTTGAAGCAAGAAGTTCAAAATGAAAACGTTCCATATAGTGAAACTAAAGAAACATTAGCGGCTACTTATAGAAAGTGTTTTTACTGTGGATTTAAATGGCATATTCGATCCAAATGTCCAGCTCAAAATAGTCTTTGTAATATATGCCAAATAAATACTCTAAGGTATGCAAATCACAAAAGATTCTCAAATCACTCAAATCTCAAATCACTCTGCTTCTATGATTAGCTCTATCAATACCAAACCCATACCTGAATGTTTGGCAAAAGCTGTGATTCGTGTAGAAGTTAATAATTCCTCTCTCTATGCACTAATAGATACTGGTAGTTCCTGTAGTTTTATTAGTGACCAAGCTGTAAAGAAACTTAAATTACCTATAATGTCTTCACAAGAGTCTGTTACAATGGCATCTACATTCTTCAACTCTAGAACATCTGGACAGTGTATTATTAATCTTCGTACCAAAGATCACTTCTATCCTAATGTTCGTCTGTCTATTCTCCCTAATCTTTGCTCAGATATAATAATTGGCCACGATCTTATGAAACAACACTCTAAAGTGGAAGTTGAATTTGGTGGCTTAAAACCTTCGTTGGAAGTTTGTGCTTTAGCTACAGCTAGTATTGAACCCGTAACTCTCTTTGAAAATTTAACACCTGAATGTAGACCAATTGCTATAAAATCTCGCAGACAAACTGTGATTCCAAATTCATAGAAGCTGAAATTAAACGCTTACTCTCTGAGGATATAATTGAAGAAAGTAAATCACCGTGGTGAGCGCAAGTGCTAGTTACATCTTCAGAAAATCACCGCAAACGTATGGTAATCGATTATTTTCACACAATCAATAGATTCACTCAGTTAGACGCATATCCTCTTCCGCGTATTGAAGATATTGTAAATAGTGTGTCTAAATATCAAGCCTTCAGCAAAATTGACATGAAAAGTGCATATCACCAATTTCCCATCAAAAAGGAAGACAACCATATACTGCATTCGAGGCTTGTGGTATACTTTTACAGTTTAAGCGAATCCCCTTTGGAGTAACGAATGGAGTAGCTGCGTTTCAAAGAGGCATAGACTACATTATTCGCAATGAAAAATTATCAGATACATATACTTACCTGGATGATATCACTGTTTGTGGTAGAGATCAGAAGGAACATGATGAGAATCTTCGGTGTTTTATAGAAGCTATTCAGAAATTCAACCTAACCATAAATAATGAGAAAAGCGAATTCTCTCTTCGTTAGATTCACCTCTTAGGATATTTGATATCCTACGATTCTATTAGGCCTGATCCTGATAGACTCAGAGCATTGCATGAAATTCCACCTCCAAATAACACAACTTCACTAAAAAGAGTCGTTGGAATGTTTGCACATTTTTGAAATTATATTCCTCGTTTTTCACACAAAATAAGTATCCTTTCTCATAGCAAATTCCCACTATCTCCTGAAGCTCTAAAAGTCTTTTATAGTATAAAGAAAGAGATAGAAAATGCCTCGTTTGCACCTATACGTAGTGAGGATATGTTTACGGTAGAAACTGATGCTTCAAATGAAGCAATATGAGCAACTCTTTCACAATCTGGACGTCCTGTTGCCTTCTTTTCAAGGACTCTTTCTCAATCAGAATGTAGACACTCGTCTGTAGAAAAAGAAGCATATGCGATCGTTGAAGCAACTAGGAAGTGGCGGCATTTCCTAATGGGAAGATATTTTAAGCTAATCACTGATCAACGCTCTGTTACATTTATGTTTGATCTAAAATCCAAAAGCAAAATAAAGAACGAAAAAATTCTACGGTGGAGATTAGAATTATCGTGTTTTAGTTACGATATTATTTATAGACCTGGACCTCAGAATACTGCTGCAGATGCACTTTCTCGTATTTGTTCTGCAACAACTGCTAACGAAGCTCGACTTATGGATTTACATAATACTTTATGTCACCCTGGAATTACTCGAATGTATCATTGGATTCGAATAAAAAATTTACCTTATTCTATGGAAGATGTAAAGAAAATGACTTCTTCTTGTCCAATATGTTGTGAAATTAAGCCTAGATTCTATATATTTAAGGGAAGGCTCATAAAAGCTACTTCCGCCTTCGAACGTTTAAATGTGGATTTTAAAGACCCTCTTCCATCCTGTACTAATAATCGTTATATTCTCACAATCATTGACGAATACTCACGATATCCTTTTGCCATCGCCTGTCCAGATATGACTTCTTCAACTATCGTTGCTGCTCTCAAAAATATATTTTATCTCTTTGGAACTCCTTCTTATATTCACTCTGACAGAGGGAGCTCATTTATGTCTAATGAATTAAAAATGTTTTCGAACTCTAATGGAATCGCTTTTAGCAGAACTACACCTTATAACCCTCGCGGTAATGGCCAAGTAGAAAAGTACAATGGTATCATCTGGCGTACAATTCAATTAGCTCTTAAATCCAAAAATAAAAATATAAGTCAATGGAAAAGTGTACTTCCAGAAGTACTACATTCAATAAGAAGCTTACTCTGTACCTTTACAAATGAAACTCCGCATGAACGATTGTTCAGGCATCAAAGGCGAAGTGGTAATGGAGAAACGATTCCAACGTGGCTTTTAAGTCCAGGTCCTGTTTATCTACGACAATTTGTTTGAAATTCCAAATATGATCCCATAGTCAAAAAAGTTACAATACTCGAAAGTAATGCCGAATATGCTCATATTAGAGATTCTGAAGGAAGAATTACCTCTGTATCTACACGGGATTTGGCTCCAGTTGGTAATGCTGAATATATTCAGATTGGAGATTCTGAAGGAAGAATGAACTCTGTATCTGCACGAGATCTAGCTCCAGTTCATAATGTCCGCATTAGAGACTCTAAAAAAGAAGTTTTAACTCCCGAAACTAACGACATGCAATCAGACACTCCTGAATCACAAGTCGAATTAAATAATTCTCGAAACGTTCAACCTATTGTACGTAGAAGTTCTAGAACAATAAGACTACCTTCTCACCTCGTGTTATAATTTATAGACAAGGGTGAATGTGATATAATTATGATCTAGTTGCCTGATGTTGTTTATAGACATTCACTTTCCTATCTGTCATTAGTTTTAATGTGTTTAGTATTTACTCTAATTAACTGTTTATTAAAACCTTAAAAGAGGTTCTCCATTTCATTACAAAACTTTATGAATTACTTTGCTCGCAGTACTCTTGTCGACACTACTTAAGTCGCCAACTGTTTGCATAAAACTACCAGTAGCATAAAACCGTAATGTAAGAAGAACTTTATCAACTGCACTTACAGCATGATTCCTATAAAATATGGTTAAATCTCAAATTGTTTTTACTAATTAGCAACATACCTGTCAGTTTGTGATTCTATATCTCTATGGATTAAATCTGTTATAAACTGCACGGTATGTTTCGTTAAACGAAAACGTTGAAGAAATTCTTGATCATTCCATACTTCAAAATAATTAGGTGTGTGCCTAAAAACGGGTGATTTTCTTTGAGGAAAGACTAAATTAAATAATTCCAAAAATTCTTCATCATCCCTGATGTTTCCTACATCACCCATAGCTTCCACCTATAAATATATTAATTAATAAGATTAATGCAAATGTATATTGGTCTATCATACATTATTTATGTAAACAAAACATAATATATTCATAATAAATAGAAAAAGATAAATAATGTAATACATAAATATAATTTTTTTTATTCTAGTTTCTCCTAACTATTATTTAAATATACTTGCCCTTATTTTAACGACCAATTTCTAAATACTGATGAAAAATTCCTGATTAATTTTGAATTTTATACTGTTTTAGGTTATGTATATTTGTTAAGCTTTCATTAAACCGAGGATAATCGGGCTTAAACGACTTAAACCGATAATGGAAAATCAAGAAAACTAGGTTTAAGTTAAACTTTGGATAAACCGCAATTGAAAAACCGGGCCTAAGCGGGTTTAAACGTGAACGGTGTATTCCGTTCAAGTATTGTAGAACAGGTCCTAAGGCCCGATTTTTCAATCAAGGTTCAAATCATCGTTTAACTGAACTGATCTCGTCCGTTGATCTAAGATCACGTCATGGCGAATTTTTCAATATTATTTACTGTCAAGTTCTCATGAACCAGTATTTCTTGTTGCTTAAATAAAGTTGGCAATAAACGTCATCTTGACGCTAATTTCAGTACGTAATTTTACTGTCAAATTGTTGTTGATGTGCTGTGTTACAATATCAAATCTGTAGGTTTATTGACCACTAATGGATTCTACAAAGAGAGCACCGAATTTTAGTGCAGCTGAAGAGCTGTTATTGGTTATTTAAATTGTGTGAATATATTGTATATTACTTTTAACATTTAATTATAGGTATCATTGGTGGCCAAATACAAAAACACCATCGAGAATAAAAAAACGGACGCTGTTACTTCCCAAACTAAAATGCAAGCGTGGGTAAAACTCGCCGTAGAGTACAATGCTAGTTCAAATACCTTTCGTGACTTTACTACCCTCAAGCGAAAATATGAAAATCAAAAAAGCGAACTAAAAGATATTTGCGAAGAAAAATGTTACGTCAGAGGTACTGGTGGGGCCCACCAACTAAAATAATGGTGACCGAAATAGACAATTCTATAAAAGAAATATTAGGCACCCAAGTAGTAGGCATGCATTCTGAGTTTGATGATGATACAGCCGTGAAGGATTCATCATCGCCAGGTGTTACAGGTGTTAATTAACAAGTTGAATGATTACATAAGCTAATGTGTATGTTATATTTGTAGAACAAATTGATCTTTTAACGAAGAGGACGATGATACTTTTGAAATTGTGCAACATAATAAAGGCAAGTGCTACATCTAGTTTAACTTATCGAAGCAGCAATTTTCGGTTTTCTAGAAATGTATTATACAATAAAATAATATTTAGATATAGATATATTTATTAATATTACCGTCCAAATTTAGAAGCACATTGATTAACAAACAAATATAAATTTTAGGAGAATTCTCTAGTACTGTTTCCCATATCGATGTGGAAAGCACTGCTGCTGCCGATTGAGAACATATACTCCTGCTCTATTAAAACAGCCTCGAGTCGACAATTATTACCTGGAGTTTCTGAGCATTGTCAGGGTAATATTCAAAATGTTTAAAATATTCTATAAGTTGTATGTTTTCTTTTAGACTCAATAGGAACTGAACAAAGAGCAGGAAATTCAAAAAACCTTGAAACTTCACAGAGGTAGAACCGTTTGGGAAAGGGTAGGGAGGCAAAATTGGAACTAATAACTCTCCAAAAAATTTTTAGAAGAAGAGAACGAGAGGAAACGTGAAGAGCATAATCTTCGCATGGCGTTTTGAAACAGAAGCAAGATGTGGAATTGCTGCTGTTAAAGAATCAACTTAAAAAATAATTATAAAATACGTTTATTTCAAATATAGAAAATAAGAGTTTGTACAATTTAGATTAATAAAAATTCAATAAAGGCATGCCTTTAAACGAGTCGACCAAAGTGGTTGTTAACTAAATTAATACGTGTAAAATTGTTTATATTCATGTGTTGGTTATCGGGCACGATATTCCCAGGAACGTTGTTAACAAATTCTACCGCTGCTTCAATTGCTGCATCTCGTGGAGGATATGGTTCATTCATAGTACAAGCAATATTATGTAATACTGCAGTAGCAATAATTGTGGCTTCCACACGGTCTAACTTTTGGCGAATTCCAAAAGCAAGCACAGGGAATCTCCTTTTCCACACCCCATAACTTCGTTCAACAGGGTTTCTGGTTCTGATCTGCGATTCGTTAAATAACTGTTGTGCTGGAGTTACAGGATTAGCTAGTGGAGTAATTAAATACTTTTTTATTGGGTATCCACTATCAGCAACAAGTAAGCTATCGCCCATTTCATTCAGCTCAAATTTTTGACGTATGTTTGAATTATTAAATATTGTAGAGTCATGGGACGAACCAGGCCATCAAGTTACAATATTATTAATTTTTAAGTCACAGTCACTAATAGTCTGCACATTCAATGAAAAAAATTTTTTTCGGTTTCTAAATATTTCGGCATTGTCACCGCCAGGTGATTGTATTCTAATATGGGTACAGTCTAGTGCACCTATACATCGAGGAAATCGTGCAATATTGAAAAATTGTTGACGTGAATGTCCCACTTCTTCTGCTAAAGCAGGCATTTTTATATACTGCCGTCCTAGTGCAGCTATTGCACGTGTCACTTTATGTACAGCTTTACTTGCAGTACTTGCATGTATTCCCATAAAATCACCAGCAGTAATAAAAAATGAGCCTGTTGCTAAATACCTTATGGTTAGTAGTACCATTAGGGAAGGTGAAAGTGCATGATTTCTAAAAATAATATTATTCGTATCGTAAAAGTAGATCTAACCTATACATTACCTGTCTGTGGGAAACGCAATCGCATCGCTAATTTCATGAATAATAAATTCTACACTATGCTTTGAGAGACGGAATCTCCTAATGAAGTCATAGTCGTCCCATCTTTCAAAATGGTTTACCCTTTCTCTGATGATGGGCATTCGTCTTGGACGATTGATCTTTTGTACATAATGAACCATGTCTTCATCATCATCACTGAAGTTACTCAAAAACTCAATAACATCCATATTAAAATCATTAGTTTATCCAATAAACTTCCGAGAGAGAATAAATTTATAGGTTATGTGGATGAACCGAGTTTAAACCGTCAAAAATGGGAGATCAGCTGTGAACTAGGTTCAGATATTGAACTGTAATTGAAAAATGAAACTATTACAATAAACCTAGTTTAAACTCTGATCTTAGTTTAAACTAGTATTGAAAAATCGGGCCTAAATGTACATTATTTTTAATATCATTAGAATACAGTTATTATAAACAACAGCATCGCCATCTAATGGGTAGTCATAGAAATATGTTACAAGATTACTGAGTATTCTGTTTCTAATATGAAATAATTCTCGTTAGAGGTCCCAGAAGATATGTGCACTTTTAAAGATATTAGAGTTTGTTTAAATAAATAGTAATAAATAGTAGTACGTAAACAGTACCAAATTATTGAAATGTTAATTTTTGAATGCCTTTTTAAATGGGCAATAAAGTACATACAGTATTTATCATAGAGTAACCTTCTGAGTGGTCAACTTATTGCTAATTTTTATCTTTTTATCCGCTGCAAGAGGGGACAGAGATATCAATTTTTATATACTTTCATCTTTCTTACACAGTTTCAAAGTTTACTGAGGGGGCGCCACAAATGTGTAGGTGGGAGGAAATGGCAGGAAACACTTTAATTCAAATTATTTGGCGGGAATTTTAAATAAACTGTAGGAAAATTTTATTTGAAACTTCAAATACAACTCAAGATTAAATCACCATGCAATGTAAAATTTCCTTTTTATATTAATTATTAAAATTTTACATTTGGTGATTTGGTTTCGAGTTGTATCTAATGTTTCAACACTTTGTTGTTTTCAACTTTACTAAGCCAATTTTAACACTACAAATGATAAACTCTACTAGTGTTGAATAAACTTAATGAAAAATAATTCTACGTGGTCTTCAATATATATTTTTATGCAAAACTACTTTTTAAAAGACACAATTTGCAAATAGTGAATGATATAATATAATTCCACATTTTATAATATAGATTACATGCTTAGAAATATATTATATAAACATTATTTTACAGGATGATCCGATTCCCCCATTGATAAAATCTACTATAAAAGATGCCTTAATTCAATAAGACTAATGTTAACATTATACAGTTAAATGTTGCGCCGCAACTTAGTAAATAAACGTTCTTATATAATATTTTGTTAGAAGTACAAACACTTGTGTACTTGAGCTTGTACTGTCTACTATCAGCACATAATAATAATATTAATAATTCATAAACGACAGCAGACAAGTCAGGTTTGCTACAGACTAATAATACTATATTCTGACATCTTCGCTCAAGCCTGTTAATCTACTCAAATATTAAATTAAGTTTGTTTAACAAGATTAAATTTTTCACAACCTATTGGTTTTGTGAATATATATGTCAACTATTCATTAGTACATAGTTCACATTAATGATTACTTATTACCTATAAAATAAAATGCAATTTTCTATTTATCTGCTTGCAGCTTGTGTTATTCTCAAAATTCTGTAGCAATATTAATTGTACTTTGATTATCCTCATATCACAAGACTTATAAATGCTAACATAAATATCAGTTAAAAGATTTTTGAGATAAAACGATTTACAAGAATCAGTATAAACTAACGAACTCAGATTCTTTACTTGATAGGATAACAATAATTTGCATTCTAGAACACCGATGATATTAAATCAGTTTAACTTGAAACAGTATCTGCATTAGGATAACAAAAATTTCTTGAAATTAAAACATAATTTATAATCAATAGTCCATTTCAAATAGGACTACAACCAGGACAAAAGTTTGCCAAAAAAGTGAAATACACAATTTGTTCAGACAACTATAACAAAATTTTTGTGTTGTTAAACACAAAATTTAATTTAAGTTGTCTTCTTTATACAAGTTTGATGATTTGTTATAGAATAACCTCTAATGTTTATATAATGATTAATTAAACCTAATAACAATCCGCAACACTTTGGAAAACTCAAATAAAATCTATGTACGACACTATCATTTATACATTTAAAACTAACTTTTTGCTGTAATAAATTGTCCTTTTTTAATTGAATAGAATATTCAGTAAATATAAACATATTAAAAACAGTTTGTGAAACAAAGTTTAAACCACCCATGTCAGACTGTTGTGTTAAGTATGAGATTCTAAAAAACTACCACCACTATTTAAAAACGAAACGCAATTGTCACAAATTAACTTTTTCTTCATCACCTCATGAGTACAACTCATCATCATCATTAGATCTTCAGTCCTAGAACTGGTTAGACGCGTACCATCATTGTTCCCTATTCTGAACTAACCTACAGATTTCCCTGAAATATGCACAGTTTGCATCTATAATTGTCTGATCTAGGTCTACATCTACCTCTTTTTTCCTATCTCTGCTTGTAATATATCCCATACTATTCCCCAAAAACGCCCCAAAACGTATTCTGCCCTTCTATTTCTCTTATCTTTTTCCCCAGATATCCTTGTTCCCATACTATTTCTATAACCTATTTGTTACTTAAATAATATATGTTATTAAATTCTAAACACAGTTTCTACACAGAAATTAATCAATGTTTAAATCATACATGCTGGAACTTTTTAATTTACGTGCTGATGCTGTGAAATTTTTCTTTGCATGTTGATGTGAACGATTGCGTCGAGTACAGAACCAAGGGATACCAATACGACAGACAGATTTTGTAATTGCAGATATAATAAAGGATTTATGCTGTATACAGGTTATCCAAGAAAAATCCACAACTTCAGAGAGAACAATAGGTTTCAATACCAAAGTTACCAGAAATCGTAGTTAGGGTTTCCTCCAACTGACGTACTGCATAAGCAACACTTGCTACTAAATATTCTGAAGGATAAGTAAGTTGCAAGTGTTCTTTGTGGTAAAGCAGCTGTAACAATAAAAGTAATTTTAGATTACGATGCTGATAAATTTAACAGCAAAATATTGTCTAAGATAGCAATAATTTAATGTTGACTATTTAGAATGCTTTTAAAGGAACTCAAAGAGATCTGCCTTCCAAAGAGAACAGTAATCGATTAGTCAAAAAAAAACTCATCCAAGTAAAATAAAAGTGTGCTTATCATTTTTATATTAAAATAAATTTATAATTAAAAATAATGATGAAAGTTAAAACTTATTAGACTTCAACACAAAAGCTGGTAGGAACTAAATTATTTACTTCGGTAAAAGAAATACTGCTAGAGCTATGACTAGAAGCATCAATCTGGAGTTCCGTAATACTTATATTATTAGGTAACAATTGCTAAATGATACTAACCTCGACTCATTAACGAAAACAAGTATGAAGAAACCGAACGACTCATTACTTGAGCAGCAAATTTTACTTTCATAGTATCTCGCATATTAGGTTTGATGTGAGTGTCTCTTAATTTGTGAAGCGATCTAAAGCAAAATGGTGATTCCTGATCTATTGTATATGCTTCTACAATGTCGGAGTATCTCACATTCATTATTTCGCACTTATCACCAATATTTACTTGTAAAAGCACTGAATATTTTCTAAATAAACGTATAAAGCATTTGAACAAATGTGGGACATCAAATATGCTGTAGATTTTGGCACCGTTACATCCTATAAAAGGCCTTTCAATACTAGAATGTAATTGTTTCAACAATTTTACATTATTAGTACCCATATCGCAAATTGTTGCAACTACATCCAAACCAGCAAGTTTTGTGCAGCATCTGTAACTTCTAGAAGTGCAAGCTTTAATTCTGAAGCAGTCATTTGACCATTTGAAAAATAAAAAGCAAGTGGTTGTTTCCAACGACGTTCAATGCCTTGAGCCATAAAAACAAGAGCATGATTGGCAAATTTTGTCATACGGCGCTTTGTTCCTAAGTCTTCTAAACCTCGTATGCAATCCACAGATGGATCAAACTGCAAATGTTCCTGAATAGCCATTTCATCAAATGCTAAGGTACATTTTCTAGCTTCAGGACCACATGTTTTTAGTGCTTCATTTATGTAATAAAAAATGTGTTTATTTATACCAGCTTCAAATGAAATCTTTTCTAATATGGATACAACGGTTTTACATGAAGGTAGAAAAAACAAATCGTCGCAATAAGTTGTAACATTTTGGACTGCGTTTCATCAGAGCCAAAGACATGATCTTTTCGTCCAAAGTCCATCGCCTACCTTTAGGATTTCTCTTGGCACACCGCAATTGCGCGATTATAAAATCCACAGTTTGTGTAGGCAAATCTTTAAATAAATTCTTCACAGAAGAAGAACTGTCAAAATCGTTACATAAACTTTTCAAATTGTGGCCCCTTTGTTTACACAGTCTCTTAACTTTCCTCAAGTGATCTTTAGTTCTGCGAACAATGCCAGTAAGTGTTTTCTCCCTGGGTGTAAGAAGTGGAATATCTTTTGAAAATATGTATTTTCTACGAGACGTAGACAAACCAGACGAAAGAAAGTGCCCTGATGTTGATCTCATATTAACAGTGGTAGATGATTCAGTAATAGGAGTAGAGAGTGAAGGAGTAAAGTCTTGATGAAGTGATGGTGATGCATGATTTGTAGTATCAAAAGACCAAGTTGTCTGTTTATTGTCAATAGCCGATACAAATTGCGATGGAACAGCGCTCTTTAACAAACGATGTGTTTGGAGATTCGCGTAACTTTCTACTTTGAAGTGTTGGCTACAAATAAAAGAGGTGTGCAATGAGTCCCCCTTATAGTGTATGCCTACTGCTTCCTGCCACAATTTAGATCTACAACAAAATTCAACTAGTTTTATATAGCAATTTAAATACAAAAACACTCACTTTTCGAGATTTTGAGGGAAATTATGCATGCCCTTGACTTCTGTGTCAGCATTTCCACACACCAAACAGAAAACTATTATATAAAATTAATCTGTAAAAACATATACATATTTAAAAAATTATAGCATATTTGACAAATTTATATTTAAAAACAAGCAATACTTAGAATGAATAATATTATATGTTTATAGGTGTCTAACCGTTCACCAAAAATTCCAAATTTAATAAAGGGTTACAAACTTTTTAATAATGATGTAAAATCAATGATAATATATACTTACCAATTCAACTATAAAGGTAAAACGTTGTTAGTTCATATAAAATTTTAAATGGTCAAAAAATATAACAATTTACAGTTAAATTTAAACACACTTTTCTAGCGAAAATATTAAGGCACTAAAGAATAGACATACATAAACGAAACAATAACATAAACGAAAAATTAACATAAACATTAAATAAAAACACAAAAACATAATAAACAGCAGGAAAAAGTTTGTTCATAAGCTGGTTTAAACACAGATAGCTGTCAACCTGAAAGTTGCGCGCCTTAAATCATCTAGAAATCTGTAAAATTTCTGATTGCGTTTTGCGCCCTCTCAGTACACTTTACAGATTGATGGATAAAGATAGTATCATCCTTCAATCTATATAATGAAGCGAGATAGATTTTTGTAGCGTCTGGACAAATTTTCCTATTAAGTTAACACTCTGAAGGTTACTCTATGGTATTTATCCACGTAAATGAGCTCGTTTTGAAAATATCTTTTCTGTTATTAATTTCTAACAGGCGTGGTAAAAATAGGGTTACATTTACATTAAAGTTGGGGCGGATTTTAACTTTTAGTGGGTAAAAATTTGACCGTTTGTGTAGAATATTATATTTCCCGAAAGGATGTCCTGAGCTCCATTATTAACTTGACCAATAATTATAAATTTGTTCATGAATAAAACTTTCTAAAAAGGCTTTGTATTTCGCAGTTTTGTGTTAAAATCTTATAGAATTTTTTTAATTTCCAAAAATTTATTCTTACTTATTATTAAACATTCCAAATCCAGCTAGTGCATTAGTAGTTACAACAATTTTTGTAAATTATTATTAGTTCCAATTAAGATAGAGTAGATATTAAACCCCGGTAAAGTGCAAATCATTATTGTTTATGTGTTTGGGTGCTTTTATTAACCTGACTTGATGGCTAAGGAATGCCCTAATATATAAATAGTAATGTTGTATCATTGATTGAAGCATAATTTTTTAATATTGATTAGATTACCTGCTTATAGTAGCTACTCATGTTCTTTTGCTGGTCAAGTAATCACTTTGTAAGATACTGTTTTAAACAAATCTATGTAATTCTGGCTGTCTACCGCGAAATTCATATTACTTAACCCTTTGCTGCTCTTAATGTTGGTTTGGGTTTATTGACTAACTTATAAGGTAGTGATTTTTTTTATTCGTCAGATATAACTTATTTTCAGCAATACAATTCTAGCGCATTTTGAATAAATCAATCAGATTATATAGGGACGTACAGTCAAGTAACTAAAATATCAAAAAAATCATATATTTTCACATATCATATTCAGGGTTTAAGTGCAAAACAGCATATCCCCGCAAAGCAAATATTTCAGGGCAGCAAAAAGCGATCAGGAATGGATTTAGCTGCTTGGGTAACATTTTTTTTAATATAAAACTTGATTCATATCATGGAAAGATATTAATAAACTTTTACTTCAAAACACCTACTTTTGTTTTAACACAGTGGGTTACAACATATTGAAGCTACACTTATTGTGGTATACAACATTTTGAATGTGGTGAAATGAGTAGTGCACTATAGACACGATTTTTATTAAATACTATTTAAAACTACACCAAAGTATTTACTTTTAAAATAATAAAAAAGGATATCGAATAATATCATTAGCAAAATGGAATTTCGTCTTAAAATGTTTTGACTTCAGTTGGAAGGACTTTTATAAGTTCTTGAAGATCATCATATTTTGTCTTACTTATTGGAATCCTATTTTTGTAAAGTGGCGGTATGTTAAAAGGAATTCCAGAGTATTTTGGTCGTATTGGGAGTGGTTCATAATTTTCCTGGTTATAGGAAGTTTTATAATAAATATTCCTCTCTAGTGTGTACTTGAAAACATTTGAGGTTGTTTACTGTTGGGTCGTGCTTTTTTCGCCCAGGACGAATTGACTGATATATAAACCCTTCTTTGGAATCATATTTGATAAAGAAGTCATGATGAAGATACAATATCTCAAATGGTGATGGTTTTTTTCGGGCTTCTTGTATTAGAATTGGATATTAACTGGGAAGGTAGATTCTCATCTTTTCAATTTCCTTAGCACGTGAGCGGAATCTACTTGCATTTGTGTATGACCTTTTTCCAAAATCGTTTGGGAAGCGATCACACCATGTTCGCAACAAAATTAAGAAATGCGTTTCCCATTACGATGTTTCTGTTTTGGTAACCACAACTGCCCGAAAACATTATAATCAGTTTCTTTTATTTAAGACAATATTGTTACAGAGAAGTTATTATGCATGTGGCAAATATTGATGAAACTTCACCTTCTGTTTCGTTCCAACAATAATTGGCACAGTGATGATTGCTAAAATTCATCATCATTGTCTTCAGTCAACTCATACTTCACCTTTACTCTCTTCTGTTTGCTGTTCACATATCAGTATGATGGTTTTGCTTATGAAGTTGTCAAATTCTGTTATTGAAATAATATTGCCAAAATTGTTATCCACACACAATTGGGATGTCATTAAACAGATGTTCGTCAGCAACGGGCATTGAAACGTTGAAAGGTGTAATAATTGAAGATGCACTCGGTGTATGAGATTCCAAAGAATCATTATTTTCTGCCCTACTTTGGGCACAGGCAAAAACCAAAGCCATCATTTTTTTCAGTTCGACTTGTCATTCTGAAAAAAAGCATAATTGAAATAGATAAAGTACCGTTAGTGATCGAGTGCATAAAATAAAAGAATTTTTTATAGCTAAATGATATATCAAATAAGCAAGTTTTATAAAAATTTATGGAGAGACTTTGTAGGACATTAAGCTTCCCTGCCTCTAGATTGTGATTGTAGTTTTATATTGTTTAAATAAAATAATATGCAGCTCTACTTTGTTCGCATATCCCATCCTAAAATTAGCCTTTATAAAGTACAAAATTTGTCGTATTTCACAAATGCAATTTGATTGATCAACATGATGCAAAATACCGTATCACACAAAGCACGAGTTTGTAATATTAATAGATAATGAAATTTAAAATTTATTTAAAGGACATAAAACAAATCTAGAACCCTTAATACATACAACAAACTAAGTGTAACCAAAAGACTACTTACCTAAATTAAAAATAACAGGCAGATCACTACACAATGCAGCATTCTAATGAATAATCCCTGTATGTATGTTGTGGTTTCTTTTATATTTTTCTTAATCTTCTTTGAGAATTAAAACACTCGGAGTTGTTAAAAAAAAGCATTCCAGTCAGTAAGGTATACAACGTCTTGATGATACTGTTACAGAACTCTGTTGAAACGATGTTTTGTTTTCATGGGAAAAGTATATTTTATGCATTGCAGAGGTGTATGATAATTTGATATAGTATGGGATTATGGTTAAGGATATGAATGGCTCTAAAATCGATTTCTTAAAAGTATACAGGGATACGACATTTTGCACTTAAGCCATCGATATTTTGACTTTGCAATGCCGTTAGTATTAAGCAGTGTGTGTGCGTGCGTGTGTATGTTGTCACACACGTTAAAGATCTCTACTTTGCTTGGAACAGCAAGAGTTCAGCAAAATTCTAAATTTTCTAGTAAAAAATACTGCTTCCTGGTCAGTGTAGTAACTTCGGATGGAGCATTGGAATATCAAATGTAAAGTTATCCCTTCGAGAAGTTGTTTCTGAGATAATCGAATTTAAATTTTTTATTGCATACTAACATTTACCATAGCTCCCCTTCGTACTTTATCCAGGCTTATGACTGGTCCAAGAAGCTGGTTCGTGTTTAAAGACTAACAGGCCAAAAACAACAAAATTTTACACCTCAATTAACTAAATTGGCATGAAACAAAACGAATAACACACAAAATCAATTACAAACCAAACAGTAAACTTGTATTAAATTATAAATTGTTCAATAAAACTCTAAGCAAATGTTCAAAATGACTTCCATTTTTAGTACACAAAGATTAATTTTACAAAAAAAATTGGACTGCACCTTTCACATAATCTTTACATCTATCCGTCAAATAACTACTAAATTTTGTATTCATGCCCACAATTCTTTTCAGTGTCTACAGGTCTAGAATGTACCATGTCTTTAAGTGTTTCCCATAAAAGTAGTCCATAGGCATCAAATCCAGTGAATATGATGGCCAAATTGTAGGAGCATTATTTCCTCTAACAATCCATCGATTCTAAAACTTCTCATTAAAATGATTCCTGATGTTTAACCTCAAGTGTGGTGGTGCACTGTCGTGGATGAACTACATAGCTTCTCTAATAGTCATTGGAAGGCCATCAAATAATTTTTGGCAAATTTACTAAATATTCTAGGTAATTTACACCATATAAACAAGGTGGTAAGATGATGAGACCAATAATAAAACTGTCAAACTGTCACACAATATTTTTTAATTCACATTGATAATGCACAACCTTCACTGCATGCAGATTTTTGTCAGCATAAACGAGTTCATTATGTAAATTAGTAATGGCGCTTCTTGTAAAACAGAATTCATCCATAAATAAAATTTTTCTTTGAAAATATGAATCATATTTTTTCTCTGTTCATTAATAAAACAACAGAAGCCTAGTCGTGCTTTGACAGTCGTACTGTATGCTGAATTCAATTGGATCGTTAATCTGTTTGTATACAAACACTAGACAAGACATTGCAACTGCAACATCAATATTAGCTAGACATATAATTGATCCTAGAATGTGTAGTAGGATGTGAAACGAGTGTTTCGATATTTAAAAGCAAGCAAGCACCTAAAATTAGGAAGCAAAAAAAGGCTGGAAATTTCGAATCTTATGTAGATGCTAATTGGACGGGTGATCGTATAAACATAAAATTAAATACAGATTATTGCTTCATATTTAATGGGGCATTGATTGTATGTAGTAGTCGAAAACAAACTTTAGTTTCATAATCTTCGACAGAAGCAGAATTTGTTCCATTCGCTGAGGCGTTACGTGAGCTTATCTGGATCGAATAAGTATTAAACGATTTAGATAAAAAAATTGAGGCTCTAATCAAAATATATGGAATCAACAAAGATTGCATTAAATTACTTAACGAACGAACCTATCACCAACGTGTAAAACATATTGACGTTAAATACAAGATCATACACCACCACATTAACACATAATCATCATTAGCTTTTCAGTCCTGGAACTGATTAGACTCGTACCCTCATTGTTTCCTATTATGAGCTATCATACACATTTCTCTAAAATTTCCACAGTCTACATCTTTCACTATCTGCATGCAATAGTGTGATCTCGATCTACTTCTATCTTCTCTTTTCCTATCTCTGCTTGTAATATATACCGTACTATTCCCCAAAACTGTCTTAGAACGTAACCTGCCTTTTTATTTCTCCATTTTTTTTTGTTTTCCACAGATATTTTTATTCCCCTACTATTTTTATAACCTCTTTTGTTATTAACTTTCTGTCCATGCTATTACATCTGAAACACAACTTTCCAAAGGCTTATATCGTTTTTCTGTCTGTATCTCATACTGCCCCTATTTCATAGACATACTATGCTGTGCTCCACACATATGCTTTCAACAAATTTCTCTATAGCCACTGCAATTTCTTGTTAGATGCAGTTCGGTTCCCCTTCTATTGTTTTAACAAATATATACCCTATTCCCTGATATTCAGTGGTATATGAAGGGGTTAAGCAGCTTGCCACTACCATGATTCCCCAACACATATATTTGCCGAATTAATACTTTTCCAATATATCCTTTTGCACAATCAACATTAGTTGAAAATATTTCAAAATCAACACCTGTAGATGTTTAATAATAATTATCAGATTTAAGTACAATTAGGTTTTCCATCTTGGAACTGGTTGGACGTGTTCCTCCATTGCTTTCTATTCTGGACTAACCTACACATTTCTCTGAAACTACCACAGCCTACATCTTTCACTACTTAGTGCAATAGTCTAACCTAGGTTTACCTTTACCTCTTTTTTTTCCTATTTCTGCTTCTGATATATTCCGCACTATTCCCTCATGCCTTAGTATGAGGCCTATCATCTTATCTTTCCTATTTTTTACTGTTTTCCACATATTTCTTTCTTAGCCTACTATTTCTAGTACCTCTCTGTTCTTAACTTTGTCTGTCCATGATATTTTCATCATACGTCTAGCAACTCATTTCAAAGGCTTCTATTTTATTCCTGTCCACTTCTACTGTCCAGCCTTCACACCCGTATAGTGCTTTGCTCCACACGTATGTTCTAAATAATATTTCCATTGTTTCTGTTTTTGTCTTTGAACATAGTAGTTGCTTTTTCGTATTAAATGTAGTACAACAATCTTTGTTTTATATCTTTTGCGCCTTTCCCATCTTGCATTATTTGGCTTAGGAAGCAGAAATCCTTAATCTCTTGCAAGTTCTCGTTACCTATTTGTATTCTTGTTTTTGATTTATTTTCCCCTCCTTTGCATACTAGAACTTTAGCTTTATTTTTGTTAATTTTCATACCGTATCTCTCTGTTAGAACTCTTCATTACTAGATGCTAATACAGCTGTATCATCTGCAAACTTAAGCATATCGATCTTTTGCTCCTGCATAATAATTCCAAATGTCTACCTGCATTTGACAGTATTCATTACCTTTTCTATGTACAAGTTAAAAATTATACAGGGACAGGGCACATCCCTGTCTCACTACTTTCCTAATATCTACTTCTCTACGTTCCTGCTCTAATTTCATTACCACTATTTCCTCTTTGTATAAGCAATGTACTTTCTGTCTATCCCTAAAACTAATTCGAATTTTTTGAGTATTTTGCACATTTTTTTCCATTTTACATTGTCAAATGCTTTTTCCAGATCTGCAAACCCTATATACACGCTTTCTCATTTTTCTATTGTTTTTTCCATTATCACCCTCGGAGCTAAAATAGCCTCCCATGTTCCCCAGTTTCGCCTAAACCCAAATTGATCTTCTCCTATTATTTCTTCAGCATGTTTTCCATTGGTCTTTATACAATTCTAGTTAATATATTGTTACATGCCATTTGGCACTTAAACATTGTTTTTAGTTTAATTTTGATGTGCGGAAGTTTCGCGCCATAAATTAAAAAAACTAGGCGCGTATTTCCGTTACGTCACAGTGCGTTTGCGCCAGATCGCGCGACGCGAGGGGAGTAGGAAAAAAGTGGGGACAAGTGTTTCCGTGACTCTATGTAACGTGGCTTTTTTGCCAGAACCTTCGAGTGGAGTGGACGTTCTTCGGTAACGTATCGTTAGCTTTATCTATGTAGATTCTCTTGCCTAAGTGTCTTTGTTGTCGCCCTTTACCATGCTTCCTGTCCATTCCCTACATAGGTAGGTAAGAATTTGCTGCCGTTGGCGAACCGTACTGCACGACCCTGGATGAACGAACCAACTTTAACTACCTAAAAAGGGCACTCCGTAGCCCTGATGGACTTTAATAGAGGCCAACTTTAGCTCAACCCCGCAGGACGTTCGGATTTCTGATGTAAGTAGTCCATTGTTTAATTTGTTCGCTGATCTGAACTATTGTTTTAAATTTATATTTCCGATTATTGCGTAATAAATTTGTACATTGCTGACGTCATTGACAGATGGGCGCGCAAAATCTGTACAAAGGTTAGCGTACCAACCGCCAGTGGCGTCGCTCGCTTTTTTATATCGCGCTTGCGCGATGCATTTATCGACTTTTTAACTGTAGATTATCGACGTTTATAAATGTAAGAATTCACGTTTTAAACTGTAAGAATTTGGGTTTAAAGCGTAAGAATTTTTGACACGTGTGCTGTCAAACTTATTGTTCGAAAATTTTCACATCTATCCGAGCCTTTCTTTTTTGGTGTAGCGATTATGATGTTACGTTTGAAATCTTTGGGTATCTGGCCTGTCTCATACATATAGCTTACAAGTTGGAAGAGATGCTCTGTTACTGCTTGTCCAGCGGCTTTTAGAGCTTCTGCTTGCACCTTATCTGTATCCGGCGCCTTTCCATTTTTCAGACCCTTTAATGCTAATTCAAACTCCTCTCTAAGTATAGGATATCCCAAGTCATCATTTTCAATGTCTGATTCCTGTTCTAATGCTGTTAGTTCCTCTGCTGCATATAAATTCCCTATATATTCTTGCCATCTACCCACTTTATCTACGTTTTCTATAATGACGTTTGCTTGTGCGTCAATTATGTTTTTGCTATACGATTTTATATCACTAAAATTCATTCTAATTAATTTGTATGCTTCGTCTGTCTTTCCTTTTTCCATCTTAGTTTGTACCTCTTTGCACTTTTCATCAATCCATTGTTCTTTAGCTTTCCTGCATTTTCGAATAATTTCCCATTTTATGGCTTTGTATCTGTTTTCCTGTTTCGTCTCATCTATTTTTGTATTTTGTTACGTGTCAAAGTGGCACTAAACATTTTCTTAGTTTAATTTTTATGTGCGGAAGTTTCGCGCCACAAATTCAAAAGACTTGGCGTATATTTCCGTCACGTCAGAGTGCGTTTGCGCCAGATCGCGCGACGCGAGTGGCGGAGAAAAAGTGAGAAAAGTGTTTCCGTGAGACTCTGTAACATGGCCGTTTGCCTTTGAACATAGAGAAGGGCGGTCGTGTCTGGTATCGTATCTTCATTTTTATTATGTAGATTTCCTTTTGCTTATCTTTGTTTGACCTTACCTGATTAACCTATTCCTTATCGTTCCGCTACATATAGGAATCTGATACGACCTTGGAGCAGTCCCACGGCCCTAGAACGAGCCGGATGTTCATGCTCCGCTAACAGCACCGGAGCAGTCACCATCTTTAACTATCTTAAAGGGGGCTCCAGCCATTTGGAAGGCGTACCCTCCGTTAATTGCCTTAAAGGGGCCATCAGTAGCCCTAATGGACGTCAACAGAAGCCAACTTTAACTCAGGGACATATTCATGTGCGTATTTCGCTGTTATAAACTATTGTTTCAAAATTGGCTTATTTTCCGTCAATGGCGTATTTAATTTGTATATTGGTGACGTCATTGACAGATGGGCGCGCCAAAATCTGTACAAAGGTTAGCGTTACCAACTGCCCGTGGCGACGCTTATTCCGCGTTTGCGCGATGTAATTATGAACTTTTAAATTGTAAGAATTTTGGTCTTTCTTCTATTAAATTTACGATATCCTTTGTTATCCATGGTTTCTTATTTTCTTTTTGTGTATACCCCAGAATATCTCTGGTCGCCTTGTCAAAGCTAGATTTAATGTTATTCCATTCTGTTTCTACTTTCTTAGTATCAGAAATTTTTCCGATATCTTTCAGCAATTGATTTGACTTTTTTTTCTAATCTTTTGTGGATATCTTTATCTTTTAATTTTTCAAAACCAAAGTGCCTTTTTCCATACCTTTTTTTCAAATTTTTAAATTTAAGAGCGGCCATCATAATTACGATATTGTGGTCAGTGTTTATATAAAAAATAAAAAAAAATCAAAAATTTATTTATTGGTATATCCAAAAGGTAAGGAATTCAGCAAAGCTGATTTTAAATTCCTCCTAGAAATTATGAAATATAACAATTATAAATAAATTATATAAGTAATAGGTAAACACAATGTGCATATGCCAAACTAAGTCAAAATTATAAACTAAGTTAAAATGATAAATAGAAGAAAGGATTCCAACGTTTCCTAGATTGCTCATATAGTAAGACATCATATAGCTTCTTGTGAAATTTGTCTTTTGAGGTTTCATAAACGATTATTTTATATTTGTTATACAATTGTGTAGCCATGTAAGCAAAACAACTCTCATATTTAGCAGTTTTATGCTGCATGATACTGAGATCATTGTTATTTCTTAGATTTCGCAGGTGCATACTAGCTCTTGGTTTCATTATCTCATACAGATAAAGTGGGGTACGGGAGGTGATAATAGCATATATGAAGGTAGCTAACAATAAGGTTGCTCGTCGGTCGAATTTAAGCTAGCAGTGCAAGTTATAGAACGGTGTGATATGCTGTCTATAAGATACGCTATATGCAAATCTGAAGCATGTATTATGTAAGACTTGTATTCTACGTTTCATTCGTGCATTTAGATAGCTGTAGTATACTACGTTGCAGTAGTCCAGATGGCACAGAATTAGACTATTACATATTCTCCACTTTACTTTGGAGTTTAGAAATTGTTTATATCTGTATAAGGTGCACAATTTATAGTAACAAAGTCCGATTTTTTTATTGACATGACTTTTAAAGTTTAATTGCTTTTCCAATGATACTCTAAAATATTTAACGGCACTTCTAATATTGATTGTTGCACCATTCATAGTAAGACTATCTGAGTTTCTTCTACTCTTGCACGATTTTCTTGAGAACAGATACATAGTGCTTCCGTTTTGGAAACGTTGAGAAGTAGTCCATTACGTTGGACCCATCTACTAACAGCAGCTAGCTTTTCATTTAATAGATTAATTGAAGAATTTACGGTTAGAGTATTACACGATATATATATATATATATATATATATATATATATATATATATATATATATATAATAGTACATCGTCTGCATACAAGTGGTATCTACAAGTTGGCATTAAGACCTGCGGTAAATCTGCTGTGTAAAGCACAAATAACAAAGGTCCAAGGTTACTTCCTTGAGGAACACCTTAAGTTACATGTAGCGATTGTGAGGTTTTAGTATTTAGTATGACATTCTGATATCTGCCATCTAAATAGCTAGTGAACCATTGTAGAGTAGTTTTATCAAATCCAAAGTAGTGCAGTTTCGCAATTAGTAGATCATGCACGATAATGTCAAATGCTTTACTGAAATCTATAAATGCGAGATATGTAACCTCTGATTTGTCTGCTGAATGTGATAGATCATTTAACACCTTGGTCAATGCAGTAGCTGTGCTGTGCCCACTTCTAAATCCAGACTGGAGTTCAGGTAGGATGCCACATCTGTTAATATGTTCCAACGTTTGTGTATATACTATATACTCAATGACTTTTGACACCACAAGGCAGTATACTAATAGGCCGTAAATCGGAAGGTGAGCAAGATAGTGTGTTTTTCCCAATAGGTACAACGACAGATCGTTTCCAAATATTTGGAAATATGCCCTCTTGCAGTGATACATTCACCAGGTATGTAATTATTTCAATACAATAAGACATTATTAGTAATAACATTTTAAGATTGATACTGTCAACACCACAGGCAATGGATTTTATGCGTTTTATGGATGCTTTAACTACATCCATCATCATTTACAGTTGCGAAACGAGTAAACTTATTTATGCTGGGTAGACAATTATGCATATACTGATTGATCTCAGCTTTTTCTACCTTTTGATGTGATATGGAATTAACAAAATAATCATTTATAACATCAGGATTATTAATTTCTGGTGATATCTGCCATTTCGACAGGACCTGCACCTTGCCGAAGTTCTAAATTACTAGAACAGGTGAAATGGCTTGCGCGTTCTAATGAGCTAAAGAGCCAAACTACAGGTCCAACCAAAGTAGTAAGACAGGTCCCCGAAAGAGGGCAGCGGCTCTTTCGGTACTTAGATTGGCAGAGACCATAGGGGTCGGTATGGCAGTCTAAGACACACTACCGCGACGTGGAAGGCAACGGGAAACCACCACATTATCTCCCAAGTACACAGCGTACTTAAATTGTTACAAACATGATGGCATTCTCTGGGGTAAAAGATTCCGGAGTTAAAATAGTCCCCCCATTCGGATCTCCGGGAGGGGACTACTTCGGAGGATGCGATCGGAAAGTTAAAAATAAGGGTCGGGAACATTCTGCGAGTCGGAGCGTGGAATGTTAGAAGTATGAAGCAAGTAGGTAAGCTAGAGAACCTAAAAATCGAAATGAATAGGTTATCACTAGACATAGTAGGGATTAGCGAAGTTCGGTGGCCAGAGGCGGGGGATTTTTGGTGTGGAGACTTTAGGGTAATTCATACAGGAGCAGAGGAAGGAAATTTGGGTGTGGGGATAGTTATACGGAAAAAGATAGGATACTGTGTAGAAAATTACTTACAAAAGAACAAAAGACTACTCATGGTTAGATTAAAATCTAAACCGGTAAACACAGTAATAATACAAGTATACATGCCCACCTCTAGCTGCAGTGACGAAGAGGTAGAAACAATCTACAAAGATATCGAAGACATATTAAGATACGTAAAAGGACATGAAAATTTAATAATTACGGGGGATTTTAATGCCGTGGTAGGTGAGGGTAGGGAAGGAGCGGTAGTAGGTTTATTTGGTCTAGGCACAAGAAACGACAGGGGAAATAGGCTGGTAGAATTTTGCGACAAGAACAATTTAATCATCACAAACAAAGATATCAAATAGATTACATTCTTGTTAGACAACGGTTTAGGAATCAAGTAAAAAACTGTAGAAGCTACCCAGAAGCGGATATAGATACTGACCACAACATCGTAATTATAAAGGCTGCACTTAAATTTAAGAAGGTGAAAAAAAGAAACGGAAAAAGGCAATTGGACTTAGAGAAACTAAAAGATAAAGATATTCAAGAAAGATTCGAAAAAAAGTCAAATGAATTGCTCAAAGATATCGGAAAAATATCTGATACTAAGGAAGTAGAAACAGAATGGAATAATATTAAATCCAGCTTAGACATGGCGGCCAGAGATATTCTGGGGTATACACAAAAAGAAAATAAGAAACCATGGATAACAAAGGATATCCTGAATTTAATTGAAGAAAGACGAAAATACAAAAATAAATCAGACGAAACAGGAAAACAGAGATACAAAGCTATAAAATGGGAAATTATTCGAAAATGCAGGAAAGCTAAAGAACAATGGATTGATGAAAAGTGCAAAGAGGTACAAACTAAGATGGAAATAGGAAAGACAGACGAAGCATACAAATTAATTAGAATGAATTTTAGGGACATAAAACCGTATAGCAAAAATTTAAAGGACGCACAAGGAAAGGTCATCATAGAAAACGTAGAGAAAGTGTGTAGACGGCAAGAATATATAGGGAATTTATATGCAGGAGAGGAACTAACTGCATTAGAACAGGAATCAGACATTGAAAATGATGACTTGGGATATCCTATACTTAGAGAGGAGTTTGAATTAGCATTAAAGAGTCTGAAAAATGGTAAGGCGCCGGATACAGATAAGGTGCAAGCAGAAACTCTAAAAGCCGCTGGACAAGCAGTAACAGAACGTCTCTTCCAACTTGTAAGCTATATGTATGAGACAGGCGAGATACCCAAAGATTTCAAACGTAGCATCATAGTAACTATACCAAAAAAGAAAGGTGCGGATAGATGTGAAAATTTTCAAACAATAAGTTTGACAGCACACGTGTCAAAAATATTAACTAGAATTGTGCAAAGACGAGCTGAAGAAATACTAGGAGAAGACCAATTTGGGTTTAGGCGAAACAGGGGAACACGAGAGGCTATTTTAGCTCTGAGAGTGATAATGGAGAAAACAATAGAAAAAGAGGAAAGCGTGTATATAGGGTTTGTAGATCTGGAAAAAGCATTCGACAATGTAAAATGGAAAAAAATGTTTGAAATACTCAAAAAGATTGGAATGAGCTATAGGGATAGACGAATAGTACATAGCTTATACAAAGAGCAAACAGCAGTAATAGAATTAGAGCAGGAATGTAGAGAAGTAAACATTAGGAAAGGGGTGAGACAGGGATGTGCCCTATCCCCATTGATTTTTAACTTGTACATAGAAGACGCAATGAATACTGTCAAATGCAGGAAGACATTTGGAATTACTCTGCAGGGACAAAAAATTGATATGCTTAGATTTGCAGATGAAATAGCGGTATTAGCGGCTAGTAAGGAAGAGTTAGAAGCTGCTCTTAATGAAATGGAAACGGTTCTAACAGAAAGATACGGTATGAAAATTAACAAAACTAAAACTAAAGTTCTAGTATGCAAAGGTGGGGAAAATAAATCAAAAACAAGAATACAAGTGTGTAACACGAACTTACAAGAGGTTAAGGATTTCTGCTACCTAGGAAGCCAAATAACGCAAGATGGGAAAAGCACAAAAGATATAAAACAAAGATTAGCACAAGGTCTTGCTACATTTAACAAGCAAAAGCAACTACTGTGCTCAAAGACCACAAACATAGAAACAAGGAAAAGATTGCTTAAAACATATGTGTGGAGCACAGCACTGTACGGCTGTGAAGCCTGGACAGTAGGAGAAGCGGACAAGAAAAAGGTAGAAGCCTTTGAAATGTGGTGCTACAGACGTATGATGAAGATATCATGGACAGAAAAAGTTAAGAACGAAGAGATACTAAAAATGGTAGGGGAAGAAAGAAATATGTGGAAAACGGTAAAAAAATAGGAGAGATAAGATGATAGGCCACATACTACGGCATGAGGGAATAGTGCGGAATATATTAGAAGCAGAGATAGGAAAAAAGAGAAAAAGAGGCAGACCTAGGTTAGACTACTGCACACAGATAGTAAAAGATGTAGGCTGTAGGGGTTTCAGGGAGATGTGTAGGCTAGCCCAGAATAGAAATGAATGGAGGTACGCATCCAACCAATCCCAAGATGGATAAACTAATGACGAAAAAATAACTGTGATGAGTATTATAAGTAACTACAAGAATTGGCTGAGCAATATTCTCGAATAATGTTAAGTGTGTGAAAGGATTTACTGGAAAACCATTACTTTGGCAAATGTCTAAGTGTTGGTGGATCTTGGTAGCCACAGGTTGCTTAACCCCCTTTACTGAATCTTGCTGAAATAGGGCATAAAATTAGAAAACAATAGAAGGGGAACGAACTGTATACACATGCTGTGTGAGAATTTCAGGGAACTATGTAGGCTAGCTCAGAATATAAATAAGAGCAGGCACGTGTCCAACCAGTTTTGAGACGGAAAACTTAATGACGAAAAAATAAGCGCAGATAAATCTGATGATTAGTATAAACAACTAGTTGTTGGTTCGAAATATCTGCAACTAATGAGGACTGTGCGAAAAGATATATTGGAAAATATATTAAATCAGTAAATGGTTAAGTGTTGGGGGAACTTGGCAGCCACAGGCTGCTTACCTCCTTTCACAATCACTGAATGTCGGAGAAATAGGGTATATAATTGTAAAACAATAGAAGGTGACTGAACTGCATCTAACAAGAAAGAACAGCGCTTATGAGAAAAGACAACAAACATAAAACAAGAAGAAAATTGTTGAAAGCATAT
The DNA here is from genome assembly GCA_036346225.1 of Platerodrilus igneus. Lineage (NCBI taxonomy): Eukaryota > Metazoa > Arthropoda > Insecta > Coleoptera > Lycidae > Platerodrilus > Platerodrilus igneus. The sequence continues at coordinate 574,871 of JARFIW010001320.1, forward strand.
GTGTGGAGCACAGCACAGTATGCCTATGAAATACGGGCAGTCTGAAACGCAGACAGAAAAACGGTAGCAGCCTTTTGAAATGCTGTGCTTCAGATGTATGAGGACGATAGCATGGACAGACAAAGATAATAACAAATAGGTTATAGAAATAGTAAGGGAACAAGGATATCTGGGGAAAAAGATAAGAGAAATAGAAGGGCAGAATACGTTCTAAGGCATTTTTGGGGAATAGTATGGGATATATTACAAGCAGAGATAGGAAAAAAGAAGTAGATGTAGAACTAGATCAGATAGTTATAGATGCAGACTGTGCAAATTTCAGGGAAATATGTAGGTTAGTTCAGAATAGGAAACAATGATGGTACGCGTCTAACCAGTTCCAGGACTGAAAACCTAATGATGATGATGATATCTGGTGTTTCAATGTAGAATTAATTTTGCATCTATCGAATGCCTTCCAAAGTTTTTTTGGAGCATTGATGTTGTGTCTGCATTGATGTTCAAGGTAAGCTTTTTTCCCATTTTTGATGGCCTGGTCAAAATAATTCCTCAAAGTCTTATAATAGTTATATTTTGCCTCAATCCTTTCTTTTCTGTATCTGTTCTAAGGCACATCACGTAGTTTTATTATTAGTCAAATTGTTGAAGTAATATATGGTAGAGTATTCTTTTTAATATTAACAGTATGCATCGGTGCATGTACATCATATAAGTTGATGATAGTTTCGTTAAACAAGTTGACCTTGCTGTTAGGTTCAGGTACAGTTTTGATGAATTGCCAGTATATGTGATGTACATCATACTCAAATTCGTTAATATCAAAAAGGTTAAAATCCCGATAAGTAATTGTTCTGTTTTGGAACTTTGGTAACGCTATGCTTAATTCACAGACAACCACTCTATGATCAGTTAGGTTATTTGAGTCAATAGTTTCACAATATGTAGTAGTGATACTTTTGGTTGTACACAAAATTTCGATAAGTGTAGAAGATGTAGCTGTAACTCGTGTAGGCTCTTTTACATGTTGCAGAAGATTAAAAGCATTGAACAATGAAATTATCTTGTTTTTATTAGTGCTATTTTGTAGGAAAACAATATTTACATCACCCTTGGGTATTATATTTTCACATATGATACTCACTTGAGAAAGTGCAGATTCAAGTTCATCTATTGAGGAGATAGTGGTATTTGGTGGCCTGTATATAATTCCAGTGGCAACATGCATTTTACTCATTTTAATTTGTATCCTTAATTGCTTCTGGATAGCTTCTACAGTCTTTTACTTGATTCCTAAACCGTTGTCTAACAAGAATGTAGTCTATTTGATATCTTCCTATGTCTCCTGGTATCTTCCACCTATATCATCTTCTAGCATGATGTTGAAATAATGTGTTTGTGATGATTAAATTGTTCTTGTCGCAAAATTCTACCAGCCTATTTCCACTGTCGTTTCTTGTGCCTAAACCAAATAAACCTACTACCGCTCCTTCCCTACCCTCACCAACCACGGCATTAAAGTCCCCCGTAACTATTAAATTTTCATGTCCTTTTACGTATCTTAGTATATCTTCGATATCTTTGTAGATGGCTTCTACCTCTTCGTCAATATAGCTAGAGGTGGGCATGTATACTTGTATTATTACTGTGTTTACCTGTTTAGATTCTAATCTAACCATGAGTACTCTTTCGTTCTTTTGTAAATAATTTTCTACACAGTATCCTATCTTTTTCCGCATAACAATCCCCACTCCCAAATTTCCTTCCTATGCTCCTGTATGAATTATCCTGAAGTCTCCACTCCAAAAATCCCCCGCCTCTGGCCACTGGACTTCGATGATCCCTACTATGTCTAGTGATAACCTATTCATTTCGATTTTTAGGTTCTCTAGCTTATCTATTTGCTTCATACTTCTAACATTCTACGCTCCGACTCGCAGAATGTTCCCGACCCTTATTTTTAACTTTCCGATCGCATCCTCTGAAGTAGTCCCCTCCCGGAGATCCGAATGGGGGACTATTTTAACTCCGCAATCTTTTACCCCAGAGAATGCCATCATGTTTGTTACAATTTAAGTACGCTGTGTACTTGGAGGTAATGCGGTGGTTTCCGTTGCCTTCCACATCACGGTAGTGTGTCTTAGACTGCCATACCGACCCCTATGGTCTCTGCCAATCTAAGTACCGAAAGAGCCGCTGCCCTCTTTCGGGGACCTGTCTTAGTCTGGTTCTTCACTAACAACCCTACTACTTTGGTTGGACCTGTAGTTTGGCTCTTTAGCTCATTAGAACACGCAAGCCATTTCACCTGTTCTAGTAATCTAGAACTTCGGCAAGGTGCAGGTCCATTCGAAATGGGAATTATGTATAATACGGAATAAATTGTTCTTTAATTTTTAAATGGCCTTTTTTTAATAATGGCCATATATAAATAAAATGAGATACAGAAGCATGGGAACTAAATTACGCGCATATTCAGTAGCGCACAGAGGCGCTGCATTATCATGGAACTATATTTATTTAGTTTTCGTATGTCTTTCACTTATATATGAAGAAGTTTAAACAACCTAACCTCTCTCTTCTATTTGTTTTGTTTGGGGAAGCCCTTCACCATCTTGAAGCTAATTCAAATGGTATTGTTGTTTATTACAAAATTCAAAGAATTGATGTTACAGGTATTCCATTTTTTGTCAGTGTTTAAAATACTAATTATATTACGGTTTTAGCATAGTTCTTCTTACAGTTTTAGTTGCTTTGTTCAGTAGCATTATTACTGGCAATTTATTAAATTATGATTGACTTAACAGGTACGGAATTTTTTATATCAGCGTTTAAAATTATTAATTAAATATTCTTGTAGTATACATCAGTGTAATAGTTTCCATTTAATAGAGGAAATTGATTTACCATTATGTTCCCAAAGGTTAAGTAAATGCATATTATACCAATATGACTGATAACAAGTACAGAAACAAAAGAACAACTAGGCGTGTTTATCATATGCTCGTGAACTCTTACAATACGTGTTCTACAAGTGAAAAATATTTTTGCAGGAATATTATTAGTTTGATCTCAATATGCAGGGAAGTGAACGTAATCTAAGATCTGCTGCTTCAGACAGTGATGAAAAAGATTATGCTGTTGTACTACGCATTGTTGAAACTGTTTCACCTTCACCTACATTTATCGAAGATATTTGTAACAAAATAACTAAACGAATTTCTGATAAAATTGAAGACATGTTTAAAACTTTCGCTAATACAATTCAAAACTCGCAGTTAGAACTTTGTGTTGCACAAAAGGTTATCAGCATTCAAGAAGACAAATTTGACAACTTTGAGCAATGTACAAGAGGTAATAGTTTGCGTATTTACAACCTGCCAGAATCTCCGGATGAAAATCTGATACAATACTTGTAAATATGTTTCAGGAAAAATTAGGCGTTGTTGTATCCACGTGTTCCATTGATAGAAGTCATCGAATATTTCAAAAAGTCGAAGGTAAACCTAAGCCGATTATTATAAGATTTAATTCTTATAACATACAAAATGTTGTTTACAAACAAAGATTCAAGTAAAAGGATGTGGCATAATTATTAAAGAATTTGAATGTACACAAAAATTTTAATTATCATAGTACTTGGATTAATTATGGTACTATTTTTCTTAAAGTTAATAATAAAAATCACAAATTAAACAATATAGCTGATTTCATTAACTTAACTAAAAATAATATAATTATTAATATTGTTGTTGATGATATCTTTTTAAATTAAATAAAAGTAACTTAAAACTAAATTTATATTCTAATATCATTCATAACAGTATAACCGATCATTACTCTACGTCATTACATATGGTACCAGAACCATCTGAATTTGAACATGCTAATAATATTTTCAAACCTCGTATTCACACAAAGTTTTATACTCAAATATAAATCGATCGATTGAAATGACTATTTCAATAATATTACTGATACTAATGAGGTGACAAATAAACTTAACTCTTTCGAAAGATTAGTTGAGATTAATACTGTTAAAATTATATTACCATCAGTTCCTAAAAAATCAAACCATGGGTTACAAACTGTCTTCTCAAATCAATTCGAATACGTAATAAATTAAAACATGCTACATCAAAAAATCCGAACACTTAAAACATTAAAACTTACAAACAATATAGAAATCAACTAACTTCATTAATACGTATTACTAAGGATACTTATTACCAAAATAAGCTTAATTATGTGTGTGGCGACATCAGAAAGACATGACGTATTATTAAAGACGCTACAGGTGATATATCTACCAAGCAAAATATATCAGTATTGAATACTGAAACTGATGGTGTAGTTACTAATACAGAAATTATAGCTTCTTTGTTTAATAAGCATTTTAATTCTGTTGGAAAGAACTTCAATAAATTAAAAAATACTTGCAAGAATGCTAATTCTAATAAAAATTCAGTATATTATTAATTAACTAAAACATCAGTCATTTACGATGTCTAGTATTTTAAATTCCAATTTAGTTAAACAAACAAAAAATCTAATTTTTGTGTTTTTGAATATAAAATTTAATATGTGTTTAAGTTCTAGTGTTTTTCTTACAATCTTCAAAAATTTGTTTGTAATCCCACTATACAAAAATGGTGATAAAACTATTATCAACAACTATTATTCGATTTCTATAACTTCCGTTTTCGGTAGAATTCTCGAAAAATACATTAAAATCCTCCTTTCATCTTTCTTCCAAAAATGTAACATTTTGACTAAGCAACAATTTCGCTTCAGAAAAAAATCATCCATGGAACGTGCTTTATATGAAGTAACCAATGCGATCTACTCAAAAATGGAAAATAGTTCCAAGCAAGTAGCGGTTTTCCTTGATTTGTGTAAAGCATTTGATAGTTTCTCACAGCAAATTATTGCAGAAACTACATAACATAGGTATAAGGCGAACTGCATATCTACTTTTGGAGGACTGCCTTAAAGAAAAATGTCAACCTGTTTTTGTTTTACGGTAAACTGAGTAATTCTTTGACTAGAGCTTGGCGTTCTGCAAGGAATTGTATTAGGTCTGCTTTTATTTCTTGTATACATTAATGATCTAGCTTCCCGCGACACCGGTTTTGAAAATAAGTGTTTAGGTAAATTTTAAAGTGTCACTATTTTGAATTTCCCGCTATTAGCTCTTGTTTTCATCAGTAGTCCCTAGCGGCGCTGCCGGTTTTAGCTGTCATTGTTTTTCAAACTCTCACATTGGAAATTGGATTGGTGACTCTCCTACTGTATGTTCTCTATGATAGTAACTCTCATAACCAAAGGTGGATAGTAAACTTAAATATCAGTTACCTAGATAACTATTAGTTAAACCATCGGTTAAACTCTACAACGAAGTGTTGCAGAATAAGTCCTAAATGTACAATATGTATTTCATACCAAAATCATAGAATAATAACACCCCTAAAAGAAGTGACACTCTTAAAAAATCCTTTGTTTTTCATGTACCAAAAATACATGACCTTCAGCCATTATTCTGTAGGTTTAGAAATGCAGAGGGAAATTTAAAAAAGTTGGGTTAGAAATCGATTTAAAATTTAAATAGAGTAGTATTGTGTGCATAACTGTATACTTTATGCTCTAGTATTATGAAGTTAGTAGGAATGTTTGAATGAAATTCAACAAGTGCATTGCATTGCCAGAGTGATTATTTTTAGTCTCCTACAAAAGGTCAGACATTTGTAAGAGTAACTTTGAAAATAATATATTGAAGTACCAATAACCATTTACAATTATAATACAATCACACCAATGCATTAACATTACCGAATCAATTTATTGAAAAGAAAATTTTATTTAACAGATTACAAATTAGAACATGCACAATAAATTAAACAATAAAATAAATGTGTGCACAATCAGAGAAGTTGAGGTCGTACACCCTAACGACAAGAATCACTTGCACACATTGGCTAAAAAATCAGTAGATTCTAATATCAAAATATGCTGTAGATATCCCAGCAAACACAAATATGTAATAATTACATAATAAAAATATAATCGCAAAAATGTTGTACATATACAGTGTGTCTACTTAAGTTGGCGGCATATGGAAAACTTTTTTATTTTTAGGTTTAGGAAAATAAGTTACTCTTTATAAAAAGTTCTGCTTGATATGAAACCTAAAATAAAACCTTAAAATTTCAAAATTTATTAGTCATATACGAAGTTTATCAATAGATGTGAATTTGGTGCAAAAGTACGTTTTTTGACAATTTCGAAAATTGTTATTATGAAATGTTCAAAATCAAAAACCAGGTTCAAATATGCAAAAATTAATCGATCATATAAATTTTTTTCAAACTTTTCTAAAATAAAAATTTATTTAAGCTAAGATGCACTGGGAAGAACTGTCCATGAAATATAATTTCTCAGCATTTCGAAAGACTTTTTTTTAATAACAATAGTTCAATAATAATGCAATAGTTTTTGTTACACATACGGATCTTATTATTCCGTCCCTCAAGTAACTACCGCTTCAACATATCCGCCTTCTCTGTTAATACAGGTAATCGTTCGATCTCAAAACCATGTCAACACTATTCTAATCATAGTCGGTGTTATACTCTGAACGGTTTCTTTAATGGTTCGTTCTAAATGGACATCATCTGTGAATGGCCCTTGGAGATACAACTTCTCTTTCAAGTAGCCCCACAAGAAAAAGTCGAGTGGGGTCAAATCTGGAGAGCGAGGTGGTCAACGAATTTCCGAAAACCGATGCACAACTCTTCCATTAAAACAATTTTCAAGGTATTGTCTTACAAATAACCTGCTATGGCATGGGGCACCATCCTGCTGAAACCATATCTGTTGACGTTCAAGTAAGGGCAGATCATCAAGAAAATCATATAGTTCTTTTTGTAGAAAGAGTCTGCATTCAAGGATTCTCGAATAAAGAAAGGTCCAATTATTTCATTTTTAAAAATTCCACACTACACATTAGTTTTGAAAGCATACTGGTTGCGAGTTTTGATTGTAACATGTGGATTAGTCTCACTCCACCAACAGCAGTTTTGTAAAGAAACTGTTCCATTTGATGAAAATGTTGCTTCATCCGAAAAAAGACTATGTCTTGCCATAAATGGATTATCTTCCAACTTTTTTTGGATATCACAACAGAATTCGAAGTGTCTATCATGATCTCCCGACCTTAACGTATGAATAAATTGCGGCTTGTACGGGTGCAATTTGTTCTTTTTCAAAATTTTTAAAACCGTGTCTTTACTTACAGTATTTGGCATCAAAGATGCCCTTTTTTGCAAAGAATGTTTTGGATGTTCAATTGTTGAGAGCATTACTTCAAGCTCCATTTTATCATTAGTAACCAGTTTTTGACGTTTGTTGGTATATCTATTTTTTACATCTCCAGGATTCTTAAATTTCATTAAATAGTTTTCTTACTGTTTCATTGTGAACCCTTTTTTCTGGATGCCGGTTTTTGAAAATGCCGGCAGCTTCACTAAATGCTTTATAATTTTCACCCACAATTAACACAATTTCAATTTTTTCTTCCAAACTCAATGTTGCTGGCATTTACAAACTGAAGTCTTGAAGTTTACTGTCAAACAATTTTAGTCAGTGTATCCTAGATTAAATGTATTAGAGAAAAGATTGAAAAAGTAAGAAAAAGTTTTTTACGATAGTATAATTGCATATTTTACCGTAGTTTTTAATTCTAAATAACTTTTTGTAATAACAATTTTCAAAATTCTCAAAAATAAAGGTACTTTACTCTTGTACCAAATTCATATTGATTGATAAATCTCGTATACGACTGATAAATTTAGCTTTTTGAATGTTTTATTTTAGGTTTCATACCAAGCAGAACTTTTTATAAAGAGTAACTTTTTTCCTAAAACTAAAAATAAAAAAGCTTTCCATATGCTGCCAACTTAAGTAGACACGTATATAAATACTAAGTTTTACAAATGATATTATAGATAATCTACATCTAAATGTCAGCTATATTGACTATGTATACTTGTATAAGATAGCTAAATAAATGTATATATAGATTTTATATAATTTAATATATGCTACCTACATAATTACTATGTCGTATGGATATATAGCATTACATAGTATTAATGAAAACATTATATTTATTTTACATAGTAAATATAATATACAAAAGGTGAGTATTTTTCAATCGCGTTTCAGCATGCCAAGAAATGAATTTTCATATTTGCACCTCAAAATACGAGGAAATCATGATGAGGATTCTTAATCTCGAATGCTACTATTAGAAATTTTGTTCCATGTAAACAAAGTGAAGAGAATCATATTTATTAAAACTGAAATCATTTACTACATTTTATTTTTATAAACAGGACTATTTAGGTCGATGTCTGAAAAATCATTAGAGGTAATATAGAAAGTTTTAATGATAATACAATTTTTTCGATCATTATTCAGGCAGTTTCGAGCTAGTCGCAACCATTCACTCACTTCGGTTACAAAACCTTATTCTTTTATGTTATACTAGCTGCACAAGTCGGCTTCGACGACAACTCTTGCGAAGAAAACATTCTCAAAAGTAAGGTTTCTATCCTTGTGGGTGATAGTTGATATAATTGTATACATTTTGCTTTTGGTGCATGCCAAAAAATGTAAATTGTGTTGTGTAAAATTTAGTCCACTATTTTATAGCATCTACATAAAATGTTGTACAACAATTACATAAACCATGGTACTTAAAAATTATGTTAAAATTATATAGCATTTACATAATGTGTTTCGCTTTGCTGGGTTATTAATAATGAGCGTTCATTTAAGTGAATAAAATACATTTGTCTAATACTGCCAAGACTATATTTATTTTCAATTGACACAAACACAATTGTGGAGTTAAAAAAGCACAATTCAAAATAATTTTCAAAGTACTTTTCAAAGTTTGTTACTGTTTAATTATATAAAAACGTAGGTAATATAGGTAGATCATCATCATCATTTTGTTTTCGACCTTACTTAAGGTCGGTTTGACGCAGCTCTAACTTCTTTTCTATTCTGTGCTAATCTAAAAAGCTCTACATACCCTTCACAACCTAAATTTCTAATAATTTGACTAATATAGTTTGGTCTAGGTTTTCCTATATCCTTCTATCTTTTTCCTATCCAGCTGGCTCTACATAGATATTAGCAACCTGATGGTTGTTAAAGAACTCTAACATGTTTACATGATTACCATTTATAAGGAAATGAAATATAACCTGGTTATCCGCTTCAAAAAAAGGAAAAGTGTTAAATTATATGTTATGGTAAGGCTTAAGCAACGAAACGCTACCAACATGCCAGACCGCTAACTAATTGTGAGTTATGTCATGGTGACGTTTATTAAATTATATGTTATGGTAAGACTTAAGCAACGAAACGTTACCAACATGCCAGACCGCTAACTAATTGCGAGTTGTCATGGTGACATTTAGTTAACTGATTTTTATTTTTTTTTGTTTTGTTTTCAAACTTACTTAAAGTCGGTTTGACGCAGCTCTAAATTCTTGTCTATTCTGAGCTAGTCTAAAAAGGTCTGCATACCCTTCACAACCTAAATCTCTAATAATTTGACTAATATAGCTTTGTCTAGGCCTTCCTACTCTATTTTTATTTGGTAGTCTATAATCTAAGACTTTACTAAATAGTCCCTCATGTCTTAACTGGTGCCCTATCATTCAATCTCTCCTGACCTTTAATTGTTTCCACACACAGGGTAGATAGGTAATAATAATAGGGGGACAAACTCCAAATATCCCGTTTCGAAACATGTGATTTCTAAAGTATCTTTTTTATCTAATGTAGTTGAAGTGCTAAAAGAACTCCTAGTGTATTTTCAGAAAATTGCATGATGAAACTTTTTGGAGATTTTTGCTAATTTGTAAACTGCGACTGGCTTTAAAGTTGATTGGATTTATTGCATCAACATCAGGCCCTCTATTATTATTGAAATCACTAGAATTAGGTTTTAATGTAAAGCTAACTACAATTACTTTTAAAGAATGTGTAGTTTGTTCCAATAAACTTCTTTGTTTAAGTGTTAACTTTTGAGATGCAGTGTAACCACTTATTGTATCCAAAGATATTATGGTTGATTTTAGTTTCTCTTCAGATTTAAGAATTAGAGGTTCTGGAAATTTGACTGGTTTGACAATCAATTAAGGAGAAACATTAACATTTTTACGATTTTTGTAGCAGATACTGAATTTACTATATTTGCACTATCTGTACTTACACAATCAACCTGATATAATATGATTAGTACTTGCATTAGATTCTATTGCAGTTTGTTAAACCCTATGATCAAATAAGTCCCTTTCAAATGGATTAATAGCTTCAAAGCGATCACTAACTGAGTACTCTATAATACCTTTCAGCAAAGTGTTTAAGTCCAAAATAATTTCGTGGTTTGTTACTGGTAAACTATTTGTACATATAATATAATCACACCATACGCCAGAGCTGTAAGTAAGCAATAATAAACATGCAACCACATGATATAAAAAATTATCAAATATGAGATACAATTGCAATTTTTGTATTTTTCTTTATACCCTTATTCTTATTTGTTCTTAAAGTCCTATTTGAAAATTTAAGGGCATAAAATATTCTTAATCTTATAAATAATTGTAAAACATATGTAACAGGAAAATCTGAACATTCATGTGCTAATGCAATATCTTTCATTTCTTGAAAATAATTAAATGCTACTTGATCACAAATACTACTTGATTCAAATGTCGATACAAATATAGTTTCTAATTTGTAAACATATTGTAAAAAGTTTTCATGGGGAACGTGGAGAGCTCCAAATGTATTTATACTATTATCGAAAGCTTTAAAGTATGTAAATAATCTATCGGTTGATTGTTGGGGTTGGTGAGAAAACTGCTTGCAAATTTCACAGTTATGAATTCTTAATGCCTTTTTAATAAGATAGCCACAAACATATATAAAAGCATTTTGAGCTAATAATGACTCATCTCGATAGTCTGTATCGATAGTAATCAACCGAGGATTGGCTTTTTGTTGGCCATTCACAAAACATTCCATATTTTGATTAAAGTTTGTCAATTTTGTAATAATTTGATCAAAATCATTAGCACAGTTTGAATTTGTGATGTGAAAATAATTTTGGCAAATAATTTCTTGAAAGCCCGTTCAAATTGTATAGGAGTTGAATTTCTACAATTTCCACCTTGTTGGCATATACTACCAAAAAAATGTTCCAACGGATCCTGATTTACTCGTCTAGTAATAAGGTATTTAATACCAACTTTCTTCAATTGCTCCCACAGCTTAATTATTCCACTGATTGTTATGAGCCACGACTTGAAGCACTTAGCCTTAGAAGTAACATTTTTACCATTGTTCTTAAAAACTTGTAATTGTTTGATAAAGATGGACAATTCATTTAAAACACTCAACTGAAACTGATCACCTTTGAACACTTTTTGATACACTGTAAATGACCTTTTAGGAGTTGAATTTAGCATATCAAATAATTTATTAAAGTTTTCAATAACTTTGACCGTAAACATAGCTTCTGCAGGTAGAGCCCCTAAACAAACGTAAGTATTCATACCGCTTGCAACTGTATGAGATAGAACTTGAACAGCAAGTTTAAGTTTCATCTTTTGAAAATTATTGGGATTGATATGGGAATCGGTTAGCTTTGGTGCACATCTATTGGGCAAGGTTTTATCTTTATCATAAAATTGTTGTACGTATGACCATGAGGTTTTATTCTCGCCAGACTGCAAAGTGTTTCTTAATAAATGGTTGCGTGTTGCTTTTATCAAATGAGGAGTATCAAAAATATATATAATTTTTTTCTCTCCTACATAAAACTCTGGATGGTCAGCAGTCACTCCTAAATTATTTGCCAGATTGATAAAATTTGATCCCATATCAGTTACTACTGCTTCGACAATTAATCCAATTTCAGATAACTTTTCAACACATTCTTCTAACACTGTTTGCAATTGCTCAGCAGGAAAGCTGGAATTTACAAAAAAATACGATACTGATTGTTTCCACTGTGTACACAGTCCTCTGATCATTATTACAGTGGCATTGCTAGCATGTTCAAACTTTTTTATTCCACTTTGTAGTTCAGTAAACCCAACAATTTCATCCCTTCCAATGTGATAAAAAAGATGTGGTTTTAATGCCATTTCATCTATACACAAAATGCAGTGTCTATCCTTTTCTTGCATTTGTTCTACTTTAATTTTTAAAGCTTTAAAAAGAGGCTCATTATAAACACCCGGTTTGTGGACTAATTTTTCCGTCATACGTTGTAGAACACGTTTTGATGGGAACACAAAAATGCTTCTTAAATAATTATAAGCTCGTGGACCAAAAAAATATAAAGTCAAGGCAAATTCTTTATATTGCGTGCTGTATCGTTGCCCATTAGGTTTTTTTCTACAGCTACGAGCTTGAAACTTTACAAAGTCCGCTATTTTCTTAGGTAAAAACTTATCACATAACTGCTCGAAATCATTTAATGTTGCTGCTTGCTCTTTCACATGCAACATTGTCTGGAAAGAAAGATTCTGTCTCAATCGTCTAATTTTCTTTTTTAATTTCAATTTACGAGGAGTATGACTACTTAAGACAATTGATGTTTGTGTAGATGTTGTTGGTCTTAAAGGTGATCGAGAGATGGGAAATGCTGAAGTGGTAACAGTCATATCTACAAATGTATGCATTATTATAATATAAATATCTTTTAGTTTACCTAATTGTGCTGATGTAGAAGGCGCTACATTTTCCACTGTAGTTAGATGTTCGTTTAAGTCGTATGCAAAACCTTTAGGGGCAAATGGGGCATCAGCTAGGGTTGTGGTGTTATCAATCTTGGGTAAAATAGTAACATCTGTAATAATATTTATTTAAAAAAAATTAAATTGCATTTGATATACATTATGCAAAAGAGAGAATACACATTCAATGAAAGCATCATAAGGATATAGTTAGTATTTTTTTACTTATAAGCAGTCTAACTACATAAATTCTTACTCAGAATGTAACTAAGGGCGCATTATTTGCATACAGAGTTTACATTAAACGGCTATTGTTTATTACAAACAATGCACAAAAACAACTTCAAGTAGACTACTATGTATTCAGAATGCATACAGTATAATTGCCAAAAAATAGTACCCTAACATCCCTAGTTTTAACTATAACAATCGAGGCATAATAATAATCCTTTCAATAATATTATATATACCTTTATTTATTTTCTTACCAGGCATGCGAATTTTCTTAGTAGGCACATTTTCATCTGCAGCAGGCACCAGTTCTCTTTTTATTCCTGCAGATGGTAATTTTTGAATAAACAGAACTGGATATGCTGAGGGTAGCAGTTTATTTGCTAGATGGTTTGTGAACATTTTACGGTCAAAGTGTCGAGAACATACCTTGTAGTTATTATACAATGCAGCGGGGGTTTTATCAATTAAATATTTACGATTGCAAGCTTCCATCCATTGTTTTGCTCTAAAACATAACTAATTTATGTATTTGCAAAACGGAAAACTTACATAGTCTTAGCTACATTTAGACAACTATAACTAATTATTGAAAAGGAACCCAGGAAGTACTTTGATATTTGGATTCCAAAACACTCTACTTATACCATAGAATAACACTAGCATGCATATTATTATTCAATGCCTAATCCATAAAATTTGCAGAATAACTTACCTTTCAAAATCTTTTGGAAATCTGAATAAAATAATGTCTTTTGTAATTGTTCTGCTTGAACACTCACGCACTGCACAAAAAGTTCCACCACTTCTATTCATTATACACAGTGTATGAACTTTCAAACAAAAATTTAATAATAATATAAGATTATAATACTAATAATATTCAGTCTCTAACAATAAAATATTACTTATTTACAAACACTATAAACATTTAATTATAAATCGCAAAAAGCGAGGTTGAAGCATAAAGCTACAAAGTAATGGCGGATTTCAAACATGCGCAAAGAAATTTGGTTCTTCTAAATACACCGAGTGTCACTTCTTTGGCGGTGTTATTATTCTATGCCAAAATACACAGGAGCATTAGCCATCTAATGGGTAGTCGTAGAACTATGCTACAAGGTAACTGAGTATTCTATTTCTAATATAAAATAATTCTCGTTAGAGGTTCTAGAGGATATGTTCACTTTCAAAGATATTAGAATTTGCTTAAATAAATAGTTTTCCTTGATGTAACTATAATTACCGAAGTAGTATTTAAACTTATTTTATTTTAATTTTTGAATGACCTTTTTTTCATAGATTAGTGAGAAGAAGATAGGAAACGAAGCGACCGAATTTTTTTAGCGGTATCTGTCGTCTCAAATGTTAACTAAAGCGGTATTACAGAATGACTTGCTTACCGATGGCGTGCTTATTATAATACCTATTTATAACCTAAAATCATAAGTTTTCCTAAAATTTTATTTTGTTTCCGTTCTTCTTAAAGTGTTTGCGTTTATTCAAGCTCCACTTAATTGAATATTTATTAGAATCAACTTTAATTTAAATGTGAAAATGAGTCGCGGTGCATATTGTATTGGTAACTTCTGTTACAATAATAAATTTGAAAATCCAGATATAGCGTTTTTAATTGTCCTAAAGACCGTATGATGTAAGTGGAATCCTTTAAACTTGAAAAATTATATAATTAAATTTGTACTTTCATTATAGCGCTATGCAATGGATTGAGTTAATGGACAGAAATGACTTGATAATTAATAATAAATATTTGACTGGTCACTACCAGGTGTGCAGTAAGCATTTCTCCTGGAATCAATTTAAAAAAAACCTACCCTAGAATTATTCTTAAACCAGGAGCTGTGCCATTTAACTACAATAATATTACAGAGATTAGAAATCTAATTAGTAGTGAACATAATTATTGTAGAAAGTTATCAACAAATAAAAATATTGTTAATTGATAGTTATAGACTTTAAATGTGTTTTTGAAAATTACACGAAATTATTAGCAAAAACATTCTTATAACTTTTGCTTGTTTTAAGTTTAAATTTGCCGCAAAATAACCGGTCACTTCTTTAAACATTTTTTGTAGCGCCCTCTCAACGGGTCAAATGTTAACTTAACATTGTAAAAGCTGGTCGTTTTAATACATAGGTCCCTTATGCACGTTTCCTATCTTCTTCTCATTAATCTATGCTTTTTTTATTAATGGCCTGATTTTCAGAAGTTATTATTGGGTGGGCGTGTGTAATATTCTTTCTGTGCGGAGGAGAGGTGTTAATTCCAATGGGTAAAAATGCGGAGAATAAATTAAAAGAAGATAGGAGTTTGCCTTTAACTTTTTTTGGTCTGTAAATTAATAGACCATTTGTTTAGCAATTTATCATCATATTGCGGTTTGCTGCCTCTAACCTCATTATCATTCGACCAATAATTATAACTTGTAAAAAAAGGGTTGTATTTTAGGATTTTGTGTTAAATAATAGACATTTTTTATTTTCCAAAAATTTATTCTTACTTATTATCCAACATTTCCAAATCCAATTAGTTAGTGCATTAGTAGTTACAACAATTTTTGTAAATTATTATTAGTTCCAATTCATACAGTAAATATTTAACCCAGCTAAAGTGCAAATCATTTTTGTTTATGAGTTTGGGGCTTTTTATTAACCTGACTGATGGCTAAGGGATGCTCTGATATATGAATAGTAATGTTGTATCATTGATTGAAACGTAATTTTTTAATATTGATTAGATAACCTGCTTATTAGTAGCTACCCATATTCTGTTACTGGTCTAGTGATCACTTTGTAAGATTCTGTTTTAAACAAATCTATGTAATTCTGGTTGTCTACCGCGAAATTCATATTACTTAACACTTTGCTGCTCCTAGTGTTGGTTTGGTTTTATTGACTTTCTTATAAGATATTGATTTTTTTATACCTCAGATATAACTTATTTTCAGCAATGCAATTTTAGCACATTTTGAATAACCCAATCTGATTTTATAGGGACGTACAGTCAAATAACTAAAATATCTAAAAATCATACATTTTCACATAGCATATACATGGCTTAAGTGCAAAATAGCCTTTCCCTGCAAAACAAATATTACAGGGCAAACAAAAAACGATCAGGAATGGATTTAGCAGCTTGGGTTACATTTTTTTTTGTTATAAAACTTGATTTATATTATGAAGACAGTAATAAATTGTTTCTTCAAGATATTTTTGTTTTAACACACTCAGTTATGACATATTGCAGCTACACTTATTGTGGTATACGCAATTTTGAATGTGGTGAAATGAGTAGTGCACTTTAGACGTGATTTTTATTAAACAATATTTAACTACATGAAAGTATTTACTTTTAAAATAATAAAAAGAAATATCGAATAATATTATTAACAAAATGGAATTTCGTCATAAAATGTTTTCACTTCAGTTGGAAGGACTTTTATAAGTTCTTGAAGATCATCATATTTTGTCTTACTTATTGGAATACTATTTTTGTAAAGTGGCGGTATGTTGAAAGGAATTCCAGAGTATTGTAACAAATGGCTTATCACAATATTTTTGTATCAAAAGTTTTTAGTATAAATATTTTAGCCAATGTAGCAATTTGAGTTTTGAAATCTTATTTCAACTATTTGCACAATTCAAAACTTACAATAAATTTCTCATAAATTATTAATAATAAAATTTGCTAATTATTTCCTAAGAATTTAACTACATTGTTGCAATCATGCATGGCATGGAAGTTGGTCAACCCAAACACTCATAATTCAGGATGTGCAGTGTCATAATTGCATCACCTTGTACTTTCCATGAAGAAAACATGATTGAATTTGAGCATCATAGAGGGTGATCCAAAAGGACCACTCTTGGCAGTAGTTAGTGTACTTTAGTCGCGAGTGGTTGGGCACTGATCAGCTCTCTTGACATGATGTAAGTACTTGCTTGTATTTTTTATTTAAATGTAACTTTATGTATTATTTCATATGTAACAATGTAATCTTTATACTTCTTTCTTGTGTAACACTTGATATGCCGCTCACATGCTTAGAATATAATAAATTGGATAAATTTGATTGTTTAGTCATTATTGTGCTGTCTGCTCTGATTTTGATGTATACAATGGCAATAGTAGCATATGCTTTAAGATCCCATGATTAGGACATTTTATCGTCCCTGGTCTCAGCACGTAGGTCCTCTCGTTCTACGCTACCTCCTTCTTTACCTAAAAAACCCCTACGTTGCATGTGGTGGATTAGTGCACGGAACCTATAATTTCTTTATATCTTCATATATAAAGAACAAAATCGTCGAAGAAACATAAAGCCTTTCAAAATAAGTATTAAAAAATGTTTTATCACATCAAGCTTTCATACTAGCTACTTATTGCTGTTGAACTGCATCGAACTCATGTTTTACATTCAGTGCATTAGTAACTGCATATTTAGAACAATTCATTTACTCGTCACAGAATTTTAAAAGTAATTTTGACAATTTTGAATATTAATTATTGATGTAAAAAGCTACTTAATTATTCATGCAGTTTACCTATAAATAACATGTCTTACTACATATTACTGTCATTCTGATAAGAAATTGCAAAACCACAAAGATGATGCACTTTAAGCCAAATATAAAACAGCATTGCATTCTTCCATCATAATTCTGTTTTCAACATGAAATATTACTATTTTTATTTAACAATTTCCCAAAAATCTTTAAGATACACATGTATGGATCTGAATAGGTTTTAAGATCATTGCAATATAAATAATACATAAATTTGTTAAATGAACCCTTCTGTTAACAAAAATGCATGATTAATTGCATTACACAGCTGACGGAAATGAGCACAATAACCTACACGTTATATTTAGAAACTAGGAAATATTATTGATGGAAAATAGCACGCCGGTACATAGGTATAATACACGACAGGCTACTTTTAAACCGTCGATAAGTTCGATTAATTTTAATGAAAATCCAATCAGTACTCAGTCTAAAGAAAGTTTATTTAAACCTAGGACTTCTCTTAGTAGATCCCCTACCAATTCGAATTCTTCACTAGTAGACTATCCTACAGAAGTGCAAGAACTTATTTTTCTCGATAGTGCATCGGACATTGACGTTACAATTCAGGTAAACACAAATACTGAAACCCAAATAAACTTGGCACCACAAGACTTACCAATTATTACACAGGTTACCGAAATGGCTACTGTGAATAACACTATAGCCGACGCTGACAATTTACAGACGTCGCCAATATTACCAAAATTTATAGAACCGGAAAGCTTCACGCCTGGAAAAAGTAATTGTATAACATTCATACAAGACTTTGAAAAGTGTGCTAGGCACAACAACTGGCTTGAAACTACCCAAATAAAATATTTTGGTAGATTCCTTAAAGATAGTTCCAACTTATGGTACGAAAAATATAAGGAGGAACCAACTAATAGAAATAAGACTTGGACACAAATCAAAAACGATTTCGTTAAATACTATGGAGGGCCGTGTGCTCATCGCTCTGTGCGTATTAAATTACGTAACAGAAAACAATTGCAGAATGAATCTGTAATTAATTATTACTTTGACTTGTTAAATATCGCAATTCAATTAACCCCAGCGTTAACGATTACAGAGCTTCGAGAATATTTTGAAGCAGGCATTTTGCCACAACTCCGCAACAATTTTTTAATGTTAGCGGCTAACACAGACATAACTGAAGAAAGGCTGAAGGACATCTCGTATCACTTGGCCGACATGCAAAACAATGCCTTATTGGACGCTCTTACAATGCAAACTTCAACACCTTTGTCAATAACGTCCACAACAAATCAGACTGGCACGTATTCCAAAACTAATTATTTTAAAAATAGAGACCGTAATAAGCAAAATTATCAGAACCAACCCAAAAATTATTACAACCGCCAAAAATACCCACATCGATGCCCAAATAATTTTTTCCAAAATGCTAGAAATAAAGACACTCGAATTAAATGCCTTCAATGTGGTAGAACAGGTCATTTCTATTCATCGTGTACAGAAATCACTATAGAACAACGGGACGAAGCACCAATTCGAAACTTAGGACATACAAGACGCACTCCCACGCCAACAAGAGAAAGACGAGTTAGCTTTTCTAGATCGGAATCGCCTAACCCAAACGGCATAGCGCGACACGATGCACAAACAAACTAAGTGCCCGTGTCGCCTTATCAAATACAGAACAATTTTTTTATAATACACAACCACAACCTGACACAAGACGTAAAACGCTGACGATTAAAGGAGAAATAAACAACACCTCTTCAGATATAATTGTGGATACAGGAAGCTATTACAATATAGTACCAGTGTCAACTACGAACAATCACTACGAAACAAAACGTACAAATGTCAATCTAGTCACTGCAAATAATGTTCGAATACCAATTCTGGGTCAGAAAGAAATTGTAGTTACTTTTTTAAACCAGAAATTTATTGTAAATGCATTTGTAATAGAAAACCTGCCTGTACCTTTAATTTTGGGTCTTGCCTTTTTGCGATCACACTTTGCTGTACTTGATTTTGCAAAAAGCGAAATCCTCTTGAAACAGAATGAAAACCTTATTCCGATTCCTTTCACACACGCACACACTGTTAAAGACACCATTTTCATTACTTTAGAAAACAGTACAGTAAATGCAGATAGTACACAACAACGCACAAACAAAGTCACTTTAACCACAGACACAATATTATATCGTAATAAAATTTCAGTGTTAGTAGTAGATATTCAAGATGTATTTGAGAACCCGATGTTATCAAATTGTTTGATAATAGATAATCAGGGTGCATTTGACTACAACACATTTCAAAAATTTATACAGTTTTTTAAGTTTGTTCCACATGAAGTTTTTCTTTTTTCAAGATTTATTACAGTAACCAAAACTCCTTACGTTTCAAATAACCTGTTGCACATCGAAGTTTTGTTGACTGTATATGAACAATTAAAGTTATTTAAATGCACTTGCTTAGGCACATTTTATGAAAGTTCAATTAGTTTAGATGGTAATTTATTAACTATAGTGGACAATACAGTCAAATTAAAATTTCAACATAACATAAATCAAAACCTTACTACGTCACAAATGCAACAACTAACTGCCCTATTAGACAGTTTTTCCGATATTTTTGCTGACAATACAGCCAGTATGGGTCATACAAATTTGGTAGAGCACAAAATTGATACGGGCCAATCTATACCAATTAAAAGTAGGGCCTATCGCGTTTCACAGTCTGAACGTGAGGTCATCCAAGAGCAAATAAACGAAATGCTTACGCATGGAGTTATCACACCTTCAACTTCGCCTTGGAGTTCTCCCATTCTTTTGGTACGCAAAAAGGATGGAGATTTTCGTTTTGCGTAGATTACCGAAAGTTAAATAGTGTAACAAAAAAGAATAACTATCCACTGCCAAGGATAGATGACACCTTCCTTTATCTGAAAGACGCCAAATTCTTTTCTTGCCTGGATTTATTTTCAGGATTTTGGCAAATTAGTGTCGATAAGGACAGCAAAGAAAAAACAGCTTTCATCACTACAGATGGTTTATTTCAATTCGAAAAAATGCCTTTTGGGCTTTGCAACGCTCCTGCGTCATTTCAAAACTTAGCTGACATAGTTTTCGAGAACCTCAAGTGGAGAGAATTGATACTATATTTAGATGACGTCATGGTATTTTCGAGCACGTTTGACGAACACATTCAACGCCTAGGTCGCGCTTTTGAACGCTTGCGTGCTGCTGGCTTAACACTGAAACCGAGCAAATGCACTTTTGCTTCTGAACAGGTAAAACTTCTCTCGGATACATAGTGTCCAGTCGTGGTATCGAACCTGACCCAGACAAAATTGCTGCTGTTTTAAAATTTCCTATTCCTAGAACAGTTCGAAACATTCAGAGTTTTTAGGTCTTGCAAGTTTTTATAGAAAATTTATCCCAAACTTTTCCACTATTGCACACCCATTATATTGCCTAACAAAGAAAGACGTGCGATTTCACTGGAAGGAGGAACACGAAATAGCTTTTCAAACACTGAAAAATAAACTCATTTCTCCTCCTACTTTAATTCATTTTGATCCAGACGCGGCAAAAGAGTTACGTGTCGACGCATCCAGGTGTGGACTTGGAGCCGTCCTGCTACAGAAACAGGACAATGTTTTTCACCCTGTAGGATATATCTCCCGTAGTCTAACCAAATCCGAAATTAATTACACCATATCTGAACTAGAAACGCTAGCAGTTATCTGGGGATTAACGTATTTACGCCACTTAGTATATGGCCGTCCAATTACCATAGTAACGGACCATAGCGCTATTTGCTTTTTAAAATCCTTAAAGGACCCGACGGGAAAATTAGCACGTTGGTCAATTAAACTTTCCGAATTTGATCACACAATCGTACATAAACAGGGTGCGGCCCATAGGCATGCGGACTGCTTATCGAGACACCCTGTACTAGAAGCTACACCACAGGACGAAGAACAGGTGTTAATGAATAACTATAGAAATTGTTTGAAAACCGCACGAAATGTGAGTACAAAATGTTTAACCTAATATCACGAAAATTGGTGTTGTTAAAACGAAAATACACTCACCTGAGGAACTGTTTCACTTTCAACACAAGCGACTTTCTGCCATTAGTCACCACATAGATTGAAAATTGATGGCAGCATTCCATGAATTTTACAAGGCAGCACCTTTTATGTCCACCATGTTGTACACCGAAATAACAAGTGATAAGATGCACTTGTTTTTGACAAAATATGTTGGCGGGAGTGATAACGTCCCAACACACCAATTTTATAAACACGAAAAAATATTTGTATTTGAATAATGAAATTAATCAATCCCGAACAACAGGCTATAGACATTCCTACTTATTTAATAGAGCCTGCGGACATCACACAATCACAGTCATTAGACTCTAAGATTGTTAAAGTTATCAACATGATTAAGTACCCAGAAAACAACACCATTGCAGATAATCGTAGAATAAAAAATTTTGTTTTAGACAACGATATTTTATATCGCAAAAATTCAAACCCTACAGGTAACCCTAACCTTTTGGTAATGCCGTCTCAGCTAATAGGAGAAATCCTATACACTCATCATGCAGATCCTCTGTCAGGGCACCTTGGAGTTACTAAGACTTATTACAAAATTAAAGATCGCTACTACTGGGACGGAATGCAAAAAGACGTAATACGATTTGTTAGAGGTTGCGTGGATTGCCAGTCCCGGAAAGGACATAACCATTTAAAAGCAGCAGGGCAACTGCAGCCAATCTCAGTGTCACTTCCTTTTGACAAAATAGGAATAGACCTCTTAGGCCCTTTTAGGCGAAGTAGAGGCGGACATAGTATGATCGCAGTTGTGACAGACTATGCAACACGGTGGGCGGAAACAAGGGCATTGAAAGACGGGAAAGCTCCGCAAGTAGCAAAATTCATTCTAGAACAAATAATAACTAGGCACGGATCGCCACGTGTGATACTTAGCGACAGGGGAAAGGTATTTCAATCTGATTTAGTACGAGAGCTACTAAAAATTATGGGCATTAGAAGTTCATTCACAACTTCCTATCATCCACAATGTAACGGCTTGACCGAAAGGTTGAACCGAACATTGGCCGATATGCTATCATTGTATACAAATACCCAGCAAACTGACTGGAACGAATACCTATCACAGGTAACATTCGCTTACAACACCTCCCGCCAAGACACCACCAAGGTGTTGCCATTCTTTCTAGTATATGCGCGTGAACCAATATTACCGACAGAGGCCACTCTAAAACAAGACGTTACCGTGGAAGACGTTCGAATAATTAGAGACAGGGCCTTGCACATTCAAAGTCAAGCCGTGATGAACATTTATGACAAACAGAAAAAATTAAAAGACGCCTACGATAGCAAGCATAGGCCCTTACATTTTAATATTGGAGATAAAGTTAAGATATACACTCCAAAGCGCATAGTAGGTAAGAGCGAAAAACTACTCTTACGTCAAAAAGGCGAAGTCGACTATCTTGTAAAAATGGGTTCCTCATCAAACGCAAAAATTGATACGGTGCACGTTAGCCGTATACTTCCATACTACGATCCGTGGGAACCCGAAGAACCAAACACTTCAAATATATAAATGTGAACAAAAAAAAATATATGTATATATATTTAGAATTATAATGAATACATAAATAACTAGATAAATCTTACCAGGTTGTCTTATGACACACATTGAAATTGATATTTGAACCATTTTCTATTTTTTTTTAACTCCCGAATCAAATTAATATTGATGACGCGATGTAATTTTTCTCAACAATTTTTTTTTATAACACATCCACAAAGCAATTTATTTTAGGGTACCAATATTCTTGGTGCTGTGCACGAAGTTCATGACAACTCGGGGAGCTTTGCCAGTTGTCGTGACCACGGGAGCATTCTGGAAGCAACTACCAGGTACTATAGTATATTCAGCAACAATTCCAGTCACCTACCAGACCACGTTGCAACAGGATGGAGTATTAGAAGTTAACCCTGATACATATGATCATCTATGTAAGAGTGGGAATTCTCATGTGTGTCGCATGAGTGCTGACTTAGACGATTTGGGCAAGTTGTTTGACAGAGAACTAGAACTTTTTGCAAACTCTATCAACCCACAATATTGGAATACAGTAACAAGTGATCCATTCGACACAGAGGACACACAACCGACAAACACAACACGCTGACGAAAGCGTGCCTTAGATTTTATTGGCGACTTTTTCTCGTTCTGTTGTGGTGTCGCAACAGAGCACAAATTAGATAGTTTGCATTCGGAAGAACACGAACTAAAAACATTATTATTTAGAATAGATTCCGGACTTCGAAAAAACCTTAGAGAAATTGCTAATACCTCTGAAAACTTTCAAAATTATCAGAAACAAATTTTAAACAATTTTTTAGAAACCAGACAAAAAATCAAGCAAATCGCTGATTTTGATCAAAACCTTAGAAACACAATCGATCGTACAATTGACGGTATTGACTTTAAAATTCAACGCTCAATGTACCACATACATACTACTATGGTCAGATTATTAAATTTTGAAAGGTCAATTAATAATATGGAGATCATAAACACATGTAAGGATCATAAGATCCCACCTGCCGTAATAAGCCCTTCAGTGTTACAACACGATCTAACTAGACTCTCCAGTGTAATAGCTCAAAACGGTTACGGCCTAGAGATCCCAATACGCGATATTTCTAAGTACTATAAATAACCTATTTCTGATTGTACATTAAGCAGTAATAAAATTTATGTTCACGTTCGGGTACCGATTGTAAAATTAGGACAGAAGTGGAACCTTTATGAACTGATAACAACCCCTTTCGCTTGGGAAAATGACACCTGCTTGTTAATGCATGATACTCTTTATCTGGCAGTATCACAATCGGAACAAGTAGAAACAAGAGCCACTGTTTTAAAACCCATTTCTGGAACTTCTCTCCACCACTGTCGACCGTACCACGATAAACTCTGTTTCATTCCACGTTTTGCTTCTAATGAAACTTATGGCCACCAGTGTGCTTACAAAATGTTTTTAGGTACAACAGTCGAGGACCTTGCAAAACATTGTTCATTCCGCTGTCATTCATCGACTGCAACAGTAATTTCTGAAATACGAGACGACACATTTGTTATTACTCATCCAAAACCACTCATCGTTATTCACTGTCCGGTAAATCAACTAAATTGGACGACTCGGTCTACGGTCATCCAGGTTCATTAAAAATACATTTACCCTGTAGTTGCTCTCTATCAGTCAACAACGACGAAGTGATCTCACCTAGATTTCCTTGTGGAACTAAAACAAATACTCATTTTTCAGCCACACGTACTACCAGCAGTGTGGAGCAATCTCAAAACATTTGTACTTCAGAAATCCAATATTGAACCTATTTTCAACAACGTCTCTGAATGTCTAAACGATGAATGGGTTTCAACAATCCCACATCTTAATCTTAGTTCTTCTTCTACGATAAGTAGAATAGAAGATAACATTGAAGATTTACTTCACAAAAATTATGACGATTTATACGCTTCACCCAGTGATGGCATATATTTAATTTGGAACATTGTTTTATCAATGCTTGTTTTCTACTTACTCTTTCGGCAAGTGCCGATAGTACCGCAGTTTATCCGACCTGCAGCTGCACAAATGTCGACTAGCACTCAGGACGGAGCGGACACTCAATTTTATACGATAACAACATTTTTCGTAATCTTTTTGTTAGTTTTCTTATATTTACTATACTACTACCTCAAGAATTGGTGGAAAACTGATCCACGAAATCACTTGTCTAAAAGTGTACAATTTTCCTCAGTAAAGACAGGCCTATCTTCAATTAATAGCCTAGAAACAGGAAATTGCGAGGGTACCTTCTCGGAAGTCCAGTTGTCTAAAAGAGTGGCACTTTCAGCTCCTGGAACGAAATCCAAGATACCCGATACTAAGGAATTCACCAACTGTGAAGAATCATCAGCCAACGTAAATACAGCTACTGCCATACCTTACAGCAAAAACATCAAACTTACCATTGTGTCCGGAACGGTTTCCCAACCTTGCTAGTTGGTGGGAATTGGGATTCAACCTACCGATGTTGGATCACATGTACAGAAATACATACTTTTTGAGGCCAATGTAGAATAATGCATGCATAATTCCGGTCTGTATCTGCCGTTTATATTATATTTATATTTTTATATTGTTTTGAACCTAATGTATAATGATTAGGGAGTCTTTCTGACTGCAGTCAACGTATCGAGTCTGAAATCTCTGAAAGTAGACCTACATACTTTAATTTTATTTGTTTTGTAGTACGGCCGTCTACAGTAGTCCTCATAGCATTTTTACCTAAACTACAAGTATGAGATTTCAAACTTAGCCTTTATGCTTATTCTGTTTACAGCAATGCTTGCAGGATCGATATGCATCCGTTGAGGAAGCACTTATTTGTTTACATGGTAAGACAAGGTATGAATAAATTTTAAGAGGCATCAATCATCCTAACATTTTATGTGAACATTTTAGTTGTTGGCCAAAAACTTAATAGTCTTATTATCGTCCGCAATTACCATGGCTACCAAACACACACTTACAATTTTTATTTACCTTCTATACAGGTACTCCTATGGAATTACGATTAATCGGGGCATCTACTTGCAAAGATTGCCTAACATAACATTTTATGAGGCATCTTGTCAAATTTTGTTTAAATTTAATAACCCTTATCCTGTGCTTTTAAATCATAAATGCATGGACGACATTTGTAAGTCAAACACTAAATTTTGCGAAATGATACAAAGTTTTACTTCATATTTTAAAAATATTTATCCACATTTAAACGTCGAGCACATATCGGAAAATGAATTACTATTAGCAGATGACGGAGAAGTACACGACTTCCAGTACATCACACGTAATCACGTCCCGCGACTCTTTACTACCCAATACGAAGTTAACCTTCTAATAAAGCGAATTACAAATATTCGAAACATTCCAATATATAGTTTAGGGTACAAAGACCCATTGTACTTGCTTAGAGAACACAGTAACTGCTCTGACCAAACTATTCTACTAGCGGTCATGGCAGAGTTGATTGATATCCACGAATGGACCCGTTCATTTTCTGAGATGTGCCAGACTCGCAAACTAACATTAGATATAGTCCCTATGCAGGACCTAACCAATGCTTTAGATAGAATTAAGAATGAAATTCAAACTTATGACCATATCTTATCTTTAGATTCTATATCTTCATATTATTCATTACTTGTCACGGAATGCACCATGTCACAACATACAGCATTAGTTGGCATTCATGTTTCACTGCTGAGGCGATCCTTAAAAGGTTTAACAATGAGAAGGTTTATAACACCACCTTTTGCTTGGGAGTTGCACACCTGCTCAGTCACGATTCCAACATCAGACATTGGGATAGCAAAATCCTCTAACGGTTGGATTGTTCTTACACCTACGTGTGATCCTTTTCTTGAGGATCTATGCTTCATTAATCATCAATACGATGGTAATGCACTAACTATATCTTGTGCTAAGCATCTTCTTCAGGAAGGTACTGCCAATCAACTAGGCAACGTGTGTCCAATTCAGTGTAGAGAGACTGGTGGTGAGACTGAATTTATTACTCGCCTAGATGCTAATACATATTTAATCACCCACCCACGTAACACAACTGTGGTCAGGTGTAACAACTCAGTTTATCATTTAAGTGAATTTCCAAACATTGGGGCAATTGCAGTTCAGTTGCCATGTAATTGTCGAATACAAGGAGAGCAAATAGCTATTATTGGCACCGGAATAACATGTGTCACACAGGACACTATGGTAACACTTACGCATTATTTACCGGCCGAATGGATAAAGTTTCAGGGCCTAACAATTCCAACTCAAGAAAAACCACCTTTGAGATTCGACAAGTTACAGGATTGCTTGAACGATCAATGGCTCTCACAGACACTCAGCCATTCAAGCATTACAACTAGAGATTATCTTCTGGGCGTTATCTTTTTATTCATTACTTTCCTATTCCTATTTATGTTACTCCTTTATTACAAAATCAGTAGGGTATCAAAAATGAACACGCAAATTACTTCCTGCCAAGCCCGTCAAACATTTTCCACCAGACAACACACCCCTGATCCAATTCCTTTAGACCATTTTCCTTCATCGATAGAAACGCCACGATCGACATTTAAAGTGGATGATTACTTAGTGCCATCTCCACCTACACAACACGCATACGGACCTTTGCTACCAACGCTTCCGGCTAGGTCACAAATATTATTGACAGGAGGCAAATGCAAAAGAGGTCCAATTCTTTCTACTAACTTTACTAAGCAGTGCTGAGCAGACCAACCTCCCAATACCGAAATCAGCAACTTACGTCAGCATGTAAAAGTCAAGCCAGCTATAACAACAATAGTGCTTCAATTTAGTGACGTGACGAGTGCCGATAACACTAAATGCCAATGCATTTCCGTGAGTGGACAATCTTGCATATGACAAATTTTATACATTGTTTTTCTATGTAACTTTTATTATTGTATTAGTCTTAAGAAGTACTAACACTCCATATAGATTTATTATGTAACTTTTGTATTCGTATTACCTATTACTTACCTGTTAACCAAAATCTAAAGATTATATAATTTACTTGTCAACGCTGTTGCTTATACTAACGACAAATTTTCAGTAACTAATGTTTCAACTTTTTTTATGTTTAATTCAAGATTAAGGTAACTCAAACTTGGGGACCAAGTTTCCCTGAGGGCAGGCATATGTAACAAATGGCTTATCACAATATTTTTTTATCAAAAGTTTTTAGTATAAATATTTTAGCCAATGTAGCAATTTGAGTTTTGAAATCTTATTTCAACTATTTGCACAATTCAAAACTTACAATAAATTTCTCATAAATTATTAATAATAAAATTTGCTAATTATTTCTTAAGAATTTAACTACATTGTTGCAATCATGCATGGCAAGGAAGTTGGTCAACCCAAACACTCATAATGCAGGATGTGCAGTATCATAATTGCATCACCTTGTACTTTCCATGAAGGAAACATGATTGAATTTGAGCATCATAGAGGGTGATCCAAAAGGACCACTCTTGGCAGTAGTTAGTGTACTTTAGTCGCGAGTGGTTGGGCACTGATCAGCTCCCTTGACATGATGTAAGTACTTGCTTGTATTTTTTATTTAAATGTAACTTTAAGTATTATTTCATATGTAACAATGTAATCTTTATACTTCTTTCTTATGTAACACTTGATATGCCGCTCACATGCTTAGAATATAATAAATTGGATAAATTTGATTGTGTAGTCATTATTGTGCGGTCTGCTCTGATTTTTATGTATACAATGGCAATAGTAGCATATGCTTTAAGATCCCATGACTAGGACATTTTATCGTCCCTGGTCTCAGCAAGTAGGTCCTCTCGTTCTACGCTACCCCTTCTTTACCTAAAAAACCCCTACGTTGCAGTATTTTGGTCGTATTGGGAGTGGTTCATAATTTTCCTGGTTATAGGAAGTTTTTTAATAAATATTCCTCTCTAGTGTGTACTTTAAACATTTGAGGTTGTTTACTGTTGGGTCGTACTTTTTTCGCCCAGGACGAATTGACTGATATATAAACCCTTCTTTGGAATCATATTTGATAAAGAAGTCATAATGAAGATACAATATCTCAAATGGTGATGGTTTTTATCGGGCTTCTTGTAATAGAATTGGATATTAACTGGGAAGGTGGATCTCTCATCTTTTCAATTTCCTTAGCATGTGAGCGGAATATACTTGCATTTGTGTATGACCTTTTTCCAAAAACGTTTGGGAAACGATCACACCATGTTCCACAGCAAGATTAAGAAACGCGTTTCCCATTACGATGTTTCTGCTTTGGTAACCTCAACTGCCCGAAAACATTATAATCAGTTTCTTTTCTTTAAGACAATATTGTTACAGTGAAGTTATTATGCATGTGGCAAATATTGATGAAACTTCACCTTCTGTTTCGTTCCAACAATAATTGGCACAGTGATGATTGCGCAAATTCATCATCATTAAGTCTTCAGTCAACTCATACTTCACCTTTACTCTCTTCTGTTTGCTGTTCACATATCAGTATGATAGCTTTGCTT
The DNA here is from genome assembly GCA_036346225.1 of Platerodrilus igneus. Classification (NCBI taxonomy): domain Eukaryota; kingdom Metazoa; phylum Arthropoda; class Insecta; order Coleoptera; family Lycidae; genus Platerodrilus; species Platerodrilus igneus. The sequence goes on from JARFIW010001320.1 coordinate 604,704, forward strand.
ATAAAGTAAAATTCTGTTATTGAAATATTATTGCCAAAATTATTATCCACACACACAATTGGGACGTCATCAAACAGATGTTCGTCAGCAATGGGCATTGAAACGTTGAGAGGTGTAATAATTGAAGATGCATTCAATGTATTAGATTCCAAAGAGTCATTATTTTCTGCCCTACTTTGAGCACAGGCAAAAACCAAAGCCATAATTTTTTTCAGTTCGACTTGCCATTCTGAAAAAAAGCATAGTTGAAACAGATAAAGTGTTGATAGTGATCGAGTGCATAAAATAAAAGAATTTTTTAAAGCTAAATGATATATCAAATAAGCAAGCTTTCGAAAATTTATGGAAAGATTTTGTAGCACAATAATATACAGCTCTACTTTGTTCACATATCCCATCCTAAAATTAGCCTTTATAAACTACAAAATTTGTCGTATTTCACAAATGCAATTTGATTGATCAGCACAATGCAAAATGCCGTATCACACAAAGCATGAGTTTGTAATATTAATAGATAATGAAATTTAAAATTTATTTAAAGGACATAAAACAAATCTACAATCCTTAATACATACAACAAACTAAGTGAACAGCAAGAGTTGAGCAAAATTCTTAATTTTCCATGTAAAAAAAAACTTACATCCTGGTCAGTGTAGTAACTTTGGTTGGAGCATTGGAAAATCAAATGTAAAGTTATCCCTTCGAGAAACCGTTTCTAAGATAATCGAATTTAAATGTTTCATGGCATACTAACATTTATCATAGCGCCCCCCGCCCCCCTCATACTTTATCCAGGCTTGCGACTGGCCCAAAAAGCTGGTTCATGTTTAAGGACCAACAGGCCAAAAATAACAAAGTTTTACACCTCAATGAACTAATAATTATAAGTATGTAAGAATGAACTGGCAAAAAACAAAAAGAATAACACAAAATCAATAACAAACCAAACAGCAAACATGTATTAAATTAAAATTGTTCAATAAAACTTTAAGTAAATGTTCAAAATGACTTCTATTCTTAGTACACAAAGATTAATTCTGCAAATAAAATGGGACTATACACCCTTTACACAATCTCTGCATCTACCCATAAAATAAGTACAAAGCAAACGTTGTTAAGATTGATGTTCTGAACATATTTTGATTTGTCGAAACATCTGACGAATGCCACAAATAAAGGCATATTCCATTAAGCGAAAATTAATTAATATACAAAATACATCAGTTTGCAATTTTGGATCTGCATAAAGACGGTCATTTAATGATTTATTAAATTCATCTTTAGACAACACATCAAAAACGATATGTAGAGGAGTAGAAAGCAATTCTTCTTTAAGCAGAGGTTCTATTGCCTTTAACCCTTCAACACAACAATAAACCTGTAAATTGGTCGTGGCATTTTGAATTGCAGTTTGATCCATAATAATAAATCTTAAAGTGGAATTTATTGCAACGAGTAAATCAGGACCTGAATATTTTAATGATTCCAAAATATAAGGTACAGGTTCAGCAACTATAACATCGTGAATTTTTCCACAGTGGTAGAACGTTTCATCGGTTAAGCGTAGATTGCTGAAATTTTTACAAACTGCTGGGTCAACAGCACAAAATGACAAACGATCTGTGATTTTGTCAAATACGAAAGCTTACATTTTGTATTCAACATCTTCATTATGTTAAGATGTAAATGATAATTGAGTTTGACCACGAACAGGTCTGAAAGATGATCCCTGAAATAGACGTGTAGGTTTTATTTAAAGGTAATCGAAGCAATTGACAACATATAAATGAAATCAAATTACATTGACTAGCGCTATCGATTAGGAATCTCAACCGCTGGTGAATACTCATTGTTGATTCAATTTTAACGATCGCTGTCTCTAAAAGAATGGTGTAATTTTTATCTGAACCTTCCTTAGTTGACGTTGAACAAAAATTTACATTTGCTTAATTTATATTTATAGGATTAGATAATAATTGATTATTTGTATCAATACTCAGTCGGACTAGGAATATGTAATGCTGAATGTTGGATTCCGCACAACGACATAAAAATTTTGAAGGATATAAAGACCAAGTGAGCTTATGATTGAGACAGTTAATACACAATGTTTTATCTTCAACAAAAGAGATGCGTCTTTGCAGAGAAAATTCAAGAAATTTGAAACACTTGGCTAATCTACGATTTCCGCCTTTACATAAAGCACATTTCAAATCGTCATTATTATTTACTTCTTTTGTGGCAAAGGCTACTGCTACTGCTGGTTTGATCTAAAATTTTGACTTCCTCTTTTACGAACGTGGCTAGCTCATCCTCCCTTCAACCTCCCTTCAACAATTGTTTAAAAAAACATTGGGTATGATTGTCTAGCTTTGATGAAACGATAGAAGCGAGAATAAAATCAGACAAGTTTGTAATGTTTAATTTACGAACAGCATTGATTGCAGAATCAACTTTTTCGATAAATGAATTTATACTAATAACACCCGTTTGAAGCGCTTTAAAATTAATGATCTAAGAAAGATAAGTGTCAGGTAAAGTGCGTTTATTTTCGTATTTTTCAATTAAAGCGACTTGTAGTATAGAACAATTTTTTGCCATCGGAAACATACCAGAGCCTAATGTCAGTGCACTATTCTGTAATTTTCCCAATAAATAATGTATTTTGCAAGTATTGTCCAAATCAGAATTTGTTACGTGCCAAATTGGCACTAAACATTGTTTTAGGTTAATTTTGATGTGCGGAAGTTTCGCGCCATAATTTCAAAAAACTCGGGGCGCGTATTTCCGTCACGTCAGAGTGCGTTTGCGCCAGATCGCGCGACGCGAGTGGAGTAGGGACAAAGTGGAGGGAAGTTTCCGTTAGACGCTTTAACGTGGCCGTTTGCCTTTGAACATCGAGAAGGGCGGTCGTGTCAGGCCGTGTTGCCTTTGAACACCGATAAGGGCGGTCGTGACTGGTATCGTATCTTTATTTTATTATGTAGATTCCTTTGCTTATCTGTGTTTGTCTTTTCCTAATTAACCTATTCCTTAATCGTTCCGCTACATATAGAAGTCTGATACGACCTTGGAGTAATCTACGACCCTAGAACGAGCCGGATGTCCATGCTCCGCCAACAGCACCGGAGCAGTCACCATCTTTAATTGCCTTAAAAAGGGCCCTCCGTAGCCCTGGTGGATTTCAACAGAAGCCAACTTTAAACCAGGGACATATTCATGTGAGTATTTGCCGTATAACGATTGTCTTAAATTTATATTTTTCCGATAATTACGTATTAAATTTGTGCATTGGTGACGTCATTGATAGATGGGCGCGCCGAAATCTGTACAAGATTAGCGTTACCAACCGCCCGTGGCGTCGCTTATTCCGCGCTTGCGCGATGTATTTATCGACGTTTTAAACGTAAGAATTCGTTTTTTAAACCGTAAGAATTGGCGCCTTAATGTGTGAGGTTATGATACATACTTTCTTTATAACCATACAATGTATTAACTAATGTTATTTAAAAAGCTATTTCATTTAAAAAAAATTAACAAACGTAATTAACTATATTATCTAATATCTGTTGACCTTAAAACCGTATATCCGTGTTTTGGAACACTCCACATTCCTAGATGTCAAAAATAATTGCTATGGTAATTAAAGGTGAATACCGCCATTTTGAAATTACAATTTAGCTGTGTTATAAAATATTTTTTAAATATAATGTTAGTTTAATTTTTAATGTTGGATGTGGTTGTGGACTCCAGTTATATTGTTGAGTGATAGTTTGTTTTTAGATGCAGGTGTGAGCTTTTAGGAAACATTAATCACTTAACCCTATTTTTTTCCACGTAAGTACACAAAATAAATAAGCATTTAACTAATTTTATGCCTTTAAACACGGTTTATTACAAAATTATCTACTTTATATCAAATTAAAACATAACCCTTCGTGTTTTTTTTTTAAAAACCGTACATAAATAATCTTGTGTGTTTACATTTTCTAAAAAAAGTGCCTTAGGCATTTACCTGTTTGATTATGATATTCGAGTTATCTTTACAAGAAACCTTATGTTTAAAAACGTTTATTGTAGTGAATTGCCCCTTTAGAATATCTTTTAAAAATGCTAGATTAACAGTTCTTGTTGTATTTGTTAAATAACATATTACCTACGTGTTTTTTTAGTTTTTTGGATACTTAGCGTGATTAAATTTGTATATTATACCTTACGAATGCTTTCCTAAGAAGTTTTTACCTTTAAATATCTTTATCGTATTGACTTGAAGTAGCGGTACCGTTTTTTACTTTCTGATTTACCTCAGTATTGTATACCTGATATATCGTGTCTCAAATATAAATTCAAAATGAATATTTCACACCTTAAGTGTTTTCTATAACCGAAATCATTTAGTATTATTCACAATTACATATATATAACAAAATTGTTTGTCCAAATATAGATTTCCTACTTACCTGAGTTTTTAGTGTCTTTTAAACCGTTATTTTGACTTAATCGGATGTATTTTTTTTTCTTAGACATTATCTTGCTTTGATATAGTTTTAAAAGTTGTTCCCTTGAATGTTTTAAACAGTATAACCTATAAATGCGTTTTATAGAGGTTCTTGCTTTATATATAGTAACGAAATATACCTAACCACATCTTTTACTTTCCAAAATGTTGTAATAAACTGGATCTCTTTATATCTGCTCCTTTGAATACTGAAATAAAGAAATTTCCGTTAACGTTTTATTATTTAAACTCATTTACGATAGTTGTTGATAACTCCCGCAATATCGAATCAACATTCCAATAATTTGGAATACTAACTTTTTGTATATGTATCGTGGAATTTTTCTTTTGTATAGCGAGTATGAGTTTGTCTTGATAGCATATTTTTTTTAGATATTGATATTTCAACGTACTTTAACATTCATTAAGCGGAATTTACTGTCGAATTTGGTCGTCCACTGTCTATAAGTCTAGAAGAGACCCCATTATAGGGCCGGTCGCTCAGCGTTACGTAACTCTAGACGAGAATTTGGTTGGTAAGTTTGTCGTTTTAGAATTTGTGAATCATTTTTTTTAATGATGATGTTCAAATTTTTCCTTATTGGTTTGGGTAGAACTCAAATGAGAGCTTCCCATCCCCGTAAATATATGCTTTATAAAATATCTTTTTGTTTTTCAACAATTTTATTAGTGAATCGAGTTTTAATTACTCTTATCTCTTCACATATTGATTTAAACCTCATTAAATGCCTTAAAATTATCTTTAAAATCGTTTAACCCTACGTATATCTAAGAGCTTTTCACGTTTATTTCTTTGACAATGTACCTAATGTTTTCTGCTCTCACTTGGCTTAATAACTTAAAACAACCCGCAGGTCGTTTGGCAAGATGGAACTTGCGTATCTCTCAATTCACTTTTGATGTTAGGCATAGGCCTGGCAAATTAAATATCGTACCTGATGCCTTATCTCGTGATGTTGTCTCTCTTAACATTCCAATTTAATTCCTGATACCTGGTATCTTAATATTGATTAAACCCTTACGATTTACCTAATATTTTTTTGTTCTCACCATCAATTAGTTAACTTTAATTACTTATTCCCTCTCTCATACAGTATATAATCTCTTACACGTTTAACTTTACTTACCCTAAATTAGCTATCTTTTTCCTTTTGGTTGACTTTTCCTTGACCGTACCGTTACTTATATATCACTTCATTCTCTACACCCCCCAATATAACTCTGTTGTTTCATTTAATTAATCCTCGAACATTTCTTACAGCATATTATTTGGTTTTTAGTATTTTTCTTATGTCATTTAATTTTGTGTGGTAATTGTCGTAACTTTGGTTGAAATAACTCATTGAATTTTTATGATTGGTTTTAGCTGATGTTGAGTGGATGATTTTTTTCTTTGGGCCCACATAGGAGTCGCGACCTATGCCATTGAAAGAAATAGTTCATATTCGCAGTTGCAAAAAGCTAGGATTGTCTATTCCATGTGTTTTTCCTCTGAATTATTACAGTCGCTCACATTATACTATAGCATTATTTGTTTCTTTTTCTACCAAATCAACATAACTTATAAACATTTTTTTTCATTGTTTTTTATTGAACTTCGTGGTGAGACGCTATCGCTTCTTATTGATATCTTATTAAATTCTCGGTTGTTTTAGCATATTGGAACAGTGTACCTGTATTTAACTGCTTGTAATTGGGCATTTTTGTGTGTCTAGGCTGCTACCGTTTTGAAAAACTACCTAAAACAGTTTGTTTTTGTGTGAATGAATCTGTAATGATACTTTTAAGTTGTTGTGTCAACTTTTGTCTGATTTTCTTATCGTAGTGGATGCACTCGTTAGGAAAATGATCGTACTAGTTCTCTTAAGAGTCTAGTGAATTGTGACCATATGTTATACCTATCTTGTCGGATTAATATCGCAGGTGGTCCTTCAGACTGCGCTGTGTTTTAACAGGGACAACTCTCTACCTTCTCTCGGACGATTGTCCAAAAACTCTACTTTTTCTTATCCTGCTGTCTCCGTTTATGCCTTATTCTTCTTTCGGTGGACCTGTTCTTGTCCCGGAACACCCGTCTGCCACATAAGAGTGATGTTCCCTCACTCCGAGCTACTGGCCACATTGGCTGGTTGAGTAGCGCTTTGCTATCCACCTTTCTGTCTCTTTTGCTCAATGCGAGCCCTTTCTCTACTTTCTTCTACCTGGAAGTGCCTCTTATGCATTCCAAATAACCTACCTCTTTCTTTTTACCGTTCCTGTTTCTCTGCCTTTTCATTTCCGTTAGTCACCGTGTGGTTGCGCGGGAGGTTTTCACAGACACCTGGACCCCGTCTCTGGGAATCTTTCGTGAGGTCATGCGGTGCCGCTGTCAGCGCATGGGCACTGGCAGTGAAGGTATGTATGAGTGTGTGAATGTGTGAGTGCATGTGTTTATATCTATGAATCGATATATCGTGTGGGTATTGGGTGATTATATCACCGATATCGATTAACGCCGGGTGCAGGGATGCACCCAAATGCCTTTGCCGGTCCCCCGTGCCGTTTATTGTAAACGGACCTGCTTTACAGGTCGCTCTTTTTAGAGGGTACGAGAAAATCCCTATTCAACGGCTCCACGGAGCCACTCTATCTTTACCTTTATCTATTGTCTTTGGTAATAACTAAGCTAATATCTTTATCTTATTTATTATCTTAGATAATACCCTTAGTTTAATATCGTTATCTTACCAATTACCTATAATAATAACCTTAGTTTAGTATCGTTATCTTACCGACTACCGTTAGTAATAACTTTAGTTAAATTCGCGTTATCTTACCTGGTTATCTTTAGTAATAACTTTTGTTTAATATCGCGTTACCTTACGTACTATCTCTAATAATAACTTTAGCTTAATATCGCGTTATCTTACCTAGTATCTCAAATAAGAACTAAAGCTTAATATCGTTATCTTATCCATTACCTTTGAGGATAACAATTTAAGCTCATTATCGTTATGTTATCTATTATCTTTAACAACAATTTGAGATCTTGTCTTATCTTTTTATCGTCCTAACGTTTGGTATTTATGACCAGACGTGGGAATTATTTTTCTTGAAATTTGAGTGAAAAAGCTAGCCTGATATAGAAATGTAATTTGTTAGGTTAGCCACATAAGGATTTAGTAGGGTGGTACTTTTGGTAAATTTGTTGATTCACAACTATGTCATGGACAAGTTTTAATGTGTATCGTTAGTAAGCCAAAGTACCAGTAACAAAATTTGCTAGAGTGTAGAGTGACTCACTCTATGAACATTTTTAAATTTGGTCACTTCTTGCCAACAAAGAACAGTTTTGATGCAGCGCTAATGTGTGTTTGCACGTAAAAACTTTAATGTTAGCTTTAGTTTAGATAGGTTAGGCGACTTGTCGCATTTGTTTTAATTTAAGTAGTGTTTCATGCTCCCCGACAAATTTGTGCTGTCGATTATTAGTGTAGTCAAAAACAATTGGGCTACATATTCCGTTTCCTGGTAATTCGGTAGACGTGTTATCGGTCAAAAAACCAGGTGGCGCCTTATATAAACATTTTGTAGGTTTTAAGTTAGGTTTTATGTAGGGTAGTTAGGACTTAGATTTTAAGCTGTTACTGTGCTAAAAGACTTATTCTTTTTTTAAGTTTTTTCTTTTGTGGCTTTGTCGCAATTGTTAAGTGCCAAATTGGCATTAAACATTGATTTAGGTTAATTTTGATGTGCGGAAGTTTCGCGCCATAATTTCAAAAGACTCGGGGCGCGTATTTCCGTCACGTTAGAGTGCGTTTGCGCCAGATCGTGCGACGCGAGTGGAGTAGGGACAAAGTGGGGGGAAGTTTTCGTTAGACGCTTTAACGTGGCCGTTTGCCTTTGAACATCGAGAAGGGCGGTCGTGACTGGTATCGTATCTTTATTTTATTATGTAGATTTCCCTTGCTTATCTGTGTTTGTCTTTTCCTAATTAACTATTCCTTAATCGTTCCGCTACATATAGAAATCTGATACGACCTTGGAGTAATCCACGACCCTAGAACGAGCCGGATGTCCATGCTCCGCCAACAGTACCGGAACAGTCACCATCTTTAATTGCCTTAAAAAGGGCCCTCCGTAGCCCTGGTGGATTTCAACAGAAGCCAACTTTAAACCAGGGACATATTCATGTGAGTATTTGCCGTATAACGAGCGTCTTAAATTTATATTTTTCCAATAATTACGTATTAAATTTGTACATTGGTGACGTCATTGATAGATGGGCGCGCCGAAATCTGTACAAGATTAGCGTTACCAACCGCCCGTGGCGTCGCTTATTCCGCGCTTGCGCGATGTATTTATCGACTGTTTTAAACGTAAGAATTCGTTTTTTAAACCGTAAGAAATTATTGTGGATAATGCATTTAAATGTTTCGTAAAACAGAGGCCATTTTAGAAAATCGCCGTTAAAATCAATTAACTCAATTTTTGGGAGACAAACAGTGGCTTCAGCTGCTGGCATTGTAGTTTGATTTTGAGAAGATTGATTGATACTTTTCGAAGTGATTAGACTTTTAGCAACATCCTGAATGTGACAATAAATTTCATTGATAGCGTTTAATTCACTGTAGTTCAGTTTAAATTCCAGATCTGTTTCAAACTTTATCTTATTAATTTCTTCTATAATTTCATCTAATTTACGCTTTGTATCATCTTGGATTGCGTGCCTAATTTAAAACTCTTTTAAAATTACCGGATGCTGAATATTTTACTTTTATCGTAAAGAATTTGAATTCTTTGAAAATAAGTTTCCTTTTTGGATTGAAGTGCCTTTAATCTATTAACCACTTTACTCATTGTGATAAGTGCGCCGTGATATCGATAATTAGGTGATTACCAACAAATTGCTATTATGTATATATGTAAATTTTTAATGAATGGTTTGCATTGTTTACGTTTTCAAATGTACTTATTATTGCAAAGATAGATAAGTGAATTTGAAATATAAAGGCATATGTGACAACAAAGCGCGATACGTCTGTTTAACATACACCTGTTTAAGTTATCTGTATTGAACGATTCTTGCAAATGAACTGTGGCATGAACGAGCAAAATAACCCCCACAGCTCGATTTTTACTATAGTGCTAAATTCGAGCTACTGACAATCCATGTTCGAAGGTAACCAAGAATTATCAACGCTATATATATTTTGTTCAGCTCTAACCTGTTTTAGAATAAATCATAGGCATACCTGATAATGGAAAATGAAAAGAAACGAGCCCCTAATTTTACTAATGATGAGAAGATGCTTCTATTAAGTCTGGTTGCTGCTAGAAAGAATGTTATTGAAAATAAGAAGACCGATGCTACTACGTGGCGTGACAAAGATATTGCGTGGGAAAAGATCACAAATGAATTTAATTCCCAAAATAATGTTCAAAGAAATAAGCTTAATTTGAGAACTTATTATGATAATACAAAGAAAAAGGTGCGAAAAGTAGCCGCACTAGAAAGAGAGGAAGCTAAAGCCACAGGTGGAGGGAAAGTCCTTAAGTTAGATGATCCAACTTTAGACTTTGCTTTAAGTCTTATGAATAAGAAGACCGTTATTGGATTTCACAATCAATTTGACAATGACAATGATTTGGAAGATAGTTCTAAAACATATAACGTTAGTTGCTTTAACATTGGTTAGTTTGTCTGTTGATAAATACTTTAGATGAACATTAACATGGACGTCATTGATCACGAATCGAGTACCTTACAAGACGAAACTAACGTTCTAGTAAGTATTTAAAAGCTATATTAATGTCATGCTATTGCCTTTTTTTACAGGAAAACTATATGAAGGACTCTTCGTTAAGCAAAACTATAATCGTAGAAAGAGGGACTTCAAACCACGACAATTGTCAAGCAGGCCCTTCGTTAGTAACAGAAAAGCAGAATAGCCCACGCAAAGAATCACGAATGCAACGACGAAGACCACCTTTAACATTAAATTCTTCACATATATCCAAGCAGTTGTTACGTGCTAAAATTTGGCACTAGACATCTTTTTAGTTTAGTTTTGATATGCGTGAGATTCGCGCCATAAATTTGAAAGACTTGGCGCGTATATTTCCGTCACGTCAGAAGTGCATTGGACGAACTTCGCGCCGACGCGTGTGGGGAGAAGAAAAAGTGGGGAAGTTTCCGGAAGACGCTGAGAAAACGGGGAACTTTGCGGCTGAACATCGAGAAGAGTGGTCGGGTCTGGTATCGTATCTTTATTTTAATTATGTAGATTCCCTTCTTGCTTATCTTTGATTGTCGACCCTATAAACCTGTTCCTTATCGTTCCGCTACATAGGTAAAAGAAGATAATTTGGATACAACCTGGTAGCAGCCCACGCCTGCAGTAGCTAGCCGGAGCAATCCTGATGGAGGTCGCAGCCACCATCTTTAAATAATTTGGAAAGGGGCCACGAGCAACCCTGACAGAAATGATTCTGTAGGAAGCTGTACCTATCTATGTAAGTACTCCATTTTTTATAAAACCCTTTATGCATTTTACATATTTCTCGTCATTTCCGTGTAATAATTTGCATATTGTGTGACGTCATTGACAGATGGGCGCGTTAATTTCCACTTTATGGATTAGCGTTACCAACTGCCGTTGTGTCGCATATACTGCGTCGACGGTAATGTAAAAATCACGTGTAAATGTAAGAATTGGCGCCCCACGTTGGGTCGTTGGTCGACGCGGTATACGCGACACAACGGCAGTTGGTAACACTAATCTATAATATGGAAATTAGCGCGCTCATCTGTCAATGACGTTACACAATATGCAAATTATTACACGTAATGACGAAATATATCAATTTCATAAAAGGTATTATAAACAAAATCCCACGCACGGGGTACTCACATGAATAGGTCCAGCTTCCTACAGAATCACTTCCGTCAAGGTTGCTCGTGGCTCCTTTCCAAATTATTTAAAGATGGTGGCTGCAACCTCCATCAGCATTGCTCCGGCTAGCTACTGCAGGGCTCCCTGGACTCGTTCATTCTAGGGTCGTGGACTGCTGCCAGGTTGAATCCAAAATATCTTCTTTTACCTATGTAGCGGAACGATAAGGAACGGGTTTATAGGATCGACAATCAAAGATAAGCAAGAAAGGAATCTATATAATTAAAATAAAGATACGATACCAGACCCGACCACTCTTCTCGATGTTCAGCAGCAAAGTTCCCGCGTCTCCCGGAAACTTCCCTACTTTTCTCCCGCCACTCGCATCGGCACGAAGTCTCGTGCAAGCACTTCTGACGTAACGGAAATACGCGCACCAAGTCTTTCAAATTTGTGGCGCGAAATTCCCGCATATCAAAACTAAACTAAAAAGATGTCTAGTGCCAAATTTTGGCACGTAACACAGTATTCATATTTTACAAAAATAAAAATAGAAATTGCAGAGTTGCAAAAGAAACAACTGAACATGCAAATTTAACATTTGGAAAAAGAGCAAGAATTGCGTCTTCAAATTCTTGAAGTTGAACTTAAGGTTAAAAAAGCACAATTGGGGTTGGTTTTAGGAAATAAAAATACCTTTTTGTAATTGTTTACTGAAATCATTGAAGTGAAGTATAGTGGTATATTTTTTTATCACATTGTAATAATCAAAAATTAGTGTATTTTATTAAGTAGGGTTGCAATTAATTAGTTAATAAAACAATATCCACAATAAAAACTTCTAAATATAATTTTAACATAATTTTACAATGTAGTAAAGTGGTTTGTTACAAACTTTCTTCTAATCAAATTGCCAAGATTATCGTCATTAGTAATATTGTTTATTTGACCATCCTCGAGCAATTTTTCAAATAACTGCAAGTTTCCTTCGGGCTGCGGAGGCTCAACATTGCCAAATTTTATTGCAATGTTGTGTAACACTGCATATGCTATCACAATTCCCATTGTTGTCTCTAATTTAAGGCGACAGCCATACGCCAAGATTGGAAATCTTCTTTTCAAAACCCCAATCATTCTTTCAACGATTATCCTTGTTTGCTTTAGAGCTTTATTATACCGACATTCGCCTATTGTTGTGGGATCTAAAAAGGGCGTAAAAACATATTGTTTTAATTGATATCCATTATCTCCTACAATATTTAATTAAATTTATAAAATTTAATAAGCTGTTAATTTACCAAGCAGTAAGTACTTAGTAAAGGTGCCATCATCAAACAGTTTTTTAATCTTGTTATTATTAAAAATAGTCATGTCATGGGCAGAACCAGACCATCTGGATACAATATCTATTACTTCTAACTTCGAGTTACATATTACTTGAGTATTCAGCGAAAAATAATTTTTACGATTCCGAAAAATTTCAGCATCAGCATCATCTCCACCTAAAATTATACAAATGCATTAACCATTATTGATTAAAGTTTATCCTACCTGGAGATAGTAGTCGAATATGCGTCCCGTCGACTACTCCAATCACTCTAGGAAAACCAGCAATATTGTAAAAACTTATTATTGCATTGGTTTTTTCCTGTTCTGTTTGTGGAAACCTTATGTATTCATTTCTTAGTGATGCTAGAACTGTCGTTACTCTGACTATAATTCTTGAAATGGTAAAATAGTGCATTCCCACAAAATCAGCAATGGACATCAGATGGCCACCAGTTGCATACACTCGCAATGTGGCTAACAGCTAATTAATCGGAGATACACAATTATTCCTAAAATTATATGGTGCCCCAGAAACAAAAGCACTGAAGTTTACACTTACATATTACAAGTACTCCAAGTGATGGTCTATAAGAGACAATAATTCCATAACTGTTTCTTTTGTTAGACTAAGACTCGGTTTTTCAATTGACGTTTAAACCGAGTTCATAGTTTAAACTACGTTCTGGGTTTAATTAAATTTTTTAATATCAGTTCAGCGGTTAAACTTGGTTTAAACTTGATCCACCCTACTCTGATCAAATTAAATCTGAAGATGTAAACCAATGAACCTAACCTCAATAATTATTCTGAATTGCGAGTAGGTGTTGTTTACTTTTAAATAATAGAATTGGCTTTAGTTAATGTTATGTTAGACGATGAGGATGAAGATATAATGGAGTATTTAAACTATTTGAATAGGCCAAGGATGTTACTTGCCATTAGGAAAAGAGCAGATCATTTTGATAGGCGGAATAATTATGATTTCTTTTTGAGGTTTCGTCTGTCCAAAGAAACTGTTTACACTTTACAGGATTGTAAATGAAATCTGTGGTACAATTAGCTCCAATACCAATAGGTAATATATATATATATATATATATATATATATATATATATATATATATATATATATTTCATTTAAAATGTATAGGTTTATCAAAGATATTTGTTTTTATGAATCATGCAATTTCGCCTGTTATAATGGTGCTCTTAACCATCAGATTTTATGCTACAGGGTCCTTTCTAATTGCTGTTGGTGATTGTATGGGGATTCTTAGGAGTACTGCTAGTAAGGCAATATATAAAGTGTCTCGTCCTTTAGCACAACTGCGTCCACGCTATATCAAGATGCCAAACACGGATCAGGAAGTTTTGAATGTTCGTCAAACATTCTTTAACATAGCTAGATTTCCTAGGTGTATAGGTGCTCATGACTGTTCCCACGTTAAAATTCAATCACCCGGCGCCAATAATGCGGAAACATTCAGAAATAGAAAAAATTTCTTTTCTATTAATGTTCAAACAATTGCTGAACCGGATTTAAAAATACAAAACATAGTGGCACGTTGGCCAGGTTCTGCGCACGATGCAACTATTTTTAACAATTCTCTTCTCAGAGGTAAATTTGAAAGGAGAGAAATGCAGGACAACTTAATTGTAGCAGATAGTGGATATCCTATTAAAAACTATTTAATAACGCCACTAGCAAATCCAGTTACTGCAGCAGAACAACTTTTTAATGAATCCTTGACAAGGACTAGAAATTCTGTGGAGCGTAGCTATGGTGTATGGAAAAGGAGATTTCCGGTTCTTGCCTTGGGGATCCGCCAACAACTTGATCGAGTTGAAGCGATTATTGTTTCTACAGCAGTGTTGCATAATATTGCATGTGATATATGAGGGAACGAGATCCTCCTTTCGACCCTGATGTTGAAGCTGCTGTAGAACTTCTGGATGTACCAAATAGGAATAATATACAATTTAATAATTTCACAAGAAATAATTTAATTAATGAGTACTTTCAAAGATTAGTTTAATTAACATTTCATTCAGGGTTGGCAGATATATATCATTGATATTGTACATAAATAAATATCAATTTTTATTGATATATATATATATATATATATATATATATATATATATATATATATATAATCATATCCTAAAATCTCTATAAACCGATAATGTAAGAATTAAGTAACTGTAGTTCACTACCTTACTAAAAAGGCTAAGAAATTTTCATAGTCCAGGAGTAAAGTGAGAAATCGCTCCCTTTTAGGCTTGTGAATTTCTGAGTTCTAGGGTGGTATTTAATTTTAGTATCACTTCTGTTGTAATGAAATAGAATTCAAAGGTCGCATGTAATTTATTAAGTATTAAGTACTGGATATTTTTGTTTTATATAATTTTTTGACGCACTCAAATATTGTAAAAATTAAAAACTGATAACCTTTTATTAATAAATGAACATTGAAAACCAAAATAAAATATGTACATAAAATAAATAAAAATGTTTAGTCTTTAAGTTGCTTCTCTTTGATCTTAATATCTAGGCGGAGCGATTTTAATTCATGTTCTAATTTTAAGTACTGCACCTTCGGTGCATGTACCACTTGTTTATGCTCCATATCCATTTTCAAACTTCGCTTCTGGATTTCTATTAATTCTAATTTTCTTTCTGCGACAGAATTCCAGGCAACCACTGTACTATTGCGCATATTTCTTGTGGAATCTGTATACAGTAAATACAGTTAAATATTAAAGTAGAAAATTGTTTTACATACTTGTCCTTGGCTTATTACACATATCCTGTTTTGCAGAATGTTATTTATTTTCGTTTGTCCCATGCCAAATATCTTCAATTGCTTAAAAAAATTATATAAGAAAATTTGAACCATAAATTGAGAACGTTTACTCATTGTGTTGTAATGGTGTTGGCATCAACTGCACACTCCTAGGTGTTTGTAACATACTGGGTGTGTAAGTTGCCCATGTATTTCTAAGTGCTCCTGTACTAGCTACAGAAAATATTTTATTTGTAAATACAGATACATTTTTATAAAATATCTTACAAACTGAAACACTACTGCATTCAACGACTTCATTGGTTTTGGAAAACTGTGATTCATAAGTGAATTCCATTTCTTCATTTTCGTCTTCATCTTCAATACATTTTATTATTTCCTCTATGGGATACAAAACAGTTATTAAAACTTTTTTTGCGTAACAAAATGTAATTCAAACCTTCAATCACATTAACTTCCACATCATCATCATCAAATTCTGATTGTAGACCTGTCACTTGTGTACCCAACATTTCCTTAATGTACAGATGTTTCAGTAATTTTAACGTCCAACGATGGGCCACCTCCTGTACCTAGAGAGTAACATTTTTCATCAGAAAATGCTTTTTTAGATCGTTTTTTAAGTTTTCGTATTTTTGACGAAGCGTTTGATGGTTCCGAAAAGTATTGCTATGAACTTTAAATTCCTCAGCAAGCAATTTCCACTCTGCTTCTTTGGCTTGTGATGAAACAGCATCAGTTTTCTTAAATTCCAATACTTTTTGGTGTTTTGCCACTAACGATATCTACAATTATTGAAATTGGATAATTTCAGCAAAATAATTAATTGAAATATAATATGAAAATAGGAATGATATTTTACTAAAATATGTCCTTATACTCGCCAATAGTTGCTCCTCTGCTTTACTAGAATTTGCTGCCCTTTTAGCATTATCCATTTTCAAAAATAGTTAATTAAATAAAATAATTTGCAATTCACTATAACAGCAATGAAATTATACGCAAACTATTTACGCAGCCGTGTTAGGAAAATCTACTACCAACCTAACTTTAATAAAACGATATTTTGGTTCAGCTAAACTGGTGTTTGAAATATTGACAACAGGCTAAACTGAGATCAGAAAATGAACTAAGTTCATTAGAACTCGGTTTAAACGTCAGTTGAAAAACCGGCCCTAAATCTTTTATAAAAACCAAGATCATCCAAACTTAAATAATGTGCTGCTCTTTGGTACACATGCCTTGGAATGCCGTAGGCAATTAGATCTACAACCTCCAAGTCATCGTCATCATCAATAATATTGATATCGAGGTTGAAATCCATTTGAATGAAATACAGAAAAAATGAAAATATAGATCACTCATAAGTTTACCCACAGCACAGACCAATCAAGTTTACCACAAAAATACAAAAGTACTTGGAGGTTAAGATTTAGGTTAGAGAGGTTAGGTGAAAAATGTGGTTTATACATTTATTCAAAATCTATTCTTAAATTTTTTATCAACATTTATTTATAATCCAATAAGTTTAAGGTTAGACTTTTTCAACTCCAAGATAGTTGATTGGAGCTGGGACTGTGTGTTTGTGTAAGTGGAATTGTGAGGAACACGAACGCGAGTAAAAAACAATCTTTATCGCTGCTTGCCTGCTTGCTTATCAATTATTTAATCCTTTAACCTGTTTTCCTACACATACATATAGGGTAAAAGTATATCATGTTAACGGGGACTGGGGGCCCAGGTGGCCCCCAGGATCATCCGCCAGAACGACCAAAAATTATGTACGATTGCTACGATACTGCACCGTATACAATCATTGTGGAGAGTAAAGACAAAAACATTGGGAATGTGCACCCGACGGTAGTGGGTAGAATCCTGAAAAGGAGCGATATAATGGCAATAAGTAAAATTACTAGAAAGGGACGTAACCATATAGGGATTGATTTTAAAACCCCGAAAGCCGCTAATGAATTTATTAACCATCAGATTAATATAGATAACCAGTGGGAAGCAGTTGTACCAACATTCTTAATTACGGTGAAAGGTATTGTCAGAGGCATTGACGTTAATACATCGATAGAGGAAATTGTTAAAGAAGGCACAGCTGCCAGACCAATTGTATCAGCAAGAAGGCTTAACAGACGTGTAGAACTTAATGAAAAGAATACATATATTCCTACAGAGTCAGTGGTGGTAACTTTTAAAGGGAAGAGGCTTCCAGAATACATTCATATAAATTACTATGAAGCAAAAGTGGAAGTATGTATATATTGACCCTGTCCTGCAATGTACAAACTGCCTGAGATACGGGCACACCAAAAAGAACTGTCGCAGTAAAAAGCGATGCGCTAACTGTGCAGAAGAGCACGAGGAGAAGGACTGTGGTGCAGAAGAAATCAAATGTGTCTTTTGTTACTTAGATCATGAACCCACGAATAAGAAATGTAAGGAATACCTAAGACAAAAAAAATCAAGGAAATAATGACATTCGAAAATATATCCTACTATGATGCAAGGCAAAAAGCACGAAAATATGATGGATCTATGCCTAATAAAGAGAGACATACACCTAAACTACAAGAGTTTCCTCCACTTGTCAACAGATCAAGGGAAAAAGAACTGCAGTTGGTAGATGTAACACAAAGGCAAGCACTCAAAATATAAGGAAAATTCCATATTCACAAACCACAAGTGAAAGGAAAAGAAAGCCTACCTCGCCATTAATACTAGGATATGATAAAGAAGCTCACAAAAGAGCCTTAAACCCCCAAATGTCATGGAAACCTAAGCAAAACGTCCAGACGAAGGAACCTACAGAATCGCAAAGAAGCAAAGCGCAACAACAAGAAATACAGGTAGACATATTTGCCACCCTTGAGATACTTAAAGGAATTATTGACGCAAAAAACATTGACAGGGACATAAGAGAGATGGTTGTCCAAGAAATACAGAATTTGGCCAAATGCACAATGGATTCACCAAATCACGTGGTAAGTGATGCGCCGCATACTTTTATAATTAACACGCTCGATGAACTACAAATAATGGAAGTGGAAGTTGCAGACGAGAACTCAAAAAACTCTGATGTGGAGAGCACATACTAAAAATAATATTTCTATAATCCAATGGAATATAAATAGTGCCATTAGCAATTACTTAGACCTCAAATATATAATAGGACAGCTTAAACCAGACGTGGTACTATTAAATGAAACATGTTTAAAAGAGACACTGATTTTTAAGATTCCATACTACACATGTGTCAGAAAGGATAGGGGAGATGGACGTGGAGGTATTGCAGGCTTAATTCACCAAGATATCCCGTTTGCAATACAAAATTATGACCCTGAGTTACCCGCAAGATTTGAAATGATGGCACTTAAAATATATGACATTACAGTAATAAATATATACTGCCCGCCAAATATACATCCTTCAAGAAAGGCGTATAACAAAATTTTTAAAAAGCTTAAGAGACCATGCATTATCATGGGAGATTTTAATGTACAGAATCAAGTATGGGGATCTGGAATGGTTAATACCAACGGGAAAAATCTTATGGAAGCATTAGAGGAAAGCAACCTAATTTTTGCCAACGATGGGAGACCCACCAGAATTAGCAGACCAGGACAAAGGAAAAGCTGTGTGGATATTACTATATGCACTGACGATATTGGCACCAATGTAGAATGGGAAGTATTGGATCCCGTTGGAATGAGCGATCATTATATCACCATGTGCAAGATAGTTCACAATAGCATCGAGAGAATTACGTGTAAATCAAGGTTAAGATATAAAACCAGCCAGGCCAACTGGCCGATTTACACACAAACACTAACAGAAAGCACACAAACAGAAGAATATGGAACATGGACTGAGAACATAAGAAATGCTGCGGAACTAGCAATTCCACAAACAAAGGGGGACGGAAAAGGTAAATATCCTAAGAAACCAACGTGGTGGAATGAAGAGTGTAATGTAGCATGCAAGCGTAGAAGTGCAGCTCTAAAGAGATATAAAAACGATGCTTCTGAAGAAAATTTCCTTAAATTAGATCAATAGCAGCCCAAACTCGTAGAGCACTAAGACAGGAAAAAAATGGGATTTATAGAATTTACAGAAAGCTTAAATCAAAATACTTCTATTAGCCAAATTTGGAAGGTAATTAGAAAATTTGCAGATGCACAGCAAGCAAAGGATAAAATACATAAGACAAAAAAAGAAGAATGGATCCAAAGATTATTAGATAAAATGACTCCCCAGAGATACTTAATAGTGCGGAAGTAGATATGGATAAGGGGTTTGGAAAAGTACCAACAAATAAAACTACCATACATGAGCTGGAACTGCAACTTAAAGGAAAGAAAGACACTACACCAGGCGAAGATCAGTTCACGTACTCAATGATAAGTCATACCCCATTAAACATTAAAGAGCAGCTGATAAACCTGTTCAATCAAATATTAGAAGGCAAAAGCGGCATCCCGGAAGACTGGAAAACACAAACAATAATTCCAATTCTAAAAATAGGAAAAGACCCGATGGAGTATGACAGCTACAGACCGATCATTCTGGAATCATGTATCGGCAAAATATTCGAAGGCATAATCAAAACCCGGCTAGAATATTATCTAGAGCACAACAACATGTATCCGGAATTACAAAATGGATTCAGAAAAGGGAGAGGCACAATGGACAACATTGTATATTTATCAACAGCAATATACAAAGCCTTCACCAGGAACTGGGAAACTATATGTGTATTTATCGACATTAGAGGAGCATATGACAACGTAAACATTAATACATTACAACAGGAATGCAAAAAGATAGGAGTAGACACAGACATAATACAAACAATAGTCAAAAGCTTAACAAACAGAAGTATAAGTATTCGATCTCCTAATACTGGGGAAATGACAGGTCCCCAGCTAGCCCACAAAGGACTGGCACAAGGCTCTCCACTAAGTCCAGTCTTATTTAATATTTACAATTTAACATTGAGATCGTGCGTCAAGCAAAATATCCAAGTTTTACAATATGCAGATGACATTGCTTTGATATATTCGCACCCAGATCCAAACAAGGCAGTAATAGAAATGGACTTAGCCCTGTCGGATATAGGCGAGTGGATGGATATGCACGAATTAAGCATATCAACAGAAAAAACTAAAGCTATCCTATTCACAAAAAGAGACAAAAAAACAAAATTTCCTAAAGTTACATACAAATACCAAAAAGTAGAGTGGGTTACAAGCTACAAATATTTAGGTGTGATCTTTGATAAAAACATGAAATGGACTGAGCATACCATTAATTGCAAAAAGAAAGCGGAAAGAGGAATTAACATAATGAGAGCAGTTGCGAGGACATGGTGGGGAGCAGACCCTAAAATACTGCTAAACATTTATAAAGGAATATGAAGTAAATACAATTGAATTGTAAGAACACACTACAATATGGATCACAAGCAATATATAAGAACTTGAAGATTAACTGGAGTAAATTAGATAGAATACAATTCCAAGCTTTAAGAGTCGTAACAGGATGCATGAGATCTACTCCAACAAATGCTCTACTAGCAGAAGCAGGGGAGACCCCGCTAGCAACTAGGAGGATCTGGCTTTGTGCCAAATATTGTTTAAAACAATTAGCAAAAACTAAAACTGAGATTGGCAATCTACTGATAGACATGTATGCCATATATAAAGAAAAGCCAATATATTGGAGAGGCAAACCAACACCAGCTTTAATGGACGGCATAGACCTAGCACTAGAGTTTAACAACACCACAGAAAAAACTCAGAACCTCCCATGCTACGAAGCAAAATATGATCGTCAAGTTCTACCAATCGAAGCGATCTACACTACAATAAGCAAAAATTACCAAGCCAATATAGAATATAAAGAATTTTGCTGCTCCCACCCTAATTATACGCAATACTAGACCGACGCATCGAAAGTACCAGGGAATAATAAATGTGGCATCGGAATATATAGTCCCAAAAACAACTACTGCTACTCAACTAAGTTATTCAATGAAACATCCATATGTGAAGCAGAAATTAATACCATTAAAGTTGCTATAGATTTGGCTACTCTGACCAAGGAAGAAGATAACATACTAATTATTACAGACTCCAAGAGTGCAATGCAAAAGATAGCTAGGAATGGCTTGGTAAAGGACAACAACAAAACCATACTTGAGATATGTGAAGCTATTATAAAGGCTAAGGGGCAAAACATAAACATTAAATTGGTATGGGTGCCTAGTCATGTTGGTATCAATGGGAATGAAATAGCAGATAGGTTAGCGAAACAGGGTTTAAAGAAGGAACCATTCTTAAAAAAAGCAAATCACTATAGTGAAATAATTCCAAGGATTAAAAACCGATTATGGAAACAATGGTGTACTCAGTATAAAGAGATTGCGACTTATAAAGGGAAAAGATACTTGGAAATTGTACCAGAACCAACTCTTAAACCATGGGTCTATGATACATCGTTGAGGAAAAGAAGACATACGAGTATAGTGAGCAGAATGAGAACACTACACTGCTGTACACCCCAACATTTGCATAGGATAGGGGTCAAAGAAACCCCTTTATGTGATGAGTGTGGAGATATTGGGGACCTAAACCATATACTCCTTGGTTGCAATAGCAGAGAAGAACAAAATTTGAATCTGTACAAGCAACTCGCAATACTAAATCCAACCCCTATAGACACACATAACCTACTGGCTGACCTCAACAGTAAAGTCGTGCAACTCATACTAGAATACATTGATATAAATAAGCTAACACTTTAAACAAAGTTAAAAAAAAAGGGTAATAAATTAGTGATTAACAATAAAAAATATAACTGCCAGCTTTTGCATGTGTTATTGCTACTGCCTTTAATTTAACATTAATTTAGAATGTAGTACAAACAGTGTTTTTTTAGGCTAATGTACCCACATCCTCTCTCCTGGCGCAATCCTTTGTGTTAATGCTCTGATACGCCACAGAGTGAGAAGATTGTCTATATATGGACTCCTGGTTGATCCTGCCCTCTCAGGGCGCGTCAAGTAGTCAGCGTTAACCTTGTGGTTTCTGCTGTCGTGTCTGTATCATTTGTCGTGCAAGTGTTCGAGGTGTATGTTTTTCCACCTAGTGGTCTGAATCTCGTGTTGTGTCCTAGTTGTTTTTTTATTTAGCCAACGAGTTCCGGGCTGGAGTGCTTGTCTGATGTTATGTCACACATCAAGTAGTCGGCGTGGTCGTTTTTTAATGGTTTGTCGTGTGCCTTGTAGCAGTGCGACGTCTCGTATAGATGGATGTGGTGAGTGTCTATATATGTCAACCCTGCTCATAATATACCCAAGCAAGCAGTGGAGGGGATGGGTATTATCCCAGAAACAGCTTAGTACCCTTCACAGTGTAATAGTGAGACTTAACGGTTTATATCTGGCTGTATGCCGCAAGGCAAGAGGCCATTGGTAACTGAAGAAGAAGAAGAAGTACTTGGAGGTTAGAATTATTTGACATTTTTATAGTTTAAACCGTGGCTTTAGGTTAATCTTTAGAAGCGAAGTTTAACCTAGGGTACATATTACGGTGCAAATCATTTTCATAAGTGAACATAGTTTAAACTCCAGATTATTTTAAATCTGAAGCGGTGCAAATGGCCATAAAACTAAGTATTGTAGGACAGGTCCTAAATCACAGATCATATGTCCTAAATGTATAGGATTTCTTTATGACTAGAATACAGTTATTATACACAACGGGATGCGCCATCTAGCGGTAGTGATAGAAATATACTACAAAGGTAATTGAGTATTCTGCTTTTAATGTACGATCATTCTGGTTGGAGGCCCTAGAGAATATGTTCACTTTTTAAGATATTAGGGTTTCCTTAAATAAATAGTCTCCCCCGCAGTAGTAACGTCCATTTGTTGTGATTAAATTGTTATAATCCGATTATTTTTGAATAGTCCGTTTTATCGATGGGCTTGCTTGGAAAATACTAATCTTGTTATTAAATATCGAGGAGTTTATTATACGAAGGAGGCTGACGTTTCTCTTCTTTTTAATATTGCGGATGCTAGAGAGAAACTTCTCTATACTCCATTCTAGTGGTTTGTAAACTCCGTGATTTTATAGGAGCTGCGACTGACCGTGACAGCTCCGAACACGGAGCTGTGACAAATATGCGTGATTTTTCGGAGCAGCTCTTTGAATAACCTGAAATTTATTTATCGCTTTGAAACGCTCATTTACCGTTGCTATAATCACGTTCCGTCATTTCCGGAATGAGCAGTACCGTTAGGGATTTGCTAAGATGCATGATGGGATTCCAGGTAGAAGCTGCACGTAGGCATCACATGCACAGTATTATGTCGGTAGCATAGATTATAGGAGTCGTTAGTCAGGTCACGTTCATTGTTGGATAAGATTTTCATTTATGTTGTCTCTGTTTGTGAATTAGTTCAGTTATTAGTTGTAGTTGTACCTAAGTAGTTGGAAATTTATTTATAATATTCAGCATAAGCCTTAATTATAATATTCGTTCATAGTTTCTACGCATTTTTTCAAAATAGTATTACGAATAACATGTCCACAAAAAATAAAAAATCAATATTATGGAATTTCTACGAGGTGACTTCGGATCAAAAAGCAACTTGTATGTTATGTAAACAAATAATTACTTACAAAACTTCCACCAGCAATTTAAAACGGCATTTGGAAAGAAAACATCCTTTAGTACACATAGAAAAAGAACTACAAAATAAAAAGGATACTAATAAATTATTAGAACCTTTGACCAGCAGTAATATTCTCTCACAGTCCGTACCAGAACAATTAGTAATAACTAAAAATGAAACTGCTAATAAAACAGTAAAACAAACAACGTTGACTTATATGCGGAAAACTATACCATTACGAGAGAGAATTAAACTTAATAATTCTTTAATGGATTTATTTGTTAAAGATTTTCAACCGTTTAGTGTAGTAGAGGACGAAGGATTTCGAAATTTTATAAAGTGTTTAAATCCAGCTTACGAACTTCCTAATAAGAAAACAATAACACATTCATTGTTACCAGCATTATATCATAAAACCATTAGAAATGTTCAAGAAGAAGCAACGACAATTAAATCTGTTACAGTGACCACAGATTGTTGGACTTCTATGAATATGGAGAGCTACATGGCCGTTACAGTGCACTACATAAATGAAAACTTTGACATGAAATCTATTTTGTTAGAATGTATTCATTTCCCACGATCTCATACAAGTGAAAATTTAGCCACAGAATTAAAAAAAGTTATGACCGCATGGGGATTAGAAAGCAAAATTTTACTAGCAATTTCGGATAATGCTGCCAATATCTAATAACTATAAGTTTTGATAGCCCGTCTTTGTGTTAAAGTTGAGAGGCGCAAATCGATCGCTTATTGGGATTTGCGTCCGAGGGTTTCGGAGTTGGGAGCGCGGGCAGGTGGTGGTTAGGTGGAGAATTTTTGCGTGCTTAGGATAGGCCGGTTTTTATGGCGGAAAACCGATAACTTGCGGAGAAATAAGGATTTTCCGGGAAAAGATTAATTTGAAGCGACGTATTCGTTAACGTGTTAAAAAAGCTTGGATCCCTAAAAAATTTCCGATCTAAAAACCGAACGGCCCGTGCGACGAAGTCGGCGACTATTCCGTTAGCGTTGCTACGAGGTAGAAGAAACATTGGGTTGGTTTCTAAAATTCGTATTCGACCGTTAAAAATTATCTAATATAAACCAAACAACGCTATTCGTATTCTATAACCTGAATTATTAACAAGTTTGCAAGCTGATAGTATAGTATTTTCTTAAAACAGGTATTACAAGTTGTATAATTTATTCCACAAACGTCAAAATCAGGTTCCGAAAGCCGGCGTAATCGAACGAATATGTACCTTCAAAATCTATGATTACACATTTCTTTTAAAATTTCTCAAAATTAAATTTATAATTCGTCCAATATCATTTAAAAGTACCGATAATTGACTACAATTATACGAAAACATCGCTTTTTAATATGCACCATCTATTTATATAAAAAATTAATACTTATTACATTTGACGTTTATATACGGAATCGCCCGAACAATTACAATAGACCGTGATTTATTCCTAAGACGATGTATTTCTTATGTGACATTCGGCATACTAAGTATACAACCAACGCGATTTCAATATACAACGCCTCGACAGCGCAAGCCCAACGTCTCTGGTTACGAAGCTTACCTCCGCTGGTTCAATTCCCAGTAAAATTCATTTTTTTAATTTAATTTTATGATACTTTTTAAAACATGCAATAGCATTTATTTAACAATATGCATAACAATATTTATTAAATAAACCAACACTTTTTTTTCATATGTTTCAGTGCGATCTTCTACAATCTATAATTTGTTAATTACATTTAGTCAAGAACCATTTCCAACCTTTACTTTTCAGATATTGTCCAAGTTGCAGAAACGTATTCGCTTATATGTGTATAAAAACTAAAAAACCTTTGGTATTTTACGACCTAAAAACCCAAACGCACAGAGCTATAACCGGTACATTTGCGTTGATGAACAGACGATTGAGTTGGTTTCAAAAATTGCTATACAATCCTTAACATATTTCTAATGTGTACCAAAAAATATTACATCTACCATAAATTCTACATCTATATTTAATACTTTTGCTGCAATTTGTCTATTTTATTTGTGAAATGTCAAAAACAGATTACGTACCACGGTGGTGGCACTCTATATACGATTGTGTTGGCGCATTTTAGTATTCACACTATCCGAATAGATGGCGCCCACAATTTCGACTGCAATTATGATTGTCATTTATTTCACATTAATTTGACGTTTAGAATTATTGTTTATCTAAGCGCTATTCAAAGATTGTTTAATTTGATTTGCTGCATTATCACAACTTTATTCTGAATTGTGATATTAATATTCGACTTATTGAATATATCCAGGTGTGTGATTAAAAAAAATATTACTTTTATTTAAGATTGCATTACTATTCCTTTTTATAGGTACTTATTTCACCGTCAATGTTGTTATTACATACCTACCGATATTGCATGGGCAAATAATTTATTCTAAAACTGAAACTTAAGAGAAACTGATATCTTTAAGTTATACCTTGGTGTTTGTTAATACATTACTGTATTTAGAGGAGATTCATATTTATTAGTTTTTGTAACAAATGGTAAAATAATGGATTACATATTTTTATCCGAATCGTGGATTATGGATTATGAATGCTTTCCTTACTATGTGGGAGGTTGTGGAAATAAGAATGCCACTAGGCATAGATTTTCAAATCCTTATAAGAATAAAATTACGTTTCCATGATTATTTTTTTAATTTGTGTGCCAATGGCCCGTGTTTTGTTGTATTTGTCAATTGTACCTGAAATCAGTTTTCTTCTTTCTATAATATGCAATAAGCCAATAATATATTTTGGTAAAAATGTTTATTTCATTTCTTAAAGTGCATGTATGATGTACAAACTTATATTTTTAGTTTTATTAATTTGACTTATATACATACACAATGTATGTATGTAATTCATATTAGTGAAATATGTAGATATAAATTTTTGCATCTATAACCTTTCAAATTCATTTGCAATGCATTCTTAGATGTAAACCATAGCGGGGTTTTTAACCTTTTTAGTATAGTACAGATGCTAACCAAACGTATTATTTCATAGGAAGTATTAACACTATTCGCCCAGATGGCGTACAAAAACGCCAACATCTTATAAACAGGAAGTGGCGCATATATACTAACTCATCTAACCTATGTTATGAACACAACGTAGAAGCACGAATACGCACTATCTGAAACTCTATTGACACACTTAATTTACACATTTCTACAATTAAAGTTTCTAAATTACATAATAATTCTTTATATTACTGATAATTATTAATTCTAATTATAAGAAAGTATCACGCATTAATAGACGCGGTCTATTTTAAACACAAAAAGTTAAACATTTTAATTGACGTTTATTACCGACTACATCTAAAAATTTCAAGTCTAAGTGAATAATTTACAACACGCTATATATCTTTTGAGGCTTCGACTACTACAAGTATACAACCAAAGTATTTTCTACAAAATAAGGTTCGATAGCGTAAGGCTAACACCTCCGTCTACCCGCATTTGTATATAGTTTTTTACTTTTTAGTTTTTATAGTTTAAGGTACTATTAAGGTTAAAATTAAGTTTAAAATAGGTTATTCCACTGCTTTTCCTATTGTACAACACACAACAATGGTATAAAATACAAATAAAATATAAAAAATCGTTATTTTTTTTAAACAGTTAGGTAAATATTTTAGTATAGATACCGAGTATTGTCATTTACATTACTTTTAGTTAAACGTCACATCGTCGGCACTATTAAGGAAATCAATCGTTATTATTGTTAGTATTCGGCAAAATTGTATGAAAAAGTTAAAAATAGATTATCTTTCCTTTCTTTCCTTTCCTCCGTCTACCATACGCAACCCCGGTGGTTCAATGCCCAATTACATTAATTTTGTTCTTTATTTTTGTTGTTTTTTTTTTTAACATTAACAAGCGTCTAATATGCGTAAAAAAGCCAAACAAAATTTATAACCCCTATAAAATGATCTACAATTAGTTAACTATTCCTTATTTACATTAACAATAATTGAAAAATTTAACATTTCAAGCGTTTTGGTTTTTAGTTTCTTGTATAATTCATTTATTTTAAATACAGACGTAGAAAACGTCCTGCATTCCTTTGATATTTGTTTATTTAAGGTCCACTTATGACACTTTTCTTTTAACAAACATCAAAAGTTAAGAATAAAAAGCAATTGAAAATATTCATACGTATTTTCAACTTAAGTATTCATAATCACAAATACAAATACTTTTTTTTTATACTGAAATTTTACTAACATCCAAAGGAAAATATACTCAAACAAAATTTATAGACGTTATACAACTGTCTACACTAAGTTAATTATTCCTTATTTACATTAACAGCAATTGACAACTTTGTCTTGCGAGCATAACTAATACGTAGTAATGAGGCAGCATGATGTACAGACAAGTTAGTACCAAGCGGTTGCCTACATTAACTAAAAGTCCTTATAAAATACCAAATATGTGGTAAAGCACAAAGCTTCCGAGCGTAACACCTAAATTCAATATCGCTTACGTATACGTATTATACTCATTTCGGAATTTAAATTGAGAAACGTTAAACGCATATTGCGGCATAGAAAAAAACCTCTTTTTATCTAAATCTCTAATAGCAAATTTGATTGCATAGACTTCACTTGAAGGTTATCTTTAACATAAGATGCTATTTGCAAACACGTTATTACACATGTGCTCATATTTAACATTAGCTACATTAACAATTAATAAATATGCTTACTTTTGATTGCTTTGCATGTGTAGATTTTATTTGTTCTATTCCATTTGTCGCACAAAACAAGGCTTATATACTGTTAGACAGAAGCAGCATAGAGTTAATTCGTGAAAATAAAAAAATTAAACCAGTAATTGTCCAAATTAGCTGTAAATATATATATATATATATATATATATATATATATATATATATATACAAAACATTCGAAGCACTTGAATTAAACAAAGGCGATCAGCTCATTTCAATAACTTTGACAGACTACGGTACGTTCAAATACATGTCTTGAGTTGTTAAACAACAGTTGGTTGAGCTTTCTACAATTACTACTTATTACAATCGCTTATTTAACCACTATATAAATATCCGTTGCTCTTTTATATCTACGTAACTAGCATTGTTAGCATTTTTGGATTATTTTTTTTAAGTTTACTAGAGCGAAGTGGTCTTGATCCAATCGGCTTCCTCCGAAGTGATTTCAAAAAAGTCTACTTCGGCGAACTGATCTTGATCTGATCAACTACCCGAAGTGATTTCAACAAAGCCTACTAGGGCGAAGTGACCTTGACCCGATCGACTCTCTGAAATGATTTCGACAAACTCTACTAGGGCGAAGTGACCTTGACCCGATCGACTCTCTGAAATGATTTCGACAAACTCTACTAGGGCAAAGTGGTCTTGATGCAACCAACTTCCCGAAGTGATTTCGACAAAGTCTACTAGGGCGAATTAGTTTTGATCCAAACTACTCTCCGAAGTGATTTTGACAATCTACTAGGGCGAAGTGGTTTTGATCCGATAGGCTCCCCGAAATAATTTCGACAAAGTCTTCTAGGGCGAAATGATCTAAATCCAATTGACTCCCACTAAATGATTTCGGCAAAGTCTACTAGAGCGAATTGGTTTTGATACGAACGACTCCCCGAAGTGATTTCGACAATCTACTAAGGCGAAGTGGTTTTGATCCGATGGGCTCCCCGAAATGATTTCGACAAAGTCTGCTAGAGCAGAGTGGTCTTGATCCGATCGACTCTTCAAAGTGTTTTCGACAACGACTACTAGGACGAAGTGATCTTGATCCCGATTGACTCCCCGATTGACTCCCCGATCGACCCCGATCGACTCCCCGATCGAATCCCCGATCGACTCCCGGATCGACTCCCCGAACAACTCCTCGAAGTGATTTCGACAAGGTCTATTAGGGCGAACTGATCTTGATCCGATTGTCTACCCCGAAGTGTTTCGACAAAGTCTACTACAGCGAAATAAATCTTGATCTGATCGACTCCCGGTGTGATTTTGGCAAAGTCTACTAGAGCGAGGTGATCTTGATCCGGTTGACTCCCAGAAGTGATTTCTACAAAGTCTACTAGACCTAGGTGATCTTGGTTCGCTCATGACTTCTACTAGTGGTAAGTAAAGATGGGGTGTAGAGAGCGGGGCGTAGAGACGGCGGAGCGTAAAGAGGGCGGAGCGTAGAGAGGGCGGAGCGTAGAGAGGGCGGAGTGTACAGAGGACGAGGCGTAGAGAGGACGAGGCGTAGAGAGGACGAGACGTAGAGAGGACGAGGCGTACAGAGGACGTGGCGTAGAGAGGACGAGGCGTAGAGAGGACGAGGCGTAGAGAGGGCGGGGCGTAGAGAGGGTGGTGCGCAAAGATGGTAAGGCGTAAAGATGATGAGGCGTAAAGATGGTGAGGCGTACAGATGGTGAGGCGTAAAGATGGTGAGACGTAGAGATGGTGAGGCGTAAAGATGGTGAGGCGTAAAGATGGTGAGACGTAGAGATGGTGAGGCGTAAAGATGGTGAGGCGTAAAGATGGTGGAGCGTAAAGAGAGTGGTCCACAAAGCGAGTAGAGGCGCTCACAGTAGTCCCGTAGGGACTACAAACCGCTTCTAGTCTAATAACTATAAATTTCGGACGCCCGTCTTTGTGTTAAAGTTGAGAGGCGCAAATCGATCGCTTATTTTGATTTGCGTCCGAGGGTTTCGGAGTTAGGGGCGCGAACGGGTGGTGGTTAGGTGAAGAATTTTTGCGTGCTTAGGATAGGCCTGTTTTTATGGCGGAAAACCGATAACATGCGGAGAAATAAAGATTTTCCGGGAAAAGATTAATTTGAAGCGACGTATTCGTTAACGTGTTAAAAAAGCTTGGATCCCTCAAAAAAATCCGATCTAAAAACCGAACGGGCCGTGCGACGAGGTCGGCAACTGTTTCGTTAGCGTTGGTACGAGAGAGTAGAAAGATCGAGTTGGTTTCTAAAATTCGTATTCGGACGTTAAAAAATCTCTAATATATACCAAATAACGCTATTCGTATTCTAAAAACTGAATAATTCACCATTTGCGGGCTACCACTGCAGTTTTTTCTTAAAACACTAATTAAAAATTGTATAATTTATTCGACAAACGTCGAAATCAGGTAACGATCACCAACGGAAAAGTACGAGCGTGTACCTTCAAAATCTATGGTAACACACTTTCTTTCAAATTTCTGGAATTTTCCATTACAATTCAACCAATATGATTTAGAAGTACCGTTACTTGATTTAGATTATAGGAAAACGTCGATTTTTCACATACGCTGGCTATTTATTTC
This sequence comes from Platerodrilus igneus, assembly GCA_036346225.1. Lineage (NCBI taxonomy): Eukaryota > Metazoa > Arthropoda > Insecta > Coleoptera > Lycidae > Platerodrilus > Platerodrilus igneus. The sequence continues at coordinate 636,279 of JARFIW010001320.1, forward strand.
AAAAATAATACATTGTTCATTTTGGCGTTTCTTCACGATGATAGCCGAGCATTTTCAATAGACCGTGATTTGGTCAGGGTTCGGTGTATTTCGTGTTTGGTTCGCTGAATTGAAAGTAATTCAGGGTAATTAAAAGTATTTCAAAGTATACTACTAACCAATTTACAAATAGTGACACCTTCATAGCGCGATGCTATGATATCTGGCTACCAAGCCTAAGTATGATGGTTCAATCCCAATTCCATTTACTTTTTTTTATTTTTTCGTCGACTTTATAAACAACCATCTGCATTTATTTTATTTATTAGTATGCATAAAAAGAATCAGATCATTTCTCATACGCTTTGCGACGGTCTATAATGTCTATAATTTTATTTATCTAATTATTCCTGTTATTGCAATAATGTTTTGGACAACACAAATATCACCTATGACGTTTTAAAATTTGTCAGGCGTCATAGCGCAGGGCTAAGGAATCCAGCTACCATTAGCATAGTTGTTGGTTCGATGCTACTAACGTCGCGTTTCTTTTTTTAATTTTTATTTTTAACAACCTGTCACGCCATCTATTCATCGGAAATAATCCTAAATAGAATTGTTCTAGAACGTTTAATAAAAATATCGAGTGTGCGTGGATTTCAGTTACGATATCATTTGTTACAAGATCGCCATATTGACTAAAAGTACAATTTAGGACGCTTCGCGTTTATACCACTACTTAATATCACCTTTTTACATTTCTTGCATGTCCTTTCTGCCGAAGACATAACTATAATGCGTCAGATACACTACATACGTCAACAATACAGGTAAACATTACAAATTTCACCAATACTTATATTGGAGTAACGATGATATGTTTGTTTTAGGTCACCCACAATATATTTCCTTCAATTTCGACATTAACATTATTCCCCGAGATTAGCCACGGGGTCCAGTAAATATACTTACAACATCTGAAAATTTTAATGAAGTAGAAAATCTACGATTTATTGCTTTTATTGCTTTTATTGCAAATTCTTTGCTAACGAATCCAATCAAACGTTATTAAAGGTGTACATTACATATATCTGTTACTTAAACGCTAAATAAAGTTTTTCTAGAGTTGTATAATTTGATATGCTACAACGATGGTAATCGCAGATTTCCAAACGTTTTACAAAAACACCTTAATACGAATGGAATCGTGTGTCCGCGGATATTATATTTCAGAGCTTACATTACATGGCTACTTTATAAACAAACATACCCAAGGGACATCGCCTGCACAGAAAGTCATAGGTTAGTATTTTTCCTTAAAAGTTGTTTACGTTACCAATTTATGGTTTTGCAGGAGATCATAGTGAAAAACAACACGTTTCGAAGCATGCCACTTTATGTGGTACCAATAGATGGTATTCAGATCTATTGCAGCATTATACATTCCTTATTTTAAAAACATAACCTTTTCTGTTCTTAGCTTAGAACTGTATTTTTAGGATTAAAAGCACACAATTTTTATTTCTTTCTGTCACTGCTAATGTACAACTTATGCTAAAATAGAAAACCTTATTACTTCACGCCATAAATATTGTTCTTTTAGGCCTTAAGTTTACACTCACGACAGTAACGGAAGCTATTCCATTACTTAATACTTGATGTTCTAATCCTGATTGTGTTTATTGGATCTTTTTCATTACAACACTCTAAATGTTAGTCTAACATTGGTGCAACAGTTGTAATCAACTTCGTTCTATAACAATTATTAACCTTTGCAATTACTAAAAGTTTGTATATAGTTGCTGAAAAATAACTTTGAGGTTAGGTTTCTTGCATACGCTTACAACAGAATACACATTCAGAAGTGTAGGTGACATAGAATATTTCCATATACAGAAAGCTGAGGGTCTATTATATCTGATTCAAATAATATCCGCTTTAACAGAATGCATACACTCGATAACATTGATGTGGCTTGATCGTTATTTAATTAACTGGATTTTGTCATGATTGTGTAGCGAACAAAAAATTTAAATTACTATTAACAACCTATACCGAGTTGACTGTCAAAATTGTTCTTGAACCAATACAAATTATATTTTATACATATATATATATATTTCAATGAAATGACGTTACATGTCAAAACTGGTTTTCTATAAAACACATTAACTTATGATTAAGGAAACAAATTTTCCGAAACGTTAAGTGTAATAAATGTTTTAAACCAAACCACTATCTTATTTCGAACGAAATTTATCCAAATATTCATACAAAATCAATTAATTTATATATACATATATATAGAATGCTGTGAAACCTCTCATATCTCTAGGTACTGGCCCTTTAAAAAAAAACATTCGAGCCCCACAGTTTGGGCGTCAAGAATGCTGTGAAACCTTTTAAATCACCTGGTCCGTTGATTCCTTCTGTTAATCGCCTCGGCTGCTCTTCTAGATAACTTCCATTCTCAATCATAAAAATTAAACAACACATTCCTACCACAAACATCAACGTTAACTCTATTTACATCAATATTCAGAATACATTAAATTTTCAAATTAAATTTGAACATAAAATTCAGTTTTAAAAAGAATTTCCGGATTAATTTTATTATCATTTTACTGTGCATCCAAAATTAAAGACCTTGTTGGATGCCTACTAATTAATATAACAAGATAAGCAGACCGGAGTCTGAGTATAAAGGAGCATCTACCACCCCTTTACGTTAATTAACCAGGTTTGTCTAATTGAGCTCAAAGACCTACCCAAAGTTTCATCCTATTCCCGAACATCAAAACAAAATACCCTTTTACTTAAACAAGCAAATTTCATCTTAAAATTAAATTTTTATGGTTAGAAAATTCCACTAATGTCCATTTAAAGTAAATCAATTATAAAGTCATTCAATACACACAAAAATGTCAAACAAAATAGTACAATTTACCTGAAGGTTATTGTCCTCGTAGCTTCAGTGTAATCGTCCCTTTTGTAAATCACACCATTCCAACCGGATTCTATTTACAGCTTCAAGTTGTCAACGCTTTAAAAATGTTCTCCATCACCATTAATTTAAAGTTGTTTCTAGGCTTTTCCGGAACTCATCTGTGTATATCTGCCTCTGGTTCAGTGGATGCAGACACATTTACGAACCATTTAGTCATTAACACCCCGCAAAATAGCAAAGAAATTCATACTTCCTTTTACCAATATTACCAATATACGCCAAAACTGCCTACTTTTGGGTATACATTTGTCGTTGTAAATTTTACTAATTGGTACCGTGATAATAAACTTTTATTACCTTGTATCTAAGTGCACTGAAGTACATTCATGTTAGCACGTAAAATAACCAACTATTTTGAGTCACTAAAATATACTAGCACACTTTAAATTATTTAATCAAACTAAAATGCACTGTTTAATATCAAGTCGCGGATGCACGAGCTTTTAACGCATCGAATCGTCGAAAGTCTAAGAGTCTAAGAGAGAAACACATATTCCCGCCTGTATATATAGCGAATAGCCGACACGTCGCTTTGTTCCCTAAAACGGGTAATTCCAACGAATTCCTCATTCTACGTTCCCAGTCTGTAGCCTGCACGTCGATTTTATGAATTTAGTACTCACCCCATTGAGATCTCAGAAAATTTCAACACGGCCCGCAAAGTTGTCCGAGAAAAACTAATTACTTTTATACAGAAATTGTTGTTCTACCTCTGATATATGCATCCTATTTTTAACCAATTGTGACCCCGTGACGTTGCTTAAATCCCGCCTTTACAATATGTGTCTTTGCTTGACGCATTTTCTTTCCTTCTCTACCGTGTTCTTATTGGTGCAACTTGATATACTTTATTATCGATTATATTTTAGTCCACGCGGACTGTTATCTGGGTTTAATAAACCCGTATCGCACATTCTCGTAAATACTAAGTCCCGGTTTCTCCAAGATTCTTTGAAACATTAATTATTTGCCAAATTTACGCAGAATGAGCTTTTTAAAAATACGCAGGTGTTCTGTATTTCCTGCTAAAGCATCTGATCGTTTCCAATATCCTTAGAATCAACATGTTTATCCAAACAAATTAACTTGAAATTGCCTTTTAAAACACGCAGGTGTTTTCAAACGTAACATTTTAAATACCCTTCTACGATTTGCGTTTTATTGGGTTTTACAAGTTTTATGCTTATTATTAATAATGGTTCAATTAACTCCAACTAGATATTAATTATTATATGTACACTTTGTTTTACTACCGGTTACTTAAAATAGGGTTAATTAATATAAACTTTGCACGTAATTTCCATTTGTTTAGGAATAATTAAATTATCCACTGCGCTTTTCAATACTGCTTCTTTTGATGTAAAGCGTCTTATAGATAATTTAAATTTCTTATTTTTACTGAAACGACCGAGTTTATTTATGCTTCAAGGTTTTAATAAAGCGCATTATTTAATGAAATTCCTTATACACGGTAATTAAAATTATTTGATTTGATTATTTAATTTTCTACCCTGGTCTAAATATGAGTAATATATATATATATATATATATATATATATATATTGCTGTGATATTCTCCTTTGAATGCGGGAACTGGGTCCTTTCAACAAAAAAATTCTACTCCCACCGATTGGACGTCATAAACTGCTGTGATCCTGTTTCGCCTCGGCTGCTCACCTAATTTTATAAACCTCCTCATTCATAAAATTAAACAACACATTCCTACCACAAACATCAACGTTAACTCTATTTACATCAATATTCAGGATACATTAAATTTTCAAATTAAATTTCAGCATAAAATTCAGTTTTCAAAAAAAATTTCAAGATTAATTTTATTATCATTTTAATGTGCATCCAGAATTAAAGTCCTTGTTGGATGCCTAGTAATTAATATAACAATATAAGCAGACCGGAGTCTGAGTATAAAGGAGCATCTACCACCCTTTACGTTAATTAACCAGGTTCGTCTAATTGAGCTCAAAGACATACACAAATTTTAATCATATTCCCGAACATCAAAACAAAATACCCCTTTTTACTTAAACAAGCAAATTTCATCTTAAAATTAAACTTTTATGGTTAGTACAATTTCACTAATGTCCATTTAAAGTAAATCAATTATAAAGTCATTCAATACACACAAAAATGTCAAACAAAATAGCAAAATTTACCTGAAGGTTACTGTCCTCGTAGCTTCAAAGTATCGTTTCTTTAGTTAATCACACCATTCAACAGGATTATATTTACGGCTTCTGATTCTCTACGCTTTTAAAATTTTCTCCAGCACCATCCATTCAAAGTCGTTTCTGGGCCTTTCCGGAACTCATCTGTGTTTATCTGACCCTTGTTTCATGGATCCAGACACGTATTTGAACCATTTAATTATTAACACCCTCGAAGAATAGCAAATAAATTCATGCGTCTGTCACCAATATACGCCAAAACTGCCTACTTTTGTGTATACATTCGTCGTTGTAAATTTTGCTAATTGGTACAGTGAAACTAAATTTTATTACCTTGTATCTAAGTGCACTGAAGTACATTCATGTTAGCACGTAAATAACAAGCTATTTTGAATCACTAAAATATACGAGCAAACTTTAAATTATTTAATCAAACTAAAATGCACGGTTTAACATCTTCAATCAAGTCGCGTATGTAGGAGCTTTTAACGCATTGAATCGTCAAAAGTCTAAGAGTCTAAGAGAGGCTTGTTTATATTCATCTCGGTATATATAGCAAAAAGCCTGTCTGTCGGTCTGTTCCCCAAAACGGGTAATTCTAAAGAATTCCTCATTCTATGTTCCCAGTCTGTCGCTCGCACGTCGTTTTTTACGAATTTTCACTCGCCCCATTTAAATCTCAGAAAATTTCCACACGGCACGCAAGCATGTCCGAGAAAAACTAATTGATTTTGTACAGAAATTGTTGTTCTACCTCTGATATTTGCATCCTATTTTCAACCAATTGTGACCCCCGTGACGTTGCTTAAATCCCGCCTTTTACAATATGTGTCTTTGCTTGACGCATTTTCTCTTTCCTTCTCTAACCTGTTCGTATTGGTGCAAATTGATATTCTTTATTATCGATTATTTTAGTCCACATGGAGTGTGAAATAACCCAGCTTTAGCAATTCTCGTAACTATTATGCGACGTTTTCCCCAAGATTCTTTGAAACATTAATTATCTGCAAACTTTACGCCGAATGTGACATTTAAACTACGCAGGTGTTCAAATATAATATTAATTCTCAGAGCCTTATTCCGTGGTATTTTAATCTTGGATTTTCACAAGTTTTATAGGTATTATATGTTACTAACGGTTTAATTAACTCCAATTAAATTGATTTCTATCCTTTCATTTTAGCGAATACAACTTAAATATTAATTATTATGTGTACACTTTGTTTAATACCGGTTACTCGAAATAGAGTTAATTAAGATAAATTTTACACGTAATTTCTCTTTGTTTAGGAATAATTACATTACACGCAGAGCTTTTCAATACTGCTTCTTTTGATATAAAGCGTCTTATAAATAATTTAAATTTCTTATTTTTACTGAAACGACCGAGCTTATTTATGCTTCAAGGTTTTAATAACGCGTATTATTTAATGAAATTCCTTATACACGGTGATTAAAATTATTTGATGTGATTATTTAATTTTCTACCCTGGTCTAAATATGAGTAATATATATATATATATATATATATATATATATATATATATACGTGGGATATAGCTAATCCACTAAAAACGATACAAGACTTCTAATAAGCGTAAGAATACATACTCACAATTTATAATCGCCTCACAACGATATACAACGAAAATAATTATTTATTTCGAGTGCTGACATATTTACCTATATATTCCTGTTTCGTCAATCTACAACTAATGTAGAAATTATTTAACACAAGTATCTTAATACATTTTCCAATGCATACTTTCCAACTACAATCAACTAGAACAATCAGCAAATTTTCATAACTTTCATGCATACACCAGGGTTCATTAAAAACATACCTTCGGTTGTTATCAAGGGTTGGGCTGCAATTGCTGCATATTACATATCGATTAAAAGATCAAATTGAACAATTCGCATACGATTTTCATATACGGTACCTTACATATGACAATATCTACAATTTTTAATAGACGCCTTTCGCTCTAAAAATGAGACAAAAGGTTCGTTTACTATTTGCGTATTTACTCAAAAAAAGGTCATAATACGGAAGATGTGCGGTTACAACAGAGTTTAGATTTAACTCTTGCGTTGCATGAGTGATTTTTTTTAACGCTAACATTAATATCAACCTAGCACTTTGACCTTTTCCGCAATCATCCATTTTTATGTTACGTACCAGTTCACGTGTTAAAAAAGCTTCAGGCGTCTTCATTTCACCGAAGGGAGTGCTACAACACGAACTTCAATACGAACGCCAACCGATGCAGATTATTTTTAGACATCGTTGTGCTGGTTCTTCGGGGATTCTCCCACATGTGCGACTATTCACTTTTCGGTTGCAGGTATCTGGATAGCGTAGTGGCACAGCCCAACGGTTTAGCTGATTTCTATTCTTAGGGGTGGGGTTTCGTTGCTTACCAGCGGCTACTTTTTTATTTATAATTTAGCGCTCTTATTCATTTCTAATGGCGCGTTCTTTTTAGCTTTACGTCTTCTGTTACACGCAAAGCAGGAAAGAAAAATTATTTGAACGGCTGGCCTGCTTTCGATTGTTAAATTGTACCTTAAGTCTGGTTTAATGTACATATTCTAAGTTTATAATTGCTTCGGGAGCTTCTGCTGCAACTAAAACTTCGTTACATTATAGTATGCTGAGTGGCGGTCTTTTGCTATCTTTCACCAATTGTCTCACACATTTCACTTGCGTTTTATTGCCGTGGCCTTGACAGAGCTACGTGCGTTCTGTAACAATCTTTAGGATGCCGCTCTCAATTGATCCAACATTTTTATCCAACATTTTGCTCATTGCTTCACCGGCGCCTTTCAGTTCTAGGAAACATTTACATCGGTTCGTCTAATGGCTTGGCTTTTTTGACTCTCCCTCTCCCCCCTCTGCTTGCTACAAACGTTACTTTCCTTTTCTTTTTATATCAGTCATTTGTTCTACAGGCCTCTGCTTAATGCTTCCGCTGGAGCCGAAAAATTCGCCGAATACTTTTTGGGGGACTTCTCGACGTTACACGGGATTTCTTTGCGCTCGGAGAGAAATCTATACCGTTGAAAGGAATACTCTACGTTTGGGGGGGAAACCCTAGGTTAGAAGGGGAATTCGCTAGGTTTGGGGCATTTGCTAGGTTTGGGAGAAATCGCTAGGTTTGGGGGAAATCGCTAGGTTTGAGGATACCTCTCTAGGTTTGGGAGAAAATTTTTAGGTTTGGGGCGAATTCTCTAGATTTCGGGGGCAATCTCCAGGTTTGGGGCGAATTCTCTAGGTTTGGAGGGGATTCTGTAGATTTGGAGGGAATTCCCTAAAGTTGAAGTGAATTCTCTAGGTTTGAAGGGAATTCTCTAGGTTTGGAGGGATTTCTCTAGGTTTCGGGGGAATTCTCTAGGTTTCGAGGGAATTCTCTAGGTTTGGAGGGAGTTCTTTAGGTTTGGAGGGAATTCTCTAGGTTTGGAGGGAATTCTCGGGGTTTGGAGGGAATTCGCTTGGTTTGATGAAAATTCTCTAGGTTTTGAGGGAACTCTCTGGGTTTGGAGGAGATTCTCTAGGTTTGGCGGGAAGTCTCTGTATTGGGGGGGAAAACCCTAGGTTTGGGAGGAAAACCCTAGGTTTGGAGGGAATGCTCTAGATTTTTGGAGAGAACTCTACGTTTTTGGGGAAAACTCTAGATTTTAAGGGAAAACTCTAGGTTTTTTGGGGAAAACTCTTGGTTTTTACAAAATCACACTGGGTTTTTGGAAAAACCGAGGTTTCAAAAGGCAATCTGGGTTTTTAAAGAAAGGTCAACGTTTTTAAAGAAAAATCTAGGTTTTAACAAAACTAAGTTTTAAAGAAAAAACAGAATTCTTTAACAAAACCTAGGTTTTTAAAGAAAAGAGCGCCTTTTTAAGAAGAATTCTAGGGTTTTAAAGAACAATTCTAGGTTTTCAAAAACCAAGCTTTTAAAGAAAAGCCTGGGTTTTTTAAGAAAAGCCTAAGTTTTTAAAGAAAAGCCTAAGTTTTTTAAGAAAAGCCTGGGTTTTTTAAGAAAAGCCTGGTTTTTTAAAGAAAAGCCTAAGTTTTTAAAGAAAAGTCTAGATTTTAAAGAAAAACCTGGGTTTTTAATGAAAAGGCCTGGGTTTTTGAACCAAAGCCTGGGTTTTTAAAGTAAAACCTGGGTTTTTAAGGAAAAGCCTGGGTATTTAAAAAAAGCCTAGGTTTTAAAGAAAAGCCTAGGTTTTAAAGAAAAGCCTGGGTTTTTAAAGAAAAGCCTGGGTTTTTAAAGAAAATTCTTGGTTTTTAAAGAAAATTCTTGGTTTTTAAAGAAAATTCTTAATTTTTAAAGAAAATTCTAGGTTTTTAAAGAAAATTGTAGGTTTTTAAAGAAAAGCCTAGGTATTTAAAGAAGATTCTAAGTGTTTAAGAAAAACCTAGGCTTCTAAAGGAAAATTCTGTTTTTTAAGAAAACAAAATTTTTTTAAAGAGATTTCTAGGGTTTTAAAAAACCTAGGTTTTGGAAGAAAAATTCAAAGTTTTTAAAGAAAATTCTAGGTTTTTAAAGAAAATCTAAGTTTTTAAAGAAAATCTAGGTTTTTAAAGGAAAATCTAGGTTTTTAAAGAAAAGTCTAGGTTTTTAAAGAATATTTTAGGGTTTTAAAAAGCCTAGGTTTTGAAAGAAAAATTTTAAATAAAATTCTAGGTTTTTAAAGAAAAATTCTAGGTTTTTAAGAAAAATTCTATGTTTTAAAGAAAATTCTAGGGTTTTAAAGAAAATATATATATATATATATATATATATATATATATATATATAGAGCGAAGTGGTCTTAATCCGATCGGCTCCTCAAAGTGATTTCGACAAAGACTACTACAGCGGAGTGGTCTTAATCCGATCGACTCTCCGCAGTGATTTTTACAAGGTCACTTAGGCGAAGCGGACTTGATCCGATCGACTCTCCGAAGTGATTTGGACAAGATTACTAGGGCGAAGTGGTCTTGATCCGATCGACTTTCCGAAGTGATTTCGGCAAGATCACAAGGGCGAAGTAGTCTTAATCCGATCGACTCACCGAAGTGTTTTGACAAGATCACTAGGACGAAATGACCATCATCCGATCGACTCACCGAAGTGATTTCGACAACGTCTACTAGGGCGACGTGGTCTTGATCCGATCGACTCTCCGAGGTGATATCGACAAGGTCACTAGGGCGACGTGGTCTTGAACCGATCGCCTCTCCGAAGTGACTTCGAGTAAGTAACTGGGGCGAAGTGGTCATTATCCAATCTACTCTCCGAGATGATTTTGACAAGATCACTAGAGCGAAATGGTCTTAATCCGCGCAAAGAGGGCGGAGCACAAATAGGGCGGGACGCAAAGAGGGCTGCGCGCAAAGAGGGCGGCGCGCAAAGAGGGCGGCGCGCAAAGTGGGCGGCGCGCAAAGAGGGCGGCGCGCAAAGAGGGCGGCGCGCAAAGAGGACGGCTCGCAAAGAGGTCGGCGCGCAAAGAGGTCGGCGCGCAAGGAGGGCGGCGCGCAAAGAGGTCGGCGCGTAAAGAGGTCGGCGCGCAAAGAGGGCGGCTCGCAAAGAGGGCGGCGCGCAAAGAGGGCTGGGCCCTAGGAGGACGGGGCGTAGAAAGGGCGGGGCGTAAAGAAGGCGAGGCGTAAAGAGGGCGGGACGTAAAGAGAGTGGGGCGCCAATAGGGCGAGGCGCAAAGAAAGCGGTGCGCAAAGAAGGCGGTGCGCAAAGAGGGCGGGGTGCTCAAAGTAGTCCCGTAGGGACTACAAACCGCTTCTAGTCAAGAAGGCTATAAAAGATGTTTTAAAGTGGAGATTTTTTGGTTGTTATGCCCACACATTAAATTTATTAGCACAAGATTCTCTACATGTCATTGACGATTTGATTCAGAAATTAAGAAAACTTATTTCTCACTTTAAGCGCAGCACTACTGCTTCAGCCAAATTATTAGAAGTTCAGAAGTAGCAAGGCACTGTGATACCAAAAAAGTTATTACAAGATGTACTGACACGCTGGAATTCGTCCTTCTATATGATAGAACGATTACTAGAGTTAGAAGATGCTATTAGAGCATCAATGGCATTAATAAATGACAAGGACCTCCCATTTCTATTTGTAGAAGAGTGGCAATTGCTACGTGAAATTATGATCATTCTTGACCCTTTGGAGAAGTTAACAAAAATTATTAGCGGACAAAATTACGTGACGCTTTCTTCAATAGTAGTACTCTCAAGAGGTTTAGAAGAAACTTATAACAACATGATTGCTGGAGATTTTGAATCAAAAGATTCAGCAGTAGAACTAAAGTTTGAGTTATCTAAGGCAATGGCTCAAAAACTTAAAAAAGGAATTAAAGAGCGTTTCTGTGATTTGGAAGCTAGTAAAACATTAATTATTTCAACATTCTTAGATCCTCGCTTTAAACAATTAGGTTTTTCGGACGAAAGCACGGCAGATCGTGTTAAAAAACTAGTAACGAACTTAGTATGTAACTTGATTAATATTGAAAAAGAGAACCAGGTCAGTGGCACATCAAAATCATCAAATAGCCAAAGCGTAGATAGACTAGATGTAGCTCCGTTAAGCAATAGTCCTGAAAGGAATCAACCATTGTCAATTTGGTCACATTTTGATAAAAAAGCAAAAGACTTTCAACCTAGTGGTACATCTACATCCAGAGCTATTGTGGAGGTTCAGAGGTATTTGGAGGAAAGTCTATTAGCTTGACAGGAAGATCCACTTACTTGGTGGCGTGAACACAAGTACAACTATCCGTATTTGTCACAAGTGGCTATTAGACAATTAGGTACCGTAGCAACGTCAGTGCCTTGCGAAAGAATTTTCTCAAAAACAGGGCAATTGATAAATGTACGAAGATCCAGACTAAATGCGAGCAAAATACAAAAAATTATGTTTATTCATTCAAACCACAAATATTAATGTTTTAATTTTTTGATAATCGTCTTTTTGAAACACTTATTTTGTCAATTCGTATTAATAAAAACTGTATTTTTCTGTAGTTTCTAGAAATTGAGGGATTTTATTTAAGTTGTATTGGAAGTAAGCTGCAATTTAAAACGTTCTTTGTAATAATCAATAAAAATAGAATGTAATTTAGTGGTTTCAACTTTGTACAACATATAATGAATGAAGAAAATAACTATATTATTTTAGTTCAAATAATCGATTCTCTCATAACTCCTTATATTTTGTCCAATACTCGAATGTTAAGATTTTTATTAAATTCCAAGCAATAAGTGATTCCCGCTCGCTCCGATTTCATTTTATTTAACAACAGTTCCGAATTATCACCGTGATTTTTGAATTTAAGGAACTGACAGCTCCAGCTCCGGTTCCGGAGCTGTGACAAAATCACGAACAGTGAAATCACACCAAACCTCTACTCCATTCCAGTTAAGAAGGTACTGAAGAAAAAGATAGGACTGAATTTTAGCGATTCTCATTGGTGGATGGATGAGCCAAGTGTACACAAGTATAAATATCCCGTATGTTTGTGTTGGTTGTTTGAACATTTTTATTATAAGACAGATTGTCAATTGGCATTTTGACATTTGCTATTTCCCTTTCATATTTTCGTTTTTGTTATTTATTGTATTTTGTTATTAGTTTGCCTTTGAAATTTTGCTCGGCCTTATTAATTTGTGTTAATTTTATATTTAGTATCAAAACAGTTCTTGTCAGAGCTATAAAACACCAGTGTCTTCATAATAAGGTAAGCATGTCTCATTAAAGATAAGCATATAATACTAACAATGAATTCTTTTCAGACTTTTATTTAATTATGGATCACCAACCTATTAAAAATCCGAAGGGCAAACATGTTATGAGCGGGCAAAAGCTTATTGCCTATAATATATATTTGAAAAATTTCACAAATGCATCCAAAACGCAATCTGTGAAGCAAACTGCGTTAGAAGTGGGTTTAGGTGTTCGATCAATGTGGAATATTGTAAAAGAAATGGAAACTACTGGTACTGCTTCCTCGCCAAAGACTACAAGAGTGCGTACAACAATCTACGACGAACTTGAAGAATTTGAAAGATGTGCGATTCGACGGCATGTTCATGCATTTTACTTTAGAAATGAATTACCAAATTTAGAGAAAGTATTACATGCAATAAACAATGATGACTCTTTACCAAACTTCAGTCGCACATCACTTTATCGGGTAATGATGAAATTGGGTTTTAAATATGGAAAGCGTAGCCGAAAAACAATTTGAATTGAAAAACCTGAAATTGTGTTGTGGCGAAGAAAATATTTAACTGCAATTAAAAAGCATAGAGCTGAAGGCAAAAGAATTTATTATACTGATGAAACGTGGGTGAACTGGACATGTAAACAACAAGGTATGGCAAGACACCACTGTAAAAACAGCAATGCAGGCATTAATCGAAGGTTTATCGACTGGTATACGAGATCCCTCTGGCAAGGGCAAGAGATTAATTGTTGCGCACATGGGTAGTGATATGGGATTTGTCAATGGTGCATATTTAAACTTTCAATCTAAAAAGCAGGTAGCGTATTAACATTATAAACAACTTAGGACCCTGAGTTCATAATTATCGTTTTAGGAGATTATCACAAAGACATGAACGGTAAAGCGTTTACAACTTGGTTGAAAGGTGTATTACGTCTTCTTGATAATGATAGTGTAATCGTGCTTGATAATGCTCCTTATCACAGCGTCAAAGCCGATAAGGTTCCAAATCAAAGTTGGCGGAAAGAACAAATTTATAATTGGTTAAACGCAAAACACATTGAAGTTACCAAAGAGCTATTAAAAGTTGAATTATTAGCCTTAGTAAAGCAGCACTCTCTAGCTCACCCGACACCTTATGTTGTTGACGAAATTGTAAAACGCACTGGCAGAACTGTATTAAGGTTAGCCCCATACCACTGCAATCTAAATCCAATTGAGCTGATTTGGGCTCAAGTAAAGCAGCATGTAGCTACCAACAATTCTACTTTTAAAATTAATGACGTGAAGGTGCTTCTGCATGAAGGAATTGCAGCCATAGATAAAGGACATTAGGTTAATTGTATTAGCCATATAATTAAAGAAGAAGAAAGAATGTGGAAATTGGATGGCATTGTCGAAGAACTTGTCGAACAAATTGTAATAAATGTTGGATATGAAAGTACAACAGACGACAAAGATACCTCTGGGGATGATATGGACGTAGATTAAATAGAAATTTATGATATCATTGTTTTGATATTTTGTGATGTGTTTAATTAAAAATAGCTTATATATTGTTCTATATTAATATTTTATTTAAACTTTAACCAAACAGGTAGAAAATAAAGTTCAATAATGCTGGATATGTTTTAAAACCGTGTTTCTTGGATGTATTTATTCAAAAACCTCAATCTTGCAAAAAATATAAATAAAAATCTGTATAAACATCGATGCATTGCTTTAATTTCAATCATTGTTAACAAACTTACAACCTTTCGAAAAATGAAACTGACAGAATTTCATTAAAGCATTCTATAACTCCAGGGGAATGTTTGTTTCTACCATAATTGTTAAGTAAAGACTAAGGGGCAAATTCATAAAGCACACTTAAGCCACACTCATACTTAAGTAATGCTCTATCTCAATTTTTGGTATTCGGAAAAATACTAAAAGTTGAGATGGAACATTGATTAAGTATGAGTGTAGCTTAAGTGTGCTTTATGAATTTGCCCCTAAGTTTCGTCCGTCTTAAACTTAATGTAGTTCCAAGTCCAATTTTATCTTCTGAAATTTAATACCAAATTACAAATACTCCTTGTTATTATTTAGACAACTATCCTAGAAGGATCGAAACGTCAATAAAATCATTTTCAAAAAGCAATGTGGTCTTATTCCTTAAGAAGAACACCAAATTGCAATTACTGAATGCAATAATACTTAAAAATTAAGTAATAAAGTCAGCCATTTGCATTGTTATTTTTGAAAAACTATCGTCACAAAATAGTAAATATACAACCGACGCCGGCAACTTTTCAAATACAGCAACTAATAAATTTTTGATCTGTGTAAATCTGACTCAAGCACAAGCGCCATCTACTACCTTCTTAACTGGAATGGAGTATATACATGCTAATAAAACTAAAGGAAGAAACACAAGGGGATGTGGGGGTTGCGATACACAAAATAAATGGTATGGAATTGGAAACGCTAAGGAAGATGGTGGCATGGGTGTATCATGGCACGAAAACGAAAGTGAACATCTACACCGCGGGGCTCCCCACTAGAACTGGAAGGGAGCAGGATACATATGCGATGGTGGTGGAATGCAAAACAAAGACTATAAGGCTCTATGGGCGAAATTAAAACCAAAATTAAAGAGAAGTCCGGCGGCTACAGCTATAGAGGCAGTTAGAAGTACCAAGAATGGCCAAATACTAATAACGACCAGAAAGGACCCCAATGGTAGTTAGCGAGATTCAAAAAATTGTTAAAGAGAACGTGGAAATAGCAAATGCGTATAGAATCGTAAGAAAGGAAGAAACAGAAACTTTCCACATAAGGGGGCTTGACATTGCCACAAAGAGGCACGAAATAGTAGAAGCCATTGAAGAAAATGTTAGGGGCCTTACTGGCAAATTTTATAGGTTGAGGGAAATGGGGCCCAGCGGATTTAATAGAAAGTCGGTGACGTTAACTTTAAACAAAAGCGAGTCCTCAAAACTTATGGGAAAAAAGATTAGGGTGGGGCTGGTACCATGTAGCATCGAAAAACCGATCGATATGGCAAAATGCTACCGATGCTGGGGTTTCAACCATTTGACCAAAGATTGCAAAGAGAAAGACAGGTGAAGGCTCTGCTACAACTGTTGCAAGGAAGGACATAATGCAAAGGAGTGTAAAGGCGATCCCTTCTGCATTATGTGCAATAGCGATAGCCATGCACCGAGCAGCGGAAGATGCAAGGTGTTTAAAGCGGCCCTAATGCTGCCCGACAAGAAAGGGGAGTACGGGTACTGGGTACCTATTTGTGATATAGGCTGTGATTATACTATATGTGATATTTTGATATTTTATTTATTTTTCTGTAATTTTATATATACCGTTGTGACTGTCTTTTTATTAAATTATTTATCAAAATAGCTAACAACATATACAGTATGCGCGATCTGAGAATTCTGCAAGTGAACTTAAATAAAGCCAAGCTTGCCCATAGTCTTCTGGAAGCAACGGCTAAAGATAGCGCAGTAGACATAGTAATAGCTAGTGAGCCCAACGAGTTATTGAGTAGAGCGTGGCGTAGAGACAATAGTGATCTGGCCGCTTTATCCATCAGAAGCAAGAGAGTCGAAATAATAAACCATGGTAAGGGTGAGGGTTTCGTGTGGATACAAATCCAGAAACCTCGGCTTGTGATTTACAGCTGCTACTTTTCCCCGAACCAATCACTGGACGAGTTTGAAGTTTTTCTCACAAAATTAGAGGACGATGTTATAAGAGAAAAATGCCCAGCTCTAGTGGCAGGTGATTTCAATGCCAAGGCTACTGCATGGGCGCTGCTGCCACGGACAGGAGAGGCGAAGCTATTATGGGCATGCTGGCAACTTTAGACCTTGTAGTAGTCAACCGCGGGACAGTACCAACGTTTTCCAGATTAAACGCCGAATCCATTATTGATATTACGTTAGCCTCCCCCAGTGCAGCAGCTGCAATTATGGGTTGGGAGGTAGCAGATATAGAAACGCTCAGTGACCATCACTATATCATGTACCAAATAGGAGGAAGGCAACAAAAGCAGCCAATTATACAAGGGTGGGCACTTTCTAAACTTAAGGTGGAACTTTTGAGCGGAGTCTTAGTGGAGGAAGGGCAAAAGGTCTGTAATAATCACAAAGACTTACACGAAATCCTGGTCAAAGTGTGCGATAGAGTTATGCCCAGAAAGAAACCCTTGCGACAAAGCTCAAAACAAGTGTTCTGGTGGACGGAAGAAATTGCGCAATTAAGGAGGGAAACTAATGCATCTAGAAGGCATACATGCGCAAGCGTAAAAGAATGCCACATGACTGTGGTCAGAAGAAAGACTTGCCTATCAGCAAGAAAAAGCAGTTGCAAAAAGCCATAAAAAGGTGACAAGCCCAGCGATGGGATGACCTGTGCAAAGAAGTGGATGACGACGTCTGGGGACTTGGCTACCAGTTAGTCATGCAGAAGATCAAGAAGGTGGCTGGAGAAGAACTCTTCTGGCAGGAAACCAGGGAAATTATTGATGAATTTTTCCACAATATGAACCACCCGTCTGGAAGGTACTAGGCGGGGCGGAATTTGAGATACCTCGCTTCACCAGTGGAGAACTTCTGGAGGCAGTCAAGAGGTTGAAGGTAGGCAAAGCCCCAGGCCGGGACGGTATCCCAGCGGTAGTGGTCAAAGCGGCTGCCGCGGCGATGACCAATAAATTGCCGACCGTGATGAACAGGGTGTTGCACGATGGGGTCTTTCCGATCGAGTGGAAAGTTGCCAGGGTGGTCCTTATTAAGAAAGCGAATAAACTAGCATTGGTTGCTTCCTCCTACCGTCCTATATGTCTAATCGACTCAACGACTAAACTGGCGGAGCAGCTTATCCTACAACGATTGAAACAGAAAATACAGGAGAAGGACGGACTATCGGACTCACAGTTCGGGTTTAGAGAAGGAAAATCAACCTTAGATGCAGTAGAGCAGGTAATGGGTTTTGCAACTTACGCAATTGAAGGAACATGGCGAACTAGGAAGTTGTGCTTGCTGGTGGCTCTCGATGTCCAAAATGCGTTCAACACCGCAAAATGGCAGTGCATAATGGACGCGCTGGTAGAAATCGGGGTATTGCAGTATCTTCTGAGAATTATCGCAAGCTGTCTGACTGAACGTGCGATTGTGGTGACAAGAGACTAAGGAGAGAAGAGATTCCCCGTGACAAGTGGCGTCCCGCAGGGTTCTGTCCTAGGGCCGACCTTGTGGAATGTCATATACGACGGGGTACTTCGACTTGAGATGCCAGAGGACACGAAGATCATAGGGTTTGCCGACGACCTGGCAATACTAGTTGCTGCCAAGAGCGAGCAGGAGCTAGTTGCCCAAGCCAATAATGCCATCGAGATGGTTCAGGACTGGCTGTCCAGAAAGGGACTCCAATTGGCCACAAGTAAAATAGAAGTGCTACTGCTTACCGGCAGAAAGTCCATGAAACCTATTACTATAAGGGTGGGGGGAATAGAGGTTACTCCTGTTAGGTATGTAAGAACTGGGGGATGACATTGGACAGCCCCTTAAGATTTAAGGAACACTTGCTTAGGGTGAGATAGAGCGCAAAATGCGCTTAATGCTATTAGTAGATTGATGCCGAATGTGGCAGGCCCTAAAGCTAGTAAGAGACGTGTGCTATCTTCAGTAGTGAACTCTTTAATACTATATGGTGCGCCAGTGTGGGAAGGTTCTTTGCAAATACAAAATAGGCAGGGAATATTAAGAAAAATCCAGAGGCGTATAGCGATTCGAATCTCCAGCGCCTATAAGACAGTGTCTGCGGATGCCGCACTAGTGATTGCGGGGGTTATACCCCTGGAAGTTCTGCCCAAAGAAAGAAGTGATAGCAGGAATTTTGGAATTAGCAGTGGCAAAACTAGGAGGAATACCTACCTACACTGGCAGGCCAGATGGGATGCGCTGACAGGAAGCAAGTGGACAAGACCGCTAATTCGGGATATCGAACTCTGAGTGACCAGAAAACATGGGAAAATCGAATACTACACCATGCAGGTTTTAAGTGGCCACGGGTGTTTTTCAAATTATCTATATGCCATTGGGAAATACAGAAG
Source organism: Platerodrilus igneus (assembly GCA_036346225.1). Taxonomy (NCBI): domain Eukaryota; kingdom Metazoa; phylum Arthropoda; class Insecta; order Coleoptera; family Lycidae; genus Platerodrilus; species Platerodrilus igneus. The sequence continues at coordinate 655,291 of JARFIW010001320.1, forward strand.
TGATCGATGCATAATATGCAACGATGAGGATGATCCCGAGTATACTATCTTCCAATGTGTGAGATGGCATACAAATAGGCAGCAATTACAGACAGAAGTAGGTCAGAATATGACAGCACGGAATATGGTTGCATTAATGCTGCAGTCAGAAAACAACTGGGAAGCAATAACAAAATATCTGACCCGTTATGTCAACGAAGGAGAGAGCCCTACAAAGCATAGTTGCTATCTAGAATGGAGTGATTGTTCCCCTGCAGCACCCTGAGGATATGCCTAATGGTGGTACCGGGGTGCTTGTCATGAGCAGGAAGAGAGGGAAGGGTTTAGTCGGTAGGCCTGGAGCATAGGGAGAGTCCGACACTACCCCTGACATAACATCCAGTCGGGGGTGTATATAAAATATTTCTAATCCTTTATAAAAAACAAAGGTAAAAAAAACTCGCTTCCTGGCCAATGTAGTACCTTCGGATGGAGCATTGGAAAATCACATGTAGTGTACTATGGAGCTATTCTAATCTAGATCCCTTGGGGAAGAGTATGAGGGGCAAAACGAAAGAAAAGAAAAACAAAGAAAATGTGTGTATGGTGTGTGTGTGTGTGTATGAAGAGTGTGTTGGACCGTTTTAGTCGCCTCTTACGACAGGCACACCATACCGTGGGACTATTCTAATCGGAGCCCGTCTATAGGTTGGGGCAGGTAATAAAATTACAGAAAAAAAACAAACAAAACAAGAAAATTATCTAGAAGCGAGTACAAAATCCGAGAATCAAATAGTAAAGGCAGGGTCTGCATAAGAATTTGGGATGCGAAGACTAAGAACAGGGTTTATGACATTTACATCGCCAGAAGGAAAACGAAACGAGATTGGGGATATCAGGATTGTTAGGATGGGCGGGTTTAGAGTCTTTGATGTGCCAGATGCTCTTCGCACTGGAAAGATCAATAAGTTCATAGATCCAAGAACAAACAACTTTACTGATGGGGAAAGGATCAAGGAATTTAGAAGCAAGCTTAGCATTAAAATGACACGAAGAGCCGAACAGCAGACTTACGGCGCCAAACATAATCGCCTAAATAAAAAGAAACAGGGCACTTGTGGGGATTATAACGATTATGGGTGTTACGGTAGGCAGCATAAAGTTTCTTTAGAATATGGCAATGAATATTTTTGAAATGTTCAAGATCACGTGAAAGATATTTAGGATCATTACATGTGATTTTCCAATGCTCCACCCGAAGGTACTACATTGGCCAGGAAGCGAGTTTTTTTTTTTTTTTTTTTTACCTGGAAAATTTGGAATTTTGCCGAACCCTTACTGTTCCAAGCAAGGTAGGGATCTTTAACGTGCGTAACAACACTCACACACGGGACCTCCATTTTACCTCTCATCCGAACGAGGGTGTATTTTTGTGAAAAATGCTCGCCTAACATTTTTCAAGCGGACCGTGTCGGGATTTGAACCTGGGACCTTGGGCGTAGTAGTCACACACATACCACTACGCCACGGAGCCGCCCGATATTTAGGATCAGAAATATAGATGTTGTTTACCTCGAAGAGTTGTCCAACATAAACGCTAGAAAGGATGTATTCACGAACAAACAATGTAAATACAGGAGCACAGCCAGTGACTTCATGTTTGGATGGCAAAGGAAATTTAAGAAGGTTGACATCCCAGCGGTTGTCACGGATATGTTTTCATCTGTTTTATTTTTTATTATAGTGCGTATCAATTGGAATTATCTATATATACACACGGATGTAAATAAATACATTAAATAAATATAGGAAATAAGTGTGGTTCTGAGGGAGTGGTTAACACGTTCAGCAGCTTTAAAAGGATTTTGGAATGATAACAGGTACGCAAGGAGGTGAACTGACGCCTGTGGAATTGTACACCGTTATCAGTGATGAGGTATCGGGGAACGCCAAAAAGTAAGAAAACTTGTTCTTCACCAAATTCAGCAAGGGATTGCTGTAGTTACTGTACATAAGTTGCAACTGCAGCATGTTCAGAAGCGAAATCAGATTCAATGGAAATAGAAGAGAGTCCCTTATTGCATTCTATATGAAAAGCACTCTGCACGGACCTGCATAGTTCGTCCACATTGGCCTTGAAATTAAAGCCGCGTGAATCTAATTCATACTGCAGCTCGTTTTTTTCACAACCGGTTCACATGAATATGGCAATGTGCCATCATGAACAAAAATAACTAAAAAATGAAAAAAAGTAAGTAAATGCCAACTGCAAACCAACGAACTCAAATCAACATAAAAAATTACTGTGAACCACAGAACAAATTATGAGGTATGCGCAACAAAGGGTAAAAGAATTAAATTTGAAGAAAAGTATTAGAATGATGGACGGAGGAAGGGAAGAGTTGAAAAAAAATGTGGGCGCCAGTTTTCAACTTTTTCTACTGAGAAACTACAATTATCAGTGAAAACCCAAGTCTGATAATCTGAAGTGAAACACAAAAAATTCTTAGACGGTTAAACAAATAATACAACAGGTATAACTACAGATAAAGTAATACCTTCCCGCGTACGTATTCAGCGCCACTGTACATTTGGCAACACTGATACGGTCCACGTTTCACAATATTGCGCAATAGTAATATTATGACAATTACGTGTCAAATTGTATCAAATGCCAAACACGTTTACAATGATACAATTATTATATTTACACAAAAGTAAAGCAAAGTACTCACTTAAACGCGCCTTGCAATTCAATCTCAGGGCATCTCCTTGTTTTAGGGTGGGTTGCGTCACGCCGTTATTGATCCAAATTTATTTGTCTCTCCTCTTCTTTTGTTTGTAGTGGTACGATAGGAGGAACCAGGTAAGGAACGATAAGACAAGATAAAGAGGAAACCTACATCTTAAAAAGAGAAAAGACAAAAAAACACGACACAGTCAAACGTTACCGTTCGACGTCTCGTGACTAATAGTAATGTCGTGTCCCAAACCGCGCACTTACGCCACTCCGCGCCTGCGCATTCTTTTGCGCGGACGCAACTGTCCGGGATGGCGGAAATTAACAAATCTATTTTAAAATAGTGGCGGGAATTCACTCACAAATTTAAAACTGTACATCTCCAAATTTGGAATGTAACAAATGCCAAGACGAAAGTGCAAGCAGGGAAAAAATATCGGATCCCCACGTTGGGTATGTCAAAAGTATGTTAAGGATACCGGACGGACAGGGAAGAGAGCAACTAAAATAATATAATTAGTGCGCAGCGATTCCCACAACAAAAAAGGATCAGAAGAATGCCATGCTAACTAACCAGTCACCTCAAGACCGATTCAACCTAAGATTTTACACAGTAGTTCAAGTTGAAGTTTGTCATATTTTTCATCTCTGAATATTCACCTTAATGTTCAACCTTTTTCATTGTAGTATTTTGCGGATGATTCAGTCTTCACTGGTCTCCTAAAAAATATACAAACAATCACACCATTCATTGTTACAAAATAAATGTCATGTATATAAACGTAAACAAAACAATCACTATCTTACCATAATAATCCGCTATTTATACTTTTTCTTCACTTGATGTTTCGTCTGTGATTGTGGGATCGACTGCTTGGTAACGCTAGCTATCATGTAATATCACACTTAAAGTTGTTTTTATGTATAAAACAGCAGACGAATGCTTGTTTATAGAAAGATTACTAAGATTGTCGGTGTTGCATAAGATAAACAAAGCGCTGGAGAAAATGTAACTTTTACTTTTAAACGTGAACGACATTTACTGAAATGCATGAATCGTATATCGCCCAACAAAACTTCTAACAACTCCCAACTAATACATTTTACAATTACATAAAAAAACAGAATTAAATTTTAAACCCAAACTGTTTTTAAAATTCAAATTCCCAGAAAAACCATATCACACTCGAAGCATGCGTAATTAGGTTTTCGTGCAAGATAAGGAACCAGAGTATAAACATAAATGTGTATACCTTGAATTAAGTAAAAGGGCGAGTACAGCTGCTTGCCTATCTAAGCCGCTTGAATTTAGAGAAAAGTAACAAATGTAAATTTAAATAAGTAGGAATTGAAAGGTGTTTTTAAAGTAGCGAGGCCTTGAGTTGTTTTTAGATATGCAATAGAACGTAACAAATCCCCCCCCAACAAAACTAAAAGATCGGAGTAGGAAACAGCAACAGCGGACCAAGCAACACATTAACAAGACAAACCATAAGAAAATTCGTTTTAGAAAAAAAGAGGGGCAAAAGCAAAAAAAGAAGAAAGTTTCCATCCGGTTTTAAGTTCAATATACCGCATAAAGCAAAAAAGTGTAGAAGACTATAGGAAAAACAAATGTATAGGATAGCAATCGATAAGGACAAAGATGGAATGGCATTATTAACACTGCAAAAGTTGTCGAAGGACGGATATCTCTAATGAAGAAACAGTAAAGAAAAGAAGAAAGGAGTTGAAAGTATATACCACAGGAAGAGAATAGAAAATTAGACCAAGTCAGTGTGAGGACTGATAGTAAGAAAAACCAGTCACAGGAAAGAATAGTGGAACAAAAGGAACAAAGAAGCAAAACTAAAAATTCAGAAACATGAAGAAGCAGCATAAAATCCAAACACAAAAAACGAAATTGAGTGTAGTTATGGTTGAGCATGCGTATATGTGTCTTTGGGTCTACGTGTCTGTATAAAGTGCGTCTGTCTGTACAAAGCGTGTTGAAGCACTTTAGTTGCCTCATAACAGATATACATCCAGATCCCCTTGGGGATGAGTATGAGGGGCAAAACAAAAGAAAATGTGTGCGTATGGAGTGTTTGTGGTGTACCAACAGTGTGTTGAGAGAGTGTTGGACCGTTGTAGTCGCCTCTTACGACAGACAGGTCGTGCCGTGGGTCTATTCTATTCCCGGACCCACACGGGGTGAAAGAAAAAGAAAGAAAACCCAGCAAAACAGGGAAGTAAAACAAAGTCCAGAAATCAAAACCTAAGGGGAGCAAAGTCGGAATAAGAATCTGAGGCACGAGAACTAGATATTGAGCTTAAGGCGTTTACGCTGCCAGAAGGAAAACTAAACGTGGGACTATTCTAATCAGAACCCATCTAGGAGTTGGGGCGGGGAATAAAATTACAGAAAAGTAAAACAAACAAAACATGAAAATTATTTAGAAACGAGTAAAAAATCCGAGAATCAAATAGTAAAGGCAGAGTCTGCATAAGAATTTGGGGTGAGAGGACTAAGAACGAGGTTTATGACGTTTACGTCGCCAGAAAAAAAACGTAATGAGATCAGGGATATCAGGATTGTTGCGATGGGCGGGTTTAGGGTCTTTGATGTGCCAGATGCTCTTGGCACTGGAAAGATCGATAAGTTCATAGGTCCAAAGAGAAACAACTTCACTGATGGAAAAAGGACCAAGGAATTTAGAAGCCGACTTAGCATAATTACGGCACCAAACATAATCGCCTAGATAAAAAGAAACATGGCAGTGGTGGAGATTATAATGGTTATGGGTGTTACTGTAGGCAGCAGAAAGTTTCTTTAGAATATGGGAATGAATATTTTTGAAATGTTCAGGATCAGCTAAGGAATATTTAGGATACGAAATATACATGTTGTTTACCTCGAAGAGTTGTCCAACATAATCGCTACAGAGGATGTATTCTCGGTCAAACAATGTAAAGACAGGAGTACAGCAGTAATTTCATGTTTGGACGTTCGGATGGCACAGGAAATTTAGCGATGCTGGTTGTCACGGATATAGAAGTACGTGTGGTCCTGAGTGAGTGGTTAACACGTTCGGCAGCTGTTAAAAGGATTTTGGAATGATAATGCGTACACAAGTTATCAGTGATGAGGTATTGGGGAACGCCATAAAGTAGGAAGACTTGTTCTTCACCAAAGGATTGCTGCAGTTACTGTATAGAAGTTGCAACTGCAGCATGTTTGGAAGCGAAATCAGATTCAATGGAAATAGAAGAAAGCCCTTTATTGCATTCTATATGAAAAGCACTCTGCACAGACTTGCATAGTTCGTCCACATTGGCCTTGAAATTAAAGCCATGAGAATCTAATTCATACTAGAGCTCGTTTTTTCACAACCGGTTCATATGAATACGCCAATGTGCCATCATAAACAAGAATAAATAAAAAATAAAAAAAAGTAAATGCCAACTACAAACAAACGAACTCAAATCAACATAAAAAATTACTGAGAACCCCAGAAATTATGAAGTACCTGCAACAAACGGTAAAAGAATTAAATTTAAAGAAAAAGACTGGGAATGACGGACAGAGGAAAGAAAGAGTAAAAAAAAATTTGGGCGCCAGAGTTTTCAACTTTCTCCACTGAGAAACTACAATTATCAGTGAAAACCCGTCTGATAATCTGAAGTGAAACACAAAAAATTCTTAGATGGTTAAACGAATAATAAAACAGGTATAACTACAGATAATGCCGAGATGAAAGAGCGTGCAAGAAAAAATATCAGAGCCACACGTTGGGTATGCCAAAAGTATGTTACGGTATACCGGGTGGACAAAGAAGAGAGCAATGAAAGTAATGTAATTAGTGCGCAGCGATTCCCACAACAAAAAAGAATCAGAAGAATGCCATGCTAACTAACCAGTCACCTCAAGACCGATTCAACCTAAGATTTTACACAGTAGTTCAAGTTGAAGTTTGTCATATTTTCATCGCTGAATATTCACCTTAATGTTCAACCTTTTTCATTGTAGTATTTTGCGGATGATTAGTCTTCACTGGTCTCCAGTTTAAAAAAATATACAAAAAATCACACCATTCATTGTTACAAAATAAATGTCATGTATATAAACGTAAACAAAACAATCACTATCTTACCATAATAATCCGCTATTTATACTTTGTTCTTCACTTGATGTTTCGTCTGTGATTGTGGGATCGACTGCTTGGTAACGCTAGCTATCATGTAATATCACACTTAAAGTTGTTTTTATGTATAAAACAGCAGACGAACGCTTGTTTATAGAAAGATTACTAAGATTGTCGGTGTTGCATAAGATAAACAAAGCGCTGGAGAAAATGTAACTTTACTTTTAAACGTGAACGACATTTACTGAAATGCATGAATCGTATATCGCCCAACAAAACTTCTAACAACTCCCAACTAATACATTTTACAATTACATAAAAAAACAGAATTAAATTTTAAACCCAAACTGTTTTTAAAATTCAAATTCCTAGAAAAACCATATCACACTCGAAGCATGCGTAATTAGGTTTTCGTGCAAGATAAGGAACCAGAGTATAAACATAAATGTGTAGACCTTGAATTAAATAAAAGGACGAGTACAGCTGCTTGCCTATCTAAGCCGCTTGAATTTAGAGAAAAGTAACAAATGTAAATTTAAATAAGTAGGAATTGAAAGGTGTTTTTAAAGTAGCGAGGCCTTGAGTTGTTTTTAGATATGCAATAGAACGTAACAAATTCCCCCCAACAAAATTACAAAGTTAGAGTAGGAAACAGCAACAACGGACAAAACAACACACTAACAGGACAACCCATAAGAAAATTCGTTTCAGAAAAAAAAGGCAAAAGCAAAAAAAAAAGAAGAAAGTTTCATCCGGCTCTGAGTTCAATACACCGGATAAAGCAAAAAAGTGTAGAAGACTATAGGAAAAACAAATGTATGGGATAGCAATCGATAAGGACAAAGATATAATGGCATTATTAACACTGCAAAAGTTGTCGAAGGACGGATATCTCTAATGAAGAAGCAGTAAAGAAAAGAAGAAAGGAGTTGAAAGTATATACCACAGGAAGAGAATGGAAAATTAGACGAAGTCAGTGTGAGAACTGATAGTAAGAAAAACCAGTCAAAGGAAAGAAAAGTGGAACAAAAGGAACAAAGAAGCAAAACTAAAAATTCAGAAACGAGTAAAAAATCCGAGAATCAAATAGTAAAGGCGGAGTCTGCATAAGAATTTGGGGTGCGAGGACTAAGAACGAGGTTTATGACGTTTACGTCGCCAGAAAAAAAACGTAACGAGATCAGGGATATCAGGATTGTTGGGATGGGCGGGTTTAGGGTCTTTGATGTGCCAGATGCTCTTGGCACTGGAAAGATCGATAAGTTCATAGGTCCAAAGAGAAACAACTTCACTGATGAAAAAAGGACCAAGGAATTTAGAAGCAGACTTAGCATAATTACGGCACCAAACATAATCGCCTAGATAAAAAGAAACGGCAGTGGTGGAGATTATAATGGTTATGGGTGTTACTGTAGGCAGCAGAAAGTTTCTTTAGGATATGGGAATGAATATTTTTGAAATGTTCAGGATCAGGTAAGGAATATTTAGGATAAGAAATATACATGTTGTTTACCTTGAAGCGTTGTCCAACATAATCGCTACAGAGGATGTATTCTCGGTCAAACAATGTAAAGACAGGAGTACAGCAGTAATTTCATGGTTGGACGTTCGGATGGCACAGGAGATTTAGGAAGGTTGACATCACAGCGATGCTGGTTGTCACGGATATAAGAAGTAAGTGTGGTCCTGAGTGAGTGGTTAACACGTTCGGCAGCTGTTAAAAGGATTTTGGAATGATAATGCGTACATAAGTTATCAGTGATGAGGTATAGGGGAACGCCAAAAAGTAGGAAGACTTGTTCTTCACCAAAGGATTGATGCAGTTACTGTATAGAAGTTGCAACTGCAGCATGTTCGGAAGCGAGATCAGATTCAATGGTAATAGAAGAGAGCCCCTTATTGCATTCTACATGAAAAGCATTCTGCACGGACCTGCATAGTTCGTCCACATTGGCCTTGAAATTAAAGCCGTGAGAATCTAATTCATACTGAAGGTCGTTTTTTCACAACCGGTTCTCATGAATACGCCAATGTGTCGTCATAAACAAGAATAAATAAAAAATGAAAAAAAGTAAATGCCAACTACAAACCAATGAACTCAAATCAACATAAAAAATTACTGCGAACCCCAGAAATTATGAGGTACCCGCAACAAAGGGTAAAAGAATTAAATTTAAAGAAAAAGACTGGGAATGATGGACGGAGGAAGGAAAGAGTAAAAAAAAATTGGGAGCCAGAGTTTTCAACTTTCTCTACTGAGAAACTACAATTATCAGTGAAAACCCAAGTCTGATAATCCGAAGTGAAACACAAAAAAATCTTAGACGGTTAAACGAATAATAAAACAGGTATAACTACAAAAGGGCGTGTAAGAAAAAATATCAGAGCCCCATGTTGAGTATGCCAAAAGTATGTTACGGTATACCGGGCGGACAAGGAAGGGAGCAACAAAAGTAATGTAATTAGTGCACAGCAATTCCCACAACAAAAAAGGACCAGAATAACGCTGTGCTAACTAACCAGTCACCTCAAGACCGATTCACACAGTACTTCAAGTTGAAGTTTGTCATATTTTTCATCTCTGAATATTCACCTTAATGTTCAACCTTTTTCATTGTAGTATTTTGCGGATGATTCAGTCTTCACTGGTCTCCAGTTTAAAAAAAATATACAAAAAATCACACCATTCATTGTTACAAAATAAATGTTTCGTCTGTGATTGTAAGATCGACTGCTTGGTAACACTAGCAATCATGTCATATCACACTTAAAGTTGTTTTTATGTATAAAACAGCAAACGAACACTTGTTTATGGAAAGATTACTAACATTGTCGGTGTCGCATAAGATAAACAAAGCGATGAAGAAAATGTAACTTTTATTTTTAAACGTGAACGACATTTACTAAAATGCACGAATCCTATATCACCCAATAAAACTTCTAACAACACCAAACTAATACATTTTAAAATTACATAAAAAATAGAATTACATTTTAAACACGAACGGTTTTTTAAATCTAAATGCCCGGAAAAACCATTTCATACTAGAAGCACACGTAATCATGTTTTCGTGCAAGATAGAAACCAGAGTATAGACATAAACGTACAGACCTTGAATTAAATAAAAAAACTACTACAGTTGGTTGTATTGACACAATTTGAATTTAGGGAATTGTAACAAACGTAAATTTAAATAAGTATGAACTGAAAGGCTTTTTAAAGTAACGAGGCCGTGAATTGTTATTAAATATGAAATAAAACGTAACAATTACAATAGGAAATATACTTACAATTTAGGATTGGACATCCCCTATGATTAAACTTTTGAAATAGAACATGGGAAATCAAAAATAAAACGTCACAATTTTAAATATTTGCGGGTTTTATGCTAACCCATAATTTCAATTAAACGTAAATTTAAATAAGTAGGAACTGAAAGGCCTTTTAAAGTAATGAAGCTGTGAATTGTTTTTAAATATGAAATAAAACGCCACAATTACAATAGGAAATGTACTTACAATTTAGGATTGGAAATCCCCTATGGTAAACTTTTGAAACAGGACATGGGTAACCAAAAATAAAAGTCACAATTTCAAACATTTGCGGGTTTTATGCTAACCCATAATTTCAATTAAACGATGATGCAAGCACTAGCGCAAACAATTAAAGGCTCGTCTCCTGATCTTTCATGCTTCGACTATCATGCGCAAACGAATTTTAGAATAAGGTTTATAAGAAAAATCAATTGCAACAGCTTATGTTATATTGCTTATATTAGTAAACAGTATTAACAAGAAATTTATTTAACTCCTTATAGATATTAAAAAGATATTTTTAATTGAAATATGTCTGATATTTAAATTTAATTTGTACTATAAATATGTGAACAATGACTAGACTATTCGAAAAATACCTGTAAAATTTGGCAATTAATATTTCCATTATGACAACCACTAACTTAATACACTTTTTAAGACTTTTTTTAGAATCAACAGTTTTATAATGCAAAGTACATCTTGATTTTACGCTCCAATACATAAGCTATAATAATAATATCACAAATCGGTAGCTTTTGTATTACATAGTAAAAAAATAGTCGCAATGTGCAGATTCTCAAAAGAAAAAGCTCGTGTCTATAATAATACAAGCTTTAATTAAAAATATTTCTTAAAATATTATTTAAAATATAAAGGAAATTCGTTCATTATATCTCGCACCAGTTTTTGATCTGGAATACTCTGAGCCGCTTCTTCGCAAAATATCCTTGTAAAACACTTAAGAATCTCATCTCGCCTGTGGTAATGTTCGCCATAATTTGCGTTCTTCATAATTCGTCGACAAAGTTCCAAATATTGCTGACGCTTCTAAAATTTAAAATCAGCACAGATTATAGTAGACTAAGCGCTTTTACCCTATCGCCAGGTGATAAATCGGCTATATTTCTAACAACAATATCTATAAGTACTTTAATATCATTGGTATAAAATAAATCTGCTGTTGTAGATCGACCAAAAAGATCTAAAAATAATTTCAAAAGTGAGTGTGGAGGTGCTGGTTCGTGATCGAAAATTCTCACAGGATCTTCTGCAAATTTTCACGATTAATACAAAGAAATATTAAATATTTTAGGAACCTTCTCTATTCAGAAGTAATAAAATTTTCTCTGTAAAAATTTTAGCTGCCGGTCTTTCCTCCAATGTTTGCAATAAAATATTATCTGCTTCATTACGGAATTGGAGATTAAATGATATAACTAAGTTTAAAAATAAATCTGGTATTTGTTCGTCAATGTCTGTATCTGGAGGTGATTCAATATTATTTAAGATAAATGTTAAAAAAGTTTGTCCCAGATAATCTAAAAATGATATGTTTAGTTACATTGATAATTTTCTTACCCCTTTCAGTAGTATTTTTTATAGCTAAATACTATCAACCAGGAGAAGTGTGCAATCCAGCAACGTCCAAACAAACACTACTGTTTGTGCTTTAACCAACATCAACTTAATATTTAATTAGCCAGCAATTTTCTAATGAACTAATGGACAATGCGAGATTTGTGCTCTAATATATTTACCAGATATTGGCACGCTGTTGCAAAAGTAACAGTACGAAGATCAGTCTTAAATACTCTAAAGACACAAAGAAAAAGATTATAAGAGCAGCTATGTCAAATCTATCAACGGCATGCAAACAAATAAAAATAGAATGCAGGTTCGAATATAGTCCATATGCAGTAGAATAGAAATTGTCCACGTCCTGTGCATAACGTTAACCAAAATGGCAACCAATAACAAAATAAAAATAATAAACATCATTATTCTGCTATAAAATAAACGCTAATTCAGTTGGTTGTATATGATTGTAAATGCATATAGGTATTGTATGTAAATGTATAAATACATGAATATATGGTTATACTGTTATAGTCCTGCCGACTGTTATGATCCACTACTACAGTTGGCAGCATACTAACCAATAATAATAATATAACGATATAATTACGTGTCAATTGTATCACATACCAAATGCGTTTATAATGATACCATTGGCACTCAAAAAGATAAATAAATCGAGGTACTCACTTAAAACGCTCCCTTCAGCTCAAACTCAGGGTCCTTGGGTGTTGTTTGATTACGACACGCCCTCGTTGAAGCCAGATTAATTTGTCTTCCCTCTTCGTCGTCTGTAGCAGTACGATAAGGAGCAACCAGGTAAGGAACGATAAGAGGCAGAGATAAAGGAAACCTACATCCTAAAAGAGAAAAGACAAGAAAAAAAACGACACCGGTAAACTTCACTGTTCGACGTCTCGTTGGATAATCCCGATGTCCGGTCATGTCGCAAACTGCGATCTTACTTCCTCACTCCACGTCTGCGCATTCTCTTGCGCCGACGCAACTGTCCGAAGTGACGGAAATGCACAAGTCTATTTTTAAAAATATTGGCGCGAATTCACTCACAAATTAAAAAGTGTGCAATGCCAATTTTTGGCATGTAACAATACATAAATTTAAATTTGCCAAATACAGATGTATATAAATGTATAAAATATTACTATTCTAATCTATTTTAAAATTCGCCTTTATTGAGTGACAAAAAATGGAAATTCCACTACATCAAATATTAGTTTCCAACTAAACTTTGTACTACACATTTTAATCTACGCTTTTGTTAAGGAATTTTAATTTTAAATTTGATTAGGAGTTTAGCAACTCACATCAAGATATAATATACAATTTATATAAAATAAAATTTTAATCTGTGACAAATGTTTTATATAATTTTACATAAATTGAAGTGAATAACTGAACCACATTCAATGGAATGGTTCAAATAAAATATTATTAAACCATGTGATAATAAATATATAAAGGTCCGTTTATTGGTAAGCATATTGTAAATAGTTATTTATTATACAAGGGAAAAAGTACTAGATTTTAGCTCGAGGTGTGTTTGTCTCCCGACGCAAATTGGAGGGAGACAAAACACGGAGAGTTAAAATCTTACATTTTTACTTGTGTATAATACGCTATTTTTTCTGTGATATGCAAAACGATGATTTAATATTGAAAAAATATTACAATATATTAGTTAAAAAATCAAACAATGTCAAATTTGAAGTTTCAAACAAGTAATCAAATATCTGTCAATTTAATTCTGCGAGTGGTTTCAAAAATTGCTTACTTAAGTTGTTTATATCGGTTGTTTTGAATATTCAGAAATCAGAAATGAACAGTTTTGCGCTTCACGTCCACACAGGTGTTGTGCCCGGCTTTAAATTAAATATCTTCGTGTTCTTACTTATTTGCACATACCCAGGAAAAAAAGTACTAATTTTTTTCCCAAAAAAAAAGTAAATTGATAAAAAGTGGCATTTTGTTACCTATCAAGAAACATTAAATGTAAAATTTTTTTCCCGTCACAGAAATTTTTTTTTTTAGAGATATAATGTACATGCATCATATTTGAGAAAAGAAAACACAATTTGTTACGTGCCGAAATCGGCCGTAAACATTCTTATAAGTTTTAATTTGTAAGGATTTCGCGCCAATGAATTTAAAAAGACTTGTGCGCGTATTTCCGTCACTTCAGATAGTGCGTTGCGCGGAGATTTGCGCCGACGCGGTGGGCCAAAGAGGAAGGTGGTGGATTACCGGATACAGGTGGAACTAGCCTCCGAGACGTGAAGGGTAGTTGTGGGGTATCTTACCGTGTCTTTTTTCTGATATGTAGGTTTCCTGTGATCCCAATTATCGTGCCTCTACCTGCCTTCCCTACCTTATTTGTCTACATATAGGAAGAAGACAAATTGAATTTGTATTCAACCGGGCTCAAAAATTCCCACGCCCGAAAGTTCAGCGAAGCAGCCGACGCCCGAAAAAGATTAGCGAAGCCGCCGCCGACCATCATGGAGTAATTCTGCAAGAAGCCCTACATGTTCACGTGAGTACCCTGTGGGGGCTTTCTTTAAAATTTGCATAACCGTTAATTGTGTATCAATAATTCGCATATTGTGTGACGTCATCTATAAATTGCGCATCATTTTTACAATTGTCTAGCATTGCTACCAACTGACGTAGTGTCTCGCATACCTTGACGGCGGGGCTATAATAAATTGAAAAAGACCAATTAGCGATGATTGAAATGTCTGCTCATGTGTATAAAGTAAACACACAAACAATGTAAAGTATTTCTTTAGACCTTCTTCTCAAGAAAAAATTTCAAGTATTATTGTTATTATTATTCGAATGGACCTTCACCTTGCCGAAGTTCTACATTACTAGAAAAAGTGATATGGCTTGCGTCTTCTAACAAGCTAAAGAGCCAAACTACAGGTCCAACCAAAGCAGTAGGGTCGTTAGTGAGGAACCAGACTAAGACAAGTCCCCAAAAGAGGACAGCGGCTCTTCGGTACTTAAGAGTGGCAGAGACCTTAGGGGTCGGTATGATACTCTAACACACAATATTGCGATGTGAAAGGCAATGGAAACCCACCACTACATAACCTTCCAAGTAGAGACCATAGGGGTCGGTATGGCAGTCTAAGACACACTACCGCGATGTAGAAGGCAACAGGAAACCACCACATTACCTCCCAAGTACACAGTGTACTTAAATTGTAATAAACATGATAGCATTCTCTGGGGTAAAAGATTCCGGAGTTAAAATAATCCCCCATTCGGATCTCCGGGAGAGGACTACTTCGGAGGATGCTTTCGGAAAGTTCAGAATTAAGAGTCGGGAACATTTTGCAAGTCGGAGCGTGGAATGTTAGAAGTATAAAGCAAGTAGGTAAGCAAGAGAACCTGAAAATTGAAATGAGTAGGTTAGCACTAGATATAGTAGAAATCAGCGAAGTTCGGTGGCTAGAGGCGGGGGATTTTTGGAGTGGAGACTTCAGGGACAGGAGTAGAGGAAGGAAATTCGGGTGTGGGGATAGATATGCGAAAAAAGATAGGACACTGTGTAGAAAATTACTTACAAAAGAACGAAAGAGTACTCATCGTTAGATAAGAATCTAAAACAGTAAACAGTAATAATACAAGTATACATGCCCACCTCTAGCTACAGTGACTAAGAGGTAGAAGCGATCTACAAAGATATCAAAAACATACTAAGATACGAAAAGGACATGGAGATTTAATAATTACGGGAAATTTTAATGCAGTGGTAAGTGAGGGTAGGGAAGGTTTAAATGGTTTAGGCACGAGAAACGCCAGGCAGAAAAAGGCTGGTAGAATTTTGGGACAAGAACAACTTAATCATCACAAACACATTATTTCAACCTCATGCTAGAAGACGATATGCGTGGAAGATGCCAGGAGTTATAGGAAGATATCAAATAGATTACACTCTTGTTAAACAACGGTTTAGGAATCAAGTAAAAGACTGTAGAACCTACCCAGAAGCAGATATAGACACTGACCACAACATTGTAATTATGAAGGTCGCACTTAAATTTAAAAATTTGAAAAAAAAAGAAATGGCAAAAGGCACTGTGACTTTGAGAAACTAAAAGATAAAGATATTCAAGAAAGATGCTACATGCAGCGACGTAGTCAAAAAAACAAGGAAGAAGAAAGAAAGAGAAATAGACCGCGCTCAATCGGTGTATAATACCTAGAGAAATTAACTAAGGCCTGAAATAAAAGTAAATTATTAACTGTTCCATACTACTTGTAGGAAAAATCTCCGCCGGCAGTTATACCTAGATACAAAAAAAACACAGGAAATAACACATTAACAAAAGAACTCTAATTGACATAAAAAGAAAAAGAAACATTATAATGGGCATTCACCCTGTTTACGTAAGTGAGAACAAACCATTTATATTAATATTTGCTAGCTAGAGTATTTGTATGCCAAATTTCACAATTTCGTTCAGTAATCATAATATTATGATACAAATACGATGGCAATAATGTCCTCCAATATGCCAGCAAGTTTTTAACCCATCTCCGCATTAATAGACAGTAATTAAAGTTACGCGTAATATAATAATCCCATGGCAATAAATCCTTTTTGGTACAGAAAAGTAATTCGAGACCTGTATGAGTCCCAAACAGTAAAATTTAAGTGAGCAGGGTCTCGACACCAGCAGGAAAACAAAACACTCACCCACGTCTCTAGATGTTTGATCTCGTTTGCTCCTAGAACCGGAGCGGACCAGATGGACCTGATATCACGTAACAGGTGCAGCCTTCTATACCCCAAGGAGCGGCAATTCAAAGACTATCGTGTCCCTCGCAGAAAGCACGCTGTAAGGCATGCACGAAATTTCCATAAAGAAAAACAGAATGCAGAATGTAACCATTCTGATGAGTGCTTTTTAGCATTTTCGAAAAGAAAGTCACCATAAATTCGTTTAATTATACATTACATTTGATTTTCCAATGCTCCACCCGAAGGTACTACATTGGCCAGGAAGCGAGTTTTTTTACCTGGAAAATTTGGAATTTTGCCGAACCCTTGCTGTTCCAAGCAAGGTAGGGATCTTTAACGTGCGTGACAACACACACACGGGACCTCCATTTTACCTCTCATCCAAACGAGGGTGTATTTTTGTGAAAAATGCTCGCCTAACATTTTTCAAGCGGACCGTGTCGGGATTCGAACCCGGGACCTTGGGCGTAGTAGTCACACACATACCACTACGCCACGGAGCCGCCCGTTTAATTATACAACCAGAGCTCCAAGTCAAATTGTTATCAAGATGCGATTACAAAACTAGAAAACACGGTTTTATCGGATAGTAAGATCCACAATGTGACAAGTCTTTAGAGGGGAAACACAAGAGAAAGCAATTATAAGTTATCGGAATGTTTAACACACAAACAGATACCTAAAACAAAGTATTGACTATTTAATTATAGCATAAACTTGTCGTTTCCAAGCAAGTAGATTTGAGTTAAAATTACTGTAAAGCAGGCTTAGGATTAACAAGGGAAAAATATACAGGATATTGATGGACGGTTTAAAAAGAGCAATGGAATAGATTTAACAAAATTATCGTAAAGCAGGCTTATGAATTAACAAGGGAAAAGAAAGGGTAATTAATTTATGCTGAAAATAAACGTTAACAAAGATTCGAAAAAAAGTCAAATGAATTGCTGAAAGATATCGGGAGAATATCTGATACTAAGGAAATAGAAACAGAATGGAATAACATTGAATCCAGCTTAGACATGGCGGTCAAAGATATTCTAGGGCATACACAAAAAAAAACAAGAAACCTTGGATAACAAAGGATATCCTGAATTTAATAGAAAAAAGACGAAACTACAAAAACAAATCAGACAAAACAGGAAAACAGAGATACAAAGTCATAAAATGGGAAATTATTCGTAAATGCAGGAAGGCTAAAAAACGATAGATAGATGAAAAGTGCAAAGAGGTACAAACTAAGATGGAAATAGGAAAGACTGATGAAGCATACAAACTAATTAGAATCAATTTTAGGGATATAAAACCATATAGCAAAAATATAAAGGACACGGAAGGAAACGTCATTATAGAAAATGTAGAGAAAGTGGGTAGATGGCAAGAATATATAGGAAATTTATATGAAAAGGATGATTTGGGATATCCTATACTTAGAGATAAGCAGTTTGAAAAATGATAAGGCACCGGGTACATATAAGGTGCAAGCAGAAACTCTAAAAGCTGCTGGACAAGCAGTAACAGAATGTCTCTTCCAACTTGTAAGCTATATGTATGAGACAGGTGAGATACCCAAAGATTTCAAACATAACATCATAGTAACTATATCAAAAAAGAAGGGTGCGGATAGATGTGAAAATTTTCGAACAATAAGTTTGACAGTACATGTGTCAAAAATATTAACTCGAATTGTACAAAGACGAATGAAAAAACGAGATGAAGAAATACTAGAAGATGAATTTGAGTTTAGGCGAAACAGGGGAACACGGGAGGCTTTTTTAGCTATGAGAGTGATAATGGACAAACAATAGAAAAAGGGGAAAGCGTGTATATGGGGTTTGTAGAACTGGAAAAAGCATTCAACAATGTAAAATGGAAAAAAATGTTCAAAATACTCAAAAAGATTGGAATAAGTTATAGGGATAGATGAATAGTACATAGCTTATAAAAAGAGCAAACAGCAGTAATAGAATTAGAGCAGGAACGTAAAGAAGTAAACATTAGGAAAGGGGTGAGACAGGGATGTGCCCTATTTCCATTAATTTTTAACTTGAACATTGAAGAGGCAATGGATACTGTCAACTTGCCTTGTTATGCAATTTATAATATTCAGGACGTAGATGGTCAGGTGAATTACTTATGTAAAGTTGTCCTAGGTCTTTTTGGCTCTCATGCACCAGTGCAAAACGTCAGGGTTACTAAACAAAAAGCACCATGGTTAAATAATGAAATAAAAGCGATGATGTCAGTTCAAAACAAGGCGCATAGTAAGTTTAAACTTACTAAATCTTCTATACATTGGCAGCAGTATAAACATCTATGTAATATAGTCACTAGTGCAATAAAGCGTGAAAAAAAGCTTATCTTCAACTCATGAGTAATCTTTCAAATAAAGATGTTTGGCAAACGTTGCGTGATTTTGATGTGCTATCACGTAAAGAACATGTTATTCCTGAGAATCTACGTCTACCGGACACAATTAATCAATATTTTCTAGATTCTGTCAGGACTTTGATAAAATCACCTCCTTGAAGACAGTCCGTCAGTAGGACCATTATAATAATAATAGGTATAATAACAGGATATTTCGTTTTCTCTGGTTACGTTTGACAAAATTAGCAATGTAACGAACTCTATCAAATCTAATGTGGTTGGTTTCAATTAACATGTTAAAGCTATGTAGTCATATCATTATTGAACCTCTTACTAATATTATTAATAATTGTATACTTCAAAATTACTTAACTAGTTGGAAATCATCAACAGTAATTCCGCTACCGAAAAAAGAAGTTGCTACGTTGTCTGATTTGAGACCAATAAGTATTTTACCGGTCTTATCTTGGAAAAAATATTATACGAGCAAATTTATGAGTACGTTACTGTTTCTGAAATTCTATCTTCAAATCAGTCGAGTTTTAGGAGAGGTTATGGTACTACTAGTGCATTAATAAAAATTACTAATGACATTATTCGATCATTGGACATGAGTCTCGTTACTGCACTGGTTTTGCCGGACTTCTCTAAAGCCTTCGATACGATCGACTATAAATTGTTACTTGCAAAAATGAATTATTTTGGATTTTAAGAACCAACTAGGCAATTTTTTGCTTGTTACTTGTTTGATAGAACCCAGTCAGTGCGAGTTAACCGAATTATGTCAACTTATGAAGTTGTGTCTAGTGGGGTTCCCCAGGGGTCAATACTCGGTCCATTGTTGTTCTGAGTATATACAGCTGATCTGTCTTCAACTCTACAGACCAGTTTGCAAGTAAATTTGGACAAATTGTGCAACTGGTTTAATATGAACTTTTTACATATTAATGCATCTAAAACCTGCTGCACAATTTTTCATAATTATAATAAAAGAATTCTTGATGTCAGGTTTCTCATTAACAATATCGAAATAAACACGGTTACTAATGTCAAGTTTTTGGGAGTAATTATAGATGAACATCTAAATTGGAAAGCACACTGTTACAGTGTTTGCTCTAAACTAAACTCCTTGTGTTTTCTAATCAGAAACTTAAGAAGTGTACTGTCTATTGATCAACTATTACCAGTTTATTATTCGTACTGTTCTTCAAGATTGAGATATGGTATTAGCTTCTGGGGTACATCTTCAGCTGCACATGATGTGTTTATATGTCAAAAAAGAATAATCAGATGCATTGCAGGTGTTTTGCAACTTGTGTCATGCAGAAGCTTGTTCAAAGAATATGGAATTTTGACCTTAACATCTATACTTATATTGGAACTTGCCACTTTAATATATAAAAAAAGGATAAATATCGATCCAGTAGTAGTTACCATGACTACAATATCCGTAATAATGCTCTAAGATTACCTAACTTCAAATATAGAATTGGGAAGTTATCCCCAGCCTTTTTAGGCTTTCAAATTTCCAATAAATCTTCACAGAATTTAAAAACTTTTAGGCACAAATTGAAAATGTTTCTTTTGGACCAGTGTTTTTATGATTTGCATGAATTTTTTAAATGATTTAGTAATATTGACACATGTTTTATATGTAGTTTTATATGGCTTATTGTTTGCCAATTTCCTTTTCCTAACATGTTAATCATGTATTATATTATATATACTTATCATATGTACTATTATGTGTAATGTAAAATGTCTGACTTTTTCCACAATGCTCGCCATTCTATGGAATTTAAATAATTTTTTTTTTATTTTTTAACACCATTTTTAATCTTAGCTTCCTTTTCTATTTCATCAAATCTAATTACTACGCTTTGGTTTTTATAATAGACGGCAAATAATTTTTCTATCGCTATGAGAATTCCTATTTTTCGTAAAACCCTGAACATAACAATCCAATTAACCCTATCAAATAATTTTTCTAAATCTACAAACGCGAAATGAGTATTTTTATTTTTTGTAACCTTTTTTCAATAATTACCCTAATCATTAGTATCGATTCCCTAGTCCCTTTGTCTTTACGAAAACCATATTGGTCTTCACCTAAATAATTCTCAGCCAAAGCTTCTACTCTATTTTTAATTATTATTGTTAGTATTTTGGAAGCGTGGGAAGTTAAACTAACCGTTCTAAAATTCTCACACCTATCAGCTCCTGACTTTTTTTGGGATTGAGATAATATTTTTTTCGAAATCTATTAGGACCTCACCTGTGTCATATATTACTTTTACTAGTTCATTTAATCTGTCTAAAGTTTTCTGACTTGCATATTTTATTAATTCTGCAGGTATATCGTCTATCCCCGGTGCTTTATTTAGTTTAAGATCCCTAACAGCTCTATCAAATTCCTCTCTTAATATTGAGAACCCTATTTGTACATTCTCTTCTTGGTCGTTCTCTAACTCATCCGTATCGTCTGCCTTATATAAATTTTCTAAATATCTTTTCCATCTATCTGCTACCTCAACTTTATTTATTAGAAGCTCATTATTTTCATCTTTAATATCGTTATATTTTTTCATATCTTCCTCAAAAAACTTTTTAATTGCCCTATAAGCCCTGTCTGTCTTACCTACTCTCAAATCATCTTGTATTCTCAACAAATCTCCTCCATCCATTTATTTCTAGCTTTTCTACACTCATAAACTATACATTTTACATACAAATTATGCTATTAGTTAAAAATATAGATCCTACAACATGCACTATAAAAAAAATGCACCGTGTGTTTTTCATACATATTTGCCAATTACGTAAAAGAAAGTACAACAGGGTTAAAAATTATTGTGAAAATATTTACATGTACTCTCAACTTAAAATTACTACTGTAAGAGGCCACGCAATAACATTAAATAAATATTACCCACCTAAATGTGTTACTGGCATTTGTTCACCCATTGACAAAATCATAGTTAATAACAACGATGAGTAATTTAATTTCGGAATATTCCTCGGATTGGACATCATATCCCTATTAAACAATTATTAAACAAAATTTTGATATTTGCTAATCTACCTGGCTAATTCCCCAGGTAAAATGGAATTAAGCATGATACTTAAAACCATCTTATCAAGACTGCAAAGAACTCCAAAAGCTTGTAGCAAAAGTTGTCTAATTGACCATCGTACCTCCATTTGGTAGTATTGAATTAATGTAGTTATCACATGATACTGTTCCATTGATACAACATGTCGGGATATGCTTGAATCAGCATTAGACTGAAACAAAATAAAGCACTTGTAATATATATTACTGCGAGAGCTGCGGTTTCTAAATTATTAAATTGTTACAACCCTTCGATGCTGCTTATATACCAAACAAACTTAAAAATATCTTTGCTTCGCCACGAAGTATGCCACGGCTGCTCAGCTGCTTTTATGTAAATCAAACTAACTACTAAAAAAATTCTCCTATGGTAAATCGCCTAAGTTTATTAACATATTCATAGAAAAAAACACGCCAATATCAACATAAAACTCCTCGTTCATTCATTAATTATACATTATGTACATTCTCTTTGTAAAAATAACACATTTCATAATACATTTTGAAACCAATAATTGCCCAAATAAATATTTACAATTATATTATCATAGAAAGTAACAGGGCTTTACAGCCATCTATATTTTAACTCCGGTTTAGTACGAGCTCATAATAAGCCTAAATCCTTCGTGCCTAATTTTGCACCTCAATCCCCAAAAAGTACCCTTTTACCTTGTACATACCAAATATTGTTAATATCATACATCATTTCTAAACCTAAATTTCCACATAAAAATACAGTGCAATAATGCAACAGAAAAAGTTCAATCCATAGCTCTTCCCCAAGTTTATCTTTTTAGTTTATAACATTATATCCACAATGCACAAAATACCTGTTTATACACAAATGCAAAAAGAAACAACAGTTACCTGGATTCTATCACTGCCCCCAGGACTGCCATCAACAGGGAAACCCAATCTGGATCGCAATCACTACGACTGCTGTCTGCAACCACATCACCAAAGGGTTATCTCGTTTCCACCTCCATACTGCATTCAGACTCCCAAACCTCTTCTATAATGTGCAGGTAATCAACCAGTTCAACCAAACACTAACTTTTACTCCATTCTCAATTTTATATCTAGCACCCTTAGTGCAATTTAAATGTAACAGTTTTACTTACATAAACATAACTTTTAAGCAACTCGTAAAAGTGTTAATACGAGCTTTCAGCTGGTTGTAAACTACTAGTGCAAAGCCTAAAGACACGTACACTTACTGGAAACTCACAGTGCATCACAACAACCTGTTGGGATTTATATCTTCTTTCTCACCCCACAAAAGCCTGTCAATACAAACATTCACTTCTAAGTAAAACTTTCAACCGTCCACAATTCTTAAAATTTCACTAGCTAACGTACACAAACAACCCCAACTGATATCGACATCCAAGAAATATTCTAACGTATGTTCAAAATTTCTCGTAATTTCTGTAGCCGACGCAATATTTCCAAAACATTTCCTTAAAAATCCCCCTAACATTCACAACCCACACTCTCACTCGACCTGTTTCCCTGTCTTCAAAACCTCTTTCACCAATAATGTTGTGTATATTTAAGCCCCCCAAATGACAAAGTTAACATTCAATACGTCCCTAATGGAGCAAGTGTAGGGTTATCTCACTCCAACTTACATGCTACAGCAACTATCTTTTACTTCATCTGTCTTCCCCATTGTAAACGAACGTTAAGCGTTCAATCTACACATATCTCACCTGTACCCATCTTCACCTAATACTCCTTCGTTTTCTGGTTTGCAAGTTCTATTATAACTGGCAAATCACCCTCTCCTCTTAAGTTTAACTATGTCTATGTTAACACATGATATTTCTATCTTACTTCTACCCATTCTAACAAATAACCCCTCTTTGTTTTCTCGTTAGCAAGTTGATTATAACCGTCAACGGCTTTTCTCCATTCCAAAACTATAAATCTGTTTAGTTGACAGCTATAGACAATACTACCTAGAATTTGCTGTTATTTGTGTCGTCTTATCTTTTAACGCTCGTTAAAATATACCGGGACAACTTTGACAAACAGTTTCAAACTACAACGGTTTCAAATGCTAACGTTTTTCTATAATTTAACTCTGAAGGTTACCTTGGTTTATAATATGAAATTTACAATGCTTTATACATCTTAAATACTACGGTAAAAATATGTTTATGATATAACACACACCCTGATTTTTAATTAATATTCATAGTAAAAGGATGATTCTAAATTAACTTTTAGCTTCCTGAACTATTACTGTAGAATTATTGATTTCTATACTAACGATTTGAAAAGTGTTTTCAAACTGTACTTTGTTGTTTCTACATGCTAATAATAAATTGCAAAATGAATACTAATACTTTTATAACCCTTAAATATCACAGAATAAATAAAAGTCTAAGTTATTTTTCATCTTATTAATTGTATATATATATATATATATATATATATATATATATATATATATATATATAGCTATGATATCGTTGCACTGACCCGGTGTCCCCTTTTAACACAAAAAAATTAATTTTAATTTTTATGCCTCGGCTAGCTCAGTTTCAACCAAGCACAGAGCTCGCAACAACACGACAACAAAGAATTCTCAATCTCCCTCCCCATCACCACCTCACATGAACCTGAGCCAAACACAATTAACCACAATTTATATAATGTTCTCAATATATACAATGTACAAAGAAGCGTCTATAATGTTATTGAATAGAACTTCTTTTATATAATTGAATTAATTTCTCCCAAAAATTATAATTCCCTTTAATTGATCAAAATCCAGCAAAAATCACCCTTTTTATTATTACTTGAAGCCTTATGAACGTTCATCAGTCTTCCTTAAATTTTTACGTAAAATATAATGCACGCCAAAACGATTTTTGTTGACCCTCGCATAAATTTTCGTGAATGTAATATTTTTAAATATTTATAAATAAAATCATCAATGCAACAAACTATTTGTAATGGCTAACCTGTTATTCCTATTTGGAGTATCTGGTTCCCCCAATTCAGACCAGTTTCTGCTCCAATTATTGGCTGGTTTAGCTTCAGTTTATAGTTACTCCTTGAGTTACCCAAATAGGATTTAGAAATTCTGCACCAGGTGGATTCTTTAGGTATTTATTTAAATCCTCCCAGTTGGATCCAGAAATTATTTGAATATACTTATTGAACTTCTCCAGGCCAGATATTTAGACTTCTTTGTTCAACTTCTCCAGGTGGGATTCAGAAATTACTTGGATATACTTATTTAACTTCTCCCCGTTGGATCCAGAAATTACTTGGATATACTTATTTAACTTCTCCCGGTTGGATCCAGAAATTACTTGGAGTCCTTTGTTAATATAAATCTTAAAACCTATTTAAAGTAACTTTGCATAACTTACGTTTTTGCAAATTAAACGACGAGCTTTGTTTAATTATTCACTATCACCACATTTAAATTATTAATCATAAAATCCCTTGCAATTATTTCACGTAAATATTTTATATCAGATAATGTGGAGCATGCCTTCATTAGAGTCAAACTGATTTGTTTACGAAATCATGTGGTATTTAAAGAGAATGCCTATCTGTTTACAATTGGTCGGTCAAGCGCATAGTTCATTGATTACCGCCTTGCACCTTGATTTTCATATGCAGGCTTGGGTATTTCTATGAAATTTCCATGTATAACGAAGTCGAGACGCTCTTTATTGCACGTAAGATTTCAGGTTATTTGTATAAATTTGTTGAATTTTATAATGTTCCCTGGTCTTTTAAATCACATATGCTTTGTTTGTACAGCAAATTTGTTGAACTTTGCTTTCTCCTCATGTGTTATTATTTCCAAATTATCAAGGTATTGGTTTTCATACTTTTGGTGATGTAGCCTTGTATTTATTGATGTACACAATTATATGCGTTTATCCGTTTTACGCATTGACAAACCTGCTCGTTTAAATGGAATTCCTTGTATAATAATGATGCACTACTCATGCGTATTGTTTTATAGCTTCTGTCCATATGGTTTTATGACTTTCAAGGTTGTTTATTTAGTTGAATCTTTACTAATACTCTTCCTTTGTTTGAATAAATTATAGTTTATATACAGGGCATTGATGTTTGCCTTTTTGCCTAATCGTCGAATTTCGTATTTTTCCTCAGTAAAATGTCTAGTTTTCTGGACTCTCATGATGTTTATATAAAGTGTACTATCCTAGTGACGCTGTTATCATAGCTGTCGCTACATTTTAGCTTAGAATCCACAAGCTGCTATCAATATAAAGGAGAACATTATACAGTTCTTCATCAAAGAATTAGGGAAACTGGATTAGTAATTCCCAAAAACAATGTAACTGGACGTCATGTAGACGTAAGAGAAGAACATGAGAATGATATTTTAATGAAAGTAGAGGAAAATCCCATTTCTAAATCTCCCATGTGGAATATTATCCATAAGGAAAACTTGCAGTCTTTTCATTATAGAAAAGTTTACACTATGCGTGATGGTGATTTTTCTGTTCGTGTTGATTTTTTTAATTGATTGCAAAATAAAGAAAATCAAAACCAAAACTTTTTTCAAATATTCTGTTTTGTAACAAAGCTACTTTTATTAAAGATGGAATTTTAAATATGCATAATGTGCATTATTACTCCCGTCGGTGATAATCATCATGTTATAAAAGAAGCTAAACATCAAAAAAGGTTTAACATAAATGTATAGAAAAGCAAGCTTTCTTGGAGATAATCTGTTTGGGCCTGTAGAGTTGGCCAATCGTTTAATTGGTGATGATTATTTAGACTTTCTGTAAAATATTTTACCCGATTTACTGGATGGTATTAATTTACATATTCGACAGAACTTGTGGTTTCTACATGATGGTTGTCCAGCTCATTACAGCAAGACTGTTCGTAATTTTTTAGAAAAAGTTTGAAAGGAATATAATGGTCAACGTGTATTAAGTTAAAAACAATGCACTTTCGACTAAAGACTAGTTACCCTCAGTGGTTTCTTGTAGGAAATAAATCTACCACCACCAATATTAAAATAAATTAATTAACACATTTTAATTTATTTATTTTAATATTGTTGACGGTAGATTTCTTTCCTACAAGAAACAACACTGAAGATGACTAGCCTATAGTCGAAAGCGTTCTGTTTTTAATTTAATACACGTTGACCATTATATTCCTTTCAAACTTTTTCTAATTCTTTCACGTATACATAGCCGATTCTATATGTAATTTTTTAGACAATAACTACCGACAGTGGTGGATCGGTAGAGTGGTCCCATTGCTTGGCCGCTTAGGTCTCCACCTTTTGTGCAAGAAAGTTGATAAAATGCTTCTCTCTCTCTCTTGATTATTAACATTCTGTAAATTTACATCTAGGGAAGATAACTTAGAATTTTAAATAAATAAAAGCATTTATTTTAAAATGCCAACTGTTGTTATTAGAGTCGTATAACGAAAATTATTTTGCTTACAATCTACATTCTTACTAAATTTTCACTTTCTATTGGGTTTGATTGGTTAATTAAAGTAACCCGTGGGTTTTTTAATATCCCCAAATGGAACCAGTGAACTTTAAGGAAGGATTTCCTTAAAATGATGGAACGCAAATATCATCCGACTATGCTAGGGGTCTATTCCTTGGGTAGAGCTTATGAGGATTGGTCGTGGTTCTTTTTACAAAACATTATTTGCTTACTATGGCTTGATTCGTATCAAAACAGGGGTTTAGGGACGGCGCCACCAAGTCATTAAGTTTTAGACACAGGGTTTCCCTTAGGGGGACTTGGAAGTCCTTAGAGAGGAATATCGTATTAACTGCTAACGTAAAAGCTGTAAAGAAAATTTAATTAAATTAACAAAGTGAGGACACAAGAGGTATTCTCTTGCTACCTCGTATAAAAAACTGAAAATATTAATTATGCACACAATTTTATGAACACAAATATTAAGCTTCAAATTCTAAAAGAGCTATTAAAGCTTCTTGTTAAATCGAAGTTACCACTTTATGCCATTTGTTCATATACCTGGTTACACTATTTCTGAAGTCACTTGTTCAAAATAAAACAATTAATTAAGAGAATTAAATGTTAATTCTTTAATTAAAAGTTGTTTCCTCATAAAAAATTGTATGTATAAAAGTTACGTTTAAAAAGGATAATATAAATTTCATTTACCCTGATGTAGGATAAAGAATTCGAAAGAAACTTTCAAAAACTTTAAGTGTTTCTTTTACTACAAAATTTCACTCAAATCTATACCAAAAATACCAGATCTGTTATTCGGTTTACACATATATATGAAAATATCTAAATTGTCTACTAATTCAATGTTCAAAAGCTGTAATTAAAATTATGCATAAATGAAACTTTAGTCAAAACTCTGTGGATTTGCTTAATTTCATTAATAATAATAACTGTTATTACACTGCATTTATATTGGCAATAAAAATTTATCAAAGTCCTTTCTAGTTTGTTACACAGAATAATAGTACTAATAGGTCATCGTAAAGTTATTTTCTGGTGCAGCCTTGTATCAAAGTTCGCCAAGTGCAGACGTGATGTAAGAATAATACAAATTTCAACAGGTGTTGTTTGTGTGAAGGTACTACATCATGTGTAAACAGATGTTTATACATACGGTCCTTGGGTAAACAATTGACGTCGCCTCCACATGTTGTACAGCAAATAATCAGCTGCGTGATCCTTGTACCTGACCATATGAGGTTAAAGCGTGTTTTCTATGCACACCAAAGGGACAAACCAAAATCCATAACAACGGTTATTACAAATATGCCAAACTTTGATGTACTACTATATGTAGATCGTTACCAAAATAATTATCCTCGTGTAGTTGTCCACATAGTTACTTGTAAATTCATACTTGCAATTTCAAAAAGACCATTATTATTAATTATCGGACATTAGATTCAAACAATAAAATTTCTATTTACTTTGCAGAACATTTCTTTAAAATTTAAACATACAGTTTCATCGCAGAACTTTTCATTAAATCCTACTACTATAGTAAAGTTGAAGGACGGTCATGCTAGACCAATATTTTCTTATCGCTACATTGACGTGATTGAACTATAAACTCGATACTCGTAGATGCAAATAAAGGATCGATATCATCTTGAAACAACATTTAAACGGCCTAATTTTTATAAAACCAGATAAAACGGAATCATTCTAACAAATGAATATACGAAGGAGTCTTCCAATGAATATACAAAACGATTATTTAAAAGGTATTCATAGGAATTTGCAGAAGAATTTGTAAAAGAAATATTTAAATGAAAACTTTAAGTGTGTAAAAGAAATATTTAAATGAAAATTTTATCGTAGTGTGTAAAAGAGCACTACAACAAAATTATTGAGTTTGTCTAGTAAGTTATTTTTAATTGCTTACCATTATTAAAAATCACTAATGCAAGTGTCCATTACACTTGAGTTCTTCTACTACGGCGTAAAGCCACACGCAAATTACTTGCTAGAACCTTCAGGTTCCCCATGGTAACTTCGTGACGAGTGTTCTAGCTAAAGTGACCGCTGGCACGTTGTGCACGACATAGGAAACCTGCTTGGCCTTGATATATTTATACTAATATTTAACGCCTGATGTTAATAACCAAACTAGCATCTCTGTATTGCGGTTAGACCACATGATTCCAATACAGATATTTATTTAATTGAAGATGTTTACTGGTACAATGGACTAGACAAAAAGTGTATAAAACTAATAATTTATTGGTGTTCTGCAGTGGTCAAAAAAACTATTACAACATATTAGAACATTTCTGTATGTGAAGATGCCGTTCTAGTGGACAAGTGTATCAGTGAACTGCATGTTACCTTATACATCGGCTGAGATGCCTGTTCCACGATGCACGTCATTCGTCTCACGCTTTGCAAAATAGACCATGTAGAAATTACTACTATCACTTCAAGAGTTTGCACAGGAAGATAACACTAATGCCACCAAAGTGAAAGATCTGTTCCAATCTTTTAAACTAGAATCAAATGTAACCTTTAGTACACACCAAGAAGAAAACGGTCTTAATAATGTATTCACTAATTGTAAACCAACTTATATTGCTCAACAGAATAATGCTCTCTCTGATCACGTTGGTATTGAACTTAAAATTTCTAAAAAAAAAAACGAAGTAGCTACAACCATTAAAAGGACTCGAGTTATGTCAGATAAAAATAAATTTATATTCCATAAAAACCTCGAGAAAGTTGATTGGAGCTTAGTTACAAACAACATAGACGTAAATCAAAACTTTAATAATTTTCTTACTTGTGTAACAAACATTTTTAAAGAATCTTTTCCCCTTAGGATATGACTTCATTCTAAACAAAAAATTGCACCATGGTTTGAGTATAGTCTTAAAGACATGCGTGCTAAATTACAAGTCGCTTATGAAAGGTATAAGAAAAATCCCTCCATAATCACAATAAGCTTAGAATTAAGTATCGCAATGCAATTAAAGAAGCTAAAATAAGGTATAATTCTGCTCTAGTAAAATCAGCAAAAAATCCGAGTACATGTATGTGGAATATTATCAACTCAAAAACAAACAAGAATAAGGATGGTAGTCAACGTCCTTCGATATTAAGTCCAACAAATTTTACTAAGTATTTTATAAATGTGGCTGAAACCATTGTTTCTGCCATAGATAATAATAGTACACAGACTCATGAATAACAAAACACAAGACTGGGGGCATTTTACCTTTAAACCTGTATCTTTTAATGAAGTACGTGAGATCATTAACTCCGTGAAAACCAAGACCAGTACAAATGCCTATGGTCTTAGTATAGCAGTAATCAAAAATTGTATAAATATCCTGACAGTTCCCCTCACTAAATTAATAAACTCATGCATTACTAATAATACTTTTCTAGACTGCCTTAAAATAGTTAAAGTTATTCCAGTACTAAAAAGGGGGGACCCAAATAGTCCATCGAAGTACCGTCCCATATCCTTATTGCCAATATTTGCAAAAATTATTGAAAAAATTCTTAGTGAACAAATGAAAATATATTTTGAAGCAAATAATTTATTTTCGCATGAACAGTTTGGGTTTAGAATAAATAAATCATCCACTTTAGCTATTCTGTCTCCAATCAAGGAAATCATTAATGGCTTCGAGAAGGGAGAATTCTGTCTGGCATCCTTTCTTGACTTAAGTAAGGCCTTTGATTGTGTAGAGCGTGACGTATTGTTGCATAAATTACGACTCTATAAGTTCAGTCAGGGAAGTTGTTTATTAATCAAATCATTTTTAAATAATAGACAGCAATTTATGACACATAAGGATAACAACTCGGGATTAAGTAAAATAAAGTACGGGGTACCACAAGGATCTATACTAAGCCTGATACTGTTTTTAATATATGTGAATGACTTATCCAAGAGTTTAGCTATAAGTAAACCAATCCTGTTTGCAGGTTGGTAACACATGCTCAATTACATTCACATAAAACGTGCACTCTGCACTCATTTTACAAAACTTGAGGCCTCAAAGTACTCTGTTAACTACCACGCCATAAACTATATAATTGCCTACCACCTACTGCCAAATTATTAACACAAAGAAATTTCAAAACCAAAATAAAACATTTCTTAATCAAACACCCATTCTACTCACTTGAAGAATATTTTAAATGTAACTTCAGTGATGCTTTAACTTAGAGTGATATTTATTAATTCACATGGGATTGTACGCTGAAACTAGATCTTTATAGCGTGTGTGAAGTTAGCATCTCAACTATCAGCATCTCATAAAACAATTTCATATTTACTTGCAGCCAGCATAGTTCTACAGTTCTTGATAAGTTTTACCAATAGTGCCATCAAATTAACCGTAAAAATTAAATTTGTACAAATGAGATGCTAACTTCCACAAACACATTTTAGCATCTCATCGTATTTCGAACATTCGAACTCAGGGGAGATAATTCGTGGAGTTCTGTAGCCAAAACACATTTCCTCAATAGTTCTGACGATTAAGTTTGGCTGAAACATTTTATTGTCAAAAACTCAACCGCGACTGGTATACGTGTATAACATTGAGATGTTGTTGGAGTTCTAGAGTTCTGACTACACTAAAATATTTATTCGGTAGATCTGATCGCACTACAGCATAATCAAAACAGTTCTAGAAAGTACCGATGCGAAATCGTGTCCAAAAAAAGTCTAACGTCCTTATACCACCGTGCATGGTATACATACACGTACTCCTTTGAGATGCTGACCAATTTCGAAGAGTTCTGACTAAACTAAAATATTTTTCGGCAGTTCTGATCGCATTAAAGCATAATCAAAACAGTTCTAGCGAGCTTCGATGCGAAATCTTGTCCAGAAAAATTCTAACGTCCTTATACCGCTGCGCACTCATCATCATTAGATCTTCAGTGCTGAAACTGGTTAGACGCGTACCCTCATTGTTTCCTATTCTGAACTAACCTACACATTTCCCTGAAATTTGCACAATCTGCTTCTATCACTATCTGATCTAGGTCTACATCCACATACTTTTTTCTATCTCTGCTTGTAATATATCCCATACTATTCCCCAAAATGCTTTAGAACGTATTCTGCCCTTCTATTTCTCCTATTTTTCTCCACAGATATCCTTGTTCCTCTACTATTTCTATAACTTATTTGTTATTAACTTTGTCTGTCCATGCTATCATCCTCATACATCTGAAGCAGAGAATTCCAAAAGCTGCTACCGTTTTTCTGTCTGCATTTCCTACTGCCCGTATTTCATAGGCATACTGTGCTGTGCTCCAGACCTATGCTTTCAACAAGTTTCTTCTTGTTTCTAATGTTTGTTGTCTTTCATCATAGGCGCTGTACTTTCTTGTTAGATGCTATTCAGTTCCCATCTATTGTTTTACAATTATATACCCTATTTTTCTGACATTCAGTGGTTGTGAAGGGGGGGAGCAGTTTGTAACTGCCAAGTTCCCCCAGCACTTAAACATTTGCCGATTTAATATTTTTCCAATATGTCTTTTCACAGTCAACATTAGTTGCAGGTATTTCACAACCAACAACTGTAGTTGTTTATAATAATCATCAGATTTATCTGCACTTATTTTTTCGTCATTAGGTTGGTTTTCAGTCTTAAAACTGGTTGGTCACGTACCTGCACTTATTTATATTCTGAACTAGCCTACACAGTTCTCTGAAATTCTCACACAGTCTATATACAATTCGGTTCACCTTCTATAGTTTTCTAATTTTATGCTCTATTTCACCGAGATTCAGTGAAGGGGGTTAAGCAGCCTGTGGCTGCCAAGATACCCCAGCACTTAGAGATTTGCCGAATTAATAGTTTTCCAGTAAATCTTTACACACAATTAACATTATTAGAGAATATTGCCCAACCAATACTTGTAGTTGCTTATAATAATCACCATGTTTAAGTATAGTTACTCTTTTCGTCAATAGTTTATCCATCTTGGGACTGGTTGGACGCATACCTCCATTGATTTCTATTCTGAGCCAGCCTACACATTTCCCTGAAATTCCTAAAGCCTACATTTTTCACTATCTGTGTGCAGTAGTCTAACCTAGGTCTTCCTCTACTTCTCTGCTTCTAATATGTTCCGCACTATGCCCTCATGCCGTAGTATGTGGCTTATCATCCTATCTCTCCTATTTTTTACTGTTTTCCATATATGTCTTTCTTCCCCTACCATTTTTAGTACCTTTTCGTTCTTAAAACTTTGTCTGTCCATGAAATCTTCATCATTCGTCGGTAGCACCACATTTCAAAGGCTTCTACCTTTTTCTTGGCCGCTTCTCCTACTGTCCAGGCTTCACAGCCGTACAGTGCTATGCTCCACACATATGCTGTAAGCAACCTTTTCCTTGTTTCTATGTTTGTTGTCTTTGAGCACAGTAATTGTTTTTTCTTGTAAAATGCAGCACGACCTTGTGCTAATCTTTGTTTTATATCTTTTGCACTTTTCCCATCTTGTGTTATTTGGCTTCCTAGGTAGCAGAAATCCTTAACCTCTTGTAAGTTTTTGTTACCTATTTGTATTCTTGTTTTTGATTTATTTTCCCCTCCTTTGCATACTAGTACTTTAGTTTTATTTTTGTTACTTTTCATACCATATCCCTCTGTTAGAACCGTTTCCATTTCATTAAGAGCAGCTTCTAACTCTTTTTTGCTAGATGCTAATACCGCTATATCATATGCAAATCTAAGCATATCAATTTTTTGTCCTTGCATAGTAATTCCAAATGTCTTCCTGCATTTGACAGTATTCATTGCCTCTTCAATGTACAAGTTAAAAATTAATGGGGATGGGGCACATCCCTGTCTCACCCCTTTCCTAATATTTACTTCTCTATGTTCCTGTTCTAGTTCTATTACTGCTGTTTGCTCTTTGTATAAGCTATGTACTATTCGTCTATCCCTATAACTCATTCCAATATTTTTGAGTATTTCAAACATTTTTTTCCATTTTACATTGTCCAATGCTTTTTCCAGATCTACAAACCCTATATACACGCTTTCTCCTTTTACTATTGTTTTCTCCATTATCACTCTCAGAGCTAAAATAGCCTCCCGTGTTTCCCTGTTTCGCCTAAACCCAAATTGATTTTCTCCTAGTATCTCCTCAGCTCGTTTTTCCATTCGTCTTTGTACAATTCTAGTTAATATTTTTGAAACGTGTGCTGTAAAACTTATTGTTCGAAAATTCGCACATCTATCCGTGCCTTTCTTTTTTGGTATAGTTACTATGATGTTACGTTTGAAATCTTTGGGTATCTCGCTTGTCTTGTACATATAGCTTACAAGTTGGAAAAGACGTTCTGTTACTGCTTGTCCAGCAGCACTTAGAGTTTCTGCTTACATCTTATCTGTATCCGACGCCTTGCCATTTTTCAGCCTCTTTAATGCTAATTCAAAATCATCTCTAAGTATAGGATATCCCAAGTCATCATTTTCAGTGTCTGATTCCTGTTCTAACGATGTCAGTTCCTCTCCTGCATATAAATTCCCTATATGTTCTTGCCATCTACCCACTTTCGCTACATTTTCTATAATGACGTTTCATCCCGTGTCCCTTATATTTTTACTATATGGTTTTATATCGCTAAAATTCATTCTAATTAATTTATATGCTTCGTCTGCCTTTCCTGACTAAACTAAAATATTTATTCGATAGTTCTGATCGCAATACAGCATAATCAAAACAGTTGTAGCAAGTACCGATGCGAAATCGTGTCCAAAAAAAGTCAAACGACCTTATACCACCGTGCACGGTATACATACAGGTACTCCTGTGAGATGCTGATTGATTTCGAAGAGTTCTGACTAAACTAAAATATATTTCAGTAGTTCTGATCGCATTAAAGCATAATCAAAACAGTTCTAGCACGCATCAATGCAAAATCGTGTCCAGAAAAATTCTAACGTCTTTATACCGCCACGCACGGTATACGTACACGTACTCCTGTGAGATGCTGACCGATTTCGAAGAGTTCTGATTAAAGTAAAATATTTTTCGGTAGTTCTGATCGCATTAAAGCATAATCAAAACAGTTCTAGCGAGCATCGATGCAAAATCGTGTCCAGAAAAATTCTAGCGTCCTTATACCGCCATGCACGGTATACGTACACGTACTCCTGTGAGATGCTGACCGATTTTGAAGAGTTCTGATTAAAGTAAAATATTTTTCGGTAGTTCTGATCGCATTAAAGCATAATCAAAACAGTTCTAGCAAGCATCGATGCAAAATCGTGTCCAGAAAAATTCTAACGTCTTTATACCGCCACGCACGGTATACGTACACGTACTCCTGTGAGATGCTGACCGATTTCGAAGAGTTCTGATTAAAGTAAAATATTTTTCGGTAGTTCTGATCACATTAAAGCATAATCAAAACAGTTCTAGCGAGCATTGATGCAAAATCCTGTCCAGAAAAATTCTAGCGTCCTTATACCGCCTTGCACGGTATACGTACACGTACTCCTGTGAGATGCTGACCGATTTCGAAGAGTTCTGACTAAACTAAAATATCTATTCGGTAGTTCTGATGGCATAAAAGCATAAACAAAAGTTTTTTTGGACACGATTTCGCATCGATGCTCGCTAGAACTGTTTTGATTATGCTTTAATGTGATCAGAACTACCGAAAAATATTTTAGTTTAGTCAGAACTCTTCGAAATTGGTCAGCATCTCACAGGTGTTCGTGTATGTATACCGTGCGCGGCGGTATAAGGTTAGAATTTTTCTGGACACGATTTTGCATCGATGCTCGCTAGAACTGTTTTGATTATTCTTTAATGCGATCAGAACTACTGAAAAAATCTTTTAGTTTAGTCAGAACTCTTCTAAATCAATTAGCATACCACAGGAGTATGTATATGTATAGCGTGCGTGGCGGTATAAGGACGTTAGAATTTTTCTGGACACGATTTTGCATCGATGCTCGCTAGAACTGGTTTAATTATGCTTTAATGCAATCAGAACTACCGAAAAAATATTTTAGTTTAGTCAGAACTCTTCGAAATCGGTTAGCATCCCACAGGAGTATGTATATGTATAGCGTGTGCGGCGGTATAAGGACGTTAGAATTTTTTTGGACACAATTTCGCATCGATGCGTGCTAGAACTGGTTTGATTTTGCTTTAATGCGATCAGAACTACCGAAAAAATATTTTACTTTAGTCAGAACTCTTCGAAATCGGTCAGCATCTCACAGGAGTACGTGTATGTACACTGTGCGCGGCGGTATAAGGACGTTAGAATTTTTCTGGACACCATTTCGCATCGATGCTCGCTAGAACTGTTTTGATTATGCTTTAATGCGATCAGAACTACCGAAAAATATTTTAGTTTAGTGAGAACTCGTCGAAATCGGTCAGCATCTCACAGGAGTACGTGTATGTATACCGTGCGCGGCAGTATAAGGACGTTAGAATTTTTTGGATACGATTTTCTGTTACATGCCGAATCTCGGCTATGTATCATTTTTGATTTTAGTTTTAAATATGTGACTGAAATCGCGCCAATATTTTAAAAAAGGACTTGTGCATTTCCGTAACTTGGGACAGTTGCGTCGGCGCCAGAGAATGCGCAGACGTGGAGTAGGGAGGAAGTGCGCGTTTTCCAACACGACGGCATTAGCCAACTAGGTCTAACAGTGGGGTTTATCTGTGTCTTTTTTGTCTTCTCTTTCAGATAATGTAGGTTTCCTCTGTCGTACCTATTATCGTTCCTACTTACCTGGTTGATCCTTTATCGTACCGCTACAGAAACAAGAGGGAAGACAGAAAATCTGGTTTCAACGAGGGCGAAGGCCGAACCACGCTACTAACAACGACATCAACAGAAGGGAACATGGTCTGCCGGAGGAATAACAGTAAGGTCGACAAGAGCTCCGCTTTATTTTGTGAGTACATTTTATCTGTTCCTTTATGGCGCCTCGGTATTATAATGAATATTTTTTTGTTGTAATACCATTTGAGACGCAATAATGACGTAATATCTTGTTGCGCATTACTATGTAAGTGTTTATTATGTTGCCAACTGCCATAGTGGCTCTTATCAATTACGCCGGGACTTTAACGGTTATGCCTTAGACTATATCAGTGGCGCCCAACGTTGTGTTGAAATTTGTGTTCACCTCTTGTGTATCTATAAGGTGTTAGATTTCAATATATTTGTAGCAATTGGATTTTTCACTCAAAAATAAAAATTTTAAATTTTCAATGACTTTTAAATAGAAAAGATGTAATCTGGCAGCATTGCAAGTTGGCAACATCTATCTTAAGTTGAAATGACATTGGAAACAGCTGATGTGTCAATCTGATTTAGACAGCCATGTTTGAAACATTGTTTGTTTACTTCATATATGTTATTGCTAAATTTAATTAATTGGCATTTTTCTTTTATAAAAAGTGTGGTTATATTTTAAATTCCCTTAAATAATTACTTTATCTAATTTAGAATGAAATTAAAGTGTATACCTTTATCGTGCGCAGCTGTATAAGGACGTCAGAATTTTCTGGCACGATTTTGCATCGATGCTCGCTAGAACTGTTTTGATTATGGTTTAATGCTTCTGATATAATTGTGCCTACATCTGGAGTTCCACAAGGGTCCAATCTTGGCCCTTTGTTGTTTCTAATATTTATTAACGACCTTCCCAACACACTGGAGTGTGATAATTTGTTGTTTGCAGATGACTTAAAAATTTATTCAACCGTAAAAGACGAATCTGATTGTGAGTACTTACAACAACAAATTAACTTTATTGTTAATTGGTGTAGAAACAATAGGTTACACCTAAATACTGCAAAATGTAAATGCATGATATTTACAACAAAAATGAATCCCTTACTATTTGAATATCAAATTGATAATACACCTATTAATAGATATGATAGAATTAAGGATCTTGGGATAGTATATGATCCAACCCTGTCATTTTCTCCACATATAGAAGAACTATGTAATGCAGCGAGTGCCTCCTTGGGATTTGTGATTAGAAACACAAAAGATTTCAATGATTTATTTAGCTTACAGTTGCTATTTTACTCCTTATGCGTACCAAACTGGAATATTGCTCTTTAATCTGGTCACCTATATACTTATTGTATAAGAATATGTTAGAAGCAGTACAAAGAAAATTTTAAAATACTTAAGCTTTAAACAAACTGGTGTTTATCCTATAAGAGGTTGTAGTCAAAATGAATTACTTGACAATTTTAAATTGCTGTCATTAGAAACAAGAAGAATAAATTCTGGTCTGTGTTTTTATATAAATTGTTACACAATCAAATAGATTGTGCAGTTTTGTTATCGCAAATACCATTTAACGTACCTAGGCTAGAAGCAAGATATATAGAAACATTTAAGATTGCTACTAGTAGAACTAATATAGGCAAAAAAGCACCCATAAATGTAATGTGTAAAAATTTT
The DNA here is from genome assembly GCA_036346225.1 of Platerodrilus igneus. NCBI lineage: Eukaryota > Metazoa > Arthropoda > Insecta > Coleoptera > Lycidae > Platerodrilus > Platerodrilus igneus. Next base: position 694,236 of record JARFIW010001320.1, read on the forward strand.
AACAGATTAAGTCCTCAAATAGATATAAATAACACTGCTTTGGATTCTGTTATATATAAAGATAATGTTGATGTACGTTTGTATATTTAAACTTTAGTCTGTAGGTCACATGTGTATATAATTTGTTAGTTCTATATTTTTGTCCTGTAAATGGTTATTACTGTTGGGCAATAAAACAATAAATTAAATTAAAAATTAAAAATTAAATTAGAACTACCGAAAAAATATTTTAGTTTAGTCAGAACTCTTTGAAATCGGTCAGCATCTCAAAGGAGCACGTGTATGTATACCGTGCGTGGCGGTATAAGGACGTTAGAATTTTTTGGACACGATTTCGCATCGATGCTGCTAGAACTGTTTTGATTATGCTTTAATGCGATCAGAACTACCGAATAAATATTTTAGTCTAGCCAGAACTTTTAGAACTCCGACAACATCTCAATGTTATACACGTATACCACTCGCGGTCGAGTTTTTTGACAATAAAATGTTTTCGGCCAAGCTTAATCGTCAGAACTATTGAAGAAATGTGTTTTGGCTATAGAATTTCACGGATTATATCTCCCCTGAGTTCGAATGTTCGAAATACGGAGAGATGCTAAAATGTGTTTTTGGAAGTTAGCATCTTAGAAACTACAAGTTGATACGATATATTTAGACTTTCAGAAAGCTTTTGATCAAATACATAATTTTTCTTGCTGAATAAATTGAATAAATATGGTTTTAATAAAACCTTATTGGCGCTGTTTAGATCGTATCCTTTGGGGAGGAAACAAGTTGTGAGGTATAATGGATTTACTTCTGATATAATTGTGCCTACATCTGGAGTTCCACAAGGGTCCAATCTTGGTCCTTTGTTGTTTCTAATATTTATTAACGACCTTCCCAACACACTGGAGTGTGATAATTTGTTTTTTGCAGATGACTTAAAAATTTATTCAACCGTAAAAGACGATTCTGATTGTGAGTACTTACAACAACAAATTAACCTTATTGTTAATTGGTGTAGAAACAATAGGTTACACCTAAATACTGCAAAATGTAAATGCATGATATTTACAACAAAAATGAATCCCTTACGATTTGAATATCAAATTGATAATACACCTATAGATATGATAGAATTAAGGATCTTGGGATAGTATATGATCCAACCCTGTCATTTTCTCCACATATAGAAGAACTATGTAATGCAGGGAGTGCCTCCTTGGGATTTGTGTTTAGAAACACAAAAGGTTTCAATGATTTATTTAGCTTTGCTATTTTACTCCCTTGTACGTACCAAACTGGAATATTGCTCTTTAATCTGGTCACATATATACTTATTGTATAAGAATATGTTAGAAGCAGTACAAAGAAAAATTTTAAAATACTTAAGCTTTAAACAAACTGGTGTTTATCCTATAAGAGGTTGTAATCAAATTGAATTACTTGACAATTTTAAATTGCTGTCACTGGAAACAAGGAGAATAAATTCTGGTCTGTTTTTTATATAAATTGTTGCACAGTCAAATAGATTGTGCAGTTTTGTTATCGCAAATATCATTTAACGTACCTAGGCTAGAAGCAAGATACATAGAAACATTTAAGATTGCTACTAGTAGAACTAATATAGGCAAAAAGCACCCATAAACGTAATGTGTATAAATTTTAACAGCTTAAGTCCTCAAATAGATATAAATAACACTGCTTTAGATTCTGTTATATATAAAGATAATGTTGATGTACGTTTGTATATTTAACCTTTAGTCTGTAGGTCACATGTGATATAATTTGTTTGTTCTATATTTTTGTCCTGTTGGGCAATAAAATAATAATAATCTCATTTGTAAAAATTCAATTTTTACGGTTAATTCGACGGAATCCCGCAGTACCACCACAGAATACATGATTTGTCGCATCGTGTAATTGGGCTTGACCAGAAGATATTGTGTAGAAATAATTATTTTATTACCATGCTAAAATAGTATTATTTAAAGATGGCCAGAATGATTTCGGCTTGAAGCCTATAACAATGCACATACAAATTGTACACGGTACCAGTATTTTGACACAGCTTAGAAAGAAATAACAAAAAAACATTAAAACTGTTTAACTGGAAGTTTCAAGACTAAAAAATTCAATTGCTTACTATAAACCTAAAACAATATCATTTATTTTCTTTTCAATATCATGATCTTACGTTGAAAACATTACGTTATCAAACTTACCAATATCGAAATAAGTTCCATAATATACTCCTTAATTACAGATTCATCTTCATGCAACATCCAACTTCTTTGTTGAGAATCTTCTTTACATGAAGTTAACTCTTTAAATATAATTCGTAATCGACTTGCATCATGCGTCTGATCAATCTGAACATCGTCTGCAACCAAAGAAGTTTGACAATGCGTTAAAATTGTACTTAAATATGGAAATGCCGATGCAGGTAATAAGTCGTGTAAACCCTGTACGACTGTTTGAACAGCAATTTTAGATAAATGATGTGAAAGTTTTGTATTTATTCTAACACTTTCTGCTAGTTCATACACCGCTTGCGATGTTATAACAGGAGATGGTTTACTATGCATTGCAGGCTCGGATCTAATACGATCAACATCATGTCCGTTCTTGTTAGAATCATTAGTATCTTCAGTATTGTTTATTTTAGTCATATCACACGTAGACATACTTCCTCGTTTTGCTTTGTGAATAATCCTCGGTTCTTCCCGATAGTCGTTAGCTCCATTTTTTATTTCGGTGATTTGAGAAGAAAATGAAGTTGTACTAGATTGTGATGTTTTAATTGTTTCTAAATGACCATCAGAGTTTCGAAAGAGCAGCGGGGGCAATACGGTTGTTTCATCCAAACCAACGGAATTTTGGCAAACTTCTGGCAACGTTTCTATTTGCCGCTTTAATTCTTTGAGTCTTAATATTAAATCTCTCCGTGCGCTCGTTACATTTTCTAGAGATGTTTCGGTAACTCGAACAGAATCCATACAACTTTCTAAGTATTGCAGATAAAATGCTGGACTTACTGTAACTTTTTCTACATAATTTGATGGTATGAAGCCCATATCGCCCCTTTCGTTAATAACTTCCCACCAGTTTTTATGCTTTGTAATGGTTTGATGTAGAATAAAATATTCGTTTGCTTTAAAGCTTAGTGTCTTTGCATAGGTTGCCTTGAACTCATACATACTTCTTAACATGTCTAAATTACCTTTAATTAATGTTAACTGTTGATTACTTAACACAAAATATTTTCGTTTAACTTACCCATATGTATAACATTGTTCGACATAATGAAAGATTTATTGACTACAATATAGGATTTAATTCTAATTAGTAACAAACTACGAAATATCACAGTATACTTTCAGTTTCAAAATAATAAGTAATGTTGATGTTAAAGACAATGACAAGTGTCACGCCCATTATTTTGTTTTCGCCGCGATTTTCAAACTAAAGCGGTTTGCGTTCCAAAATGTACCTTAGAGCACGATTATTTCGCATCAGTTCTTAAAAGGTAGTTAATGTAAAAATATTAAGAGGGTAGAAAATGATAATTTAATTGATGTTTCATATTTTCTTTTACAAGAGGCGTCATCAGTATTAAACTGATTCACATTCACCCACAGACGACTGACATGTCATTTTCTAGAGCACAAACCCAACCAAGCAATTAAAATGTTTAAATCGCAAAAAAAGGCTGACAAAACAAAGGGAAAAATTAATTTTTATTTACACAAACTGAAGACTAACACTCAGTTATACATTGTAAATAATAAAACTTATTTCTATTTAAATTAAATAAACTATTTCCTAAATTGTTAGTTAAGACCTTACCACAGGGTCATTTCTAACAAATACTAATTAGAAGCTTAAGAGCATTAAATGACTGGCTAAGAAGTCGTTTAATAAAATCGATCTGCTTCAGAAATTAATTCCCACCTGAAAATGCACGGCGCTATTTTGGGCAAATTTTATAAACGGTCATGGTGTCCAATGGACTAAATTTAGTATGTAATACACTAGGGGGCTACTACTACCGCGTTTCACTGATTTAAAACAAGTAATAACAAGAGTCTTTATTACTCACTGCTCACAAGTCAAGTTTACAGTATATGCCTTATTTATAGATGTTTTCAGTCCAATTAACATGAAGCACTATCACACTAATAAATTTACAAGCACTAATATCTTCTTAAACTAACTTCTTTACCATAGGTCTTCTTAAACTAGTTCCTTAACTAAAAGTCTTCTTAGCAACACTAAACACTACTATAATTTATTTATTATACTTTTGTCTATTTAGGTATTCTACAAGCTGCATGTACATTAGACACGTTCACATAATATAACATTTATGTTTACTCTTGGACTTCCAAAAGCTCAACTATTTAACTTTACACGATATAATTTATATTCGACATTCTGATATAGACTAACTCTTACATTTATCAGCGGTCTTATATATACCCTGAATTAAAAAGGATGATTCATTCTCCAGTATAATGCTAGAAAATTCTAGGCTTCTGCAGTATATACGTTGCTTACGGCGCTTGTGTGTTTAACGGGTTGCCTAATAGAAGCTCGCAACACTGCCCCCTCTTTAAAACCGTTACGTCTCGTAACTGTAAATACATTTTGACGCCAATTCGATGACTGATGACGGTATCGGCAGCTATCTCCTCTGGTGCATCAACCGCGTCGTTGCAAATAACAGTCAACACTCTTTTCTTGGTCTTGGTAGGCAACCGGTTGATAACAACAAACAAGGACCTGGACGTTGGTTCTCTGGAAAACTACTTCTAACATATTTCGGACTATCCTCCAATCTAAGCGATCCAGTCCACAGCCTAACTTAGGCACCACTAGTCTCGCTACTTAATTTTCCATCATCTGAGCTTTAAGATTTAGCAAAGCCTCCCATAGATGTCCATAACTAGGTCTCTGCTATGGAGAATTTTTGGTGACCAGATAGTAAACATAACGATTTTTATCCTGAAAGACCAAAGCTTTTCCTACAGTTGGCTGCTCTTGTACTATTTCAACCACACATCCAAAGTTTTTCTTGAAAACAGTAGCATCGCTCTTGACATTTAAAGGTTCTGAACTATGCAATGTGCAAGGAAATACTCTTCTGGTGCTCTAAACAGATCTTGTTGTTTTTCAACTACAACGCCAAATATCGCCTTAGCGGAACCATCATACGCCGCCATGAAACTCTCAAAATCTACATTTGGCTCGTGATTAATAACTCTTCGCACACCATTCTCATTACTCAAGTCCCCCTGGTTGTTGCCAGCATAAGATGTTAATCGGTCAAAGTGTACCACTCTCGGTTTACCACGGGGAGATCTTCTGATCCGGTACACTACATTATTAATTCTTGTTAACACTTCGTACGGGCCTTCCTACTGTTTTTGTAATTTTGGCGACAACCCACGCTTTCTTTGTGGATTATACAACCACACTAAATCTCCAGGTTGATAACCACCTTCTTGAGTATTCGTGTCATATTTTGATTTCATTCGATCGCTTGCTGCCTGGATATTCTTTCGAACGTTTTCGTGAATGCTATTTGATCTTTCACGAAGTTTACTAACGTAATCTTCACCTGCGATCTCTTCTCCAGGTTTAAATCCAAACTGAAGATCACATGGTAGCCGCAATTCACGTCCTAACATCACGCAAGCGGGTATGGGACGAATAAATCTGGCTCAACGACGGCGTGATGGACCCACAAGGAGCTTGCCCTGAGATATAACTAAGGCGCGATTTAAGTGAGTACATTGCTTTAATTATATTGTAAATTGAGAATTGTATCACTTTTAACGTGTTTGGTATTTGATAAAAATGTCGCGTAATTTGCCGCGTAATCACGTCATATTAAACGATTGCGCAATATTATGAAACGCGGGAAACCGCAGGAGCGTGTATTCAGTTTAGGGATGATTATTATTTTTAGTCTCAGATAGAGTAGTGAGAAACTATTCGCTAGTCGTTGCTTAGAATATTAGAGTTAAAGAAGCTTTTATTCCGAAGAAATTTTCGAGAGGATACAAAGAGTGATTAAATTTCGTTGACCGCATCAAGAGCGGTTCAGTTCCATTTTTAAGTGATTTATCATTCCAAACCGTATAGTAACTCAGCAACCCAAGGTGTTACTAATTAAATAAATTGTGGGCACGATTAACGGTCCAGATAAACTGATTTCACCAAATCAGATTGTGGGAGCGAGCACGTTTTGTAAAACATCAGATACCCCGTCATGTTCGAAGTTAAAGTGAAAATATTTGTAAATTTAAATAAATACCGTTAGCTCGACAAAGCAACCCTGCCGTGTGACCTTTAGCAGGTAGTTGTTGGTATAGCCACTATACACATTATTAAAATAGAAAGTGAAAGTGTTTCGTGCGAGGACCATAAGCTACACAAATACCGCGAGTATATTACAAACAACGGTACCACATGTCAACCAGGACACTGACCCAGGCTCTGGAATTTGCAACTGTTCTTATACGCAGTGCTGGTGGTAAAAAACGTCGGCCGTAACGTAAGTAATGCGATTTATGACATACCTGTGTGTAGTATACAAGATAACTAGGTTGAGAGTATTTAGGTAGGGGATTAAGTATTCATAGAAATAGATACGTTGTGTATTTTGTTTTTACATCAGAGTAAAGAAGTTGCTTGTAAAGTGTTATTTTGTCTTAAATAATTTTGAATACAGTTAGGTAAAAGCTTGTAAGTGGCTCACGAACAAGTACTGGAAGTCAGCGTAAAGCTTTTTTTAAAAAAATGAAATTCTCAAAAGTTTAAAAATGTTTAGAAGCATCCCCTACCGTGTTTAATAAGGGATAATGATTATCTTTTAGAAATACCCTGTTGCAGGGTTGTTATAAAAGAAAGAGTAGAAGGCTCAAAAGCTTATTTTTATATTGAAATTGTAAGTACCCGTTTTAGGTGGTTATTTGTCACCAATACAAATAAAATAAACAAATATTATGTTCAGCGCGGGGGGGGGGTCTTATAAATTTGTATATTGAATTACCTCTACGGTTTTTTGTTGTTTTAAGATGTAGTTACTTACTCTTCAGCTAAGTGGACTGTATTCGAGATTATAGTACGTGTTACTTGGCACTTTCACTAAGTTTTTTAGTGGTTTATCGATAAAGTCGGCGGCACTATTGACAAACTCACTTTACCGAACGAAGAACCGACTGTTCTGCTTCGATATCGATGAGAGAGTGTTTTTTCACTACCCCTTTTTCAACTTATTTACACATGCACAAGGAATTTTTACGACAGGATATAAGGAAACAAGGGATGACAGTTTTACTATTTGACTTACAACTACAAATTTAAAATAACTTAAAATTAACCACGCGAACGTGCGACAAAGAGACCGAACATATTAAATAAAGGGATACATTACAATATTTAGGATTGAGAAGGACGTTATTTTCTTTACATGACATCAAGCAGTTTTAAAAATATAGAAATTAAAATTTTTTTTCTATTCACTTTTTCTGCTAATTGTTTAAAAATGAATAGCTTTAAGTGTTGGTACCCTACGGAAACGGAAAGTATTTATAAATATGCCAACCTAATTGAAATTAAACAGGAGTTTGAAGATTATACAGGCAAGTTCAAATGAAACTAAATATGAAAATTTCAGAAAGTAATCTAGACTGGTGTGTTGCTAGCAGGTGTAATCGGCTACTTTTGTAACTCAATTAATTTTTTTGAAAACGTTTGGAACAATTTTTATGGTACCAATCTGTTAGAATAAACGTCGTGAAAAATTTATTCATATTTGAAAACTTTTCCGAGTATTTTTGTGGGGAGAATTTGATGTCTTAAACGAATTGATATGACAATGACTTTGTCTAGATATTTCTTTATTAAGTGGGGAAAATTTGATGTTTTAAGTTAATATTTGCTGTAATTATTTATTTTGGAAATTAATCTTAAATAAAAGAGATAAGATTTGTTGTGACAAGGATAAATTCAATTTTAAGGGTTCATTTTAAATAAAAAATTAGAATTCTATGATTCATTATGCAAGTCTTATTCTGCTAATTAAACAATAATAACAATTTATTTTTTGGAAAACATTTGGAAGAATTTTTATAGCGCCAATTTTTTTTGTTTTTACTACTTGTCAATTACATAAGCTATATACACATTGAAGATGATTTAATAAAAATCGGAAGCGCTCTGTATATTGTATTATATTTGCACAAATACACATCTCGTCAAATTTTTGATATGTTATAATAATTATGTCATGAAACAATTTATTGATGTTTAAAAACTTTCCTGAATAATTTAGTAAGTACAATTTAATGTTATAAACGATTTGATATGACAATGAATTTGTCAAGATATTTCTGAATAATTTGGTGGGAAAAACTTGATGTTTTAAGTTAATATTTGTTGTAATTATTTATTTTGAGAATTAATCTTAAATAAAAAGAGATAAGATTTGTTGTGACAAGGATAAATTCAATTTTAAGGGTTCATTTTAAATGAAAAATCAGAATATTATGATTCATTATGTAGGCCTTATTCTGCTAGTTGGACAATAATAACAATTTATTTTTTCGAAAACATTTGGAAGAATTTTTATGGTGCCAATTTGTTATAATAAATGTCGTGGAAAAATTTATTTGAAAACTTTTCCGAGTAATGAAGTGGGACGAATTTGATATCTTAAATGATTTGATATGGCAATGACTTTGTCGAAATATTTCTGTATAATTTGGTGGGGAATACTTTATGTTTTAAGTTAATATTTGCTGTAATTATTTATTTTGGAAATTAATCTTAAATAAAAAGAGATAAGATTTGTTGTGACAAGGATAAATTCAATTTTAAGGGTTTATTTTAAATGAAAAATTAGAATTTTAAAATTCATTATGTAGGCCTTATTCTGCTAGTTGAACAATAATAACAATTTATGTTTTCGAAAACATTTGGAAAAAATTTTATGGCGCCAATTATTTTTTGTTTTTACTACTTGTCAATTACATAATCTATATACACACTGAAGAAGATGATTTAATAATAATCGAAAGCGCTCTGTATATTGTATTATATTTGCACGAATACACACCTCGTCAAATTCTTGATATGTTATAATAATTGTGTCATGAAACAATTTATTGATGTTTAAAAACATACCTGAATAATTTAGTAAGTACAATTTGATGTTATAAACGATTTGATACGACAATGAATTTGTCGAGATATTTCTGTATAATTTGGTGGGGAAAACTTGAGTTTTAAGTTAATATTTGCTGTAATTATTTATTTTGGAAATTAATCTTAAATAAAAAAAGATAAAATTTGTTGTGGCAAGGATAAATTCAAATTTAAGGGTTCATTTTAAATGAAAAATCAGAATTTTATGATTCATTATGTAGGCCTTATTCTGCTAATTGAACAATAATAACAATTTATTTTTTCGAAAATATTTGGAAGAATTTTTATGGCGCCAATTTTTTTTTGTTTTTACTACTTGTCAATTACATAATCTATATATACACTGAAGATGATGATTTAATAAAAATCGAAAGCGCTCTGTATATTGTATTATATTTGCACGAATACACACCTTGTCAAATTCTTGATATGTTATAATAATTGTGTCATGCAACAATTTATTGATGTTTAAAAACTTACCTGAATAATTTAGTAAGTACAATTTGATGTTATAAACGATTTGATATGACAATGAATATGTTGAGATAATTCTTTATAATTTGGTGGAAAAAACTTGATGTTTTAAGTTAATATTTGCTGTATTTATTTATTTTGGAAATTAATCTTATATAAAAAGAGATAAGATTTGTTGTGGCAAGGTTAAATTCAATTTTAAGGGTTCATTTTAAATGAAAAATCCAAATTTTATGATTCATTCTGCAGGCGTTATTCTGCTAATTGAACAACAATTTATTTTTTCGAAAACATTTGTAAGAGCTTTTATGGTGCCAATTTTTTTTGTTTTACTACTTGTCAATTACATAAGCTATATACATACTGAAAATAATTTAATAAAAATCGAAAGCGCTCTGTATATTGTATTATATTTGCACGAATGCACACCTCGTCAAATTCTTGATATGTTATACTAATTGTGTAATGAAACAATTTATTGATATTTTAAAACTTTCCTGAATAATTTAGTAAGTACAATTTGATGTTATAAACGATTTGATATGACAATGAATTTGTTGAGATAATTCTTTATAATTTGGTGGGATAAACTTGATGCTTTAAGTTAATATTTGCTGTAATTATTTATTTTGGAAATTAATCTTAAATAAAAAGAGATAAGATTTGTTGTGACAAGGATAAATTCAATTTTAAGGGTTCATTTTAAATGAAAAATTAAAATTTTATGATTCATTATGTAGGCCTTATTCTGCTAGTTGAACAATAATAACAATTTATGTTTTCGAAAACATTTGAAAAAAATTTTATGGCGCCAATTATTTTTTGTTTTTACCACTTGTCAATTACATAATCTATATACACACTGAAGAAGATGATTTAATAAAAATCGAAAGCGCTCTGTATATTGTATTATATTTGCACGAATACACACCTCGTCAAATTCTTGATATGTTATAATAATTGTGTCATGAAACAATTTATTGATGTTTAAAAACTTACCTGAATAATTTAGTAAGTACAATTTGATGTTATAAACGATTTGATATGACAATGAATATGTTGAGATAATTCTTTATAATTTGGTGGAAAAAACTTGATGTTTTAAGTTAATATTTGCAGTAATTATTTATTTTGGAAATTAATCTTAAATAAAAAGAAATAAGGTTTGTTGTGGCAAGGATAAATTCAATTTTAAGGGTTTATTTTAAATAAAAAATCAGAATTTTATGATTCATTATGTAGGCCTTATCTGCTAATTGAACAATAATAACAATTTATTTATTGGAAAACATTTGAAAGAATTTTTATGGCGCCAATTTTTTTTTGTTTTTACTACTAGTCAATTACATAAGCTATATACATACTGAAGATGATTTAATAAAAATCGGAACCGCTCTGTGTATTGTATTATATTTGCACGAATACATACCTCGTCAAATTCTTGATATGTTATAATAATTATGTCATGAAACAATTTATTGATATTTAAAAACTTTCCTGAATAATTTAGTAAGTACAATTTGATGTTATAAACGATTTGATATGACAATGAATTTGTTGAGATAATTCTTTATAATTTGGTGGGATAAACTTGATGCTTTAAGTTAATATTTGCTGTAATTATTTATTTTGGAAATTAATCTTAAATAAAAAGAAATAAGGTTTGTTGTGACAAGGATAAATTCAATTTTAAGGGTTCATTTTAAATGAAAAATTAAAATTTTATTATTCATTATGTAGGCCTTATTCTGCTAGTTGAACAATAATAACAATTTATGTTTTCGAAAACATTTGAAAAAAATTTTATGGCGCCAATTATTTTTTGTTTTTACTACTTGTCAATTACATAATCTATATACACACACACTGAAGAAGATAATTTAGTAAAAATCGAAAGCGCTCTGTATATTGTATTATATTTGCACGAATATTCAACATCAAATTCTTGATATGTTATAATAATTGTGTCATGAAACAATTTATTGATGTTTAAAACTTACCTGAATAATTTAGTAAGTACAATTTGATGTTATAAACGATTTGATACGACAATGAATATTGTCGAGATAATTCTTTATAATTTGGTGGAAAAACTTGATGTTTTAAGTTAATATTTGCGTAATTATTTATTTTGGAAATTAATCTTAAATAAAAGAGATAAGATTTGTTGTGGCAAGGATAAATTCAATTTTAAGGGTTCATTTTAAATGAAAAATCAGAATTTTATGATTCATTATGTAGGCCTTATTCTGCTAATTGAACAATAATAACAATTTATTTATTCGGAAAACATTTGAAAGAATTTTTATGGCGCCAATTTTTTTTGTTTTACTACTAGTCAATTACATAAGCTATATACATACTGAAGATGATTTAATAAAAATCGGAACCGCTCTGTGTATTGTATTATATTTGCACGAATACATACCTCGTCAAATTCTTGATATGTTATAATAATTATGTCATGAAACAATTTATTGATATTTAAAAACTTTCCTGAATAATTTAGTAAGTACAATTTGATGTTATAAACGATTTGATATGACAATGAATTTGTTGAGATAATTCTTTATAATTTGGTGGGATAAACTTGATGCTTTAAGTTAATATTTGCTGTAATTATTTATTTTGGAAATTAATCTTAAATAAAAAGAAATAAGGTTTGTTGTGACAAGGATAAATTCAATTTTAAGGGTTCATTTTAAATGAAAAATTAAAATTTTATTATTCATTATGTAGGCCTTATTCTGCTAGTTGAACAATAATAACAATTTATGTTTTCGAAAACATTTGAAAAAAATTTTATGGCGCCAATTATTTTTTGTTTTTACTACTTGTCAATTACATAATCTATATACACACACACTGAAGAAGATAATTTAGTAAAAATCGAAAGCGCTCTGTATATTGTATTATATTTGCACGAATATTCAAATCAAATTCTTGATATGTTATAATAATTGTGTCATGAAACAATTTATTGATGTTTAAAAACTTACCTGAATAATTTAGTAAGTACAATTTGATGTTATAAACGATTTGATACGACAATGAATTTGTCGAGATATTTCTGTATAATTTGGTGGGGAAAACTTGATGTTTTAAGTTAATATTTGCTGTAATTATTTATTTTGGAAATTAATCTTAAATAAAAAAAGATAAAATTTGTTGTGGCAAGGATAAATTCAATTTTAAGGGTTCATTTTAAATGAAAAATCAGAATTTTATGATTCATTATGTAGGCCTCATTCTGCTAATTGAACAATAATAACAATTTATTTTTTCGAAAATATTTGGAAGAATTTTTATGGCGCCAATTTTTTTTTGTTTTTACTACTTGTCAATTACATAATCTATATATACACTGAAGATGATGATTTAATAAAAATCGGAAGCGCTCTGTATATTGTATTATATTTGCACGAGTACACACCTTGTCAAATTCTTGATATGTTATAATAATTGTGTCATGAAACAATTTATTGATGTTTAAAAACTTACCTGAATAATTTAGTAAGTACAATTTGATGTTATAAACGATTTGATACGACAATGAATTTGTCGAGATATTTCTTTATAATTTGGTGGAAAACTTGATGTTTTAAGTTAATATTTGCTGTAATTATTTATTTTGGAAATTAATCTTAAATAAAAAGATAAAATTTGTTGTGGCAAGGTTAAATTCAATTTTAAGGGTTCATTTTAAATGAAAAATCCAAATTTTATGATTCATTCTGCAGGCGTTATTCTGCTAATTGAACAACAACAATTTATTTTTTCGAAAACATTTGTAAGAATTTTTATGGTGCCAATTTTTTTTTGTTTTACTACTTGTCAATTACATAAGCTATATACATACTGAAAATGATTTAATAAAAATTGAAAGCGCTCTGTATATTGTATTATATTTGCACGAATACACACCTCGTCAAATTCTTGATATGTTATACTAATTGTGTAAGGAAACAATTTATTGATATTTTAAAACTTTCCTGAATAATTCAATAAGTACAATTTGATGTTATAAACGATTTGATATGACAATAAATTTGTCGAGATATTTCTGTATAATTTGGTGAAGAGAACTAGATGTTTTAAGTTAATATTTGCTGTAATTATTTATTTTGGAAATTAATCTTAAATAAAAAGAGGTAAATTTGTTGTGACAAAGATAAATTCAATTTTAAGGGTTCATTTTAAATGAAAAATTAGAATTTTATGATTCATTATGTAGGCCTTATTCTGTTAATTAAACAATAATAACAATTTATGTTTTCGAAAACATTTGAAAAATGGCGCCAATTTTTTTTGTGTTTACTACTTGTCAATTACATAAGCTATATACACACTGAAGTTGATTTAATAAATATCGAAAGCGCTCTGTATATTGTATTATATTTGCACGAATGCACACCTCGTCAAATTCTTGATATATTATAATAATTATGTCATGAAACAATTTATTGATGTGTTATACTTTAGGTTCTACACTCTAAGGTATACTTTTAAAGTCCCGCGGGTATTGTATGAGAGCCACTAAGACAGTTGGTAACACAAAAGATATTTGCAAAATATTGCGCAATAAGCGGTTACGTCATACTTATTATCAAATTATTATCACATGCAAAAAAAGATAAATGAACTCACGTAAACTGTAGGACTCCTCACACATGGCAACTACTCTCGCGGCAGTAGGGCGTTATGGGCGTGGGTCATCCTTTTGCCCTCCGTTGAATCCAAATTATTTTGTCTTCTCTTCGTGCGTAGCGATACGACAGGAATACCCAGGTAAGAGGAACGATAATAGGTATAAGGCAGGAAACCTACATTACCTGAAAGAAAAGACAAGATAACTGCACAAAGATAACCACACTCGTCGACGTTCACTTGACTAGTCCCGACGTGATGGAAATCACCACTCCTGTTACACTCTGCGTCTCCGCATTCTCTTGCGCCGACGCCACTATCAAAAGGAACGGAAATGCACGCACGAGTCTTTTAAATTATTGGCGCGAAATCACTTACAAATTAGAAACTTACAGAAATGTTGCGTGTCGATTTTCAGCATGTAACAGATGTTTAAAAACTTTCCTGAATAGTTTAGTAAATACAATTTGATGTTATAAACGATTTGATACGACAATGAATTTGTCGAGATATTTTTGTATAATTTGGTGGGAAAAACTTATGTTTTAAGTTAATATTTGTTGTAACTATTTATTTTGGGAATTAATCTTTAATGAAAAGAGATAAGCTTTGTTGTGACAAGGATAAATTCAATTTTAAGGGTTCATTTTAATGAACGTAATATGAAAATCAGAATTTTTATGATTCATTATGCAGGCCTTATTCTGCTAATTAAACAATAATAACAATTTATTTTTTGGAAAACATTTAGAAGAATTTTTATGGCGCCAATTTTTTTTACTACTTGTCAATTACATAAGCTATATACACACTATATTATATTTGCACGAATACACACCTCGTCAAATTCTTGATATGTTATAATAATTATGTCATGAAACAATTTATTGATGTGTTATACTTTAGGTTCTACACTCTAAGGTATACTTTTAAAGTCTCGCGGGTATTGTATGAGAGCCACTACGACAGTTGGTAACACAAAAGATATTTGCAAAATATTGCGCAATAAACGGTTACGTCATACTTATTATCAAATTATTATCACATGCAAAGAACATAAATGAACTCACGTAAACTGTAGGATTCCTCACACATGGCAACTACTCTCGCGGCAGTAGGGCGTTATGGGCTTGGGTCATCCTTTTGCCCCCGGTTGAATCCAAATTAATTTGTCTTCTCTTCTTGCGTAGCGATACGACAGGAATACCCAGGTAAGAGGAACGATAATAGGTATAAGGCAGGAAACCTACATTACCTGAAAGAAAAGACAAGATAACTGCACAAAGATAACCACACTCGTCGACGTTCACTTGACTAGTCCCGACGTGACGGAAATCACCACTCCTGTTCCACTCTGCGTTTCCGCATTCTCTTGCGCCGACGCGACTATCAAAAGGAACGGAAATGCACGCACAATTCTTTTAAATTATTGGCGCGAAATCACTTACAAATTAGAAACTTACAGAAATGTTGCGTGTCGATTTTCGGCATGTAACAGATGTTTAAAAACTTTCCTGAATAATTTAGTAAGTACAATTTGATGTTATAAATGATTTGATACGACAATGAATTTGTCGAGATATTTCTGTATAATTAGGTGAAGAAAACTTATGTTTTAAGTTAATATTTGTTGTAACTATTTATTTTGGGAATTAATCTTTAATGAAAAGAGATAAGCTTTGTTGTGACAAGGATAAATTCAATTTTAAGGGTTCATTTTAATGAACGTAATATGAAAATCAATTTTTTTTTTGATTCATTATGCAGGCCTTATTCTGCTAATTAAACAATAATAACAATTTATTTTTTGGAAAACAAATGG
Source organism: Platerodrilus igneus (assembly GCA_036346225.1). NCBI lineage: Eukaryota > Metazoa > Arthropoda > Insecta > Coleoptera > Lycidae > Platerodrilus > Platerodrilus igneus. The sequence continues at coordinate 710,380 of JARFIW010001320.1, forward strand.
AAGAATTTTTATGGCGCCAATTTTTTTTTACTACTTGTCAATTACATAAGCTATATACACACTGTATTATATTTGCACGAATACACACCTCGTCAAATTCTTAACATGTAATAATTATGTCATGAAACAATTTATAGATGTTCAAAAACTTTCCTGAATAATTTAGTAAGTACAATTTGATGTTATAAACGATTTGATATGACAATGAATTTGTCGAGATATTTCTGTATAATTAGGTGGGGAAAACTTGATGTTTTAAGTTAATATTTGTTGTAATTATTTATTTTGGGAATTAATCTTAAATAAAAAGCGATAAAATTTGTTGTGACAAGGATAAATTCAATTTTAAGGGTTTATTTTAATAAATGTTAATTAAAAACTCAAAATTTTTGTTTCTTTATGCAAGCCATATTCTGGTAATTGAACAATTATTAAACAAAGTACAGTGCATATAAGAAGGTCGATAGATTTGTAATGTAATAGTGTAAATTTTGATTTTTAGGTTTTGTTTATTTGATTATGTAAACAGCAAGTGCAATACAGCTAAGCGAACGTCATTTTCATACATTTTATTCACACATAAATGTATCATAAAGATAAGATATTAAACGGAATATAGTCTGTATCAAAATACAATATAAATAGTACATTTTAAAAATTTTAAAGTAAATATAGTAATATTTGAAATATCAAAGATTAATACTATTAATAGTCAGGAAAATTAATGTTCTCCAATTAAAGCAAGTAAGCATTTCTTGTAATTTCCAGACACATTTTTCTACAAAAGAATATTGTCTAGTCATATAAAAGTTCTAAATAAAATACATACAGCAATAGCATTAGCTAACGTCTTTCCATATTTGGCAGCATAATTTTGCTTAATTTCATCCATATCAATTTCGCATCTAGTAACGATTATCCTTATCAGTTGTGAATTTCTAGTATCCATTCCGCTCATGCTTTGATAAAGACGCTTAGCAAAGAATCCTGGTAAATTTCGGACAGCGCGTATTATAGCCAAAAGTCCTTGCTGAATATCACCATAAAATTCTTCTTTTACAACATTTTCAATATCGTTTCCAGAAATGCGCTCATATTCATCAAAAACAAGATTCAACTGCTTATAGCTACGTTGGCACAAAATCATGTTAAATGTCGATTTATCTATTTTCCACTGTGGTGCCCCTTAAAGTAATACATAATTATATAGTTACTTTAATGCTATAACATACCAGCTTCTAATACTTGCCCAGCTACAGATTGTGCTTGATTAATAAGTCCACTTACTGGTTCAGCCCAACATAAGGCTAAAATCAGGTTAAATGCCGATTCATCATCTATTCCCCATTTTAGTGAACCTTAAAGTAATACGTAATTATATAGTTACTTTAAAGCTATAGCATACCAGATTGTAATAATTGCTCAGCATCCGCTGTAGCTTGGGCCTGATCAATAATTCCACTTTCATCACGTCTTGCACAACATAAGATAGTCATTAAACGTTTGAAGTGACCATCTGTATTACTTCGTAAATCAGATTCCAAGGGCTTATTGTACACTAGAATAAAAATTAAATGTTAAATCTGTTGGACTTTAACTAGGGGCTGTGCAGCACATCATGGTCACTAAAACAATAGTGAAAACAAATTGTTATCACATAGTTCGGTAGTAACAGCAAAACCATATTAAAACATGCGATAATAATTTTCCACACGCTGGAAACTAAAAATAATAATAAAAATCTGGTTAAAAATTGTCGTGGGCCTTACGGTAAATAAAAACCGGCTGAAAAAGAGAAAAATTAATCTTGAACAGACACATTTAATATTGATTTCATATATTTCATATATTTCAAATATAACAGTGTTTAGTAAGCAAGAAATTTCAATAAATTGTTAGGTTTATTAAAATTATAAACTTAGGTTTATAAATTAATTTAATCCATAATAGGTTGAACAAAATATTTAATTCTGTCAGGTTTTACAGCAGTAAAATTGTCATTTTAAGATAACTTTAGAATTATGAAATAAATAACAGTGAATTAATTAATATTCATCGCAAACACAGGAGAGCTTTTTACAAGTTTTAGTTAAATAAATTAAATTTAATGTTTAAATAGTTGTAATATGAAGAAAACTCCACACACACTTTAATGTTCATACAATGTAAAACCCCAGACTGAGTAGTGAAATATTAGGTTGTAGATGTAATTTAATCATTCAATACAATACAAAGTAGAATGTAACAATGTATTCATTATATATTGCCGAAGACAGAAGGAAGCACGAACGACGTTAGCTTAAGTAAATCATGCAATACCTCAGGTACTTTCCGGGTATTCATTCTATTAACCAAAAAGGAAGACTAGCATGACAAAAAAAACCAACCGAGCATAAGAAAGAAGAAGAATTAAATCACAATAATTACTTCCAACGAAAACACAGAAAAGGTCAAAAAGTAGTCATACAAGCCACAATAAGGTGGAAGTGGCCACGTGGTTAGAGGTTGGTATGAAATTAAGTTAAAAGTAATGTTGAACGAAATCAGCTTCAGGTATGTTAGCGTTTTCTTCTCCACAAAGAAAAATTTAAAATATCGTGCGAGCCTTTGTAGAACTCTCGCAGTATGCACGCACCCTTTGTTGTTACAGGGTCCCAGCCTCTTCAGGGCCCATCAAAATTTATTAACGTAACGCTTATTTTACCCGTAACAAATGCCACAATATTAGATATCAACAAGCCATATCAAATGGTAATGAATGTGCTTTTGTAAGCAATTCCCCAAATTCAAATAATCATGCAAACTTAGATAAAATTACCTACACGAATCAAAAAATTTTAGAAGTAGGTGCAGGACAACCATTCGTTATATTCGAAACCCTGCAAGCAATTTTTTCTAGTTTTATTCATACTAATTTTATTTAAAATATTCTAAATTTTCTAAACAAATCATAAAAGTTATCGATCGACAAGCTCGATTTTCTTCCATTTGAAATTACTGCTATTTTATGAAATTTCTTCAGGTATTTACTTTAATTTTATCTTATAAGATCAAACAGCTGCTTAGCAACTTCAGTGACAAAGTCGCTACAAATATGTTCTAACACCTGCAGTGAATACGTTCCAACCACAGCTGCACAGACATTTATGACTTTCTTTAAATCACTTGCCTAGTAAATGAACACTTGCAATGGGTTTGTTATCTTTACGAAGTTTACACTTCCATCAAGCATATATTATATTTTGCAGTTGTGCAGGTGTTCAAAGCAATAAGATGGTCTCGCTTTGTTAACATTTTAGTAGTCGTTGTCTCTTTGTTTGCAAGCCGTTACAACTGGTAGACTTTTGCAGATGCTGTCTGAGAATTCTTTACATTTGATCTTATTTTTGAAAGCCAAACGCCTTGCCCCCTACGTGGTTCTTTTCTTTATAAATACAAACTGTGCTTTGAAACTGGGACATTGAATACAACATTCTTTTAGCAAAAGAGCTGTTGTGTCGCGATATCCTTTCTGTGCTAACACAGTTAAATTGATTAAGTCAGTGTCCAATTCACCAACGAAAGCAGCCCACATGTCCCGAATCCTGTAAGGTGGCACCAGAAAGGCAGACAACTTAGTCTAAGGTACAGTTTTTTCTGTTTGCTTTACTTGTGTTGCTGTTTAGGAAGAAAGACACTTTTTTGGCTGATTCCCAAAAAATTGCAGACTACGTTACCAAATGCACGTTCACAACTCAAACGATTATGTACCTTATTCTGAAAGTCATGTTAGAGCATTTTTTTATTGTTTACTTTTCTGTGTAAAGTAATGTTAGTGTCAAAAACATGCTAGTTAATACTTGATTGTTATTTAAAAATTCAATGTTACGATCTTAAACCTTACAAGGTACACTTCCCAAGCAGATGTTACTGTATAATTTCTACTACCTCTTGCTCTACTTCACACATACATATTTTTGGTTCTTTCTTTTCTTTTGGTACTGCTTACTTATGGTTTTATTTTTAGATTAGTTCTTATTTTTAGTTTTACTTTTTCGTTCCTTTTGATTCACTTTCCTTTCCCGTTTCGTCTGCTAGTTTTCTTGCGGTTAGTTCTCATACGAATTTGGTTAAATTTTTCGATCTGCTTCCTGTGGTAGATACTTTCTAGACCTTTCTTCTTTTCTTCGGAAACCACGACTTAGTTGACCTTTAGGCCTACTTAGCTAGTCTCTTCTTCGGTTGTTCGTTTAATACGATTCTTGTTAAAACAGCTTGAAGTATTTTAACATTTCTATGTAGCATTCTCATTGTTCCCTTGTAACTTTGAGACTTGACAGTTATTGTCTCGTTTTGGCTTGTATTGTTGGTTTTCGTTCTCGGTACTTTTCTTACTTTGGGTTTTTCACGAGAAACCAATTTTCTTTCTTGAGGTTGACAACGTTATTATTTCTTTACTACAGATATATCCGTCCTGCGACGACTTTTGCAGTGTTAGTACATTCCATCTTTGTCCTCGGTGATTGCTACCTTATACTTTTCGTTCTCCTATATCCTTTACACTTCTTGACTTGCTCCCGTGTACCGGTCCTTCAAGCCGGATAAAAACTCTAGTGTTAGTTCTTGAGTTCTCTTGTAATTTTGTAAGCCGATTTTTTTATTTACCTTATTAGACTGTACTGGTCCTTCAAGCAGGATAAAAATTGTTTTGTTGGTTTGTGAGTTTTTCCTGTAGTTTTCTTAAACGAATTTTCTTTTGCTTTGTTTTATTAGTTTAATGACTAGTCCGTTGCCTTCGCTTCTTACCACGACCTTTCAATTCTGCCATGGGGAAATTTCGTTACGTTCAAAACCCTGCAAGCAATTTTTTCTGCATGAAATGCATACTACTTTTATTTAAAACGGTCTAAAATTTCTAAAAGTTATCGATCTACAAGCATGATTTCCTTCCACTTGAAATTACTGCCATTTTATAAAATTTCATCAGGTATTTACTCTATAATATTTTGTATTATAAAATCAAACAGCTGCTTAGCAACTTCAAGTACAAAGTCGCTATAAGTATGTTCTAATTCCTGTAGTGAATACGTTCCAACCACGGCTGCACAGATATTCATGGCTTTCTTTAAAAGATAAGACCGCTTAACCACTTGCCTAGTAAATGAACACTTGCAATGGGTTTGTTATCTATACCAAGTTTATACTTCCATCAAGCATATACTTTATTTTGCAGCTGTATAGGTATCCAAAGCTATAAGATTGTATCCCTTTGTTATCGTCTTGGTAGCTGTTATCTGCTTGTTTGCAAGCTGTTACAGTTGGTAGACTTTTGCAGATGCTGTCTGAGAATTCTTTACATTTGATCATATTTTTGAAAACCAAACACCTTACCCCTACGTGTTTCTTTTCTTTATAAATAAGGACCGTGCTTTGAAAGGAGGACATTGAATACAACATTCTTTTAGTAAAAAGAGCTCCTGTGTCGCAATATGCTTTCTGTGCTAACTCAGTTAAATTGGTTAAGTCAGTGTCCAATACACCGACAAAAGCAGCCCACATGTCCCAACCTGTAAGATGGTACCAGAAAGGCAGACAACTTGATCTAAGGTACAGTTTTTTCTGCTTGCTTTACTTGTGTTGCACTTTTTTTGGTTGATTCCGAAATAAATTTCAGACTACGTTATCAAATGCACGTTCACAACTCAAACGATTATGTACATTATTCTTAAAGTTTGTGTTAGAGCATTTTTTTTATTGTTTACTTTTCTGTGTAAAGTAATGTTAATGTTAAAAACTTGCTAGTTAATACTTATGTTATTTAAAAATTTAATGTTGTGTTCTTAAACTTTACAAGGTCCACTTCCCAAAGCAGATGTTACTGTATTATTTGTGGCAGATGCTACTGTAAATGTTATGTATAATTTCTTCTTGTGCATATTTAGGACTGGAAATGTTATACTGGTATGTAATGTAAGTGTTATTTAGATCATAAGATTTTATTTTAGATATTTTAAAATGTTTAAGTTTATACTGTATTATATGTAAATTGACGCTTTGTTTACATCACGTTAACACGATGACGTAAATATGTATGTGTTTTTGACTTTTGTAAATATTCTTTCGGGACTGTACTGTACTGTGTGTTGATAATATAGTTTTTTTACTGAGATTTTCAATGTGTTCTTTCTGTATCGCCCACCCCACACTACGACGTTTTTGAGCTAGTTCGAAATCTAATTCTTTTGGATTTCGATTCTACCATTCTGTCCCTGTTTTGTTGCGGTATTGGGTGAAAGCGATTTTTTTTATGTACTTTACTGCTTTCTTTCTTGTCTGCATGGAATACCGTAACATAAATTAGCATACCTAACATGTGGCTACGATTTTTGAAACCTTTCTGTCATATGTAAAATTTATTCGATTTCTGAAACCGTTCTTTTTACTTAAGAATTTATCCCCGCTTTTTTGGAAACCTCTATTCTTACTCAACGTTTTGTCTCGAATTTTTCTGTACATTGTTACAATTACGCGCATTACAATTTAGGCGTGGCTCTAACGCCGTTATATAACTTATACCAACCACGTTTTTACCGGATGATGCAATCGCTGTCTAAGTCAATTTACATGCATATTTAAAGTAAAATTCAAATTACTCACGTGACCTGTATATCTCGGAACTTCATCTCAAGGTCCAGCACGTAGGATGTTTTTGTGATCACGCCGTGTTGAATATTAAATTTTTATCTGTTGCTGAACTTCCTTTTGCATCTCGTAGGGGTTTGAAGGGGGAAAGAGGTAGCGGAACGATAAGGTAAGGTAAAAGGAAACTACATATCTTTTTTCTTTAAAAACTACACCGCCACTTAGACACTTCTTGCTTCGTCCATGTCAAGTTAATTAATCCCGCTTCCTCCACTCGCGCACTTCCGCATTCCTTCTGCGCAGACTCGACCGTCAGCAACGGCGGAAGTTAGCGTATCATTTAAAAAAAAACGCGGCAATTAACCTACAAAGTATCTCTAAACCTAAAAGATGATATATGACCATTTTGGCATGTAACAACATACACCTGAATTGCTCGGGGTTTATGTAATTAAAACAGCAGTAGGAGTAATCCAATTAATTCAAAACAGTATAAAGTCAAACAGATGCTAGTTATCTACTTATTACTCTTAACGGTAATTATAAATGTCCTTGATACCTACACTGGATATAATACTTAAATCTTGCATGAAAATAGTGTACGTAGCAAACAAGTAACCAAGTGAGACAATTTGTAACTTAATATTTAAAAACTTACTGCAATATTTTATTTATTCTTCCCACACAGATGATTACATTGCCAGATTTATAAACCAAGTTCATAATGCTCCATAACAGATTTTCTTTCACGGCTGAAATTACATATGCGCACTAAAAAACACCATCGTCGTTGACGACAATCAAATCGCACTGCATCTTCAACAGACAATATACGAAACTCATATCCCGACGTGCATATATTTAATCTAGCAATTGTAATTCAATACTTTAAAGATGCTACTACAATGGTACTTTGTGTTCGTTTTCGTATGTTCTTTGTGAAATTAATCATTGGTTGCTTAACAATAATTTCTACACTTCTAAAACGCAACTAAATAACTAACTTTTGTTTGTTTGGCGTGTTTCTTTCCAACACATTTCCTGCCCGCAGACTGTAATTAACTATCACGAGCACTCGTTAAAAATCCTGAACGCTTGCACTTTGATGTATAGCGTAAACTTATCTTCCTTAAAGCGTTGGTATTATTGCTCAATTACTATACTTTTCTTTATGCCGAGTTATCAAAATTGCGTTTTCGCTGGCAATTTAAGTTTTTGAAAACACTAGCGCCCTATTTCTATTCCTAGATTCTATTTTGTTACTCCAATTGTATTAGTGTTCTTAGATTCTATTTGTTTCGTTCCTACCAATTCGGTGCGTTAGGATTGCAATTTCCTCCGCATATATTTTAAGTATTCTGTTGGCTGTAATATTCTTTGATCGAGTTATCGTGGTTGATTATAAACGAAGAATATCTGATGATATCTTACGTAGGACGCAGGGTCCTTTGGAGAGTATCGTCGACTATCTAGCAATTGGATATTATGTTTCATAACCTTGCTCCATTTTATAGAACCTATTTGCCTACCGTCTGCCCCTTACAAGAATTAAAGAACGAATGTCGAAAGTTGGAGTCGCAAAAGATTCGGAGCAATAATTATGTACCTCCTAGCCAAGACCAACACACTTTTACTGCTGAACCGGATTTTGCTTATAAATCCACTACGATTGAGAAAAATACTTTTACTGACCGAACTGTTAAGATTCCTCCTATGCCTACGGGTAGATCAAATACTTCTTCTGTGATTTGTTCTGTTTCTATTCCTATGCATACTTCTACTTGGCAGGTCACATGCTTTAATTGCGACAAACCTGGTCATGTTTCGACACGTTGTACTCGTCTTCAAGTACTCCATTGCTATGGTTGCGGACATAAGGGAGTTGCTCGCCACAACTGTCTGAACTGTCACCCTACTACCAATAACAACCAAATATCCTTTGATTCTAGTTCTACATTCTCTTCTGTACTTCAACTCGGTCATCCTACTACTATTACCAAAACATGCCATTCTTCGACAAATATGTCTTCGAACAATACTCCGAATTTTCTCCTTTACTGTAGGAAGCAAATTTCTACTGTCCTTAGCGATTCGAGTAATGATCAAACTGATCATTGTATTCACTGCCACCTCAGATTGGGCCTCCTAAACGATTGGAGCCTATACTTCAAATCAGTGACTTACAAGTAGCCACTCGAGTTTGTTCCTGCTTTTTTAAAATTCCTGTCGTGTCTGCAATAGCAGTTGTAGCTAAAGTGACGATAACTTGTAATACTGTGGTGAAGGTCGTGTTGAAGTTAGTGAACCCGTATCTATAATGCCTTGATGTTGTTGTCAAAGTTTCATTTGATCCTGTTTCTGTATTTGCTGTTGTCGAGAAAGCAATTCCTACTGTAGATGAAGTTTTGCTCACTTTTACTCCTTTATCTGACGTTGATGAAACGTTACTTGCTTCTGTTCCTTTATGTAATGTCGATGAACTTCTACCTGATTCTGTTCCTTTATCTAATGTTGATACTCTTACAGCCAATGCTGTTTCTTTTTCTAGCATTGACTGTCTTACAACCAATACTAAAAACAAACGGCTTACTTCCATAACGTGCAATGACTTTCCTAAACCACAACTACCACTACTGCCTCAACCCTCGACATCACCTCCTCAACTACATGTTACAACTACCCCACCCCCTCTTAACCCTGCTATGTGGAAAACTGCTCAACCAATACTACCTCCTGCTTCGGTAACTCAACCAACGAAACCGATTAACAAAAGAAATGAGGCTGAAAATAACTCTACGTTGATTCAGAACCTGAAGATTAAGTTCAGCGAAATCATAATGTTCTTGAGCTCGCTTCATTTTCCTGCTGGCGACGCAAATGTCTTAAGCCACATTCTTAGTCCTCAATGTCCCCAATTTTTATGCTGACTACGCCCTTTCTTAAGACTTGATTTTTGGACTTTACGATTTCTTGTTTTCTAATAATTTTATTGTTCTGATTGGTTTTTATTCTCTTCTTTTGTTTTTTCTCCTCGTACTCACCCACTGCATGTGGGTCCGGATTAGAGTAGTCCCATAGTACTACCTGCCTGTTGTAAGAGGCGTCTAAAGCGACCCAACACACATGCACGCAAGCACGTACGCATGCACACATACACACACTTTACCTCAAACATACATATTTTTGGTTGTTGTTTCTTTTTTTAGTTTTGGTACTGCTTACTTATGGTTTTATTTTTGTTAGTTTTTTTATTTTTAGTTTTACTTCTCCGTTCCTTTTGATCCACTTTCCTTTCCCGTTCCTTTTGCTGGTTTTTTAGTTAGTTCTTATACAAATTTGGTTAAATTTTTCGATCTGGTTCCTGTGGTAGATACTTTCTAGACATTTCTTCTTTTCTTCGGAAACCACGACTTAGTCGACTTTTAGGCCTACTTAGCAATTCTTTTCTTCGGTTGTTCGTCTATTGCGATTCTTTGTTACCACAGCTTAAAATATCTTAACATTTCTATCCAGCATTCTCGTTGTTCCCCTGTAACCTTGAGGCTTGACGGTTATTGTCTCGTTTTGGCTTGTACTGTTGGTTTTCCTTCGCGGTCCTTTTCTTACTTTGGGTTTTTCACGAGAAACCAATTTCCTTTCTTGAAGTTGACAACGTTACTATTTCTATACTATAGATATATCCGTCCTGCGATGACTTTTGCAGTGTTAGTTCATTCCATCTTTGTCTTCGGTGATTGCTACCTTATACTTTTCGTTCTCCTATACGTTTTACACTTCTTGACTTGCTCCCGTGTACCGGTCATTCAAGCCGGATAAAAACTCTAGTGTTAGTTCTTGAGTTCTCTTGTAGTTTTGTTTTATTTACCATATTAGACTGTACTGTGTTACGTGCCAAAGTGGCCCTTAAACATGTTTAGGTTAAGTTGATGTGTGGAGGTTTCGCGCCATATTTTCAAAAGACGCGGTGCGCGAAATTATAAAAGACTAGGCGCGTACTTCCGCTACGTCATAGTGCGTTTGCGCAGATCGCGCGACGCTAGAGGGTTGGACGAATAACTTCGCACCGATGTGTTTCCGTGACTCTCTATAACGTGGCTTTTTCGCCAGTACCTTTGAGTAGAGTGGACGTTTTTTTGGTAACGTATCGTTAGCTCTACCTATGTAGATATCCTGCCTAATTATCTTTGTTGTCGCCCTTTACCTGTTTTTTTCCTAATCCGATCCCTACATAGATGATGAATTTGAAGCCATAGGCGTACCGTACTGCACGACCCTGGATGACGACCTCATGACTACCGTAGCTGGCCGGAGCGCTTAAAGGAGCGTTGGCAGGAGGCACCATCTTTAGTTACCGGAAAAGGGCTTGAGTAGCCTGATGGACTTAAATAGAGGCCTACCTTAGCGCAACTCCGTCGAATGTCGGATATCTTATGTGAGTATTTTATCTACTAATTGATCGCTTTTATCTTTTATTGTTTTAAATATGTAAATTTCCGAAGTATTGCGCTATATAAATTTTGCATTGGTGACGTCATTGGTAGTCGGCAACGCGAAATCTGTAATAAGATTGGCGTTGCTAACAGCCCGTGAAGTCGCTTTTATATCGTGCTTGCGCAATGTATTTATCGATTTTAATTGTAAGATTTATCGATTTTTAAAGCGTAATAACTGGTCCTTCGAGCCGGATAAAAATTCTTTTGTTGGTTTTTGAGTTTTTCCTGTAGTTTTCTTTAACGAATTTTCTTTTGCTTTGTTTATTAGTTTAATGCATACTCCGTTGCTTCCGCTTCCTACCCCGACCTTTTAATTCTGCTAGGAGGGAAATTCGTTACGTTCAAAACCCTGCAAGCATTTTTTTCTGCATGAAATACATACTACTTTTAATTAAAAGGGTCTAAAATTTCTAAACAAATCATAAAATTTATCGTTCTACAAGCACGATTTCCTTCCACTTGAAATTACTGCTATTTTATAAAATTCTTATCAGGTATTTACTCCATAATATTTTGCATTATAAAATCAAACAGCTGCTTAGCAACATCAGGTTACAAAGTCGCTTCAAATATGTTTTAACACCTGTAGTGAATACGTTCCAACTACAGCTGCACAGATATTCATGGCTTTCTTTAAAAGATAAGGCCGCTTAACCACTTGCCCAGTAAATGAACACCTGCAATGGGTTTGTTATCTATACCAAGTTTACACTTCCATCAAGCATATATTTGATTTTGCAGCTGTGCAGGTATCCAAAAGAATAAGATGATCTCCCTTTGTTAACGTCTTTGTAGCTGTTATCTCCTTGTTTGCAAGCTGTTACAGCTGGTAGACTTTTACAGCAGCTGTCTGAAAGAATTCTTTACATTTGATCATTTGGAAATTCAAACACCTTGCTCTCTACGTGGTTCTTTTCTTTATAAATACAGACTGTGCTTTGAAAGCTGGACATTGAATACAACATTCTTTTAGCGAAATGAGCTGTAGTGTCGCGATATTCTTTCTGTGCTAGCTCAGTTAAATTAGTTGAGTCAGTGTCGAATCCACTGATGAAGGCAGCCCACATGTTCCGAATCCTGTAAGATGGTACCAGAGAGACAGACAACTTGATCTAAGGTACAATGTTTTCCTGCTTGCTTTACTTTTGTTGCTCTTTTGGAAGATAGATACTTTTTTGGTTGATTTTGCAATAAATTGCAGACTGTACGTTACCAGATGCATGCTCACAACACGTATGATTTTGTACATTATTCTTAAAACTTGCGTTAGAGCACTTTTTTTTATTGTTTAGTTTTCTGTGCACATCAATGTTGACGTGCTCATTAATGTTAACGTGAACAATTTGCTAGTTACTACTTGATTACGTTATTTAAAATTTAATGTTATATATAATTTCTTCTCGTGCATATTTAGGACTGGAAACGTTATACTGGTATGTAGATATGTAAGTGTTATTTAAATCTTAAGATTTTATTCTCGATATTTTAAAATGTTTACATAACGTTATAACATGATGACATAAATACGTGTTTTTGATTTTTGTAATTATTCTTTCGGAACTGTATATTGGTAATATAGTTTTTTTTATTGAGATTTTCAATGTGTTCTTTCTGTATCACCCACCCCACTCTACGACGTTTTTGAGCTAGCCTGAAATATAATTCTTTTGCATTTCGATCCCACTATTCTGTCCCTGTTTTATTGCAGTATTCGGTGTAAGCGATTTTCCTTATGTACTTTACTGCTCTCTTTCTTGTCTGCATGAAATACCGTAACATAAATTGGCATACCCAACGTGTGGCTACGATTTTCGAAACCATTCTGTCATATGTAAAATTTATTCGATTTCTGAAACCGTTCTTTTTACTTAAGAATTTATCCTCGCTTTTTTGGAAACCTCAATTCTTACTCAACGTTTCGTCTCGAATTTTTCTGTGCATACACCTGAATTGCTCGTGGTTTATGTAATTAAAACAGCAGTAGGAGTAAGCCAATTAATTCAGTATAAAGTCAAACACGCTAGTTATCTACTTAATATGATAATTGTAAACGTTCTTGATACCTACACTGGATATAATACTTAAATCTTGCATGAAAATGGTATGTAGCAAACAAATAACCAAGTGAGACAATTTGTAACTTAATATTTAATATGAAATAGAACGTAACAAATTGCAAGTTTTAGTTGCTTTAGTGAGGTTGTAAATTATTACTATAGTTAATTATCAAGGCTATAATTAATTGCGAATGAACTGATTATGAAATTTTACCATTCTGTGTGTGTGTGCGCGTGCATGTGTATTTGTTTACAGGAATATCGTTATGTTGCTGATATTTACACTGTTGTAAGTAAATTTAAAATTGTTGTTTGTGTACCTGTTTACAGGAAAATGAAATAATGTTCTCGTAAAATAGATTTAGTTGCCGTAGGAAGTAAAAATTTCTTGTTTTATTTAGCAAAATATACAGGTGGCATTTGATAAATGGAACTCCATTTCACCACGAGGGTAAAGTAGTTAAAATCCTCCAGAAGTACTGTCGTATAGAGAGACACTCACAAACTAGATTAGACTAGACGAGTTGGTGCCCATAATTTGATAGAGTTGAAAACCTTTCACGGTTTGAGTTATTGGGAACATAATATTGAAATTTCACATAGTGAATTACATTTTTTCCTTTCCATAGGGACCCTCTTCCACAGCACTGTAGTTGACCGGTGCACCCTTATTTTATTACAGGATCCCCACCCCATCTGGGCAATTCCATATTTAAGAATTAACGCTTCATTCACCTGCAACAGTTTGTTGGCTCAGAAAGATAACAAACTGTGAAAACAGGACGACTCTCTGGTCTTAATCACAGCAAACATTAAGGTTGTGTACTGGCTTAAAAAGACATACTTCATTTTCAGTATGATCTTTTCAATATAGTTGAGTGTTACATGATCTTGATACCTGATACTGAATGAAACCGAAGACAGTAAGCAGAAAGATTGAAATTTCCTGTAAATTTTTCAATCATTCAAGATATAATCAGAAAACATTGTAATGGACGAAAATAAAAAAAGTACAGTTGGCTTCAAGTGCACCAACACAAAATGATGTAATTGCTAAAACATTCTTTTGTTTGCACAAATAATCCTATAGGTATATGACATTAAATATACAATATAGCATACATTTATAAAAACGAATCACATCTACGAGGGCGGTCTTTTAAGTTTTGCATATAGAGCTGTGGAATAAAACAGTGAATAGCTTTTAAAAACTCTATTGTTTTTCAAAGTATTCTCCATGAAGATTAATGCACCTCTGCATGTGCTTGAACCAACTTGTTTTAGGAAGGTGTTACACTTTTCTTATTATATTAATGTAACTACTCTACCTGCAGAGCCTCTATAAATTAAGAGGGGTTTCTGTCTAAAATTTAAGCCCAGGGTAAAATGTATGGAAATCGGCTTTGAGTACAATAGAACCCTCTAAAGAGATCTTCCAGCCAGCTAAGTTTTTTCAACTTAGGGCACAGCTATGAGCCAGGATCGTAGGATGGTATACGATAAAAAAAGAATTTTTAATGGACGCCACCGTATCTTAATAATAACTGTAATGTCTAACAATCCGAATATAAGATACGGAAATCTTCGACAAAAATTTTTTGAACAACCAAATCGTATAACAATATTACTTACTTACTGCTAACACTGCGAGCTCGGCTTGGAACGATGACCTCGTACTATCTGAAAATTTAATCACCTCAAAAAGATTTGTAGAACTAGGGCTACATTAGAGCCTTACACTTTATAAAAAAAAAATTCCAAAAAGATTAGCAAGTTAAAATTATCCCTCCAAAAATATCTTACCAATATAATATCAATGGTCTTTCTCTCTACACTAAAAAGTTTTATGAATTTGGTTGCTTGCTTTATAAAAAAAGTTATTGTTAATAATGAAAGAAAGCTTTGAAACAACTTAATCCACCTTCTATTTGTTTAAAGAAATATATATATATATATATATATATATATATATATTGTAGTGGTTTTAAAGGGTTAAATGTAAATATAAACAAAGCAATTTCAAAACACCCTGTATAAAGGAAACAACCAAAATTTACGTGCAAAATTTATCTCATTTTATTCAATTTAAAGTATCAAGTATTACCATTATTTTATAATTAGGGGTTAAGAATTTAATAGATGAGTCATCATCATCATTGGGTCTTCAGTCCTGAAACTGGTTAGACGCGTACCATCATTGTTTCCTATTCTGAACTAACCTACAGATTTCCCTGAAATTTGCACAGTCTGCATCTATCACTATCTGATCTAGGTCTACATCTACCCTTTTTTTCCTATCTCTGCTTGTCATATATCACATACTATTCCCCAAAAATGCCTTAGAACGTATTATGCCCTTCTACTTCTCATATTTTTTCCCAAAGATATCCTTGTTCCTTACTGTTTCTATAACCTATTTGTTATTAACTTTGTCTGTCCATCCTCGAACATCTGAAGCACGGCATTTCAAAGGCCGCTACTGTTCTTCTGTCTGCTTTTCAGACTGCTCGTATTTCCTAGGCATATTGTCTGTGCTGTGCTCCACACATACGCTTTCAACAACTTTTTGTTCTATGTTTGTTGTCTTTCATCATAGGTGCCGTTCTTTCTTGTTAGATGCAGTTCGGTCACCTTCTATTTTTACAATTATATACCCTATTTCTTCGACATTCAGTGGTTGCGAAGGGGGGTAAGCAGCCTGTGGCTGCCAAGTTCCCCCTGCACTTGGACATTTACTGATTTAATATTTTTTCCAATATGTCTTTTCGCACAGTCAACATTAGTTGCAGATATTTCACAACAAACAACTAGTTTATAATAATCATCAGATTTGTCTGCGCTTATTTTTTCGTCATTGGGTTTCCTTCTCAAAACTGGTTGGATATGTACTTGCACTTATTTCTTTTCTAAACTAACCTACATGGTTCCTGAAATTCTCACACAGTAATACAGCTCGGTTCCCCTTATATTGTTTTTAATATTATGCCCTATTTCACAGAGATTTATTGAAGGGGGTTAAGCAACCTGTGGCTGCCAAGATCCCCCAACACTTAGACATTTGCCGAAATAATAGTTTTCCAGTAAATGCTTTCACGCAATTACCATAATTCGAGAATATTGCCCATCCAATGCTTGTAGTTGATTATAATAAATATCATGTTTCTTCTATTGTTTTCTAATATTATGCACTTTTTCACTGAGATTTATTGAAGGGGGTTAAGCAACCTGTGGCTGCCAAGATCCCCCAACACTTAGACATTTGCCGAAATAATAGTTTTCCAGTAAATGCTTTCACGCATTTACCATTATTCGAGAATATTGCCCCTCCAAAGCTTGTAGTTGCTTATAATAAATATCATGTTTAAGTGCAGATACTATCTTCGTCATTAATTTATCCATCTTGGGACTGGTTGGATGCGTACCTCCATTGATTTCTCTTCTGAGCTAGCCTACACATTTCCCTGAAACTCCTACAGCCTACATCTTTCACTATCTGTGTGCAGTAGTCTAACCTAGGTCTACCTCTTCTTCTCTTTTTTCCTATCTCTGCTTCTAGTATATTCCGCACTATTCCTTCATGCCGTAGTATGTGGCCTATCATCCTATCTCTCCTATTTTTACCGTTTTCCACATATTTCTTTCTTCCCCTACCATTTTAGTACCTCTTCGTTCTTAACTTTGTCTGTCCATGATATCTTCATCATACGTCTGTAGCACCACATTTCAAAGGCTTCTACCTTTTCTTGTCCGCTTCTCCCACTGTCCAGGCTTCACAGCCATACAGTGCTGTGCTCCACACATATGTTTTGAGCAATCTTTTCCTTGTTTCTATGTTTGTGGTCTTTGAGCACAGTAGTTGCTTTTTCTTGTTAAATGTAGCACGACCTTGTGCTAATCTTTGTTTTATATCATTTGCGCTTTTCCCATCTTGCGTTATTTGGCTTCCTAGGTAGCAGAAATCCTTAACCTCTTGTAAGTTCGTGTTACATATTTGTATTCTTGTTTTTGATTTATTTTTCCCTCCTTTGCATACTAGTACTTTAGTTTTACTTTTGTTAATTTTCATACCGTATCTCTCTGTTAAAACCGTTTCCATTTCATTGAGAGCAGCTTCTTACTCTTCCTTGCTAGATGCTAATACCGCTATATCATCTGCAAATCTAAGCATATCAATTTTTTTGTCCCTGCATAGTAATTCCAAATGTCTTCCTGCATTTGACAGTATTCATTGCCTCCTCAATGTACAAGTTAAAAATTAGTGGGGATAGGGAACATCACTGTCTTACCCCTTTCCTGATGTTTACTTCTCTACGTTCCTGCTCTAATTCTATTACTCCTGTTTGCTCTTTGTATAAACTATGTACTATCCGTCTATCCCTATAACTCATTCCAATCTTTTTGAGTATTTCGAACATTTTTTTCCATTTTACATTGTCAAATGCTTTTTCCAGATCTACAAACCCTATATACACGCTTTCCCCTTTTTCTATTGTTTTCTCCATTATCACCCTCAGAGCTAAGATAGCCTCCCGTGTTCCCCTGTTTCGCCTAAACCCAAATTGGTCTTCTCCTAGTATTTCTTCAGCCCGTTTTTCCATTCGTCTTTGTACAATTCTAGTTAATATTTTTGATACGTGTGCTGTCAAGCTTATTGTTCGAAAATTTTCACATCTATCTGCGCCTTTCTTTTTTTGGTATAGTTACTATGATGTTATGTTTGAAATCTTTGGGTATCTCGCCTGTCTCATACATATAACATACAAGTTGGAAGAGACGTTCTGTTACTGCTTGACCAGCGGCTTTTAGAGTCTCCGCTTGCACCTTATCTGTACCCGGCGCCTTACCATTTTTCAGACCCTTTAATGCTATTTCAAATTCATCTCTAAGTATAGGATATCCCAAGTCATCATTTTCAATGTCTGATTCCTTTTCTAATGCAGTTAGTTCTTCTCCTGCATATAAATTTCCTATATATTCTTGCCATCTACCCACTTTCTCTACATTTTCTATAATGACATTTCCTCCCGCATCCCTTATATTTTTGCTATACGGTTCTATATCCCTAAAATTGATTCTAATTAGTTTGTATGCTTCATCTGTCTTTCCTACTTCCATCTTAGTTTGTACCTCTTTGCACTTTTCATCAATCCATTGTTCTTTAGCTTTCCTGCATTTTCGAATAATTTCCCATTTTATGGATTTGTATCTCTGTTTTCCTGTTTCGTCTGATTTATTTTTGTATTTTCGTCTTTCTTCTATTAAATTCAGGATATCCTTTGTTATCCATGGTTTCTTATTTACTTTTGTGTATACCCCAGAATATCTCTGGCCGCCATGTCGAGGCTGGATTTAATGTTATTCCATTCTGTTTCTACTTCCTTAGTATCGGATATTTTACCGATATCTTTGAGCAATTCATTTGATCTTTTTTCGAATCTTTCTTGAATATCTTTCTCTTTTAGTTTCTGTAGGTCCAAGTGCCTTTTTCCGTTTCTTTTTTTCAAATTTTTAAATTTAAGTGCGGCCTTCATAATTACGATGTTGTGGTCAGTGTCTATATCTGCTTCTGGGTAGCTTCTACAGTCTTTTACTTGATTTCTAAACCGTTGTCTAACAAGAATGTAATCTATTTGATATCTTCCTATATCTCCTGGCATCTTCCACGTATATCGTCTTCTAGCATGATGTTGAAATAATGTGTTTGTAATGATTAAATTGTTCTTGTCGCAAAATTCTACCAGCCTATTTTCTCTGTCGTTTCTAGTGCCTAAACCAAATAAACCTACTATCGCTCCTTCCCTACCCTCACCTACAACTGCATTAAAATCCCCGTAATTATTAAATTTTCATGTCCTTTACGTGTCTTAATATGTCTTCGATATCTTTGTAGATTGCTTCTACCTCTTCGTCACTGTAGCTAGAGGTGGGCATGTATACTTGTATTATTACTGTGTTTACCGGTTTAGATTCTAATCTAACCATGAGTACTCTTTCATTCTTTTGTAAGTAATTTTCTACACAGTATCCTATCTTTTTCCGCATAACTATCCCCACACCCAAATTTCCTTCCTCTGCTCCTGTATGAATTACCCCGAAGTCTCCACTCCAAAATCCCCGCCTCTGGCCACCGAACTTCGCTGATCCCTACTATGTCTAATGATAACCTATTCATTTCGATTTTAGGTTCTCTAGCTTACCCACTTGCTTCATAGTTCTAACGTTCCACGCTCCGACTCGCAAAATGTTCCCGACTCTTATTCTTAACTTTCCGATCGCATCCTCCGAAGTAGTCCCCTCCCGGAGATCCGAATGGGGGACTATTTTAACTCCGGAATCTTTTACCCCAGAGAATGCCATCATTTTATTATAATTTAGGTACGCTGTGTACTTGGGAGGTAATGTGGTGGTTTCCCGTTGCCTTCCACATCGCGGTAGTGTGTCTTAGACTGCCATACCGACCCCTATGGTCTCTGCCAATCTAAGTACCGAAAGAGCCGCTGCCCTCTTTCGGGGACCTGTCTTGTCTGGTTCCTCACTAACGACCCTACTACTTTGGTTGGACCTGTAGTTTGGCTCTTTAGCTCATTAGAACACGCAAGCCATTTCACCTGTTCTAGTAATCTAGAACTTCGGCAAGGTGCAGGTCCATTCGAAATGGATAGGTGAGTATAGAAAATAAATTGCATAAGCCAATGGAAATAATTATTTAATTTAATTGAGTTGAATTCAAAGGAATATAACGTTTAAAACGCATAAGAGCGTGTAAAAATCGATATTTCCAAGGCGAAATGCTTTACTATATGAAATACTTCAAAGAGCGAAATCCTAGAAATGTTATTTTAAAACGATCGTTAATTAAACACCTGCATGTTTTCTAAATGTCAACTTCCACTTATTTTGTGTAGGTATATTGTACAAACGGTCGGATGTTTTTGCAGTAAACGCTAATAAGGGGTTATTTAAAGCACGTAGGCAAGTACACGTGGGGTTAGATAGCAGATGGACAGGAATATCAATTTCTACCACTCAAACAAGGTTAGAAAGAGACGTAGAATATGCATATGCAAGGGACAGCGTTAGTATAGGCGGGATTTGTAAGACGCCAATGCATAGACTATTGATCGATATCGTTAGTTGTACATCAGACAAACACGCGAATATTGAATGTTAATTTTTCAGAAAATATCGTAACGACGCGCTGAATTTCGAGGATTTAGAAGACGGTTGAACCCAAAATTTTAAGAAATATTATTGTAAATAAAGGACTTTGGGTGAAATGCGGCCGAGAGGTGGCATCGTAAATGGTATAAATACTTTTTAAAAATGAATAAAAGTCCCTTAGTATTTTGATCGTTTGAGACTACGTACGAAAGTTACCACTAGCTTGTAAGTATAGAAAATTATTTTAAAATTAAATAGTACGGTGTTAGCCTCATAGTTTGTACGCGGATAGTGCCGAGTCTCAGATTTATTGAGGTGCAATTTATATTTTTTTAACAAGCTCGTGTAGTGACGTTATGTAACGTGAATTAAATTAAACAATTATCAAAGAATAGTAATAATTGGATTTAGAGTTGGATGTATCGTGTATGAACAGCGTTGCAGCACAACTTAAAGGATGTTCAGCTACTAATATCTGGAGGCGGGAGCCAAGCAGTATCACGAAACAACTTAATGGCATCATCAACGGAGCAGGGATCTTCAAGAAATTCCAGGTAACGCTTTAGAATTTGTTGTTGTTGATTAACTATCAAGGTTATTGTGATGGGTAGGAGAGTGAACTATGATGGTATTTTACATTATTTGGCGTATTGAAAGTAATACGTATAACTAACTTTTATTGTGGTATTTCAATAGAAATATAAAGGTGTATATAAAGCTGATTAATGTTCCTCAAGAATTTAAATATTTTTTTGTTATGAGTACATGGGTTTTTGTTGTGTTTGTAATAAGAATATGCCAAGTAAAGAGTATATATTAATCATAATTAACTGGGTTATCATGAGCTCACCATACTCCAGAGTTTCCTAATTGAAATTAATTATAAATACAGAAAGAAAGATAAGGTATTATTTAGGGCCCATTTACTCAGGTTACATTCAATGTGTTTGATTTTTCTAGTTAAAATTCTGGACTTTATAAAATAGAATTTATTGAAGTGTAACTTGACCACTGAGATGTAAAGAATTTTGAAGTTTTATTTGTAAATAGTGGAAAATAGATATTGTATGATTAATGTATTATTTTGTGGTTTTATTGAGAGTGTGCGTGAACGATAGAGAGTATGAGAGCGAATCTAGGTATACACGAGGAGGCCCAACTGAGCTAGCCAGGGAAGCAGTTGAAGAAAGCAATTCAACCGAGGAAGAGAGGAATCTGGGTAAGAAATTAATGTTTTTTGAAAATTTTCTATTGTGTGCAAATTTTCGATTTGTTATAAAATTGATAATTAGAGGGGTTCGATTTTTAATCCAAGATCCACGGTATATATATATATATATATATATATATATATATATATATTATCGTGTAGGTTATATGTAAAAAGGGATAGATAAGTCAAGAAAGTAATTTTGTAAGGACCTTGTATATAGAAAACAGGAATATATTATTTACGCTTCAAATTAATTAGTTTTGACCTTAAAACAAACGTATAGTAGCATACATTTGTATCAAAGTCGTAATTTTAAAGTTGCATAGCGTGGAAGCTTTGTAGTACATAAAAACTCAAGGATAATGCAGTACAATTAGCTTTGATATTCTATGGTTGTAAAACGAGCACATCAAATAATAGGGGGAAAGCTTTTGTTTACAGAGTATAAAATCAATAATTTAAGCGTAGTTTAAATTCAATATAAGTAACGTGTAGTAAGAAAGCTTTGCAGTATATAAAATCGATCATGTAAACGCGTATATGCATTTAAGTAACAAAGCGTCCATAAACACAAATTTCTAGAAAGTCCACAGCCTAAACAACTTGAGAAAATACAATTTCAAACTGGCAAACAGTTCATAGAAAGGACTTTCAAATAAACAAACAATTCGAGAAACCATAATGTACGTTGTACAAAACAGCCATTTAAAGCACGCGATAATTTGTAGAGGCTAACGATAATATTGATTTTAAGTTGCTATAGTGGGATTTTAACAAAGACAGCAAATATGAGGTAGACGAGGATAATAGGATTGGACGATCGACTTGTAACGGGGGTAAATGTTTTTGATTGGTTGGTTGCGATTGGGGTGAGAAGCTTTTCTGATAGTATTGCGACCGTTGATCAGTATTTCGGACTAAAGCTACGATGGGGTGAGAAAATTCTAGTTTTCAAAGATTGTTGTGTTTTGAGTTTTAAGAATCGGTTACGGTAGAGGTGCATTTCGATAAAAAATACGGTACAACGGCTTTTCCTGTACGCTTATAAATACACTAGGAGACTTAGTGAGGCTATCTTACTTCTTCTGTGTCGCTTCAGCCTACATGGTAACATCAAAACTGAAAATTTATAGACAGTGCAGTCCGTTTAGTTAAATTACAAGTGTTTTAAAGCACGAGTAGGTGCTATTTCATAAACGGGGCTGTAAGTTTAAATAAGCATAAAGAACAAGAGCTGTTACAAAGGTAAGCGAGTCAAGTTATTTTTCGGAACGAGGGTGCTGGTTGTATGGTATATCCAGAAGCCGAGGAACATAATTGAACGACTATATGGGTAGCTGTACTGAAGGCATCTACTTAGAATTGGAAGAAAGAGTGGAAATAAGTTTGCTGTAATTTAACGCCGAGAATTTGGTGGACGACGTGTACAGAGGTAAAGAAATTTGTTTTTTTTGGTTATTGTTTGAACATTTTGTTGCTGGTATTTTGTGTTAGAGTGATTTGACGTATTTAGTGAATAGTCTATGAACATAAAATTTATTTTGAGGGTTATATGAAAAAGGCAATTTGATTTTATTATTTGAAGGTATAATACATGACGCATAATTTTGATGTAAAGAGTAAACGGGTCTTTAGAGTAGTTTGAAACAAAAAGCAAGTTATTTATGCATTCAGAGTAAGAAGGTTTATACTGAGCTCACTATAGACCAGGGTAAAGTTCAATTTAGGGTTTCCAGATAGGCCCATCTACTTGAACTGAAAAGAAGTGTTGAAATAAATTAAATTTAGGAAATTTAAAAGGATTTAATTGTTGATATTGTAGAAATTTATGGAGATGTTTTATATACATTTTTGTAAGCACTGAGCTGGTGTGACGTAATTTTTGATTTGTATGAATAAAAAGGCTGTATGTTTTGTTCAATTATTTGGTTGGTAATTTTTTCTATTGATAGTTTAACTAATAGAGAATATGTATAGGATGGGTAAGTATCTCTGAAGAAGCTGGAAGCAGAGCTAGTTGTGGTATGCTGATTTGGGGGAGCTTTTCAAGAGATGTTGGAATTCAAAATGTTTTAAAAAAAAACTTTCGTGCGTGTTAACTTTATTTTACAATAAGTACACTGCATTTTTATGGCACCCAATTTGTGGGGCACGATTCCAGGTAACCACTGCAATATATATATATATATATATATATATATATATATATATATAATGATAAATACTAACGTATTGCAATTAATAAGATGAAATCTTAGACTTTATAAGTAAGCACTGAGCTGGTGTGACGTAATTTTTGATTTGTATGAATAAAAAGGCTGTATGTTTTGTTATATTATTTGGTAGGTAATTTTTTCTATTGATAGTTTAACTGTCTATATCTGACATAAGTCAAAAATTGACAATTTCAGATATGATTGACAAAAATGCCAAACGTAATTGAAAGTTAGGTTTATATATGGTACTGTACACGATTTAAATTTGTAAATTTCCCAATTATAGCCATCGGCCTCGGTAGCGTAATTGGTAAACGCACAGTTCCGGCAAAACTGAGATGCAGGTTCAAATCCTGTCCAAGGCCTTATATTTTCCTTCTTTCAATTACTAGCTCGATTTGAAATGATCATTTGAGCTATATATATATATATATATATATATATATATATATATATATATATATATATATAGTATATAACTTTATGGGTTTTAGGTCAGCAGAACTGAAGAATTCTCTTTTTTATAAACTCAAGCTTTCGGAAATTTATTTTTCCATTATCAAGAGTACTAAAAGTAAATACAAATGAATTAGTTATGAGAACAGGATTTGACTAATAGCTAAAAATTATAGAAATAGTATTTAATACTTACTAAAGTGAGATAACAGTCAATTGGATGATTAATAAAATTAATAAAATTAAAATTAATAAAACCCATAAAGTTATATACTGTTAAAAAAGCAAGGTCGTTACCAATTTTACTATATATATATATATATATATATATATATATATATATATATATATTGCCGTGTACCCTAGTAAGCCCAGTACTTTCTCAAAACACATTTGAGGATTTTATTAATTTACCCAAAAATCGTAATAAATTTCACACAATATTTAAATTTTCAAAAAAAAAAAATTTCTTATCTAGATTCCTCTCTTCATCACCTTAATTCTTCAACCGCTTCCCTGGCTATCTCAGTTGGGTCTCCTCTTGGATACCTATATTCACTATCATACTCTTTATCATTCACGCACACCTTCAATAAAACCACAAAATAATACAACAATCATACACTATTTATTTACCACTATTTACAAATAAAAAATCAAGATTATCTACATTTCAGTGCTTAAGTTACACCTCAATAAATTCTATTTTTGTAAAGTCCATAATTTTAACTTGAAATATCAAACACATTGAATATAACCGAAGTAAATGAGCCCTGAATAATACCTTATTTTTCTTTCTTTATTTATAATTAATTTTAATTAGGACACTCTGGAGTATGGTGAGCTCATGATAACCCAGTTTTTTTATGATTAATGTATGCTTTTTATTTTGCATACTCTTATTACAAACAAAAAAAAACCCATGTACTCTTAACAATAAAAAAAATTTAATTTCCTGAGGAACGTTACTAAGCTTTATACACACCTTCAGATTTATATTTAAATACCATAATAAAAGTTAGTTATACGTATTATTTTTAATACGCAAAAATAATGCAAAATATCTTCATAGTTCACTCTCACACATCACAATAATTTTCATAGTTTATACAAACAACAAATTCTAAAGCGTTATCTGGAATTTCTTGAAGATCCCTACTCCGTTAACAAAGCCGTTAAGTTTCTGCACCCTCGGTTACGTGGTTCTGCTCTGCTCGCCGCCACCAGCTATTTGTAGATGAACACCCTCTAAGTTGTGCTGCATTCACGATGCATCCAAATCCAAGTATATTACACTTCTTTTATAATTTTTAAATTTAATTTACGTTACTCTACGTCATTTCACGAGCTTGTTAAAATATATGTTGCACCTCAATAAAATTTAGACTTGTCACTATCCGCGTTCAAATTATAAGGCCAACACTGTACTATTTAATTTAAAATATTTTATATAATTACAAGCTCGTGGTAAATTTCTGTACGTAGTCTGAAGCGATGAAAATACTAAGAGAGCCCTATTAATTTTCTTAAAGTATTTATACACTTTGAAATGCCACCTCTCGGCCACTCTTCCCGCGAAATCCTTCATTTAAAATAATACTTCTTAAAATTTTGGTTCAACCGTTTTTGAAATCTTCGAAATTTAGCTCGTCGTTATTAACTTTTCCGAAAAACCCGCATTCAAATTTTCCCGTGTTTGTCTGTTGCACAACTAACTATATAGACCAATGATATATTTCGTGACGTCTTGAAACCCCGCTTGTATTAACGCTATTCCTCTCTTATGCATATTCTATGTTTCCTCCTAACCTTGTTTGAGTGGTAGAAAATCGATATTACTGTCCGCGTTTCAAACTAACCCATGTGGACTGAATACGTGCGTTTCGAAATGAACTGCTATTATGTCTGTCTCATTCCGAAGCATATCCTTGATTGTCCATCGGCTGTTCGTTTGTTAGCAACGCGTTTTACCTTGGTATTATCGATTTTTCAAGCTCTTATGCGTTTTAGACGTAATAACTCTTTCAACTAAATTCAATTAAATTCATTATTAATTTGCATTGGCTTCTACCATTTATTTTTTTTACGAACCTAACTAAATTTTAATCACTACTTGTAAATTTTTGTTAATACTTTTGTTACTTTAAATTCACTAAATGAAATAAATTTCGCACTTAAATTCTGGTTGTTTCCTCTATACAGGGTGTTTGAAATTGCTTTGTTTATACTTAAATTTAACCCTTTAAAACCACTACAATATATATATATATATATATATATATATATATATACATCGTTTATACAAATTTACAAGTATCCATGTTTTGTATCCATCAAAATATAGTAATAGTCAAGTGTGATCTCTTATTAATTTTAGGTATCTCAACAATTTTATTTATTAATCTTCTTTAAGAAGGATATTGTGTTTGTATTAATATGATACAACCAACCTTTACTTGTTACCAAAATAGGATCCTGTTTTGGCTTTCAAAATTTTAAATGAAATGACTTGTTTCATAAACGATTGGGCTTGAATTTTTATAAAAACTTATTTCCCGAATGAATTGGGAAATTTCCTTATGGTATAGCATAATCTGGATAATAATTATACTTAAAAAAAAACTAGTTCGTAAAACGTGACAAACAAAAGTAGGATGTCACCTGTTTAGTTACAACAAATTCAAGTTTAACCTTTTAAAATTTTTAGGAAGCTATTTTTAAAGTTTGCGTTCTTATGAACAATTATATTACATCAAACTATTAATTCTGGAACAAAAGGTGTGTGCTAATTTAAACCACTATAAAAAATTTACAAAAAAAAACTACATCTCCTGTAATGGTTTAATGAAACGAGAATTGAATCAGAAAACACTCACCACAAAAATGTTTACCTGACATATGAAATTTCAATAGCAATTAGTATTTACCAATTTAAGAACGAACTTTGTACCATTTCAACTATTTTTGTGTTCCACTCTAACAACAGCTGTGCGACTTTCGCCTACGCTTAGGAATGTAAACTTGTTTTCCATTTGAAAAAAACGTTCAGGTGTGGTTTACGATAAGATGCTTTCAAAACATTTTACCGGAATCTGTATAATAACTAAAACTATGCAATACTCCATAACTATAATGAACTTGCAATACTCTCGCCAACTAAACGTTGCAAAGTTCCATAACAAATAACTTTTGGTACTACTTTACTAATAATTAAAATGTTGCCATACGACGTAATAAAAAAACCTGCACTACAAAACCAAGGAATTAATTTAAATACTAAATAAAATAATTACATACCGTGATGATGTACTTCATAACCACTATATGTTGATCATCTTAAAGGTCGACTCTTAGTGATCGTTTCTACCATAAAAGACCAAGCAATTCTCCGGGACCAGGCGACATGCTGGTCGGATAACATGATTGCGAAGAACCTTTCGAACATGCGTCAAGAACTTGTCTCCTTTTTTACATCCTGTCATTAAAAATGGATTCGAGCACTACAGCGCTTTACTCCGCGAGCAAGCGCAAAGAAACGAATTCTTGCATAAACACGGATATCAAGGTAACTGGAAGGTTATTTTAAACCCATGAACACAGATGGAGTTGTATGTAAGGAATAAGCATTATTTTTATGAAATAGAAATTTTACGCCTTTAATACCATAAAGAATCTTTATAAATAAATAATTATTACAAAGGCGTATATTAATGAAGGACGAATTTGTAGTCGTTACAAAGGAGTTTTTATAGTCATCCATCCACGTCAGAGAGAGAGATTTACAATTTATGTTTCACTATTAATAATTCAAACGACGACAACAAAATACTTACAACTTTGATAAGCAGCACATATTGTTCTAATTTCTTCATTAGACAGAGTGCAAAGTACTTCAATCAAGCAGTCATCATCAGTGCCCCATCCGGACACAGCTTTCTTTAACTGGGTGGCGTAATACTGAGGAAGAGGTGTTATCATTGCAACAAGAGTATCTCCAAAGCTGCTATCTAGTTCATTCTTGAAAACTTTAATCAAGTCCTGAAAAGTAGATCCATAATTAGATCAAAATTAGCTATGAATTAATAATATCGTCCTCATCCAGTACTGGTGTATTATAATTTTAAACATTTTACTCGAGAGGTAAAAGACTGAAATAGGCACAACTTTAAGCATGGTGCATCTTCTATTTACTAAGACTGTTGTTTCATATTTTGGCATTACAACTATTTGGTTATGTAGTTAACACTAATATGTTCCCTGTTATTGGACGCGTTCGAATTTTTTAAAGCAATGAAATTTGCATTGTTACATGCCAAATTTTGGCAATGACATTCTTAGATTTAGCCTTAAATTGTAAATAAATTCCCGCGTTTTTTTAAAATTAAAACATGTTAATTTCCGTCATTCGGGACAGTTGCATTTGCGCAAAAGAATGGGCAGGTGCGGGTAGTGTCGGAAGCGGGCATTAAGCTACGAGACCTGAAGCCAAGAACATCTACCTGTGTTGTGTGTATGTCTTTTCTCTTTGTAGGCATGTAGGTTCCTTTATCTTTACCTTCGTGTACCTCTACCTGGTTGTTCCTTATCATTCCTCTACGAGCATAGAGTTTGGACGGATGAAATTTGGAGTCAACATGGCGTGATGTGACCCACAAAACGTGATGGACCCTGGAAGTTGGCTGCAAGGTGCGATTTAAGTGAGTAAATTGTTTTTATTTACAATGTTGCATAAAAATTTGATTATTGCATCACCTTTAAATGCGTTCGGTATTTGATACAAAATGGCGCGTAATTTGCCGCGTAATTATACGTTATATTAAACAATTGCGCAATAGTATAGCAAACGCGTGCAGCACAAAGCATATATGCCTGTATAAGTGAATAACGATTTACACTCTAGTAGGATATACCCTAAGTAGGGATAATGCAAAATAATTTATAAATCGTACCAAATATCATTTTGAAAGACTTGTCCATGGCTAAGATGATAAAGGTCTATTTGCTAGCTCTGGGCTTTACTTCAGTGTTAGAGCGATGAGTATGAAGATTCACTGTGAAACTAAGATGTAAAAGAATTAAGGTTAGACACCACTACACCCACTTAAATACTAGTTGTTAATGACCCTTGGGATGATGTAGGAACCCCAAGGTAAATATTCTTAAAAGATTGACTATGAACAGGGTACCTGAAATAAAAACACACGGAGATGGCCGTTTGCGTCTCAAAATAATAATAAAATAGATAATGTTATTTAGATGTACCTCTGATGGTTTTAAGATTTTACCATGAACACTCGTGTGCATCAAGACCATCCCAATAAAAAATGTTTACTCGAATAAAAAACATATTGACTGTTTAATAAATTTCATTATTGAACAAAGCAAAAAAAAATAAGAATAATAAACATGTCTATAGAAAATCTCCTTACCTGAAGTTTTTAGAAAACTTCGGTTCAATATTACTGAACTAATTCGAATCTAGTTTTGCTCTGTGTTTAAACAAAAATTTCAAAAATAAAATTCAATAAGTCAGAGGTGTTAAAAGTATAGTTTAGCAAAAAGAATTATTTTTATATTACATGATAAAGGACAAAATATTTAATAGTCGCTTTTAAATCAATGACCAAATCTTAGATCTTTAAGTTATTAACAAAATTAACAGCGTATTACGTGCAGGTGCTGCATTTGAATATTTCCGTTCTTACTTAATTAAATTTCACATTCCTTACTTTATTCACAGCCATTTGAGTATTTATTAACGATTTCGACTGCCTTTTCAGTTTAGAAGGTTGCTATTTAATTACCTACTTCAAATTATAATTTAAAACGCTTAAATCTATCCTATCTTGTTATGGCATTAAAAATGTGGAGTTTCAGTTATTAAACAGCGTTCGCTTTCTTAAATATTTACGATAAGTTTATGTGTGTTTCTATAGTTTCGGTGCTGGAGGTTAGGCAACTCATCCTGCACGTCTTTATAATCTCACAAGTTTGGTTGTATATATTTCTTATCTCGTATGTAGACATGTTGACATATTCAAGTAGTTGAGAATGCTAGAACTAGTTTCCCCATTTGTTGGTCGTGATATCGCTTGTTAAAATGATATAATATGTGTTGATGTACGAGTTTACCGAAGGACTTTCCATGACAAGTGCAATACAGTTAGTTTTTTCTGGTTCCCTGACTGATAGATGAATGTTTTGAGGAAAAATAACATTAATGTGATTTGATTATCTACAAATAGATGTTTTCGAGGGAAGTTACGATTTGAATGCTTCCTTATTACGATTTATCTGCTTTCCATTTTGGGGCATGTGCAATTCTGATAATTTTATAAAAAAAATTAGATTATAAAAGAGGGCACTAATATACATATTTTGCTTAAAACAACGAACGCTGCCAACCTTACTTTAAAAGTACAAAATTTTTACTCTGTTTTTCTTGAAATGGTTTGTATACTTGATAAACACCGTAAAGATTTACAAATTGGGCCACAGCATGATCACAATACCAGACACTCAAACGCAAACATATACTTGCAAATCCCACACTCAGACCTAGTAAAAATGTATTATGTACAATGGCAAGAAGATCTTCAATCATCTTCCTAAGCACGTAAAACTAGGGACTGTATATCTACGGTTTTGGAATTTAGTTAAATCGTTTTTACTATTACGACAGTTTTATTCAGTTATCGAATTTTTATCTACGTGAGTTAATTAGCACATCACACTAGATTTAGTTACAGTCTTAATAGACTGTGATCTCTATAAATCTACTTAATTGCAAGATTGCATTTTACTATTTATATAACACGTGACTTTTTGACAGAAGGACCTTTTGTTCTAACTTTACAGGTTATCTTAAGTTATTTTTGAATAACTTATAATTTCATATATGTATGCATATTATAACCTGTTTCTAAATGCATATGAGGCATTTTAGATTACTTTACGTCTTTTTTTAAATGAATAATTGTAGTTTTATTTGTTTTGTTTACTTAGACTTGTTTTGTACTGCTTAGTTCACGAATCTAATATTCAGTGATAATAAAGCTAACCTTCTTTTTCCTCCTTTTGTTGAACGAAAAACAGAATTGCTTCCCATTATAAAAATGAATTTGTTACGTGATATAGTGTTGTAGTCCACTCTGAGTTGTTACATGCCAAAATTAGCAATGTACATTTTTGGATTTAGCTTTAATTTGTAAATAAATTCCCGCGGATATTTTTAAATTAAAATGTCGATTCCCGTCGTCCCCGAGTCGCGTCTGCGCAGAGTGAATGGCGGAGTGCGCGCGGTGTTAGAAGATGCCATTAAGCCACGAGACCTCAAGCCAAGAACATCTATCTCTGTTGTGTGTGTTTTTTCTCTTTGTAGGTTTTTGGGTTCCTGTATCTTGTCTTGTCGTTCCCTTACCTGGTGTTCCTTCATTCCTCTACGAACATAGAAGAGACAGGAAGAACGGATTGGCAATTTGAAACTCAGCAATGGTGTAACCTACCCACAAAACATGATGGACCCTGAGATTTGGCTACGAAATACCATCCACGTGAGTACCCTGTTTTACTTATATTGCGAATATAAATTGACTTTAAATGTGTATAAAAATTTGACTATTGCATCATATTTAAAACGTGGTGATACGTGTTTATAGAATTACGTTGTTTACAACAGAGTGTCTTAATGCTACGATTTATTATTGTCTGACTATTATTTTCTGTGATACAAGTAATGCAGCTCATGTCATTGCAAATACTAAAAAGTGTTGTTATGCTTTGTGAAGTTCCATCGAATGACTTGCTACGGTAAGAATTATAAAACATTTTTAATGAAATTCACATATATACTTTAAATGCAAATACAGTATTGAACTTCTACAATTTATACAAGCAATTATTTTGGCATATTCTAATATCGGTTTAAATATTGTAGCGGGCTACTACTACCGCGTTTCTCTAATTTAAAACAAGTAATAACAAGAGTCTTTATTACTCACTGTTCACAAGTCTAATTAACAGTATATGCCTTATTTATAGATGTTTTCAGTCCACTTAACAATGAAGCACTATTACACTAACGAATTTACAAGCACTAATACCTTCTTAAACTAGTTCCTTAACTATAAGTCTTCTTAGCAACACTAAACACTACTATAATTTATTTATTACACTTTTGTCTATTTATGTATTCTACAAGCTGCATGCACATTAGACACGTTCACATAATATAACATTTATGTTTACTCCTGGACTTCCAAAAGCTCAACTATATAACTTTACACGACATAATTTATATTCGACATTTTGATATAGACTACCTTTTATATTTATTAGTGGTCTTATATATACACTCTGAATTAGAAAGATGACTCATTCTCCAGTAATTGCTAGAAGTCTCTCGGTCCATGGAGAATATGCAATGCCTACGGCGCTTGTGTGTTTGACGGGTTGCCTAATAGTAGCTCGCAACAATATAGTTAACGCGATTTTGAGTGAACCTGAATATCGCTATATACAAATTATCCAATAATATAATCATAACAGTTTGATTTTTATTAATGACTTGAAGACACAAGGTTTTTCCTGCAGCTACAAATTTTAAATCTGTCCTTGTTCACATCGTTAATCATGGTTTCGAAACATGGTAGAATCTGGATGACCATGTGGTGGAAACCGAAAACGACGGTGTCTGTTTTGCTGAATTCTTTTGATGATGGTTTCAGCATCGTAGGATTTTCAAGGGGCGAAGACAGGTCATCAGAGAGTACACCTTTTGAAGCCATCATCCACCAGTGTAAGTATACATTTTCTTTCTGTGTATTGATATTTTGGTTTTCTGTAAGTCAGCCCACACAGTTGACTATATCTATTTAAGTCACGTTAGAATTTACAAGTCAAAAATATTAAATTTTTTAGGGATAAAAGTTAATTTAGGACCATGCAATCACTAGGGATTTTAAATAAAATTAGGTAAAAGTGTGTTGTTTTCATTTAGTTCCATTGTGTAAGAAATTTTGCATAATCAAGTTCTAATAATTACGTATAGTTTAGGTATATAAAAGGCGTCTACGTGGTTGTTTTCAAGTCACACTGAGATAAACAAATTGTGTAGAAACAATTTGGTAAATATTGCTTTGGTTTAAGGTTATGAATATGCTAACGACAACAGTTTTTATAGTTTAGGTATTAATTATAAAATAAGATTAGCATTGACTGTCTATAAAATCTTCGGTATAAAAATTTAGAGTTGCTTTATTGTTTAGGTGTGACGTTATTACAAATTCTTTTTAATTGTTGCTTTATGTGAACGTAAAGTATTTAATAAATTGTATTAAACAAGTGACTGAGAATAATTCATATACGTATATATTTTATAATTTCTGTTTTTTTGTGAATACTGGAGTTAAGGTTAAAGGATAGTTTGAGGTAATTAAGGAGTGTATTAATTATATTTGCAAAGATTTTTGTAGTGTAAATCTTCTGGGATATGTTGGATAAATATTGTTTTCTTCGTGGGTTGATTTTCCTTTTTTTAATTACAGATTTTGTAAATAAATTTTTTCTTGAGGTTTTCTTTTCCCTCTTTGTGACCCACCCCAATCTACGACTTTTTAGCTAGTACGGCATTCTTTGGAATCCTTTTTTTGTTGCGGTACTCGGTGCGGGTTATTTTTTTACTTGCGCTGTTTTTTCTTATCCGCACGGAATACCGTAATAGTGATCCAAATATGAAAATCGCATCTGCCTTCCTTACAAATTTACATGCGAGATTTTTAAAACAAAATTCTTACTTCAAATTTTATTTACCGAGATACTTTCTAATGTAAAAATATAACAAGTAATTGCTAGAAGATTCTCGGTCCATGGAATATATGCAGTACTTACGGCGCTTGTGTGTTTGACGGGTTGCCTAATAGTAGCTCGCAACAGTATATTGAAACAATATTTACTCAGAGTTCACAAAGGCGCATAATTTAATGAGTATATAGGTGAAAATTATCCACTTCACAATAAAAATAATTGCAACTACATCAACTATTAACCTTAAAACTGCATCGAAAAGAATAACTTTAAACGCAGAAAACATCATAAACATAGACAATGTAAACATTATCATTGAACTTACCTTTCCATGCATAGCTTTATATTGTACTGCAATTTCCATTCGCTGTGCATTTGATCTGTGACACAAAACGTCAATAATGGCCTTTTTATCAATATCATAGCTTTTAATAGCTTTACGTAAAATTTTGCATCTGCTTCTGCATTAAATGAATTTGCAGGAACAACAGTTGGAGTTTTCTGTAAAAGATATTTAAATAGGTGTCAGAAAGTTGTTATAATAAATAAAGTATGGTACTTATTAAGCTGTTACATCTTTTAATTTTCTACTGTTTATCATTTGGTTTTTGTCAGTTTTGTACTGCGATGTTTTATTGGTTTTTCAAATAAAACATTGCAGCTGGTTGGAAAACCAACTAGACATTTATATTCAAAAAAGAGAACCTATTTAAACAGTTATATCACTGCCAACTATTCTATAAATCGCAAAAGATAGCACTAAGGGGTTTTGCTTTTGTTATCATGTACTTTCAAACAATTTTTGGAAGTACCTATACAAATGAGAGACACCAAAATAACAATTTGTTGAAATACAGACGAAAACATAAGTACCACCTTTAATGATTTCTAAATTTCAATACAAATCGACTAAGTCCCATTTTGTCAGATACATTCACTTCAATGTTTCGCTGTTTGTCAACTTTGCTAAATATATCTGTAATGCTTTGTCTTTAGCTTATCTTTGTTACGTTCATTTTCGGAAATAATCGGTTAGTTTATGTACAATAATTTTTAACTCAAATCCCTTTGGCGTAAAACGCGAAAAATAATTCCGTAAATTAAAATAACCCTTTGACGTGTTTAAAATTGTATTGTAATTAATAATAAACATCCTATATATTTTACTTGATAAATCTTTCTGCTCATTAAAAATAAATATCCTTTCTACGAATTCCTTAACGTGGAATTTCCAGAACGTCTTTCCAAGTATCCAATAATTAATACTTATGTGTTTGCCCTTTGAAAGAATTCGCGGAATAAAATCTGCATAGTATTTCAATAAACTCCGGGTTACCTGTTTTATTTCCTTAACAACAAGATTACTTTGAGCTCTGTGCTTTAGCTAAACACACACATACACACACACACACACACACACACACATACACAAATACACACACACACACACACCACACAACACAACACAACACAACACACACACACACACACACACACACACACACACACACACCTACTCATACATAACAACACTGGGATTCTGTTTTATTTTCTTTTGTACGATTTTAGTTTGTTGTTGGTTTTATACTTGGTGTTGGTATTATTCTTTGTGTTTTTTTTCTTTTCTTTATTTTTTTCTGTTCCTTTCGTTTCACTTTCCTTTCCCTATCCTTTTGCTGGTCATCTTTGCTGTCGGTTGTTAGTCCGTTTGTGTTTCCTCCATCCGCTCCTGTGGTAGGTGCTTTCTAGTCCGTTTTTCTTTCTTCGGAAACCGTGACTTAGTCGACTGTAGGACTAGTCAGCATTCCTTTTCGTCAGTTTTTCGTTTGTTGCGTTTCTTCGCTACCACAGTTGAAGGTACATCGTTCCTGTTACCAGCGTTCCTCCTCTCTTCCTTTCGTTCTCTCTTGTTGTCCCTTTTGTTTACTTGAGGCTTGATCTCAGGGTCCTCTTCTGGCGACACTGTTGGTTTTCTTCCTTGTTCCTTTTATTCTTTTGAGGTTAAACACTTTACTGTTTCTTCGTAAGAAATATCCATCCTATAAAGACTTTTTCAATGTCCATGTCATTCCATCTTTGTCCTCGATGATTGTTACTTTTTCTTTTTCCTATCTCCTTTTCA
This sequence comes from Platerodrilus igneus, assembly GCA_036346225.1. Classification (NCBI taxonomy): domain Eukaryota; kingdom Metazoa; phylum Arthropoda; class Insecta; order Coleoptera; family Lycidae; genus Platerodrilus; species Platerodrilus igneus. The sequence continues at coordinate 746,523 of JARFIW010001320.1, forward strand.
CGTTTGGTTTTGTCCGGTTCCTTGGTCCGTCGAGCCGGATGAAAATTCTTTTAGTTTTTTTTTGAGTGTTTTCTTTAGTTTTTTCTCGTAACGAGTTTTCGTTTAGTTTCCAAGCGAATTTTTTTTTGTTGGTCCTACCCACTCCTATTATTTTGCTTCCCGACCCCAACCTTTTAATTTTGCTGAGGGGGGGGGGATTTGATACGTTCATTTTTGGAAATAATTGGCTAGTTTATGTACAATAATTTTTAACTCAAATCGCTTTGGCGTTAAACACGAAAATTAATTCCGTTAATTCAAATAACCCTTTCACGTGTTTAAAATTGTTAGGTAATTAATAATAAATATCCTGTATATTTTACTTGATACCTTTTCTGCTCATTAAAAATAAATATCCTTTCTAAGAATTTCTTAACGTGGAATTTACGCCATAATTATATAGGCCAGAACGTTTTTCCAAGTATCCAATAATTAATACTTATGTGTTTGCCCTTTGAAAGAATTCGCCGAATAAAAACTTCATATTATTTCAATAAATTCGGGTTTTCCTGTTTTATTTCCTTAACAACAAGATTACTTTGAGCTCTGTGCTTTAGCTAAACAAATTTATTATTCACTTTCTGGACGACATTCTAGTCTAATCACGTTTAGATAGCATCCGTCCTGTTTTGCTTCGTTCCGTTTTTCGTTATGAAACATTTTGTGCACGCAATGCGGCGTGGAAGGTATTTAGGGTTTTATAAAACGATACTATTCGGCTTCAATAAATTAATTTATTCTCGTAATTATTCTAGCTTCCAGCGGGATCACGCTAACCCCTAGAGTTGCCGCTTCTTATTGTAATGGGAGGCCAAACGCGTTTATCCTGGGCGTAGGCCCACCTATCCCATGACTTAGACCAGCGTACTGTACAAAAATACCTGAGTTCAGCAACTCAAGTGCAGCTGTTTTACTCGCTACAAAACGTACGTGAACCAGATACGCCTGGGATGTTTACCGTTCAAGTACCATGCTAGTTTAGGCAAACTTTAAGTTGATCTAAACAAATATATTGCCCTATTTTGGTATTTATTTGCTCATGCTATATTAATGCAGTATTATTTTGTTTAAATAACTAAAATACACTACGTGTTAACGTAAATGGTTTATAGACCTGCTAGCATAGTCGGAAAACAGTTGTTGCCATTATATTTGTAACTATAGGATAAGTTTATATGTTACGATGATCTAGAGCTGTACGTTTTAGGGTTGCGTTATGGTTCTTGTTTACTAAATAATGTCAACGGATAATTACCTAAACTACAGCTTGCAGTTTTCATGTAAAACTTGTTTTGGCTGTTTGGGTTTCTCATGAGCATGATATGAATATTGGGGACATTCATTTAACATTTGTTGGGTTTGAGAATACTGTGTTCTGTAACAGCTATTTTGTTTAATTATAAGTGTCTGTATTCTTATGTATAGGTTTGTTCTGAGTGCGAATGAGCGAGTGTATATAATTTCTCTTTATTTATTTCTGGCCTCTCTTTAATTTGTCTATAGGTATAAAACCCTCACGAACTCACCGATTTTGAGCGTCATACTGTTATTCCTTTTAGCTTTGTTTTTGTCGGCAATGTCAATGTACGTAGCATCTTATTCTTAGCATGATATTGCAATGAGATGTCACTTATTCTCCCGTGATGTTCCTTAGAAATACTTATAATCATATTTCATTTTATTAGTTTCTACATTATTAACTTCCACCAATAGGATTAGATTATTTCCTTTAAGCAATATAATTTAGGTTACTACAATTTGATATAATGTAAAATTATTTTGTATCGTATATGGTTCATAATTAAAAGTTGTCAAATTTACTGTTAGTTTTTAAAGTTAGAGACTACGTCATTATTGTTATTAGTACAGTTTTATGATCCAGCTGTTTTGATTAATAATGCATTATGCTGGCACCCGGTGATCTCATCCTCTGAGTGCAAAGACAAGTCGTATCCAGATTTGTTCTGACTCAAATAAATGGAAAGTCTCTATTTCTGATTCTAGTTCCACTATATGTAAGAACTTTATTAGGCGTATACATAGGAACTTTCTGAAGTCTTAATTCATCCACCCGAAGTTTACGGAGGATGTCTTGAATTATTTTAGGAAGGGTAGAACTTCGTACGTAACATTCAACCCATCAACATGCTACTTTAGTAGGTTCACCATCTTGATTAGAAGATTATTGAACAAGTCTGAAAAGTATAGGGTGTACAGAAAGGGTAAGAGGTATTTGTAAATTCAATAACAAAACACCACAAGTCAGAAAAATATTCTTTTATTTTTAATCTTTAGACAAAGTTTTGGAAAATTACTTGCCAAAGCTTATGTTGTCCAAATATTGACTCCCGTGCTGCTGGCACTCCTCTAACCGAATATTAGCATCGCATTTCAGTGCAGATATTGTGCTTCAATTCCAGTAGAGTTTGTGGTTTGTTTGCATACACTTTCTTTTTAAGGTATCCCCATAAGCAATAATCAAGGGATGTAAGATCATGGTTGGATTGCGCGAGTGCCTTTTGTTTATGCTGCACATCATTACGACAGAGTCACTTTTTGGACAAGTATGATTAATAACCTTAACAATGTGATTGATTCGTACGAGTGGCAAGTTTGGTTGCTATCTTGTGAAACATGTGGCTTCTCACATGGTGAAATCCTGACACTTCAAAGTTACGTGAACCAAAGAGTGCTTCACTGCTTCACCGTAAGTAACTTGCCCACGTTGCACGTGTTGACAAGGATAAGACCCACTAATTCCTTCACCAGACAGCAGCGCACATAAGAACTTTTGTACTATATAATGGTCGTTCATGTTTCTGTCTTGGATATTCGTTGGCCCAGTAGTGGCATGTGTCTCTGTTCGCTACCACTTAATTGAAAGTTTGTCTAGTCGCCAAACAGAATGTTTTGGAACGTTGGGAAACGTTGAAGCGTTTCATTTGCACATTTCAGCCAGAGAGAATAGTTGGTAATGTTTAGGATTTGAACAAGCTGAATTTTGTAGGCTGTAAGATATGTCTTGTCTACGGATTTATAATTATGCAGATGGCGATTTTAAAAGTTAGCTATTAAATGCGTTTGCGAACTTGATTGTAGATGGAATTTAATAGCATGAAACCCTCACTTATTCAATGTTGGCTTCGAACAGTACAAGCTCCACCTTGATTGTTAATTGTTACAGTCGAACCGGTACATTCAAATCCATTTTCTGATGGTGTCATTCTTCAGTGCATTTCGTATGTTAAATTCTGCACAATATAATTGTAGAGCTTGTTACATTTCAAATTTGGTAATGTACATTTTTTAAATATGTGAGTGAATTCCCGCGAATATTTTCAAATAAACTTGCTCATTTTCGTCACTTCGGACAGTTGCGTTTGCGTAAAAGAATGCGCAGACGCGGAGTGAATGGCGCAAGTGCGCAGGTTGTGACATGACGTTATTAGCCATGAGACTTCAAAGTCGTGAACAGCTACCTGAGTCGTGTATTTGTCTTTTCTTTTTGTAGGATGTAGGTTCCCTTTTATATTTATCTTTGAGTACCTTTACCTGTATCCTTCTGCCTTACCTACGAATGACGAAAGAGGAGGGACGACTAAATTTGGCCTCAACAATGGCTTGATGTAACCCACACCTAAAAACAACGAGATAGGGCCCTGAGATGTAAAAGAAGTACACGTGAGTACATTGCTTTATTTATACTGTAAATTGAGAATTGTATCACTTTTAACGTGTTTGGTATTTGATACAATTTGCCGCGTCATCATGTTATATATACGATTGCGCAATAATACGAAACGCGGAAACCGTAAAAGCTGGACTATCGAATCGCCATTACAATAATAGGCGTGTATGCAAATAACGCAATGGACTCCCGGGTACACTTGCATGGCTACTAAATCTCCAAAGAGCAGTGTATCAACCTATCCGTACCGCGTCCCTTCAAATCGCACCATTACATGGACGGCGTAAATACAAATACCCCCTATCCATTCTGGACACATTCTAGTCTAATCATGTTTAGATAATACCCTACCAAACCGGTTAGTTTCAATTTAAGGGGCACATTAGTTCTCTATCGACAAGCTTGTGTTGGAAATAACCATGTTGAAGATGTTAAACTTTTAGGCATCTTATGATATCCATCGTAACAATAATCAGTAACCCCACAAATATTTATAAAACCATCTGACACTATCCCAGAAAAATAGCGTTTGTACAAAAAATACATTTAAAATTTAATGCAGGAACTGACAAAACGTACGTGTAGTACGTCTGTGTGTTTAGGTTAAAATTCTAGTTAGGCAACTTAGTGATATATTTGATTTTTAATATTTGCTCATGACTGTATTAGGTATTTGTAATGAAAACGTAAGTGTGCTACATAGTCGGAAACAGGTCCTGTATAATAGTGTACAGACATGTGTACGTTTGGTTTTATTTTGTTTCCATTAATGTAACGGTATAGTTGCAGTTTTGCTGTAACAACTTGTTTTGCAATTACCTAGAGCATGATTGAATATTCAGCTCATTTAACATTTGTTTTGAGAAACCGTTTTAACAGCTAGCAGTTTTAAATAGGTCTGTATTCTTATAGTTAAGGTTTGTTTTACATTCGACAGTTCTTAATGATTTTTCTGGTACATGCCAGAATCATTCTCACGAACTCAGATTTTGGTATCGTCTTGTTATTCCTTTTAGGACTTTTCCCTAGCAACCCTGCGAGATTAGATGTCGTCCAAGGTATTTCCCAATCAAGACATTTTATACCCGATAAGATTCTCAAACACTTTGACTACCCGTCTCACTATTTTTATTAGTACAGTCGAGGTTTTTGGTATTTTACCGAAACATGATTTTTAATGGAGTACTTTGTCGAGACTTCTGTGAATTATCGACTAGATATTCTGGGGGCCAAAACTGTATGTAACATGCCTTTGGCTAGAATAATACAGTTGAACATAAATCAGGTGTCTGTACATAATGCATAATTGATAGCACCTTGTGGCGTGACATCTTCAGATGGACTTGATTGACAGTTTACAAACGGTCGTATGTAAGAACTTTATTAGGCGTATAATAGGAACTTTCTAGGTGCTATTTGCATAATTCTAGTACATTTTAGAATAGACCAGGATTATTGATTGTGTATATAATGCCATCAAGAGCATTTAGTTTAGTTGTAATTCAAGTTTTGAATATTAATAAAAATATTTTATAAAGTATCATTTGTCTTACGATCTCGCGTACTTTTCTGTTTTAGAAAAAATCCACGGTGTTATGCATTTTATAGCATTTTTGGTTACTTATTATCACATTATATTATTCTGGTTTGATATTAACATTATCAAAGCTCGTTCCATGTTATCGCCTATCCTATATCTTATACATACAAATTTGAACATTGGTAGGAGTGCGCGCGAGTGCCTTTTGTTTCATGTGCACATTATTAGACAAGTATTGGACAGAGTATGTTAATAACTTAACAATGGGAGTGATCGTACGAGTTAGTTTGGTGTGCTTTGAACATGTGGCTCTCAATGGTGAAAACGCCTCAATAATAGTGAACTTGGTGCTTGAGCTTCAGTATAACTTCACTTGCACGTTTGACAAGGATGTTAGTCGTGCGTAGGATTTTAAAACTTGTGTACCGGGATAAAAGGGCTGCCTGCAAGTATATTTCAAATAAGTGCAATTTGGTTGTGTTAAGGAAGTTGGTGTTAGCTGGGACAAAAAATTAAATACTGAGTGTTTTTGGATATCCTAAAGTTTTAAAGGTGAACCAAACCATGAGTAAAGTTAAGCTTTTTTGTTTACGATTTATAATTATGTAGATGTGATTTTAAAAGTAAGCTATAAATGATTTGCATTTATGTAGTGGGAAATTAATAGAATATGAAAGTAATTATTTTGTTGCACTATCAATTAGCAACGGAACTGGTTTTGGTTAAATTGAAGCATGATATTACCATAAAAAGAAGTTTGATACATTTGAAAATATTAAAAAATATGTGTGTACTGATTTTAAATGTAAGTTTTATAGGTGGGGTCGTTTGTTAGTTAAAGAGTTTTAATGGACAATGAAATGACAAATGAACAAGTTGGTATTGAACTGTTTTCTATGTATTGTTATAAAGGGCATTTCAAGAAATGGAATTTAGAATGTCATGTATTACAATTCCGGAAACGGAAAAAAATGGTTTAATAGTATTTTTGATTGATTTGGCGTTTTTTCTTTAGCATTTCTTTTAATAATATCTGCCAGGTTGATGGTAGGAAATTAGGGTTCTTAAGAAAAGTTTACCTGTATTCATATTGCAATTATGTAACTTTAAATGAAGTTGAATTTCATTTACATTTATTTATGAACTAGGTAAAATTAACTAATTGAGAAAGGATATCCAGCCACCACAGTGATGAAGATGTATTTGTGACAGGCACTTTATTTTTAACCATTCTTTGATATGACAAAATTTAATGCGTTTTTAAGGTGTTGTAAAGAAAAGATATTGTACGCAGATAGTGAAAGATGCAGACTATAAAAATTTCAGGAAAATGTGTAGGTTAGCTCAGAATAAGAAACAACAAGGGTATGCGTCTAACCAGTTCCAGGACTGAAGACCTAATGATGAGAGGAAAACGACGTAGAATATGGTAAAATTAGGAAATCAAAAGGAAAGGAGATCTTTCAGAATAATCATCGTCGGTGTTGGAAAAATATCGAAGAGATTGCTGAAACAGGACGGTTTGGCACCCCTTAATTATGACAGTAGAAAAAACCTTTCAGTGTAAGTAAATATAGTAACATAGTTTGTGTTTCAGCGATTTTAAATGTTTCTTTTTTATTTTTGTTGTTATTAGAAGATACTGAAAAAGGGTTTTTGTATTAATCTGGTAGGAAAAACGTACTTTGTTGATTGTGTTTGAGTTTTGCAAAAATAATACTTCAGCAATAAATTAATGACAAATTTAGCTATGCATAGTACCCACACTGAAAGATCTTAATTTTAGAAGTAAACTTACTGATGAAAATTTGCGATAGATTTTAGAAACGCATACTGGAAGAAAACACAACTTGTTTAAACTGGTGCCATGGGTAAATAATTATAAGAAATCTTAATAAATCCTTTATAGTTTTCAGTAACTCTTTATGCAGAGATTTCCAAGCTTTCAACTGGTTAATTCTAACAACAGCGACATTATTTCGCTGTTGCTGATGATAATACAGTTGAAAAAATTTGTTATGGTTGACATTTCCATAAATGATTTCAAAATACCTGAAGAGAAGCCCCGTTAGATGATTAATCTATACACTTTCATACATGTCACCTGGAAATCATCTATAGAAGCTTCAAAGAAAGCGATACTAACAATAAATGTTACAAAGTTCATAAAAAAATTGAATTTACCGTCAGCAAAACGGAAGGTGTACTACAACCATAATTTCCAGAATGAGATGCACATCCTCCACCACCATGCAGATGGCTTTCATAACCTGAACCTTGAGATCCAGAATAACCTTGTTGACCTGCAGCATCTGATGCATGCTGAGGTGGAATAGTTAACATTGTAGGATACCCACTGTGTGATGTACTACCTGCATATGTTTGAGCTCCACTTCCTGGACATGGTGGTTGAGGAGCACTTGCTGGGTATTTTAGTTGAGGAGCACCTGCTAGATATGTTGGTTGAGTAGCACCTGCTGGGTATTTTGATTGAGGAGCACCTGCTAGATATGTTGGTTGAGGAGCACCTGCTGGGTATTTTGGTTGGGGAGCACCTGCTAGATATGTTGGTTGAGGAACACCTGCTGGGTATGTTAGTTGAGGAGCACTTGCTAGATATGTTAGTTGAGGAACACTTGCTGGGTATTTTGGTTGAGGAGCACCTGCTAGATATGTTGGTTGAGTAGCACCTGCTGGGTATGTTGGTTGAGGAGTACCTGCTGGATGGCCAGCTGAAGCACATGGAACACCATAACCAGGTTGGGGCTTATACATTGGGGGATTTGGAGGATGTCCTAAAGATGGAGGAAACTCCCCTTTTGTTGGATAAGGTAGGTTACTAGTACGATATGGTGCTCCACCAGTTGAGTACGGTGGGTATCCCCCTGATTGGGACATTTCTGGTGTCTGGAAATAAAATATAAACAATTAAAAAATTAGAAAACGAATGGAATGAAAATTGTTTCAATAAAATGTGCACCATTTCTTAAAAGAATAATACATTTTAGAAAGAAAACTAGCAAGATAAAAGTACCTAAATGCGCCATTATTGTGCTCAAAACGAAACTAAATCGAATACACCCGAGAACTTTTTTACATTCCAAATTTGGCAATGTACATTTTTTAAATATGTGAGTGAATTCCCGCGAATATTCAAATAAACTTGTTCATTTCCGTCATTCTGGACAGTTGCGCAAAAGAATGCGCAGGCGCGGAGTGAATGACGCAAGTGCGCGGTGTGACACGACATTATTAGCCACGAGACTTCAAACCGGTAACATCTACCTGTGTCGTGGTGTCTGTTTTTTCTCTTTTTTTTAGGATGTAGGTTCCGGTATCTTATCTTACCTTCTATCGTACCTTTACCTGTATCCTTTTCGCCTTACCTACGTACGAGCAAAAGGAGATAGACGGATGAACTTGGACTCAACAATGGCGTGATGTAACCCAGAAAAACGAGTGCCCTAAGATGTAAAAGGAATACACGTGAGTACATTGCTTTTATTTTCATTGTAAATTTGATCATTGTATTACTTTTAAACGTGTTTGGTATTTGATACAATTTGCCGCGTAATTATGTTATAATGTACAATTGCGCAATAATGCGAAACGCGGGATGCGTAAGAGTAGCGTCCATTACACGTTGTTGAAATTAAATTCGTCTTAACCTCTAATTTATCTTGTAAGATGTTAGTTTTGAATATATTGAATCTTTGTAAAAAAATTTGGTTTATCACTCAAATATCTAATAATTAATAATTTAAAATTTTTCTATTGATTCTTGGATGTTCAATATAGCGACTTTTAAAATCTAGTTACCTTTATTTATTTTTCTACCTTATGTGTTTGCTCCATTGGAGGGACCATAAATCTTAATTTAACAGGTTGAAACTGTCATTTTCATTAAGTATTTGTTTACATTTTTAAGTTACCTTAACCATGCAGTTTAAATGTACTATAATTTATTCTTTTTCAAAAACAGTGAAATGTATATTTCCTTATAAAAATAGTGTTGTGAACTTTTGGAGTGTGTTTAACAATTAACTTAACCTCACTTGTGAGTGAACAAAAATGTGCTTTTTTAGAATTAAATAATTCTTTTTGTAAGTACATCTATATATAGTTACCTTCATTGCTTATTTGCTATCCCTTATAAAAAAACTTTTAATATCATATTAAATTCGATTATATACCTGTTTTAAAAAATTTTTGTTTAGCTTAGTAAAAGCTTGTTTTAGATAACTCATATTATCATTGTTTGTCATGATTTTAAACGTTTTCTTATAATCTATATAATTAACTATAGGTTACGAAGTCTTTCTCAAAGAAAATTTTGTCCCTAAGCACAACTATCGTAATCCCCTGAAAATTTATCTTAATATATCTATACTTTCTCAAACACTATAGTACAATGAATCCGGTACACCTTAAAGCTTTTGAAACGATCTTTGAGTTGGAGTCGCGTAGTATCCAAGCGGCAACCAACCAAAATGATAGGCGATTACAGTTAAAAGCTATATTAGCTCAAGAAGTTAAAGGTCAATCAATTCCTCGTGTAATAGTCACTAATCTACCTCAAAATATCTTTAAAATTAAACAATCTCTTGACGATATTAACAATATACTTCATAAAACCTATGCAGAACCTACAGAGATTGAGCTTAAACGCATAACATTGCGTATATCCCACCTAAAACAGCGAATAGATTTATTGTCGTTACTTAACGATGAACAAGCTAACGAAACCAAACAAACTTTTCTATTTAATGTTCTCTTACTTGAAGGAATCATCCTCAAAAATTTAGATGTACATTTACCTACAGTTCTTTCCAATTTAACTATGTCCTAACCTTTCATATCGTCTGCGAAATCGATACCAGTATACAAGTGGGATATAACTTTTCAGGGCTCCGATCCCCAAAACTCGTTAATGTCATTGCTAGATAGGGTAAATGATTTTAAAATTTCTCGTAACTGTACGGATAAAGATTTATTTGTCTCTGCAGGTGAATTATTTTTCAGTTCTGCCTTGATTTGGTATAGAAATATACGAAACCAGATTTCTACTTGGGAAGAACTAGTTACGTGTTTAAAACGCTATTTATTACCTCACGGCTATATAACTGATCTCTGGAATGAAATAAAAAATCGTACCTAGGGACCTAACGAAAACGTAATCTCTTTCATTACCTCAATGGAAGCTTTATATAGCAGATTAGATAAAAAACCATCTGAAATAGAAATTATAGACCAACTTCTTAGAAATTTAAACCCATACTTTTCCGAACGTTTAGCTTTACAACACATCTCTTCTCTACCTCAGTTTAAAGATTTATGTCGCTCGCTTCAAGAAGTGAAATTACGTGTAGATAAATACCGTCCTCCCTCAGAAAAACAATCTGGCTTATTAGAACCAGACTTAGCATGCCAGTCTTAACCCTCTCGTAAACTATCTAGTATTACTCTTCCTGCTTCCCCTTCAACTAACTTACTTACCTGTTGGAATTGTAAGAAAAGTGGACATACTTATATGTGCACATATCCCAAAAATATTTTTTGTTATGGCTGTGGTCTACAAATCTAGATGCACAAATTGTATCCCTAACTTATCGAAAAACTTCTGCAAAGATATTCCTACTCGGGACGTGAATATCTCAAGGAATCAAAATCGTCCTCAACACCAACTATTCAACGCACCCAGACGTCAATAGATTTAAAGCATAAAATTACTTCCAATATTAAACCTTTATCTAATGTATCTAATAATAATAATACCGCTACCTTAAACTTACAGAGGAACTTACCTTCCTTATTTGAAGTATGTCGTACTACCCCGGCCGAATGATCAATTGGCTGAAAACAGTTAACTACTTTTATCATAAAAATTCTGCTGCTTTACAACTTAGGCAACGTAGTACCTTCGGATGGAGCATTTGGGACGTGGCCGCAAGTACAGCGGCCCTTATTCAAATTATAATGCTTTACAACTTATCTCGACACGGTCCGCTTGAAAATGTTAGGCGAGCATTTTTCATAAAAATACACCCTCGTTCGGATGAGAAGTAAAATGGAGGTCCCGTGTGTGAGTGTTGTCACGCACGTTAAAGATCCCTACCTTGCTTGGAACAGCAAGGGTTCGGCAAAATTCCAAATTTTCCAGGTAAAAAACTCGCTTTCTGGCCAATGTAGTACCTTCGGGTGGAGCATTGGAAAAAAATTAAATATCTCTATTTCCGCCTTATTTTTCATTCGGTAAACCTATTCTTGTCCCGGAACACCCGTCTACCACATAAGAGTGATTTTTCCCACGCTCCGGGCTACTGACCGCATTGGTTGGTTGAGTAGTGCTTTTCTATCCGCCTTTTCTATCGCTTTTGCTCAATGCGAGCCCTTTCTCTATTCTCTTCTACCTGGAAGCGCCACTAGTTCATTCCAAAATACCTACCTCCCTCTTTTTACCTTTCCTATATCTCTATTGCCTTTTTATTTCTGTTAGTCACCGTGTGGTTGCGCGGGGGGTTTTCACAGACACCCGGACCACGTATCTGGAAATTTTTTGTGAGGTCATGCGGTGCCGCTGTGTTACGTGCCAAAGTGGCCCGCAAACATGTCTTAGGTTAATTTTGATGTGCGGAAGTTTCGCGCCACAATTTCAAAAGACTAGGCGCGTATTTCCGTTACGTCACAGTGCGTTGCGCCAGATCGCGCGACGCGAGTGGGTTGGACGAATACTTCGCGCCGGCGCGGAAAGAAAAAGGGTGAGAAGTTTCCGTTAGACGCTTGAACGTGGCTTTTTCGCCCGAACCTTCGAGTGGAGTGGACGCTTTGAGGTATCGTATCGTGCCTTATCTTATCTATGAAGATTTCCTTTGCCTAATTGTCTTTGTTTGTTGCCTTATACCTGGTATTCCTGCTCATTCCCTACATAGGTAGATAAAATTTGCAGCCACCTAGGGCGAACCGTACTGCACGACCCGAGAACGAGCCGGAAGACCATGCTCCGCAGACAGCACCGGAGCAAGCACCATCTTTAATCACCACGGAGCGGAGCCCTGAGTGCTGGTCCGAACGCTTTGGAAAAGCGTCGGGCGTATCATCTTTAACTACCTCAACCGGGCCTCCGTAGCCTGATGGTCTTCAATAGAAGCCAACTTTACCTCAACTCCGCGGGACGCCGGATTCCTTATGTGAGTATTCTCTCTGTTAATTTGTTCGCTGCATTATTTATTGTTTTAATTTTATATAAATTTCCGATTATTGCGCAATATAAATTGTGCATTGGTGACGTCATTGGCAGATGAGCGCGCCCAAAATCTGTATAAGATTAGCGCTACCAACTACCGGTGGTGTCTAGTAAACCCCGCTGCGGTGTTGTATTTATCGAACTTTAAAATGTAATTATCGTATGTATATGTAAGAGCTGTCAGCCGCACGTGGCCGCTAACAGTGAATGTATGTATGAGTGTGTGAATGTATGAGTGTATGTAGAGAAACGTGTGGATATCTTATCGATATCGCTCAACGCCGGGTGCAGAAATGCACCCACATGTCTTTTTCCGGTCCTTCATACCGTTTTTATAAACGGGCCTGCCCCACAGGTCGCTCACTTCTAGAGGATATGAGTTTTACCTGTATAACGGCTTCAAGGATCCACTCTATTTTGTATCTTTGTGATGGATGACAAAACGGCTTGGTGAGCTGGAAAATTCTATGCTATATCTTTAATGTATATAGTCGTAGCGTGCCTTAGCGTGCTAGGACGTTTCGGATCCATCTATTGTTATCTAGTTTTATCTTAATATCTTTATTTTACCTATTATCTTTGATAATAACTGGAGACCTTGCCTTATCTTTTTTGTTTTCCTGACGTTTGGTATTTATGATAAGACGTAGGAATTATTTTGTTGAGTATTGAGTGAAGAAGCTAACCTGATGGTAGCAATGTAATTTGTTAGGTTAGTAACGTAAGAAGTTAGTAAGATGGTACTGTTGGTAAAATTGTTAATTCACAACCATGTCATGAAAAAGTTTTGATGTGTATTGTTTATTAAGCCAGAGTACCAATAATAATAATAATATATAGGAACACTGTGGCACGATTTAAATAAAAATGAATAAAAACCCTTAACCACAAAAAATATTTAAAATACTAAATACGTATTTCGACCACTATGTGGTCATCATCAGTAGAAATTTAAATAATAATTAGTTGTTGTTACGGAACATTTCAGAGGATATTCTCCTCACCAATTAGGCTGAAGTGAACTTTCCCAACATGCAATTTACTAGAATGTTGCTTTAAACACTATCGAGGATATTCTCCTCACCCGCAGGCTGGTGTTCTCCACAACAAACAAGTGAATTGTGTGACCACATAGTGGTCGAAATACGTATTTAGTATTTTAAATATTTTTTGTGGTTAAGGGTTTTTATTCATTTTTATTTAGAGTACCAATACATAAAAATTTGCTAAAATGTATAGTAACTTGCTCTCTTGGGCATTTTGAAATTTGAGCATTTTCTGCCAAGGAAAAATGCAATGCTTATGTGCGTGTGCACTTAAAACTGTATCGTTAGCTTTAGTTATTGTATATATGTTAGGCGACTTGTCGCATTTGTTTTAGTTATAGTAGTGTTCCGTGCTCTACGACAAATTTGTGCTGTCGATTATAACTGCGCCACATCAAATACCCGTGTGTGCACTTATAGATGTAGATCGAAAACAATGTGGCTACACATTCCGTTTCCTGGCTACTCATAAAACGCGTTATCGGTTCAAAAACCAGGTGGCGCTTAAAATAGACATTTACTAGAGTGTAAGTTAGGTTATATGTAAGTTAGTCAGGCTTTAGATTTAAGTTTTTACCGTGTTAAAAGTTTTTTTTTAAGATTTTTTTCTTTTATGGTTTTGTCGCGATTGTTACATTCTAAATTTGGCAATGTACATTTTTTAAATATGTGAGTGAACTCCTACGAATATTTTCACATATACTTGTCCATTTCCGTCATTCTGGACAGTGCGGCTGCGCAAAGGAATGCGCAGGCGCGGAGTGAATGACGCAAGTGCGCGGTGTGACACGACATTATTAGCCACGAGGCTTCAAGCCGGTAACATCTACCTGTATCGTGGTGTCTGTCTTTTCTCTTTTTTTAAGGATGCAGGTTCCGGTATCTTATTTTACCTTCTATCGTACTTTTACCTGTATCCTTTTCGCCCTACCTACGTACGAGCAAAAGAAGATAGACGGATGAATTTGAACTCAACAATGGCGTGATGTAACCCAGAAGAACGAGTGCCCTGAGATATAAAAGGAATACACGTGAGTACATTGCTTTTATTTCCATTGTAAATTTGATCATTGTATCACTTTTAAACGTGTTTGGTATTTGATACAATTTGTCACGTAATTATGTTATAATATACAATTGCGCAATAATACGAAACGCGGGAAGTGTAAGATTTTACAACTTTGCCATTTACTCTACAGATTTTCTCAAGTTTACTAAATAAAGATTGTTATTACCATCTTAACCCCCTAATTTGATGGGTGGTTTTACAATCACATCATACGGCGAGTTGGATCTCTCAGATTCAAATCGTTGTCTAATTTTTCCCTTATAACACATTGATATGCCCAGTATTTAGTATGCATTTGTTTACCTGGCCTATTTAGTACTGCTAAGAGTAAAAATATTTGTGAAAAAACATTCAAAAAACGGAAAAGACAATAACAAAAACATAAATAAATGTAAAGTATAATGCTGAATGCGTATGAAAAATATATAAATTAGCGTGTATAAATTGACACACAAAATTTTGCATCAAAAATATTGTTATTCAAAGTTTGTGGCAGTCGGTGCTGTATGGTTCTGTGTGTTCCAAACAAATGCAGACATCACAAACTTGCACGAACATCTGAATTTTTGGTTCTTGCAGAATTTGCACCTTCTTCAAACAGTTGCAGTCATCGGCTGGGGTTCTTTTGCGACTCCTGAGAATTTATCTGGTAATAGTCTTATTTCCTGTGGTAGGGGTGACATTATTAATAAAGATAACAGGTGATTTTGAAATAAGTTCTTTGAGGTTATTAACAAGTGTTAGTTATTTTTTAAATATCCATTGGAATACTTTGATACACAAATGCACGGGGTACATTGATACGTATAAAAAAACTACTCCCCTAGTGTATAATTCTGCATCAATATATATCGCAGTGGATTTCCTCTAAAAATATCAGGATCACCTTCGAGTCCCAGCGTTATTGGGCCATCATAATAATTTTCTGAAAATTTAATAAAAAAAAACAAATACCTCTGGAATGCCTTCTTATTTCTGCACACCCTGGCTAGCTATAATATCTGCTTCTTCTTGGATACCTACCATCCTACGTTCATTCTTTCTCACAAATACAGTCAATGAAATTGTCACTCAAACAATTCAACAAGACATACAACCTTTTTATTTACACATATTGAAAAGTTTCCATTAGCAAGAAAATATTTACACATTTGTATATACAGTTTCACAAAGTGATTTTTATTTATTTCAACAATTTTATTTTAGACGAGTAAGTAGATGGGCCCGTCGTGCAACCCTAAATTGATTTTTATTCTGGTCTTATGGTGAGCTCAGTATAACCCAGTTACTCGAAATGCTTTTAAACATCGCATTTTGTTTAAAACAAACCTAAAGACCCGTTTACTCCTTACAACAAAATTTTTATGTCATTTATAAACATTTTTAAATAATCAATATCAATTGTCTTTTACATATTCCTTCAAATGAGTTTTTAAGGCAATAAAATACACCCCCAATAAGTCCATTGCATGTAGTAACAGCGCCATCTATAAGCCAGCACCTACTTGTGCAATCCACACTTTTAATAAATTATCGAAGTACGTTACTAACAGCGTTTTACACACTTTTACTTTTAGGATGTGGTATTATAAGTCAACAAATATGAGACGTATAAGAATCAGTAAAACGTAAGAGCAAGTAAGAGCAGTAGAGAGAGCCCTTTCTCTATTCTCTTCTACCTGGAAGCGCCACTAGTTCATTCCAAAATACCTACCTCCCTCTTTTTACCTTTCCTATATCTCTATTGCCTTTTTATTTCTGTTAGTCACCGTGTGGTTGCGCGGGGGGTTTTCACAGACACCCGGACCACGTATCTGGAAATTTTTTGTGAGGTCATGCGGTGCCGCTGTGTTACGTGCCAAAGTGGCCCGCAAACATGTCTTAGGTTAATTTTGATGTGCGGAAGTTTCGCGCCACAATTTCAAAAGACTAGGCGCGTATTTCCGTTACGTCACAGTGCGTTGCGCCAGATCGCGCGACGCGAGTGGGTTGGACGAATACTTCGCGCCGGCGCGGAAAAGAAAAAGGGGTGAGAAGTTTCCGTTAGACGCTTGAACGTGGCTTTTTCGCCCGAACCTTCGAGTGGAGTGGACGCTTTGAGGTATCGTATCGTGCCTTATCTTATCTATGAAGATTTCCTTTGCCTAATTGTCTTTGTTTGTTGCCTTATACCTGGTATTCCTGCTCATTCCCTACATAGGTAGATAAAATTTGCAGCCACCTAGGGCGAACCGTACTGCACGACCCGAGAACGAGCCGGAAGACCATGCTCCGCAGACAGCACCGGAGCAAGCACCATCTTTAATCACCACGGAGCGGAGCCCTGAGTGCTGGTCCGAACGCTTTGGAAAAGCGTCGGGCGTATCATCTTTAACTACCTCAACCGGGCCTCCGTAGCCTGATGGTCTTCAATAGAAGCCAACTTTACCTCAACTCCGCGGGACGCCGGATTCCTTATGTGAGTATTCTCTCTGTTAATTTGTTCGCTGCATTATTTATTGTTTTAATTTTATATAAATTTCCGATTATTGCGCAATATAAATTGTGCATTGGTGACGTCATTGGCAGATGAGCGCGCCCAAAATCTGTATAAGATTAGCGCTACCAACTACCGGTGGTGTCTAGTAAACCCCGCTGCGGTGTTGTATTTATCGAACTTTAAAATGTAATTATCGTATGTATATGTAAGAGCTGTCAGCCGCACGTGGCCGCTAACAGTGAATGTATGTATGAGTGTGTGAATGTATGAGTGTATGTAGAGAAACGTGTGGATATCTTATCGATATCGCTCAACGCCGGGTGCAGAAATGCACCCACATGTCTTTTTCCGGTCCTTCATACCGTTTTTATAAACGGGCCTGCCCCACAGGTCGCTCACTTCTAGAGGATATGAGTTTTACCTGTATAACGGCTTCAAGGATCCACTCTATTTTGTATCTTTGTGATGGATGACAAAACGGCTTGGTGAGCTGGAAAATTCTATGCTATATCTTTAATGTATATAGTCGTAGCGTGCCTTAGCGTGCTAGGACGTTTCGGATCCATCTATTGTTATCTAGTTTTATCTTAATATCTTTATTTTACCTATTATCTTTGATAATAACTGGAGACCTTGCCTTATCTTTTTTGTTTTCCTGACGTTTGGTATTTATGATAAGACGTAGGAATTATTTTGTTGAGTATTGAGTGAAGAAGCTAACCTGATGGTAGCAATGTAATTTGTTAGGTTAGTAACGTAAGAAGTTAGTAAGATGGTACTGTTGGTAAAATTGTTAATTCACAACCATGTCATGAAAAAGTTTTGATGTGTATTGTTTATTAAGCCAGAGTACCAATAATAATAATAATATATAGGAACACTGTGGCACGATTTAAATAAAAATGAATAAAAACCCTTAACCACAAAAAATATTTAAAATACTAAATACGTATTTCGACCACTATGTGGTCACACAATTCACTTGTTTGTTGTGGAGAACACCAGCCTGCGGGTGAGGAGAATATCCTCGATAGTGTTTAAAGCAACATTCTAGTAAATTGCATGTTGGGAAAGTTCACTTCAGCCTAATTGGTGAGGAGAATATCCTCTGAAATGTTCCGTAACAACAACTAATTATTATTTAAATTTCTACTGATGATGACCACATAGTGGTCGAAATACGTATTTAGTATTTTAAATATTTTTTGTGGTTAAGGGTTTTTATTCATTTTTATTTAGAGTACCAATACATAAAAATTTGCTAAAATGTATAGTAACTTGCTCTCTTGGGCATTTTGAAATTTGAGCATTTTCTGCCAAGGAAAAATGCAATGCTTATGTGCGTGTGCACTTAAAACTGTATCGTTAGCTTTAGTTATTGTATATATGTTAGGCGACTTGTCGCATTTGTTTTAGTTATAGTAGTGTTCCGTGCTCTACGACAAATTTGTGCTGTCGATTATAACTGCGCCACATCAAATACCCGTGTGTGCACTTATAGATGTAGATCGAAAACAATGTGGCTACACATTCCGTTTCCTGGCTACTCATAAAACGCGTTATCGGTTCAAAAACCAGGTGGCGCTTAAAATAGACATTTACTAGAGTGTAAGTTAGGTTATATGTAATTTAGTCAGGCTTTAGATTTAAGTTTTACCGTGTTAAAAGTTTTTTTTTAAGATTTTTTTCTTTTATGGTTTTGTCGCGATTGTTACATTCTAAATTTGGCAATGTACATTTTTTAAATATGTGAGTGAACTCCTACGAATATTTTCACATATACTTGTCCATTTCCGTCATTCTGGACAGTGCGGCTGCGCAAAGGAATGCGCAGGCGCGGAGTGAATGACGCAAGTGCGCGGTGTGACACGACATTATTAGCCACGAGGCTTCAAGCCGGTAACATCTACCTGTATCGTGGTGTCTGTCTTTTCTCTTTTTTTAAGGATGCAGGTTCCGGTATCTTATTTTACCTTCTATCGTACTTTTACCTGTATCCTTTTCGCCCTACCTACGTACGAGCAAAAGAAGATAGACGGATGAATTTGAACTCAACAATGGCGTGATGTAACCCAGAAGAACGAGTGCCCTGAGATATAAAAGGAATACACGTGAGTACATTGCTTTTATTTCCATTGTAAATTTGATCATTGTATCACTTTTAAACGTGTTTGGTATTTGATACAATTTGTCACGTAATTATGTTATAATATACAATTGCGCAATAATACGAAACGCGGGAAGTGTAAGATTTTACAACTTTGCCATTTACTCTACAGATTTTCTCAAGTTTACTAAATAAAGATTGTTATTACCATCTTAACCCCTAATTTGATGGGTGGTTTTACAATCACATCATACGGCGAGTTGGATCTCTCAGATTCAAATCGTTGTCTAATTTTCCTTATAACACATTGATATGCCCAGTATTTAGTATGCATTTGTTTACCTGGCCTATTTAGTACTGCTAAGAGTAAAATATTTGTGAAAAACATTCAAAAACGGAAAAGACAATAACAAAAACATAAATAAATGTAAAGTATAATGCTGAATGCGTATGAAAATATATAAATTAGCGTGTATAAATTGACACACAAAATTTTGCATCAAAAATATTGTTATTCAAAGTTTGTGGCAGTCGGTGCTGTATGGTTCTGTGTGTTCCAAACAAATGCAGACATCACAAACTTGCACGAACATCTGAATTTTTGGTTCTTGCAGAATTTGCACCTTCTTCAAACAGTTGCAGTCATCGGCTGGGGTTCTTTTGCGACTCCTGAGAATTTATCTGGTAATAGTCTTATTTCCTGTGGTAGGGGTGACATTATTAATAAAGATAACAGGTGATTTTGAAATAAGTTCTTTGAGGTTATTAACAAGTGTTAGTTATTTTTAAATATCCATTGGAATACTTTGATACACAAATGCACGGGGTACATTGATACGTATAAAAAAACTACTCCCCTAGTGTATAATTCTGCATCAATATATATCGCAGTGGATTTCCTCTAAAAATATCAGGATCACCTTCGAGTCCCAGCGTTATTGGGCCATCATAATAATTTTCTGAAAATTTAATAAAAAAAAACAAATACCTCTGGAATGCCTTCTTATTTCTGCACACCCTGGCTAGCTATAATATCTGCTTCTTCTTGGATACCTACCATCCTACGTTCATTCTTTCTCACAAATACAGTCAATGAAATTGTCACTCAAACAATTCAACAAGACATACAACCTTTTTATTTACACATATTGAAAAGTTTCCATTAGCAAGAAAATATTTACACATTTGTATATACAGTTTCACAAAGTGATTTTTATTTATTTCAACAATTTTATTTTAGACGAGTAAGTAGATGGGCCCGTCGTGCAACCCTAAATTGATTTTTATTCTGGTCTTATGGTGAGCTCAGTATAACCCAGTTACTCGAAATGCTTTTAAACATCGCATTTTTGTTTAAAACAAACCTAAAGACCCGTTTACTCCTTACAACAAAATTTTTATGTCATTTATAAACATTTTTAAATAATCAATATCAATTGTCTTTTACATATTCCTTCAAATGAGTTTTTAAGGCAATAAAATACACCCCCAATAAGTCCATTGCATGTAGTAACAGCGCCATCTATAAGCCAGCACCTACTTGTGCAATCCACACTTTTAATAAATTATCGAAGTACGTTACTAACAGCGTTTTACACACTTTTACTTTTAGGATGTGGTATTATAAGTCAACAAATATGAGACGTATAAGAATCAGTAAAACGTAAGAGCAAGTAAGAGCAGTAAGAGAGAGAACTTTAATACTTCTCCTAGTGTATTTATATGATTTTGTACACCCCTCACGGACCCTATTTCCATCGAAATGCTTATTTTCCAAAACAGATTCTACAAATTTTGTACGTAACGAACTTCTACGTCCAAAAATCCCAGTCTACCGTCTTTTTACCTCGAAACTCGTTCAACAACATGTAACTGTCGCGAGCTTCTCAAAATTTTTAGCATTTGACCAATTATATTGCTTTCCTCCGTTTTTCTTTATCTCTTCTAGACTCTTTATGTACTCTAGTCACACCGTAAAAATCTCCTAAATTCAACTTATCAAATTTATCTTTGCCACTTATCTCCTTTATGTCCACTTTTAAATCTTGTGTGTAACATAATGCTGCATTCGCTTCTACCCGTATTAATTCCGACTCTTTGTTCACTACTGATTGTATCTTCTCTAACTTCCCTCAAAATATTTAACTGTGTCGATCTCTTTCACTTTTTCTTCATCTACCTCTATAACATTAATACATAACCCCATGTCATTCTCCGTGATCTCATAACTTGCCTTCCAGGGCAATATCCTATCCCTAATCCTAACTACCTTCCTTTCTATATCTATAACTACTCCTACTTTAACATACAATCGACCCATAATATCCCTTTAAATTTCCATCCAGGTACAATTATAAATTCCTGCTCACAGCTTACTGAACCTAACTCTACTTTCAAAACTACTACGCTATTCACTACAGCAATTCGCTTTTTATTCGGCGCTACTAAATGATTTCTTTTTATCGGCATAATCCTGTCACGCACCTTTTCTTTAATTTCGTTGAGGAATTCTTCCGATACTAAACTCGTCTCAGCTCCTGAATCCAACAACGCTCCTAAATTTTGCTCAAAAATTTCAACATCTACTATTGGCAAACAAAATGTTTGTTTAATTTCTGGCTCAACTTCTTCCTCAATTTTCAAAAATTCCCTAGGATGTTCGTACTTGTACACAATTACATCTAGTGGTTTGTCCTTGTCTAAAAATCCTGTCCAGGTCTATTTTCCCTACTCGGTCCTGGTCTTTCCACTACTTCCGCATATGTCCTCGGCGTCTCTACCCTGTTTGCCCTGTCATTTTCTCTGTTATTAGTCGACGTTTGTTTCTCCCTCATGTCAGGTGAACTGTTTTGTCTCGGTACCCCAGGTCTTGGTGCGGGTCCTCTACCTACACTATTGCTTCGAAAGAATGCCTGTCGTGGTTCCCAGTTCTGTCTGTTATTGAAATTCGTCCCCCGTCTTTGATAACTGTTCCTTCTGTTCTCGAATCTAACCGTGTTCACATGTCGCTCCCTAGTTACACGAGGGCGTCCACTACTCACGTCGTCATACCTTTGCAGGTACTCTAAAAACATTTCCCTATCTACGTTGTTCTGCAACGCTACGTGTTGCCGAACCTCAACCTCAAAATGTCGTGAAAGATATTTTATAATCTGTCCGTCCGTCAATGGTGGGCTTAGTTGTTTAGCTATGCTATACTCTCGTATAGCATACTATTCCCTACTTCCTGCAAATTCATCCTTATATTTACTGGTAATTAAATCGTCTCGTACCTGATTTGGTCTGTGGTCGCTCCAGTAATGTTTCAAAAATCTGTCCTCAAACTCACTATAAGTTTCTATCTCCTGCCTTATGAGATTATACCAGGCCTCAGCATGATCATTCAATAACGCCTTTACAATATTCAATTTTGCCTGTTCGCCAAATAAACTCCCTACTAAACTTCTAATATTATTTATCAAAATCTGTGGGTTCACCCTACTATCCCCATAAAATTTCATTTGCTGGTCCAGTGACATATTCCCTGTTACAAATCTGGGACCATCCTCCATCAAAGTAGACACATTTTGTTTGATGCCACTTACTTCTCTCTTTAACCCTTCCTAGCTGATTTCTATATGAATCTGTCACCTCAGTCATTTTTACATTGATCTCATCTTCATAGAAGATTCTAACCTCCATCTTTAATTGTCCCATTTCCTGACTCAAACCTCTTATATCACGTTCATTTTTATCAACCCTATTTTCTACTTCCCCCATTTTTATTGTTAACCTATTTCTAAAATCATTAAATTCTTGGGTCGACTTATCAAGCTTTTTCCCCTAACGTTTCTGTCATTCTCTCAAATTTCCGATTTGATTCCTCACTCATCTGCTCTAATCTCCGGTTCGATTCGTCTCTTACCCCGCTTAGCGTTTCATTCATCTGATCAAATTTCCGGTTAGATTCTGCATTCATCCTCTCTAACAGTCTTATGATCATCTCGTTTCCTTGCCCTCCAGGTTCTGTCCTTGATTGATCCCTACTACCTCGGGATTCTTCCATTTTTCCTGATTTTTCAAATAACGCACTATCGTCACTTCCAATCTCAACCCCTTGACTTCTTAGCCACTCCTTCCTCTGCATACGTTTAAATCACTTCCTCACACCCTCAAAATATTTACAATTTGACACTACACACACACTCTCACTCAGCTCGCCAGTTTCCTGGAATAAAATTTTTGAATTTTATCTGGGAATCGAGCCCTCACGTTCGGGTCGCCATAAAATTGTAGTGGATTTCCTCTAAAAATATCAGGATCACCTTCGAGTCCTAGCGTTATTAGGCAGTCATAAAATTTTTTTGAAAATTTAATAAAAAAAAAAACAAATACCTCTGGAATGCCTTCTTATTTCTGCACACCCTGGCTAGCTCTAATATCTGCTTCTTCTTGGATACCTACCATCCTACGTTCATTCTTTCTCACAAATACAGTCAATGAAATTGCCACTCAAACAATACAAGACATATAACCTTTTTATTTACACATATTGAAAAGTTTCCATTAGCAAGAAAATATTTACACATTTGTATATACAGTTTCACAAAGTGTTACTATCTCAATCCTTAAACCTTTTAAAATTTCATGATTTTTATTTATTTCAACAATTTTATTTTAGACAAGTAGATGGGCCCGTCGTGCAACCCTAAATTGATTTTTATTCTGGTCTTATGGTGAGCTCAGTAAAACCCAGTTACTCGAAATGCTTTTAAACATCGCATCTTTGTTTAAAACCAACCTAAAGACCCGTTTACTCCTTACAACATAATTTTTATGTCATTTATAGACATTTTTAAATAATAAATATCAATTGTCCTTTACATATACCCCTTCAAATGAGTTTTTAAGGTAATAAAATACACCCCCAATAAGTCAAAACACTCAAGCACAAAATACCAGCACAAATGTTCAAGGAAAAGCAAGAAATTAATTTCTTTACCTGGAGTAAGCTTCTTCCATCGTTACCTCTGAAGATGTGTTCCAAAACCCTCGTCGTTGTGTCCATACACTTTGTTGTTATCTATAGATCCAACTCATTTTTCACTTGCTATCCAAATCTCTGCAACCGCCTTCAGTGTTTCTACCCCGATAATAGTCTCGACCAAGACTAACCTTCCGTAATCACTAAACTTCACGCATTCTAGTTTCAAACTTCTCGACTCGCTTACCCTATTACCATCCTTTCATTAGATCATTGCATGTAGTAACAGCACCATCTATAAGCCAGCACCCACTTGTGCAACTCACACTTTTAATAAATTATCGAAGTACCTTACTAACAGCGTTTTACACACTTTTACTTTTAGGATGTGGTATTATAAGTCAACAAATATGGGACGTACAAGAATCAGTAAAACGTAAGAGCAAGTAAGAGCAAATAAGAGAGAGAACTTTAATACTTCTCCTAGTGTATGTATATGACTTTGTACACCCCTCACGGACCCTATTTCCATCGAAATGCTTATTTTCCAAAACAGATTCTACAAATTTTGTACGTAACGAACTTCTACCTCCCAAAATTCCCAGTCTACCGTGCTTTTACCTCGAAACTCGCTCAACAACATGTAACCGTCGCGAGCTTCTCAAAATTTCTAGCATTCGACCAATTATATTGCTTTCCTCCGTTTTTAACGTCCAACCCCTAGCTACCTTTCCTCGTTTAACCAATATTTACTGTCTCTTTTAGAATTCCACTCAAGCAACAGAAAATCGATATTCTGGTTGACCTCCATATCTACCGTGTACTTTATACAAGTATTTTAACCAACGTTTTATTATACCTGTTTTACATTATGGATATTTTATTTCACTTTGCCTTTAAAGCATCTGTTATTTTAGTAGCTTGCCGTATCGACCGTTACATACAATTCTACAGAATTCTGTGCCAACGTTCATTTAAGTTCTTTGAACTTGACATTTTAACTATCAGGTGTTTCTATGATGCAAACTGTTCGTTTGAAAGTATAATTCCGAGTTGTAGCATTTTTTAGGATTTGTATAATCGAACGTTTAGTTTAGTTAAATGGAAATATGCGTTTAAATTATTGATTTTCTATACCCAAAAGCTCCGTTTCTTATCCAATGCGCTTGATTTAAAATATTAAAGCTAATTATGCGTATTCTTAAGTTTTCATGTACTCTAAAGTTTTTACACGTTATGCAAATTTTAACATTCCAATTTAGAAATACAAAATTATGTTAGTATCCGTCCGTTTTCAATGTCACAACTAATTCATTTGGCGCGTAAATAAATTGTTCCTATTTCCTATATACACAGTCGTTAAAAATTTATTATCTAGACCTATCTATCCTTCTTAACCTATAATTTTCACGACAATATATTTGCATACAATCCCTAAACTAGTTATTCTGTTTTGCAGAAAATGGTGCGAACTTATAAGTCTAAAACTGATAAAAAAAGTATCGATGAGGAGAATTTAAAGATTACTGTATCTGAAGTTATATTGAAGAAACTGTCTATACAGAGGGCAGCTAGCAAATACAGAATCAAAGCTGCAACGCTACAACATCGTATTGAAAAGTTTCGAAAAACTGTTAAAGAAAATGAAGCGACATTTTCTAATATTTTTCCAAATACATTGTTACACAGGTTTTCTCAACTGAACCAGAGAAAGTGTTCACTGTGTATTGAACTGCACTAAGATGCATTACAGGCTGTCTTTGCTTGGCTTTGACTTATGAATATGTAGAGTACTTAAGGTGTAAATGTCCGGAGTTCTGGAAAACATATGTGCTGGCAAAGATTGGGCGGGAGAATTTCGAAAGAGGAATCCAAATCTAAGTCTCAGAAAATCAGAAAATACAAGTGCAGCTAATAAATTTTTGATTTTAATAAAACCGCAGTCACTGATATATTTTTTGGCAACTATGACCATATACTGACATGCTACAAATTTACGCCTGATCGCATAATAAATCTTGACAAAACTGGAGTTAACATAGTCTTACCTGCACCTAAAGGTTTAGCTGAAAAAGACAGAGACAAGTAGGATAAATAGTATCGGGTGAACGAGAACTAGTTACGTTCTGCAGAATAGTTACTGAACAGACACCGCTTTTACTCCTGTATGTCTTCCCACATGTTCAATTCAAAGAACACATTTAAATGGTGCTCCAAAAGGATGTCTAGGTTTGGCAAACAGAAGCGGTTGGATGACTGCAGAATTGCACATTCAAGTTTTAAGACATTATTATTATAGTGTCTTTATTGTAGGAAAAAAATACATTACTGTTCCAAGAAATTTTAGAACAGAAACACTACAAAGGGCAAAATTCAGTTTATCAGCTTAAAGCTGTAAACTGCTCTTTCACTTGTTACACTAACTGTTTGAAATGGAGTGATTCCACATTAATTTGCAACTACCTTAATTAAAAACACTAATCTAGATCCTTTTTATGGTATTCTCAAATTATACAAGCTAAACGAGTTCAATAAATACGCGTTATACCGTCCTGCAAAAAAATTGCTCTCAGTACATGGAATACATCCTAAAACAGTATAAATTCTTTGAAATAATGTTATTGTTAAACGGGTAGAAGTTGACCCTAGCAATTCCTTGTAACACCAACTGCTTGTTATTTCCGATAGTTATTCGTTGAAAGTAATAAACGTTTTCCTTCTAATAGGTTCTTATCAAAACTTCTCACAAATATAAAATACTTTAATTAGATTGTTATCTGCTCGTTTACTGTGAAATTTTATTTTGTTATCTGCTTGTGTTCGGTAGCTCAAGTTTTATGGGCAATAAAATCGGTCTGGTATTATCGTAGCGTGGATCGATAATATTACAAACCTCTACTATTTTTTTTTAAAGTTAAATAAATGGCTGTCTTTGGCCATGTGTGTGCTTGCATAATCGCTTATGTTTTAAAGTATATTTTGCTTTCCCATTCAAATAACGAAATTCATTGAAATTAATTTTGCCTTCTTTATTGTTTGCATTTTAAGAATGTTTCGACGTCATCTGGAATATACATTTGTAATTGCCTTTGTAGAATATTTAACATTCTCTTGCTGGGTATGGTTTTATGTTATTTCCTCTATGGTTTTGAAGTTGTATAAATACAAGTTTAACTTTTGGAAAGGGTCTCTTATTTATTCGACTCTGCTTTTATACGATTCTTCTGTTATACAAGTCTTTTGAGCGTTGTAAAGTCACGATTTTAAAATGCGTTTTGTGCTAGTATAGTTAAGTTGTTGGTTCCAGCACCCAGCCGTAGACAAGTGCAGACGCATTTCCTCATCCTAAGATGGCACCAAAGAGAAAAAGCTCCAGGTGCAGTGAGTTTTTCGGTTTGCTTTATTTGTGTTGCTGTTTTGGAAGATAGATACTCTTTTTGGTTGATTCCGCAATAGATTACATGCTTACAACACAAACGATTATGTACATTATTCTTAAAGCTTGCGTTAGAGCACTTTTTTCTATGTAAATTAATGTTAGCGTTAACTTGCTATTTAAAATTTAATGTTAGGTTGATAGATTTTACGAGGTGCACTTCCCAAAGTAGATGTTACTGTATCATTTCTTGTATATATTTAAGGGCTGGAACATTGTGTAAGTATTCTCGTTACCTAATGCACACTCTCAACACGAACGATTATGTACATTATTCTTAAAACTTGCGTTAGAGGGTTTTCTACTGTTTACTTCTCCGAATAAATTAATGTTAACGTCAACAACTTGCTATTTAAAATTTTAATGTTACGTTCTTAAATCGTACGAGGTGTCACTGTATTATTTCTTCATTTCTTTTAGATATTTAGAGCTGGAACATGTAAGTATTCTCGCATTTAGAAAATAAGATTTTATTTTCGGTATTTTAAAATTTTTTTATACTGTACTATATGTAAATTGGCGCGTTGTGTACATCACGTTATACCGAACGATTACGTAAATGGGTTTTGGCGTTTGTAAATATTCTTTTGGAACTATGTTTTCCTGACACGCTGTAATATAGTTTTTTTAATGCGGTTTCCAATTTTTTTCTTTTTATATTACCCATTTTGAGCTAGCCCGATCTCTAATTCTTTTGGAGTTCGATTCTACCATTCTGTCCCTGTTTTGTTGCGGTTTTCGGTGTAGGCGGTTTCTCTACTTTGCTCCTTTCTTTCTTGTTTGCGCAGAATACCGTAACATACTTAACCCTAATCTAAATCTAGCTTAATGACTTAAACATGATAAGAGAGTGTCGAATAACTAGCCTTCAGCTTAAATAGATTAGTTTAACACATTCTGATAGGTGTGTTTCAATATCAGCAATTTTAAACTTTCTGCAGAAGTATCTTTTATATTCAGAGGATAACTCGTTATATGTTTTGCATAGACAGCCAACCCAGGTCTTTAAGTTTATGAATTATTCTTACATGTTTACTTACATTAAATATAAATTTCATGTAAGAATTTGAAGACATTGTATTCTGCATATAGCAACAGCATCAAGGTGAGGACCATACACAATGTCGCAATAATTCAATTTTGATAAAAGCAATGAATTAGAAAGAATACTTTTAGTAGTACCATTTAGTAAGTGCCGTTGTTGATACATCAATTTTAATACTAGGTATCCCTTTATTATACATTATCAGACATGCTCTTTAAATCGCAGTCTATAGTCAATCAATACCCCAAAATTTGATACCGAATTCTGCAACGACAACGTGTGATTTCCAATTTAAACAGACACATTGTTACATGCCAACCGGCATGTATCACGTTAGATTTAATTGGTAAATAAATAAATGAATAAGTTAATTTCCGTCGTCCCTGACGGTAGCGTCTGCGCAAAAGAATGCGGAGTGCGCGCGTGGTGTTAGAAGACGCCATAAGTTACGAGCCCTCGACGAAGCAACATCTATCTGTGTCGTGTGTCTTTTCTTTTTAGGCATGAAGGTGCCTTGTATTTTTATCTTCTAGTTTACCTGTTACCTAATCCTGTCATTCCTCGCAGAGGATGTCATTCTGGGTTAATCCTAGCTTCAACGCTAGAAAGTGGTGATTGATTACTAACAAGACTCCATACATTTCGGAGCTCATAAGCGTAAGACGCTCCACTGGAACGAAACGGTGACGCCAGTCACCGCCAACAGGCCACTCACGTCAACTGCAACTCACCAGTTCGCAGCTGAATTCTTGCTCAGCGGCCTTCGGGAAGAATTTCAACTAGTAGTCAATAGGCCAACACAACTAACTACCACAGCCAGCACCAACCTATTACCACTGGATATCGAAACATGCAGATCATGAGCTAACCACGCAGCCTCGTCGATCTGTCCAATTATATGCAAGGTACACAACCAGAAAGGCATACCTGTGGATGGATGTCCCAAGAAGAGGTACCCTTTCAACCACAACCATTCCACCCAGCATCAAACGTCCAGCCGGACACCAACCAGCCGCCTCCAATCCACCAACAGTTCTGGGACTGCAACAACCCAGTGGCGCTCAACAAACAGAACAAGTTAGCAAACTGGCTACGATCAAGGTCCTAGTGAAAGACCTCTACAAGGTCACCACAGGGACCTTACATGTGATTTTCCAATGCTCCACCCGAAGGTACTACATTGGCCAAGAAGCAAGTTTTGTTTTACCTGGAAAATTTGGAATTTTGTCGAACCCTTGCTGTTCCAAGCAAGGTAGGGATCTTTAACCTGCGTGACAACACTCACACGGGATCTCCATTTTACCTCTCAACCGAACGAGGGTGTATTTTTGTGAAAAATGCTCGCCTAACATTTTTCAAGCGGACCGTGTCGGAATTCGAACCCGGGACCTTGGGCGTATTAGTCACACACGTATCAACTACGCCACGGAGCCGCTCACCACAGGGCTCACCCTCTTGGAAGATCCAGTAGAGTTTCTTCGACTTGACGTACCGACAACAACCGCCCAACTACAAGACCAAGTAGCCACATGGTGGGCACCATTCGCGGTGTTCTAACCCAGCTACAGCGAGTTCAAGGAGTTCTTCGTGGAGAAATACAATAGTCTAGCTATCAGGGCGAACATAGCAGCAGACTATTACGGACAGAAGCAGACGGCATCTCAGTCAGTAGCCGCCTTCTTTAATACCAAGGCACGGCAAGGGCGCCCCTTAAACAGAAAGATCCACCACGACATAGAGCTGTTCACCAACCTTCTCCGTCTAGCATTGAGAAATCCAATCCAATGCCACATGCCGACAACTCTATGGAAATTGCTCTCCCGCCTCTTTAGGATAAAAGCAAACGAAAAAGAGGCAGCAAAAGGGTCAACCATTCCCACGCCAGCAGCCAAATTTTCATGCACAACGGAGCAGCTACCAAGCTGCGCATTTTGTCCTGGCACCGCGACTGCCCAACCAAGGCGTCGGGAAACGACCCACCGTTCGAGCAACGCCAAATCGCAGCCCGGCCGCGCGAAATGAACTGGCACACATAAATACAGCCCATGATGATCGTCTACCAAGGATCCCCATCACCATAAACAGAACGACCTGCAACGCACTACTAGATACACAGGCCTCTTCATGTATGATCAGGGAAGATCGATAACTCACTGGCTCACGGGTAGAACCCTATCATACCTCCGCCCATCTAGCTGAAACAGAGACAAAAATGAAAATTAAAGGTAAATTTCGCACGCCGTTCACCCTCGGGAGCGTGACGGATCATGAAACCTTCTTGGTAGTAGCAAACTTTGCAGAGGATGTCATCCTGGGTTAATCCTGGCTTCAACGCCAGAAAGTGGTGATTGATTACAAACAAAACTTCATACATTTTGGAGCACATAACCGTAAGGCGCTCCACCGGAACCAAACGGTGACGCTATTCACCGCCAACAGGCCACTCACGCCAACTGCAGCTCACCAGTTTGCAGTTGAATTCTTATCCAATAGCCTTCGGGAAGAATTCCAACTAGTAGTCAATAGGCCAACACAACTAACTACCACAGCCAGCACACAAAAATTTTTTTCTTAACCATTCTCCCGAGTCTTTACGCTCGAACGAGTCCCGCGATAGACTTTTTGAGGTTAAGTTACTGTTAGAAATAGATATTATTATTAAAAAACACAAATTACTTAACACGCATATCAGAACAGTCGTGTTTTTTCTGTTGCTAAAACTATTGCAGACTGTTCTGATATGCGTGTTAAGTGATTTGTGTTTTGTGTTTTTTAATAATAATATCTATTTCTAACAGTAACCTAACCCAGGACTTGTTCGAGCGTAAAGACTCGAAAGGATGGTTAAGAAAAAAATTACTGCAGCCAGCACCAACTTATTACCACTGGATACCGAAACATGCAGATCATGAGCTAACCACGCAGCCCTCGTCGATCTGCCCAATTATGTGCAAGGCGCACAGCCAAAACGGTACACCTGTGGATGGATGTCCCAAGAAGAGGAACCCTTTCAGTCACTATCATTCCACCCAACAGCAGACGACCACGGAAAAGTCCGACTCCGCCGCACAAAGCGACAATGCAAACACAGCCCAGGCTTAGATATTTTGACAACGAGGACGCCGCCCCATCCTCGCACAGCAACATGGTTACGATTACAACTCACCCGGAACCCACTAGTCGGTTTAGGAGAAAATGGACCCGATCTCAATTAATTCAAAGAAGAGCCGAACCCCAACTGCTAAGGGGGTTCGACTTGAATAGGGTGGTGTCTGGGCCGGGGGCTTTAGTTTGGTAACGAAGGAATCTAAGAGGGAGAGTTCAATGTCTGTGTCTGCATCCGTGTCTGGTTGGGTTAGAATGTTGTCGATTATGCGTTGTTGCGGTTGGGTTGGTACGTAAAGAGGAGCCGAAGGTATTGCATTATCTAGAAGGGTAACATTGTTTGCTTAATGTGGAAGGGATAGTAGTTGAAATGGCTGTGAGGATGTGTATGGAGGAAGGTTTGATCAGTTTACGGTACGTACTCCAGGGGTTTGTGTTTGATCGTGGATTATGTCAAGGTAGTGCTGTTTTCTCGTGGTGTTAATGAGGATTTTGTATTGTCGTCTGTCAGTGATGTATTTGCTAGTAATGGGGTGTGCAATTGGTACGTTCTGCTCTTTAGAGTCTTGTCTCTAGTAGTTGCAAGTGAGCGTCTGGCGTGAGTACGTTGTTGTGTCTACCACGGCGTGGCTCGGGGGGTGTAATGTTTCTGTGGGATAGTTTTAGAGGCAGCTGTGAGGATATTGTTCGTTATTTCGTTAGCAAGGGAATGAGGTATGAAGTTTGCATAGCAGACTGATGGGAAAGCGGGGATGAGTGTAGCTAGGGATTCTAGAAATAAGGGCCAGTCTACTTTTCGGGTGTTAAAGGATTGAATCTTCTGGTGTGTTCTGGGGGGAAGATTGGGTACGATATATCAAATGTAAGTGGATTATTATCACTGGATTGATGGATGTGAGAAACTGTCCAGGAACTAATTAGGTTTGAGAATGGGGGGTTGGTGAGAGTAATGTCGATATTGGATTTGCCGTATTGGGATTCCCAGGTAGGGATAAGAAATGGGGAATTGTGGATTTGAAGATGGTGTTGGAGTTTAAAGTCTTCTAAGTAGTGCCGTTTTCGTCAGTGAAGTCGTTAAACCATAGTGTGGATTTGGAATTGGTGTCAGTAGATATGATGATTGGTTTGTCTCCAATCGTTGTAAATATGTGGTCTAGTTGGTGTAAATAGATATTAATGTCTGTTCTGTATTGGAAGTAAGAAGAAATGAGAAAAATGGTGCCCGACTTTCAGAGAAGTTCAATTAAGGTAATTTGGGGGTGGATAGAAATGTGTCGTAAGAAGCGTCAATTAGGGAGTCTGTAATTTACGTCTAACAAACAGATTCAGCAAATGTTCCTCCCGTAAATAGATGTAGAGTTATAATAAAGACTTCGTGTCGAATAGGTTCACGCAGTGACATTATTTATTTTGTATTGTTGACCGACAGATGTTGTAATAAAAAATTATTTCTTGCTTGATTTTTTATTATTAACTTTATCCTCGTGACTATCAGCTAAAAAATTACACCTTTAAATTTCCTAAACCCTAACCTGATATCACAAGGTCGAGAATTTCTTCTTATTAATATATGCCCAAGGTAAAGTTGGATGGAGAATGGCTTGAGATAAAGAAAAACTCTCAAGACATAAACGGCTAGTCGAGTGTTAGCTCTGGGTAGATCATGAGCTTGGGTCATGGGTTGTCAAAAGACCAAAAATATATTTAATGAGCGCCACCGTATTTTTCAATACAATAACCAACATAATTTAACTGTGCTTGTATAAGAGGAATGCGGAAACCTCATGTCAACACCACTAACATAGCCATAAAACCTGAATTTCACTCTTTAAAACACACTTACCAAGACCTCAAACACCAGATGTCATACAGATGTCTCGGCTTGACCTGTAAACAAACAAAGGTACAACATGGACACCATTTGTGTCCTCAAAAATATTTGCCAAAAATAAAATAATAGAATTTAGGCTTCTAAAATATATACCCAGGGAATTTGTTTTCATTACACACAATATCTAATCAGGGATGACTTGTATTTTTTTTTTAAATTCTAAATAATAAAAAGTCATTCAAAAGCAAAATAGATTCTATTTAGATAAATTTCTGGATTCATGTAATTATAATATTTAAATTCGTATCTCTTAAAAAAATTTTCACTTAATTATTTTTCTAGAACAGAAATATACTAGTAAAGTTTTGCATTCAAAAATAGGAAGATCTCTGAATGAATCTTTCTAAATTAATCATATTACATAATATTCTTTAAGCCAATGAAGTACTTCGTCGACCTTCACAGTAAAATTTAATTATCAAAGTGCTGATAATGTAGTATGTAATTACTCTAAGTTATTTGTATTTAACAGTAAGTACGCGAATATCACATGTCGATGGAAAATCAAAGTTCATGACCTCAAAATATTTAAACGTATTTTAAATTAAAGTAAGACAACATGTGACGTCTAGATAGGACAACTGAATCTATGTTTTTTATATATCAAACATAAAATGTCATTCACAACCTTATTAAATGTACAATTTGTGTACATGTGCAAACATTCTGACAAACAATAGATTTGATATTTAATTCGCTGATTACTCAAAAGCTATTTTCTTTTTACGTTACTCAAATTTTTAATGTTATATTCTTTATTGCAGAAAAAGCAACTACTGTGCTCACAGACCACAAACATAAAAACAAGGAAAAGATTGCTTGAAACATATGTATGGAGCACAGCACTGTACGGCTGTGAAGCCTGGACAGTAGGAGAAGCGGACAAGAAAAGGGTAGAAGCCTTTGAAATGTGGTGCTACAGACGTATGATGAAGATATCATGGACAGACAAAGTTAAGAACGAAGAGGTACTAAAAATGGTAGGGGAAGAAAGAAATATGTGGAAAACGGTAAAAAAAAGGAGAGATGGGATGATAGGCCACATACTACGGCATGAGGGAATAGTGCGGAATATATTAGAAGCAGAGATCGGAAAAAAGAGAAGAAGAGGCAGACCTAGGTTAGACTACTGCACACAGATAGTAAAAGATGTAGGCTGTAGGGGTTTCAGGGAGATGTGTAGACTAGCCTAGAATAGAAATCAATGGAGGTACGCATCCAACCAATCCCAAGATGGGTAAACTAATAACGAAAAAATAACTGTGCTTAAACATGATGATTATGATAAGTAACTACAAGAATTGGTTGGGCAATATTCTCGAATAATGTTAAGTGTCTGAAAGGATTTACTGGAAAACCATTACTTCGGCAAATGTCTAAGTGTTGGGGGATCTTGGTAGCCACAGGTTGCTTAACCCCCTTCACTGAATCCCGGTGAAATAGGGCATAAAATTAGAAAACAATAGAAGGGGAACGAGCTGTATACACATGCTGTGTTAGAATTTCAGGAAACTATGTAGGCTAGCTCAGAATATAAATAAGTGCTGGTACGTGTCCAACCAGTTTTGAGACGGAAAAATGACGAAAAAATAAGCGCAGATAAATCTGATGATTAGTATAAACAACTAGTTGTTGGTTGCGAAATATCTGCAACTAATGTTGGCTGTGCGAAAAGATAAATTGGAAAATATATTAAATCGCTAAATGGTTAAGTGTTGGGGAAACTTGGCAGCCGCAGATTGCTTACCTCCCTTCACAACCACTGAAGGTCGGAGAAATAGGGCATATAACTGTAAAACAATTGAAGGTGATCGAACTGCATCTAACAAGAAAGAACAGCGCCTATGAGGAAAGGCAACAAACATAGAACAAGAAGAAAATTGTTGAAAGCATATGTGTGGAGCAAAGCACAATATGCCTATGAAATACGGGCAGTCTGAAACGCAGACAGAAAGTCGGTAGCAGCATTTTGAAATACTGTGCTTCAGATGTATGAGGATGATAGCATGGACAGACAAAGATAATAACAAATAAGTTATAGAAATAGTAGGGGAACAAGTATATCTGGGGAAAAGGAGAAATAGAAGGGCGGAATACGTTCTAAGGAATTTTGGGGAATAGTATGGGATATATTACAAGCAGAGATAGGAAAAGAGGTAGATGTAGACCTAGATGAGATAGTTATAGATGCAAACTGTGCAAATTTTAGGGAAATCTGTAGGTTAGTTCAGAATAGGAAACAATGATGGTACGCGTCTAACCAGTTCTAAGACTGAAGACCTAATGATGATGATTCTTTATTGCAATTTAATTAATGTTCAAAGTGATTAAATCCTATGATACACTCACATGCTACGAAACTGCTCTAAACGAAAAATATAGGACCTTGACCTCAGCTGTCGGAAATTTCCATAACCATCAAATATCAAAGTTCTTCGGAATACAACTATTATATAACGAAACCAACCTCAGCTTGATTGAATTTAATTCTCCAACAAAATTTTATCTCCAAGATTTACTTATTTGATGTTATTTATTGGTGAAGTTGAAATATACGGAACACATATGAAATTGCCTTCTTAAAATATTGCCTTAAGATACTGCCTTAAGATACTGCCTTAAGATATTGCCTTAAGATATTGCACTAAGATGAAAAATATTAGTATAATCTGTTTAATTAATTTATACCAACTGTATTAATAATGCAAAGGGGACTTCCATCTCCTTAGGCCTGCAGGGATCAACTGAACCGCTCTGAGTAAAGCTTATAGAAAATCATGCTCACGCTACAGCTGTTAGGCTCGACCTCCAGACACCAAAAATCAATCAATTAATCTTCTTTTTTCTAACACTGTTAGAAGCCACGTGCTTACACACGACCATCTTGACTTCACTTATCCTGCAGAGCAGCTTGCCCGTTCGAACGCTGATAATGAAGTGAACAGATTGACAACTCGACAGAGCTTAGTAACGAACTTTAGAGCATAAAGGTAAAGGAATCTATGTGTTATTATCAATTTTATGTATTAATTTCTATTGGACGGTAATTCGCAAATTAAATATTTTAAATTATAGCTGTTTTATTTTTATTTTAAAGAACGAAGTGTAACTAGAAAAAAAATACGTTACAATGTCACTAACAAACCGGTTCTCGGTACTAAAAAAATATGAAAAAATACAGGTTATTAATGTGGCATTTCTTACTGAAACGTAATTGAATAATAAAAAGTTCTTTTAAATAACTTATTATCGATTTTTTAATTTATTCGAACACCTGCAATATAGTTGTAACAACCAATCAGAACAGTAATAATCTATTCACAATTTCTACAAAACCACTATTCAACTGATAGTGCACCTGTTCGTACTATGCATTTTTGGGAATTCGGTTATCTTAACGGTTACGTTAAATACCGAGAATCTCTAAGCGGCATTCATTATCGCATAGACAACTTGTATTATCATGATTTCGGCTTCAAATATGTACATTTGGCGACATACGTAAGAAAATACGTACTTCTACGTCCTATGGTAAAAAATGTGAACTTTTATGTAAAATAGCGACCGAATTTTTGAAGACTTTTTTTAAAAATACGACCAAAATTAGCAGTAATTCGCATTTTTTATAAATGGTAATTAAAAGTATAATCATAAGCTGTATTTAAAAAAAATTATTTCCAGTGTGCCCGAGTGCACAGTCGCCGAAATGAGAGTGTTATGCTATCAAAAGATATTTTCGCAATGGTAAAACAAGTCACATTACGTACATAACAGGATAATGGTGCGAATCTATAAGGGTGCAACTGAACAATATATTAATTATACAAATTTTAACTTACCTGTTGATAGGGTGGGTAACCAAGGTAGCTCATGTTGCTTCAACTCAATAAAATCTTAATCACAGATACCAGCCCGTATCTTAATAAATGCACAAGCAATCACGCACACTATTCTACACCTGTTTAAAACAAACTAGATTAAAAACGTATCACGATGCAGCTTATAAGAATTTCCTATCAGACTGTACAAACTGATATAGATATCTATTAATTGAAATATTACTAAACTGACGTCATTTTATTTATCTATGCTAACTACTAACCGAAAACAAATATATGTCACTTGTAAGTAATCTACGTCATAAAGTTTTGACAGCAATGAAAACAAAATTTTGTGATGACAAAACAAACCCAAACACGAAAGTGTAAAAGTTTGGTGTGCTTTTGTTGACATTTAAAAATTATAACACTAAGAACAGAATGTGTTTGCAGTGTTGTTAACCCTTAAAAGTGTATTACGTTGATCGGTTAGTAAATACAGTAGGAGTGTGCGCGAATATTTCCAGTACACAGCGGTGTACAAAGTGTAATGTAGTGTCAAAGGTATGACTTTCTGTATTTAATACTCAAATACATATCGATTCCTTACGATAGAAAGTTCGGGAATAGTATATTATTTTATATGGATATTGGATATAATGGACTTAATTAGAAAAAGATTACTTTAAAATTTTATATATTCCAGACTTTGCTTATTGTTATAATTATATTAATTTCTATTGAAATTTTCCTGCATTTTATCCTAACTTGTATGTACACATCACATTGACATATTCTTTATCGAGTTTCAATTTACAATCTCTACTCTTAATTTAATTGGTTTTGGAATTTAAATTTAGAAAAATATTTTACATTTTTGCGCTGACTAGTGCGAAAGAAATAAGTGTTTACTTGCTGTCCTAGTGACAGCCGACTTAAGATACTTCATTTATAAACTAAACTATGCTAATCTATAACTACAGTCTTGGGTCTTCTGTACTTCATCGGCGCGGTCTCGTCGTAGTCCACGGCTGTCCTGATGAGGGGGTTGTCGTGAAAAGCCATTCCGTCGAAGGTCTTCCTTGCAACTGCTTTGATGAATTTCACCATCGTTGGGATGTTGACGTCGGAGTGGAGCTGGTCGTTCCTCATGTACCATGGGGCGTCGAGTGCCATGCGTAGGTTCTTCGACTGGACGGTTTGCAGCCTCTTGATGTGGAACTTGGCTGCGTAGCCCCACGCTGCCGATGCGTAGGTCAGGGTCGGTCTGATGACGGTCTTGTAGAGCCTGATCTTGTTGGCGATGTCGAGCTGGCTTCTTCTGTTGAGTAGTGGATACAGGCTGGCTGTTGCTGCGTTGGCTCTGGAGGCGGTGTTGACGATGTCGGTTCCCCAGGTGAGTCTTCGGTTGATGGTTACTCCCAAGTACTTGACCTGCATCTTCCATGGGATGGCCTCGTTGAAGATCACGATGTCCTTGTCTGGTTGGAGCATCCTCTTCGTCAGGAGTACGGCGCTGCTCTTGTCCGGGTTGACGTTGATCAGCCAGGTTCGGAACCATCTTTCCAAGGCGGTGGCGGCTTTCTGAAGCCTTCTTGTCACTAACCCTGGGACTAGTGATCTGGTGGCTACGGCGGTGTCGTCGGCGTAAAGAGACAGGTGAGTGTCGCTAGTCTTCGGAACGTCGCGAGTAAAGAGCGAGTAGAGCAGTGGTGAAAAGAGCGAGCCCTGAGGCACGCCGGCTTCCATCTGTCGGGCTGATGAACGGGAGCTACCTAGATTCGCTCGGAATCTTCTTTGGTCCAGAAACGATGCGACGAGTCTTGCCAGTCCTCGGTGGATGTCCAAATCTAGTAGCTTGTAGAGAAGTCCTTGATGCCACACTCGGTCGAAGGCCTTGGAGACATCAAGGAAGATGACGCCGGTTGACTGTCTTCTGTTGAACCCATCAGTGGCAAACCCCACGAGACGCAGGATCTGGTGAATGATTGAATGGCCGGATCTGAAGGCGAACTGCTCGTTGGAGATGCCCCCTCGCTCTTCTACTTCGTCCCGTAGCCGTCGAAGTACGACACCCTCCGCTATCTTACCGAGAACCGGTAGGAGACTGATGGGGCGGTAGTTCTGCGAGAAGGTCGCAGACTGCCCAGGCTTCTGTAACAAAATTACGTCTGCGCACTTCCAGGGTGTAGGGAAATGGCGCAGATGTAATATGGCGTTAAGTATGGCCAGTAGCATGGCTTTCGCTTTTACCGGAAGTAGTTTGACGGCTTTGGATGGGATACCGTCGGGACCTGGTGCCTTTCGGATCTTCGCTTTTCTGATGAGCTTCTCCAGCTCATGCGTTGTCACGTGGGGCAGGTGCTGGTTGTCTTCGTCTATTTCTAGGCGGGCGAGGACAGCTCTGTTGACTCTCTCTACCCAGTCGAGGTCGGCTTCGGCGTAGTTTAGGGTGAACTGTCGTTCCAGATGGTTTGCAAAAGTTTCGGCCTTGTCCTTTTCTGTGTAGACCATCCCATTTTCTCCATGGATTGGCGGCATTGGTGCTGACTACCTCTTCAGGATCTTCACCATCCTCCAGAGTGAATGGTCGTCTGCTTCTAGGGCCTCGATCTTCCTTCTCCACTGCTCGTTCTGGTGTTCCTGCAATGAGATGCTTACCTGGATACGTAGGTCGTACTAGGCGTTCCTGTCTTCTGGGTTCCAGAAACGCTGGTAGCTCTTCCTGGCACGGTTCTTCTCCCTGATGAACTGTCTGGTGTTGTCTGGGATCTGCTGGTGCTGTCTGCGTACCATCGTTGTCTTGGTCACCGCCTCCATAGATGACTGGATGGCTCTGGTCAGTAGGTCCACTGCATCCACTTCGTCTGCTGTGTTGAGGGATGGGATAGGTGGAATGGTCGCCTGAAGGTGGTCCGTAAATGCCGCCCAGCAGGTGGTCTTCTTTGGTGTATGTACACAATACAGATAACAAATTATATTGGAACATAGTATAATATTCATTAGTGAAAGGAAAAATACAGTATCTACAATAAATAGTCAATTTAAACATGCTTACGCTTTATGTCCACTGTATTTTATATCATACGCGTGCTTTCTTATGCTTAGTGCCATCTACTACTGAGTAGGCATTTTATCTCCCGTTAAGTTCTTTTGTAATTTGTTCACTAGATGTCTAACACTCCAGAACTCATTGCTATTACAATTTCCGAACAATGAACGCAATTTAACCACAGATAAACACCATTTTATCTATGCAATTTAACTTACCCTTAAGACTGGGGAATATTATTGTGTAGACACACATTTTACGATAGAGGGCAGCTCTTCTATCAAAACTATTAAACACGATTTTGCAGTCAGTTTGTGAAGTTTAGTTGCACTATTATAAACCAGAATTTAATTACCTTGTCATAAACGAGCTTACGTTATCTTTTAACTTTTAAGATATAATAGAAATCGCAGATTCGCCTACTTAGAATTTCCTTCGAGAGCTCTTCGTATACATAAAACAAGGCCACTAGCATTCAACTTTATTATTTGATTTGATTGTACATTTTATTTACAAGAAGATGCATGTTTTACTTTAGTGATCGTTGTTTACTGTTTATAATTTGGTATTTATATTATTTTAAAATACACCGAGCGTCAATTGAAAGCTTTTGAAAACTGTGGGGTAAATGGTTGTACATTTAAAAATCATCGCCTTCTGCATGATCTCGCAAAGCACTCAGTCCCTGAACTAGTAAGTGAGAATACAAACATGTCTTCAAATGTTGTTTCCGTACACTCATTGCCGCCATCACAGCTGTTATTTAGAACATTGTCGGTTGTTTTATATGGACCTTCGAGGAGCATTCAAACCTTTGCATTTTTAGATGAAGGGTAATCTGGAACTCTTCTCGACTAAGAGGTTGCTAAGGAAGTACAACTTGAGGGACCCATTGACCCACTACATTTAAAATGGATCGGAAACACATTAAGGAATGAGACAAATAGCCGCCGTGTATCTATGCAAATATCTGGAGTTAGGGAAAATTCAACCAAATAACGCAATTCGAACGTGCGTACAGTTGCAGCTCTTAATCTCGTAAGTCAATCGCCCGTTTTTGATCCAGAACAAACACAATACAGTCATACATTACGGAGAGATACAATTACAAGACGTGCAGCATAACTGAATACGGACATATCTAAAAATAATCAGACGCAACATTTATGCAAGCATTTAACGAGTAAAGAAGCAAATTATCTAATTCCCACACCAAATGAAAAATAACACCTTTCACTAAAGTATAAGTGTAATTGCATATTATACAGCATTTACGCAATTAAATAACCAAGAGACTAAACTACATCTTTAACTAGACATAACTTTGTGATTAAATTACAAAGATAAAGTGTAACAAAGTAATTAACTGAAAACCTGCAAGTTATATTTAGAATTTAAGAAGACGAGACATACGAATTATACGTTTATGCAATTCAATTAAAACCCACGAAAAAGATATAATTACAATAGACTGATAAAATTAACAGAACTAAACGAACACAAAAGTTATAACTGACGCAAACCCTACAAAGTGAAGTAAATACCGCGAGAAACTATTTATCCACTCCAGATTCTTTCAGGAAGCAAAACTCAAGCAGAACTCTCGACAAACTAACGCCCGTGAGATAAAAACAAACAAATTCAAGGCTACAGCAATTAAATCAACATTATCAAGTATAAATACTACAAATTACTTACCGCACCGTGTAACCAAGTACAAATAACAGCAATTACGATTCTAAAAATAACCCGACGCAGTCTAAACTGAAAATTAATAAATCCAAACCAAAAATAACGATACAAACAGCAAAATCAAAATCAATTTGTACCAAATTTGAAATTATCCAATCTAAACTAAAAATTAATAAATCCAAACCAAAAATAACGATACAAATAGCAAAATAAACCCTAATTTCGACAAAATTTAAAATTACACTACCTAAACGGAAAATTAATAAATCCAAAGCAAAAATAACGATACAAATAGCGAATTAAACCTCAATTAAAAAATTTTTTTTTTTAAATTACCCAAAAGCGAAAGCAACCCTTAACCAAAATGAGTAATGGAGACATGAAACTTTATTTGGAGAAAATTCAAAGCTTTGATGGCTAGCAAGCGCATCTCGGAAAC
The DNA here is from genome assembly GCA_036346225.1 of Platerodrilus igneus. Taxonomy (NCBI): domain Eukaryota; kingdom Metazoa; phylum Arthropoda; class Insecta; order Coleoptera; family Lycidae; genus Platerodrilus; species Platerodrilus igneus. The sequence continues at coordinate 789,175 of JARFIW010001320.1, forward strand.
TACATTGGAGCATGCAAAATGTTCCTGAAAACGTTCTACAAACCCAGAGATAACGAAAGGAATTCATTGCTTATACGCTTGATAATAAGTAAACTAACCTGAAGGGCACTAACCTTAATTGCCAGTAAAGACGATCTTCAGGAATGGCAAGAATTTAAACAAATACTAATTGCATATTTCGGGGATCAACGTAACATAAAATGCCTGGTACGAGACCTGATAAACCTCAGAATGGAACACAACCAATCCCCGTATCAATTCTGAATGAAATGCCAAGATGTGAGAAGTCTAATCCAAACAAAATTAAAAATCGAAGAATCCGATCAAAATATTCGACATTTAAAAACAAAAATGTATGACGAAATGGCACTGGACACATATTTAAACGCTTTACCAAAACGATTATCAGATAAGATCAGATTCCAACGTCCCAAAAACCTAGAAGAAGCCATAAACCTAGTAATAGAAGAAGAAAATGTTATGTATTACCGCAACAGACTATACAATCCCGACGCAAATAAAAATTATTCACCAATAAAAACAATACAAGCCGCGAAACAAACAATCCTTCAACAAAAATTCACACCCTTTAACGCACAAACGAATCAACCACGAACTAATAACCCAAATTTCAACAATACGAATTTTAATAATCAATATAAACATTTTTCAACGTTTAACCCAAATTTTAGGAGACCCACATTCCAACCAAGATTCAATCAAAACCTGAACCAACAAAGACCAACATTCAGCGCGAACCCCAGTAGAAATACACCAATGAATAATAACAACCCTAATAACTATTATAAGCCAACACCAATGATACCTCATCTGGTAACACCAGGCAAAACACCAAAATAACACATATCTGACCAAACCCTCATCAGAAACGCAATTTTACATCGGAAGAACTATTTCACCAAGAAGTAGAAAAATTTCACAATGACCAGAATAATTACATTCAGCCCAGTACGAACAACGAATCAAACCATGCAGAAACTTATGAACGCGACGAACAATACGAAACTTACGAGGACGATGAAGAAAACTCAAATTTTCAAATGGACCAATTCATAAAAGACCAAACTTAATAAACCTAAATAACATAAATCACCTAGTACTACCATACATAGAAATACCTCACGCAGAATTTAAACTATTATTCGATACCGGATCCTCAAAAACATTAATTAACCCGAGAACCGTGAAGAAACATTATTTAGATTATGTAGAAAGAGAACCATTTAAAATTAAAACAGCTCATCAAACAACACTACACCAATTCATAGCTAATATACCCATACCGAGAACATTTAATGTAAAAATGAAACATAAATTTTGTATTTTCGAATTTAACGACAAATATGACGGACTAATCGGAATGGACCTTCTAAGGAAATTAGGAGCCAACATTGACATAAAGAACCGTTATTAAGGACAAAATACGGAAAGATCCCCATTAAATTTCAAAACACACAAATTGAACAAAAATACACAATAGAACCCCGAACGGAAAGAAAAATAAAAATCCTAGTAAATTCTAACAAGAAAGTAGGAATAATAAATCATATGACCTTTCAACAAGGAGTAGAAACCCCAACTGCCTTAGTACAAATAAAAGATAATTATGCCACTACAACGATATTAAATTCAAACGACTATCCCGTAGAATTATTATTAACCGACCCAATTAACGTAGAGGAATTAAATTTTAACGAAATGGAAATAGACGAAAATTTAGAAAACGATTACAACCCAATAGAACATGACAAAATGTAAAGAGAAAATTTAAGTAACATCCGCTTTAATACCGACATCAATCAAGAAGAGCAAAGAGCAATTAAAAACTTATGTTTCGAATACCGCGACATATTCCACTGCGAAGGAATACCCCTAACATTCACCAACACAGTGAAACAACATCAAACTAGCAGACAACAAGCCAATCTTTACAAAAGCGTATAGACTACCTCATGCAAGCCAAGAAGAAGCTGACAGACAAGTAGCAGACTTATTAGAACAAGACATAATCCAGCACTCCAACTCACCATGGAGCAGCCACGTGTTAATAGTACTTAAGAAGTTAAACGCAACCGGAAAGAGAAAGTACAGAATGGTAATAGACTATAGAAAGTTAAATGAAAAAGCGGTAGATGACAAATATCCACTACCAAATATAAGCGAAATTCTAGACAAATTAGGCAAATGCCAATATTTTTCAACATTAGACCTAGCATCAGGATACCATCAGGTAGAGATGGACGAAAAAGATATATCAAAAACAGCCTTCAGCACACCTAGAGGACATTACGAATACAAACGAATGCCATTTGGATTAAAGAACGCACCCGCTACTTTTCAGAGAGTCATGGACAATATACTACGAGGAATTACACAATGAAAAATGCCTTGTGTACCTAGACGACATCATGGTTTATTCCACATCATTGGTAGAACACATAAAAAGATTGAAAAAAGTATTTGAAAGACTAAGACAAGCACATTTCAAAGTCCAATTGGACAAAAGTGAATTTTTACAAAAGGAAGTATCATTTTTAGGACAAATAATAACACCCCAAGGAGTAATCCCAAATCCCGATAAAACAAATGCAGTTCTAAATTACCCCTTACCAAAGACAACCAAAGAAATTAAAGAATTTCTAGGACTTAGTGGTTACTACCGCAAATTCATTAAAGGTTACGCTCAGATAACCAAGCCCCTGACAAATTGTTTAAAAAAGGGAAACAAAATTGAACACACCTCGGAATTTATTAAAGCTGTAGACAAAATTAAAAATATATTAACGAATCACCCTGTATTAGAATACCCAGACTTTTCAAAACCATTTATACTAACGACAGACGCATCGAACGTAGCATTAGGCTCAGTATTGAGCCAAGGAAAAGTAGGTAGCGATAAACCCATCAGCTACGCATTCAGAACCCTAAACGAAACCTAACAGAAATATAGTACCATAGAAAAAGAATTATTAGCCATAATTTGGGCAACAAAATATTTTAGACCTTACTTATACGGAAGCAAACTTAAAGAACCGAATTCAAAATTACAACGATGGCGAATCAGACTAGAAGAGTACGATTACGAAATTATATATAAAAAGGGAATTTATAACAACAACGCAGACGCTTTAAGTAGAATCCAACTCAATGCATTAGAAACGGAATCCATTGTAGGAAACGTAGACGAAGCAGAAACAATGGAAGATCCAGACGAGATCGACACGACACATTCGACACAAAACGAAGAACCTAAAAACGCGATTAAAATTTTAAACAAAGCAATCGATATGAAACCTAACCAATTTATAATTACCGAAGTTTTAAATAACTCCAACCCCGTAAAATATACAAAACTAGATAACAAAAAGATATACCAAATTCAAATAACTAAAGATGACAATGAGGAACAACTAATTAAAATTCTAAAAGTATACACCCCCGAGAAAAAAGATTTTATTTCTATTTCAACACCGAACATTTATACCAAAGATTTTCAGAATTATACATTAAACTATTTAATAACTCTGGACCTGAACTCATCAGATGTACTAGAAAATTAATAACACTAGACAACCCTGACGAAATAAACGATGTAATCAGGAATCAACACGAAGGAAAAACCAACCATCGTGGAATTAACGAAACAATAAAGCAACTTGTAAGACGTTATTATTTCAAAGACATGAAAGAATTGACCACAGATTACATTAACCAATGTGAACTATGTGACAAAGCGAAATACGACAGGAAACCCCCAAAGATACCCTTAATGTTAACCAAAACACCCGACAAACCATTTCAAAAACTACATGCTGATACTCTAGTAGTAGAAGCGCAAAGCTATTTAACAATTGCAGACGCATTCACAAAAATAGGCCAAGCAATACCAATCACATCCAAAATAGCATTGACGTGACCCAAGGATTTTTACAGTATTTCACATTTTATGGAACGCCCGAAACAATAACTCTAGATAATGGTAGCGAATTTAAAAATGAGACAATACAAAACACTTTAGAACTCCACAAAATAAAATACATTTCATAACGGAAAATCACCCTGAATCAAACGGACTAATTGAACGACCACATTTAACCCTGTTAGAACACTCATCAACAAATTTTACACCCTTAGATTTAACCCTAAGACATTCAGATTCACTCAATCCCTATGACATACACTACAACAAAGAAGTATACCAACAATATGCAAAAGACCACAAAGAAAAACTAAAAATAACTTATGACAAAGTAAAAGATAAATAGATAACGATAAAGAATGTATCACCACAACCCGTAATAAAAATACCGACGCAAATAAATTTTCAATAGGACAAACCGTGTATGAGAAAAATTTCAAGGCAAGCGACATAAAACGGCACCCAGAAATTTACGCCAATTTAAAATTAAGAGAATATCCGATAAAAATATAGCAGTAGTAGACAACGACAAAATAACAAAGTACATTCACTTGAAAAACTTAAGACATCCTGTAATTTCAGATGGACAATCATCACCCTTGCCGTCAACCTCCGCCCAAGTAGAACGGACAACCCAATAATAATAAAAGATATAAAAAAAAACCCGTTATACTACCAATAAATTAGGTAGTATGCAAAATACAATATTTACTCAAATAATATCAACCCTTACGTTAATTCAACAAATTTTAGCAACGTTAGAAAACGCAGTAACATTTGCAAAATTAAATACCCTACACTCTAGTATCATTGAACCAACCGATTTATTAAAAGGATTAATAAGAATTAGATCATTTATAACTAACAGTAAATTACCTTTTGATGTAACAGAATCAAGCATTCTAATATTTGAAAAAATAGCTATAGTCAAAGGCTACATTAAGAATAACGAAATAATATTTTTAATAGAGATCCCGATAGTAGAAATAAACAATTATAATTATTATCATTTATTTGCTTTTCCAACGAAAGTTACTAGCACATACCAAGTTATCATGCCCAAAACCAAATTCCTATCCTTAAATGAACTGAGATATGGTTTTACAAACGAAAAATGTACTGAAGTAACACCAAACCAATACTTATGCCAATCGATGACGACAATAATCATTCAAGAAGACAGCCCTTGTGAAGTTCAACTATTAAAATTTTCAAATCATTACGAAAACTGTGAAGCGAAACAAGTGCAAATAACCAACATGAAAATTCAAAAAGTTACAGAAAACAAATGGATAGCCATCGTCCCAACAGAAGTAGTAGCAACCATCCACTGCAATCAAGATGAAAATAACCAAGCATTAATCTGAAACAAACTAATTACCCTTAAAGAAGACTTACATAAAATTGAAAGACGAAGTAATCAGAGTTTATCAAGATCCCATAGCCACAAAGAAACTTGCAAACCTACCGGAACTACAGTTCTAGATAGAACAACAAGAAGACGAAGAAATAGTCAAAAAACCCATGAAGCTAGAGCATCTAGACTTAGACGACCTCAACCATGCCATGAAATTAGTGGAAAGTTACAAAGAACATTTAAGTGAACTTAAAACGCCAAAGTTACATTATGATAATATAAACGTTTGGACAATTGTGTTAATCATTTTAATAATTTTTCTAATTATATATGTATTTTACAAAATGTATCTTAGATATAAGAATGAAGGAAACAGTTTTAGATTTAAGAAAACAAAGAGAAATAAAGAAACGATAAGTGTACCCTTAGAAATAATAAATTTTAAATAATGAAATTGAATAATAAATTTTATGTATTTAAAAATTAGGTAAAACCTTAATTTTTCATTTACGGTGGAAAAAGTGATGTATCCCCAATTTACCTATATATATATATATATATATATATATATATATATATATATATATATATATTATTGAATCTCCACTTTTCTTTTACTCACTGACTGTCTGTTCAATCACGCTCAATTCTATATTCTTAAAATTTTTATTTTATTTTACCCCTTTTTGTCGCGCCTTTTTTTTTGAAATGTGCACACTTAATGCACGCCCCGTACTTGCAACGTTTGGTTGGTTCTTTAATTAACTATTTATTTCAATGCCTCGACTATTTAAGCTCTTAAATCTCAGGGTGGTCAACTACTTATAGTGAGTTCTGTTATAAGTAGATGTGCAAAGTCAGTCCAACCAAAGTGCACCTCTTTTGTTTTAGTACTAAATTTTTTTTACTCTACTTTTTATATGCCAAAATTATACTACGATCAGCGTTGCTTTGTGCCAAATTAAATTATTACCAAAAATGATATGACTGTTTTTTGACGTTTTAAGATATCTCAGCACTCACCTGGCTTATACTCCGTTCTTGGCCGCTCTGACTGCTGGCTCAAAATCCTTATCGCCGTATGCGTCTTTACACTTTTGTCCTATCTGATTGAAGTTTAGTACCGCCTCCAGGTGTTGTTCTTAATTTAGCTGCTCCCCCAATACCTGAAATAATTAACCCTAATTTAGAATTTTGAATACCCAGTGCTGTAACTTCCCCTGTGCTAATTTCTGCTTCGAATCCTCTACTACCAATTGTTGTTCTCCTAAATTTCGCTCTTCGTACTCTCAATTACTCCGTCCGTTTCTTCGTATCTTATCCAAATCTACTCGTCGTCTTACTTCAAAATTGCTCTATGCTCCGCTACCTAATAATCGCTATCCAAAACCAACTTCTTTCCTTATATATTTTTCCTCTCGATGTCCTGCTACCTAATATCGCTATCCAAATCCCACTTCGTTCCTTATATATTTTCCTCTCGATGTCCTGCTACAAATCTATAAATCGCTATCCAAATCTAACTTCTTTCCTTTATATATTTCCTCCCGATGTCCTGCTACAAATCTATAAATCGCTCTCCAAATCCAACTTCTTTCCTTTATATATTTCCTCCCGATGTCCTGCTACAAATCTATAAATCGCTCTCCAAATCCAACTTCTTTCCTTTATATGATTCCTCTCGATGTCCTGCTCCCTTTAAATCGCTACCCAAATCCAACTCCGTTCCTTATATATTACCACTCGATGTCCTGCTACCTTTCCCAATATCACTTCAAATCTATATAATTTTCCGTCGCTTCGCCGTTGCACAATCACCACTCTTTATACTTATTACTTGCGTTGCTGTTACTTCTTTACCCTTCTTTACTTAATCAAACTCTTTAAAACTCAAATACTTTTATTAACTTCTTTTAAAAATTGTTTACAAATTAGCACAGTATGAAAAACACGTCTTTTTACAAAATGAATTTCGAAAATAATCTCCCTTGTTTACTTTCCAAGGCGACCATTTTAACTTTCTTGCCTACTACACTTTAAAGTACATAACTAAATTGTCCAATAACATCTTAACATTTCGTTTGTGTCGCACATACCATAGTTCATGTCCTTTTATACTTTCCTGATTCACATACAATTCTATTATTTGTCCTAAATATTTACAGTTCACCAATCATATTTGAAGTTGTTATAACTAATAATTTTGAGCTTACAAATATTGTCCAAAAGTTGATTCTATTTAAAATGAAAAACCAAAATAAATCACACTTGAACCTGGATGCGTGGTTGATAGTAAACATTCATAGACGCATCCGGTTTTTTGACGGCAAATGTACTTTCAATGGCCTTTAAAATACAAACTCGGCATAAACCCTTGAGCACTGTACATCTTACTACGTCATTTAGTCATTTCAATATTACCTTTTGGCACTTAATTTCAACTACCATTTTGAATGGTATTTTAGTATACGTAAAATACGGCAAACATACATTTTTAAGTTTATGTGATCAATTATGTGGATTATTTTGCTTGGCATATACTACCTTGTACTAAACAACCCCTAGAACTCTTGGTAGCTCCCTTATACACTACAATATATATATATATATATATATATATATATATATATTACTCATATTTAGACCAGGGTAGAAAATTAAATAATCACATCAAATAATTTAATCACCGTGTAGAAGCTTTGGGAAAAGGTACGCGTTATTAAAAAACCGTGAAGCATAAAAATTCATTCGTTTCATTAAAAATAAGGAAGTTAAAGTATGTACAAGACGCTTGCTATAAAAAAAAAAAGGGAAGCAGTATTAAAAAGCTCTGCGTGTAATTTAATTATTCCTAGTAAAGAAACAAATAGAAAATTACGTGCAAAATTTATATTAATTAACTCAATTTTAAGTAACCGGTATTAAACAAAATGTACAGATAATAATTAATATTTGATTAGGAGTCACTAAAAATTAAAGGGTATTATTTTAATTGGAGTTAATTGAACCATTAGTAACATATAATATCTATAAAACTTGTACAAACCCAATAAAATGCAAATCGTAGAAGTGTTATTTAAAAGTATTATGTTTGAACACCTGTGTATTTTTATAAAAAAGCTCATTCTGCGTAAATTTTGCAGATAATTAATGGTTACAGAGAATCTTGGAGAAACCGTAGCTTAATAGTTACGAGAAATGCTAAAGGTGGGTTATTTCACAGTCCACATGGACTGAAATAATCGATAATAAAGAATATCAATTTGCACCAATAAGAACAGGGTAGATAGAGACAGATAATATGCGCAAGACCGAGACACATATAGTAAAAGGCGTGAGTGGAGCAACGTCACGGGGTTGCGATTGGTTGAAAGTAAAAGGCAAACTTGAGAGGTAAAAATAACATTTCTGTATAAAATTTAGTTAGTTATTTCCAGACGTTGCGAGCCGTGTCGAAATTTCTGAGATTTAACTGGGGCGAGTGCAAATTTCGTAAAAATCGCATGCCGGGCTGCGGAATGGGAACCTAGCATGCGAAATTCTGAAGAATTGTCCGTTTTGGGGACAAGACCGACAGACGGGCTAACCGCTATATATACCCAGGTGAATATGAACAAGCTCTCTTAGATTTTCAAATTGATTCAATGCGTTAAACAGTGCTTTTTAGTGTTCCGATTTTGATTAAATAATTTAAACAGTTTGCTCATATATTTTGGTGATTTAAAAACAGTTTGTTCTTTACGTGCTACAATGAGTGTACTTTAGTGCACTTAGAAAAAAGATAAAGGTAATAAAGTTAGTATCACTGTACTAATTAGTCAAAATTTGCAACGACAAATGAATACACAAAAGTAGGCAGTTTTGGCGTATATTGGTGAAAGAAGCATGAATTTCTTTGCTATTTTTCGGGGTGTTAATAATTAAATGGTTCATAAACGTGTCTGGATCCACAAAACAAGGGTCAGATATACACAGATGAGTTCCGGAAAAGCCCTGAAACAACTTTAGATGAATGGTGGTGGAGAAATTTTAAAAGCGTTGAGAATCAGAAGCCGTAAATATAACCCAGTTGGAATGGTGTGATTAACAAAGGGACGAGGTACATTGAAGCTACGAGTGCAGTAACCTTCAGGTAAATTATACTATTTTGTTTGAACTTTGATGTTTTCGTGTGTGTTGAATAACTTTATAATTTATTTACTTAAAATGGACAGTAATGAAGTTGTACTAACAACAAATTTTTAATTTTAAGGTGAAATTTGCTTGTTTAAGTAGAAAGGGGTATTTAGTATTTATGTTCTGGATTATGATGAAAATTTGGGGATGTCTTTGAGCTCAATTAGACGAACCTGGTTAATTAACGTAAAGGGGCGGTAGATGCTCCCTTTGTACTCAGACTCAGGTCTGCAAATATTGTTATATTAATTAGTAGGCATCCTACAAGGACTTTAATTTTGGATGCACATTAAAATGATAACAAATTTAAATCTTGAAATTTTCTGATACTGAAATTTATGCTGAATTTTTAATTTTGAAACTTTAATGTATTGTGAATATTGATGTAAATAGAGTTAACGTTGATGTTTGTGGTAGGAATGTGTTTGTTTTTTTTATGAATGAGGATGAAGGTTTATCTAGGGGAGCAGCCGAGGCGATGAACAGAAGAAAGTCGACGGACCAGTTAAGTTAATAGCTTTTTGGTGGTTTCACAGCAATATATATATATATATATATATATATATATATATTGCTGTGAAATGCTCCTTAGATCACGGGAACTGGTACTTTCTGCTGATCATTCGAGCCCCACAGATTGGGCGTCATAGTATGCTGTGTATCCTCCAAAAAGCCTCACCAGAGTAAAAAAATATTCGAACCTCTCGAATTTGGCACCAAGATTTGCTGTGATTCTCGCCCTGTTGACTCTCTTCTAATAATCGCCTTTTTACTCTTTCCGCCTCGGCTGCTCACCTAGTTAAAACTTTCATCCTCATTCATAAAAAAAACAAACACATTCCTACCATAAACATCAACGTTAACTCTATTTACATCAATATTCATAATACATTAAAATTTCAAAATTAAATTGTAGCATAAATTTCAGTATCATCAAATTTCAAGATTAAATTTGTCATCATTTTAATTTGCATCCAGAATTAAAGTCCTTGTAGGATGCCTACTAATTAATTTAACAATATTTGCAGACCTCAGTCTGAGTACAAAGGGAGCATCTCCCACCCCTTTACGTTAATCAAAGAGGTTAGTCTAATTGAGCTCAAAGACAGACCCAAATTTTCATCATAATCAAGAACATAAACTGCTAAATACTCCTTTCTACTTAAACAAGAAAATTTCACCTTAAAATTAAAAATTTGTTGTTTGTACAAATTCACTACTGTCCATTTTTAGCAAACAAATTATAAAGTTATTCAACACACACCAAAACATCAAAAATCGAACAACAAAGCATAAGTTACCTGAAGGTTAATGCACTCGTGGCTCCAATGTACATCGTCCTTTGTTAATCACACCGTTCCAACTGGGTTATGTTTACGGCTCTGATTCTGAACGCTTTTAAAATTTTCTACACCACCATTCATCTAAAATTGTTTCAGGGCTTCTCAGGACTCAACTAAGTATATCAAAATCTTGTTTTGTGGATCCAATCACGATTACGAATAACATTTAATTATTAACACCCCCGAAAAATAGCAAAGAAATTCATACTTCTTTCACGCTATACCCCAAAACTGCCTACTTTTGTTTATTCATTTATCGTTACTAATTTCGATAATTGGTACAGTAATACTCGCAAATATAACTAGACTTTATTACCTTGTATCTTCTTTTCTAAGTGCACTAATGCATAATAACTTGTATCGTAGCACGTAAAGAGCAAACTGTTTTAAAGTATTCAATAATCATCAAAATATAAGAGCAAACTGTTTAAAGTATTGAATCAAAATCGAAAATCTAAGAGAGCGAAACTGTTTAAAGTCCGAGTTTATATAATAGCTCGCCTGTATGTCGGTTTTGTCCCGCGACGGCCAGTTTTCAGAATTTCGCATACTATGTTCCCTTTTCGACAGTCCGGCACAGCGATTCTAAAAATTTGCACACGCGCCAGTTGAAAATCTAAGAATTTTCACACGGCTCGCAAACACGTCCGAGAACACTAATTAATTTTGTATAGAAATCGTTACGTTTACACCTCTCATATCTGCATCTTATTACAACCAATCGTAGCCCTCGTGACGTTGCTCAAATCACGCCTTTTTTTATCTGTGTCTCTGCCTTGCGCATACGAGGAGTTGTCGTTTGTTCTTGGTTCCTATATATTAATTACGTTAAAAATACTGCTTCTTCTTTGCTTTGACAATAGTGAGAATTTATGCGGTATCAATTTTCGAATTGTTCATGAACAAGCACGGCACGTTTTTAGTTGTTTTTCTTGTGAAATAAAAGTTGTATATTAACCGTGGTTAGTCGACGCACGTGTGTTTTTAAGGACATTTGACGGACGGGTTTTATTGCTTACGCGTGCCTTACTAATTGTTGTTTTTGTTGAGTTTCTGTTAGAAATAAAAGTGGCAGAACTTGTTAAACTCGACCTGCACGCGTGTTTTACGGAACATTTGACGGACGTACTTTAATGATACACGTGCTTTACTCATTGTGTTTTTTTGTTGGTGCTTCGTCTTTTGATACTTAAACTGTGTGTGCGATCTAGTTTCGCGGTCCTTTTCTTTTTTATCAGAGTAGTGCATACTTTGGATTATCCAAATACAGTTGATACTGTAGTTTCTGAATTTTCTAACCCCAAAGAATCTAAAATAGAACATTGTTTGCGCAAATTTCGTTATTTGCGAAATATAACAGATTACCGGTTTACAAAGGTATTGGTTGAAGTTTCTCACTGCTTTTTGGATGTTTATGGAAATAATATATATTTGGTCCCAGTTGAAATTAAACTAGTGCTACAAAATATTTCGAAATTATTGTCTCAGGAAATAGAATTAACAAGAAATTTATCAATGCTACATAGTTCCGTCGCGTGATAAGGTCTGCTGCTAACCCCAGTGAAATACGTAGGTGTGATTAGGGTTACGTGTGATAAGTTTTATCAACGCCCTCCCAGTCAATGGTGAAGTGCTGCGTTAGTGCCGGACATCGTGAATCCCACACTTCAATTGCAAGGAAGCGTTACTGAAGGACCTTTTTGTAAGTTGAACTATTTCCTACTTATTTTTACTTTAAATATCTATCCGTTGTTTTGCCATATCTTTGTCGTTCTGATACCTTTTACCATAGACTTGCATGCTATTAGAAAAAAAAAAGAATCAACAATACTGGATGACTCATATCAATTGTGCTTACCTATTTATTTTTTTGTTAAAATTTTGTCTGATTTATGTCTAATTGGTGTGTGAGGAAACGTTTCTGCTACTCCCCAATATTACCTCACTTTGTACTAAAAATTTTTGTATTGCTTTTACCGTTGTTATATTATATAGATTATCCAAACAGTTTTTTTTTACATTCTACAAAGTACTGAACAATCTATGCTCGATCAGCATGCTATGCTTTTTCTTTATTTCAGGTTTGCAGGACTAATTTTTTTTTATTGCAGGTTTGCTATTCTAATTTTTTTATTGCAGGTATTGTTACTAACTCCTTTCAGCCGCGTACATTATATGTTGGTCTGCTTCCTACAACCCCCCTAATCTCCGATTAAGCCCGGTCACTTCTTTGATTTTTCTTTGTGTTACGCACGGCTACGAGCCAACGTAACATAGTAATGTTTAATTGTATTTACTGGAATTAAAAATTGCCGCCGGCTTTACTACTCATCATTAGATCTTCAGTCCTAAAACTGGTTGGACGCGTACCCTCATTGTTTCCTAGTCTGAACCAACCTACACATTTCTCTGAAATTTGCAGTCTGCAACTATCACTATCTGTGTGCGAAAGTCTGACCTCGGTCTACCTCTCTTTTACTATCTCTGCTTGTAGTATATTCCGTACTATTCCCAAGAAATGCCTTAGAGCGTATCTTGTCCTTCTATTTCTCTTATTTTTTTCATTTTCCAAAGATATCTTTATTCCTCTACTATTACTACAACCTATTTGTTATTACTAATCATTTTGAAAAAATTCCCGTACAACTTTCCATAGATACTATTAACCGCGTAATCGTTCAATAAAATTTTTCTTAAAATAATCAACATTTCTTGCGTTCCAGTATTATGACCTATCAAATCTGTCTAGAATTTTCTCATCGATCTAATAGGTTTTAAATCCCAACGTCGATAAAAAAATTTAATTTGTATATGAAACTGTAATAATAATAATAATGCACTTACTCGTACACGAACGGTCCATGTACTAAAATTTTTGTTTTCGTAAAAGTAAAATTCTATACAATAGGACTAAACAGAATTAGAGCAAAGCACAGTATAACATTTATTAATCTTGAAATATACATTTTATTGCTTTATAAATAAATTCAACATTTTGTTTGGCGCATGTTAAATAGTAATCCATGTGCATAAGACAATGACCAAATCTTCCACAACCCATCTTTAACGTTTTCAAAATCGGAACGTTAAATTCTTTAATATTTATAACATTATTGCACGGCATACATTTGGATACGATACGCTGCTTTTCCAGTCCTTTCACATAAATTGTAACACGAAGCGGTATAATAGTTTGCAGGTATAACGTGAGAACGTCTGGTGATAACAGATTTGTTGATGGGTTTTCCCAGCTACCCCCGTGTAAGTGCATCCGAAGCCATGCGCAATGTTTCTTGAAATCTTCACTCAAATAGCTATAGTCTAAAGGCATCTCTAATATTTTGTGCCATACTTCGTCGTTTTCCACGTCAAAAGCCGCCACTTCTTTAATAAAAAATTCGCTTGTTTTATATTGGAAGCCTTGAACATCTAGGGTGTAAGCCATGGTGCAGCGTTGTTGTCGATGGACGTCAACACCAGAAAAATCCATCTTTAACTTGTAATTTTGATCAACTCGATGATACTTTTACAACTAATGCTCTGGAACATGGCTCCCTCGCCCTTTATGCTGACGGTCGAGTGTGCGCAGCTCATTATGTTAATTGGTGTTATATGCAAGCCTCAACCAGAAAAGTGTTGCTTATAATTGTTTTATAGTGGATTTTACCTGTTTGTATTTAACCACCAGCACCATTTTAGATTTTTTATAAAAATTACTCTTAGTGGTATTTTTAATATAACTCCGTCGTGTAAGATATCAATTATTATTGTGTTTTCCTCAGGTTCTCAAATCCTTCGAAATTTTTTTTTTTACTGATTTACAGATCAACCTTTTACAAACCATATGGGGGTTCATCTTCAATCTATTTCTAAACAGCATTGCTCTGTCTTTTGAGATAAACGCATCGTATAACCTATCAAATTAGTATAGAATTTCTTGGGGAATCGAAATTAATTATCACGTCTTTTACAATTAGCTCCAACAAAGAGCCGCATAGTGTTTTAATATTCAAAAACCTAACAGGAAAACACCTCTATTTCGAGTCACTCCCACCCCAACACTGCAAGCACATTTCTTTAAATTTAAGGTATGTCATGTCACAACTTATATGATCAAGAAAGATATGGGGAAGGTTTGTGTCATCCTGCTTCGATAATGCGATTACATTGGAGTTATCTCTGAATCTGTTTTAAAACACTAGCGTAAGTTTGACTTAAGTAAAAGGAATCAATGATCTTAATCTAAATATGCCTAGTCGAAGAAAACTCTAACCTAAGCTTGATATGCATCGGGAGGATTGGTGGATCGGGGAGGATTGGGAGAAGGAGGATAGGAAGGAGGAGGATCGGGTGGAGGAAAATCGGTGAATCGGGCGGAGGAAGATCGGTGTATCGGGTGGAGGAGGATCGGTGGATTGGGCGGAGGAGTATCGGTGATTCGGGCGGAGGAGCATGCCAGGATACCCACCATCCTCTACTATTGCTCAAAAAGCAATATATGATAATGCCCACGGTGATTTGCCTTGCCTAATTTAAGATCTATATAATGGACCACAGCATATTTTTGGGAACCATATGAAATGCAAAGAATATTCTTGCGATAATGCGGGTGCAGTATTATCTGATGAATGCAATTAGTATGTAATTCGGGTTTATTACGAGTAGTGGAAGCTAGGCTTATCAGAGAATTGATATATAAACTTTCTATTTTTAGGGGATCTTTCTTTAGTGACTAGGAAGGCCGGCTTGTTAATTGATAATGAAACAAACAATTGAGCTGAGCTTTTATGAGCACGGAAGAGAGCATTCTTGACAAACCTATCCAACATGCAAAAATACATATGGGGTCATGGGCACTTAAAGAAAATATTTTTCATTAATTTTGTCTGGCCATTTTGATCTACAACGCCCAAGAAAAGCATATAAAAAATCAGAGTATAGAACTGTATACAAAAACACATTGCAGCGCCTACTTAGAAAACATTTCTAAATTAGATTATAAGAATATTGCTTGCACCATAATTTTGTGCCATATAAATGTGTTCAAAATGTCAGAAACGCATAAATTCATTACCACTAATATATATTATTCAACGAAAATTGAAAGCGTAACTATCATTTTTTATTGGTCTAAGATATTGGTCAAATAAGCCCTTCTGGGACATCCTGAGTGTGGTGAGTTGCTAGAAAAGGCTTTTATAAACTATAAAACAAGCATTGGCAAGCTATAATTTTAATTTATACCTAAGCACCTTCAAGGTTTTTATTTTAAAATAACAATAAGGCCTAAATAACGCTTTGTGAAGTTATTTACTAATTATTAAAGCTATAAAATCTAATTCATATTGTGATTGCTGTCGTGTACATCTAACAAAAGCCAACAATAGCGGTTCACTAAATATCAATTGTCTTATTAATTATACACGGTTCACGTGGAGTTGAATAGTATGTCAGCTATCTGTTAGATTTTCATATCCAATGATCTTTAAACACTTTATTGCTCTGGTTTGATGCACTTCCCGACGATTATCGTTCTCCCTTTTACATTGACGAATTGTAGGAAACGTTTGTTGCAGTCACGTCTAATTGCGATACAACCACTTTCATAAAAATATCCTAGCGACACCTTCGTAAAACTTGGTAAACTGTTGGGAATGTTCCCGCATCCAGACTAGTTTAAATCCACACTGCGCTTATGGAAAATACTTCTCGCACAATCATAGATAGGAAAATTTAACAAAACAATTTATTTTTTGGTGCATTTTCTAACAAGAAAACATTCTGAAGATGATGGTATAAAAATCACAACAATATTTTATTTAATTCAGCTATAAACAAATTCCAAAATGTTCAAAATTAAATTCACAATTTTGATTTTTGTCATTATCTTCTTTGATTTTTTTTAAAACCAACACCACTTCCAGAATTTAAAAAAAAAAGTTGGCCTATCTAAGATTGTGCCAGAAGAATAAGGAGAGAATTTCCCCAGTCTTAAGCACAAGTGTTTCAGATCATCTGTCCTGTGTTAGTATTGCAAATAATTTTGATTTTATTGGGGCCGATCGACTTTTTCAAAAAAATTTTTGATATTCATTTTAGTAAAAGGAGTCATTTAACAGGTAAGCAGATTATATGACTTACTTGTGTTATGCAATAGCACTATAAAAGTTTATACAGGCCGCATGTTTTAAAATACGTTGGGCAGTAGTGATTTCAAACAAGATTGCAATAATAAACAAGAGATGTGGTTAGTGCTATAAGAGTAAAACATTCGGTTTTAGAACACTATTGCTCGACTTTGCTTTTTGATAGTAATTTTGGTTTTGGGCACTTTTTAGATGGCTGCAAAGAAAACATATAACCCTAACTAGAAGTTTGTATTTATAACCTCTACCAGGTGAAGATAACCTATGGAAGAAAAACATTGATAACCTTTAAGGGATTATGAATTTTTAAAAAAATTGGACCTCCTGTTTGCAAATCGTATAATTTATTAAATTAAAGTTGAAGTGTATTATTTTTTCACGAAGTAGACTAATTAGAGTGTAGTGATCAAAGTGTGACAACATACAACTACCAATAAATCTCACAATCCTCAAGGAGACCTTTTTACCATTAACTAATTTCTATGTCACTGTAAGTAATATTAACATTTAAATAGTTAGCAAACTATCAATAAAATCTGAATCGAAAATAAACAGCTCTTCCGGGGGCCTGAGCCTCTACCCCGAAGAAAAACAAATGGAAATTACCCAAACTGATATAGGACCATATAGAGTAATGGTACAAGGTACATACCAAAATATTGGTAACTATCACCCGTTGGCATTAGCAAGGGAAGTGTACAATCTAAAATTGAAAGACATCCACAAAATAGAAAAAAGGGTTGAAATAGAATCGGCATAGAATTCACAAATTACCTAGCAGCAAATGATTTTGTCAAAAAAAAGCTCTTATACACCAAAGGATGCACAAGTTTTATACCCTCAAATATGGTCTCGTGCAAGGGAATCATAAAAGAGGTGGATTGGACATTCTCAGAAAAGGAACTATTAGCAGTTATAGAAGCACCAAAAAAAGTAATAAACGTAAGACGATTAAATAGACGCATAGTAACCAAAGAAGGACATGTACAATATCAACCAACAGGAACAATTGCAGTATCGTTTGACAAATTGATACCCACAATAGTAAAAATATGCATGCTACCAATGAAAGTCATTCCGTACATACTACCAGTAACACAATGTTACAATTGCCTGCTATTTGGGCATACCAAAGCCCAATGTAGAGGAAAAACGAAATGTCAAAAATGCTCGCAACCTATCCATGAGGGTGAATGCAAAGAAATGATTTACTGTATGAATTGTAAAACGAATGACAATAAACCATTGGATAAGGCATGCATAAAATTAGAAAGACAAAAACAGATCAAATATTTGATGTCGGTTGACAACCTCACATACTACGAAGCCAACGAAAAGTGCCCAAAAAACAGCAGTTATAACTATATGCCAGGTGACTTCCCAGAACTAAGCTCTCAAAGGGAAGAAAATGTAATGCAAGTGAACCAAAGAAGTCAAGCTATAATGGACTCCAAAAAACAAAATAATGTAATCACAGGGAATAAAAAGCGCAAAATCCCAACGTCGCCCATAAAAGGTTACAATGAGCAAGAACACAATGCATGTTTAAACTTCCCCAATGCCAAAATAGAAAAAGAATCAAATTGTGTCTTTAATCAATACGACTGTATATAGGAACTCAATATCGGACATATTAAGAGATTTACAAGAACTAAGTCAAGGGGACCTAACCAACATATTTAATTCCCATACCATACACTACTATATTCTAATATCATACAGTGGAATATCAGAAGTGTTAATAGCAATAAAGACAACCTAGTCGCACTGATCAATCAATATAATCTGGAAATAGTAACAATTAATGAAACGTGGCTAAAACCAAACTACACATTCAATTTACAAGGATACAACATCATTCGAAAAGACAGACAAGATGGCTTTGGTGGTCTTGCAATGTTGAGCAAGAAGGGTTTAATATATGACAAACACAAACCTAACATAAATATCGATGTGTTACATGCCGAAAATCGGCATGTAAACATTTCTGATATTAGTTTTGAATTTGTAAGTGAATTCGCGCCAATAATTAAAAAGACTTGTGCGTGCATTTCCGTCACTTTAGATAGTTGCGTTGGCGCTCGAGATTGCGCAGACGCAGAGTGTAAAGAAAGTGGTGATTTCCGTCACGTCGGGACTAGTCAACGCAACGTCGAACGGCGTGGTTATCTGTGATGTGCCTTTGTCTTCTTTTTTTCAGGTAATGTAGGTTCCTTTGTCGTATCTCTGCCCTGTATCGTTCCTCACCTTATTCCTTTACCGTACCTCTACACAAGAAGAGAGAAGGCAAATTTAAATCTGGTTTTGACGAGGGGGCAAGGGACGACCCATGCCCACAACGCTCAACCAACGCGGAGAGCCTGACGGGAGAATAGCTGCAATGCCATGACGAGTTCTACATTTTACGTAAGTACCTTTATCTTTTTTCTTTGTATGTGATAATAATTTGTAGCGTAATAATGACCTTATTGCGCATTATTAGTCAAATATTTATTGTGTTACCAACTGTTGTAGTGGCTCTTATAAATTACGCGCCGGGACTTTAACAGTATACCTTAGAGTAGAGAACCATTAAGTATAACAGATGACAAGATTGAATGGCAACTAATAAAAATCAAAAGTCTATCAATCTTGAATGTATACTGTCCCCCAGATACGAGATTAAAACCCAGAGATTGGAATAAATTGATAGAACTAGCCAGACCTCCAGCTATAATTGCAGGAGATTTGAATGGACATAACCCAAGGTGGGGTAGCTCTAACAGAAACTCTAACGGTATAACAATAGAACTTGCACTGGACACATATGAACTGATCTTATTAAATGATGGCACGGAAACTAGATTTCAAACATCAACAAAAGTGCAGTAGACCTAACACTAGCAACACCAGACATAACTACTAATTTGAGGTGGAAAGTATTGAATGACTGCGGTAATAGCGACCATTTCCCCATCCTAATCGAAATTGGAAAAAATGTACCTACCATCCATTTTGAAACAACTCCAACATGAAATCTTAAAAAGACAGATTGGCTTAAATACTCAGATAAAATTAAAGCGCTAATAAATATAATCAATTACGAAACAGAATATACAGAATTGGAAAGAAACATTATTCTAGCAGCGGAAGACCATATTAAGGAAATCCTGAATACTAAAAAAACCAACGGTTCCATGGTGGGATGGGGAATGCTCTGAAGCACGACAAAAAAGGAAAAAGGCCATACATAAGGTCAAAAGAAAAGGCACATTAAACAATTATTTAGAGGCCAAAGCCCAAATAACCAGAATGAAAATATTGACACGGGGAAAAAAGAAACTTAGTTTTAGAACAGAAACACGGATATCAGAGACATATATATGGAGAATCATGAAAATATTCTCCAAGCACACACAAAAACCAATATAGAACTACTAAATCAGAAAGTGGCCAAGAAAGTAGCAGACACAGGGAAACAAATCCAAATATGCCCAGAATTTATACTAAACAAAAGTGAACAGATTGCAGAGCGCATATCGATTACAGAATTCTATGAGACCATGCAAAATAAAAAGGACACAACATGCGGACTAGACACAATATATTACTCTATGTTAAAAAACTACCATCCAAGGCAATAAAGCTACTTATAGAAATCTTCAATAGAATCCTAACATCCACGCAAATCCCTGAACAATGGAGAATGACACTAGTATTACCAATACTAAAGAAAAACAAGGATCCTAGGTATCCTGAAAATTTTAGGTGTATAGGTCTAACATCATGTGTAGGAAAAGTATATGAAAATATACTATAAAGTCTAGAATAGAATCGCAGTTAGAAAATGAAGGAAAGCTACCCATCTATCAATATGGATTTAGGAAAGGGCGAAACATAACGGAAAGTGTGGCATATCTGACTACAAAAACACTACTAGGGTGCACTAGACAGGAAATAACCATCGCCATCTTTTTAGACATTAAAACAGCATATGACAATGTAATAATACATACACTCATACAAAAAATGGAAGCGTTGAAAATTCAACAGTTGTAAATAATATACACAATCTACTGATGAACAGAAAATTATTCATCAAAACTAAAATGGGCACAGTTATAGGGCCAGTCAAGTCTGACATACGACTAACCCAAGGATCACCATTGAGCCCACTTTTATTTAACACTTACACTCAAGACCTACGCAAGTTAATACAAACGCCAGTAGAGATCCTGCAATATGCAGGTGATATTGTACTATTTGCAACGGGGGAAAATCTAAACGAGACAACCAGAAGCATTGAGAGACAACTAGCTACAGTGGAAAAATGGCTAGACAAACATAATTTCCAAGTATCATTACATAAAACGACAGCCCTGATTTTCGCTAAATCAAGAAATAACCTGGATAACCTAACAACAATTGAGCTCAAAGGACACAAAATACCATGGCAACTAACGCACAAATATCTAGGAGTCACACTGGACCAAACTTTGAGCTTTAACAAACATAGATGAGGCAGCTAAAAAAGCACAGAACGGAGTCAACGCTATGAGGGCTATGCAAACAACCTGGTGCGGCACAGATCCTCTCACCTTGCTGACAGTATACAAAGGGGCAATACGAGCACACCTAGAATATGGAATGACTATCATCAAACCAAGCAACAAACAGAAACTCAAAACGCTGGATAAAATTCAATATCAAGCACTTAGATTAGTATCGGACTGTATGAAATCTACTCCAGTAAAAGTACTAATAGCCGAATGTGGGGAAATCACACTAGAAATGAGAAGAATGTGGTTAGGAACAAAATTCTATATCATGCTTAAACGACTAAACAAAAATAACCTGATCAAACAAATAGAAACATTGAATATACAATGCTACGAAAAGATAGGATACTGGAAGAACAAAGACCCGCCATATTTAGTACAAGGATGCAAATTTGGAGAACAAGAGGCCGTAAACCTAAAACAGAAAGAAAAATTGCCTTGTTTTGAGATGACCTATGAGATTCAAATGAGAAAACTTCATTTTAAAACTATAAACACAAATAATAGAACAATGACAGAGCAGGACATAAAAGAAACCTTCCCATACCATATTCATATAATCACAGATGGATCAAAAGAAGTAGATACCGACAACACAGGTATAGGAATATATATCCCAGCACTAAAAAAGGCAGAAACAATTTCTGGACCTAACAATGCAACCATATGCACCGTAGAAATGTTAGCAATTGGAAAAGCCTGTTCACTACTCAATCAAGAGGACCCTAGACCGGTGGTCATTCTCTCAGACTCAAAAAGTGCCCTTGATAAACTAAAACGAAATATAATAAATGCAAAAATCGAATTAATCACTCTCAAGGCTAAAGAAACTATAATAAATATTAGTAGAAATAGAAAAATAACACTGTGTTGGATCCCAGGACATGTGGGAATAAAAGGAAATCAAATTGCAGACATCCTAGGAAGGAATGGATGCAAAATCAACACACCAAAACTGGAAATAAAGCTAGAAACTCAAGACATCCTAGCCCAAATTAAAAAGAAATGGAATGCAGAACTCCTAGAACAGTGGGCAACAATAGACCCACATAAAGGAAAATGGTATAGAGCCATACAACCATTGCCACCAAGAGTTCCCATCTTTAAGAAATGGCCATACAGAAGTAGAAAAGAGTCTTCAACTGTTTGTCGATTGACATCCGGACATTTTCTGACACCTCAACACATGCATAGAATTGGGGTAAAGGAAGATCCTTACTGTGACAGAAATACCAAATACAAACATATACACAATGTTCACTAAGAAAGGAATTCTCACCCCCATAGATGCAATAACCCTAATAAAACACCTCACACCTACCACAATAACAATTTTAATAAACTTTTTAAATTACAACCAGATAAACTTATAGGCCTTGCTTAAAACAAACGTACTAACACAACTAAAAATAACCAAGGTCAACTAACATTTTTCCTAATAATCTTCCAGATAATCCGAGGCAGCCCTCAGGTGTACAGGCTCTCAGCT
Organism: Platerodrilus igneus; assembly: GCA_036346225.1. Lineage (NCBI taxonomy): Eukaryota > Metazoa > Arthropoda > Insecta > Coleoptera > Lycidae > Platerodrilus > Platerodrilus igneus. The sequence continues at coordinate 812,164 of JARFIW010001320.1, forward strand.
ACTGCTCCTGAGAGTGAAGGGTTACGTATATATGTGTATATATGTATAAATATAAATATGTTTGTGTATGTGTACGTATATAGATATGTACGGGTCTTTTGACAAGTGAAAGGTCTCCCTGAGATGTCAGGACTGAAAAGAATTATAAACAATAGTGTAGGAAAAACAGAGAGAATGGGACCATCTCAGTCGTGTTCAGAGGAGCACACTCTCTCAAGAAGAAATTAATAAAAATCGTAACTGGCTAAAAGCCCAAAGGGCAAGGCCAACCAATAATAATAATAAAAAAATAACCTGTGGATCATTTTCAAACAGCTGACTTTGACAGATCAGCCATTTTGCCTGGAGGACAACCAAATCATATTTTAGCATTGGTTTTAGTCGAGTTTGCGTGTTTTTATTTTGATAAAATGTGTTAGTGTTGCAATTCTAGTTTCACCATTGATTTTGTATATATTTGAAATCTACATAATTACTATTAAATATCATCATGATTTTGTTTCCGACCTTACTTAAGGTCGGTTCGACGCAGCTCTAACTTCTTTTCTTATTCTGTGTTAATCTAAAAAGTTCTACATACGCTTCACAACCTAAATTTCTATTAATTTGACTAATATAGCTTGGTCTAGATCTTTTTCCTATCCATCTGGTTCTACACAGATATTAGCAACCTGATGGTTGTTAAAGAACTCCAACATCGTTACATGATTCCCATTTATAAGGAAATTAAATATTACCTGGTTATCCCCGCCAAAAAGGAAAAGTGTTAAATTATATGTTATGGTAAGGCTTAAGTAACGAATCACTACCAACATGCCAGACCGCTAACTAATTGTAAGTTATGTCATAGATGTTGATTAAGTTATATGTTATGGTAAGGCTTATGCAGCGAATTGCTGCCAACATGCCAGACCGCTAACTAATTGTGATTTATGTCATAGTGACATTTAGTTAACTGATTTTTATTTATTTTGTTTTCGAACCTACTAAAAGTCGGTTAGACGCAGCTCTAAATTCTTTTCTATTCTGAGCTAGTCTAAAAAGGTCTACATACCCCACAACCTAAATCTATAATAATTTTACTAATATAGCTTTGTCTAGGTCTTCCTACTCTATTTTTATTTGGTAGTCTATAATCTAAGATCTTACTAAATACCCCCTCATGTCTTAACCGGTGCCCTATCATTCTATCTCTCCTGACCTTTAATTGTTTCCACATACAGGGTTCCTCACCTATCCTTCTATAAACTTCCTCATTTGTTACTCTATCTGTCCAACTAATCTTTAACACTCCTATAACACCAAGTTTCAAAAGCTTCTATCTTTTTCTTATCTACCTCTTTAATTATACAAATCTCACTACCGTATAATAGAACGATCCATGTGTACGACTTTTAAGAAACTTTTTCTATTATCTAAACTATTACTATTAGCTATTAGTAAGTCTTTCTTTTTTAAAAACATTTTTTTAGCTTGAGCTATTCTAGCTACTATATCCCTTCTACTACGTCCGTTCTTTGTAACTATACTACCTAAATAGCAAAATTCATCTACCTCCTGTAAATAGGTATTACCTAATTTTAATTTTAGTTTAGAACTAGGCTGTAATTCACTTGTCATTATCTTTGTCTGTCCCGAGTTAATTCTCATACCATAGTTACTCTGTAGTATCTCATCCAAAATATTTAAAAAAATCTCCTAACTTTTTTCTCTATACTTTGCTATTATGGCTATATCATCTGCAAAGCGTAACATGTCTATTTTCTCTTCCTGTACACTAATACCTATATCTTTTCTTTCTCTAGCTAAGTTTAAAGCTTCCTCAATATAAACATTAAAACTCAAGGGAGATAGTATACATCCCTGTCTAACACCATTTCTAATCTTAACTTCCTTTTCTATTTCATCAGATCTAATTACTACACTTTGGTTTTTAGATAGTGTTTTGATGCGAATTTGAAGCAAAGTAGCTTCTTGCTAAAACTGATTTGATGTGAGCTTTTACTTACGTTTCGTAAAGCGCAGTAACTGATGAGGATTTTGAAGGATGTTGTAATAAGATACGAGTTACCATAATATAGATCTCTCGCTACAGCATGCAGTTTGATTACCATATTATTGATTTGATTTGATGTGTAGATCACGTCGGGGTCACCTTGTTTTGAAAGATGCCGCGCATAGGTAATTCGATGCGCTTAGACACAGCTTTCGGATTTAATTAAGACTGGACCTACTAGATTTGATGAACGTATTTATTTACAATAATGACAGCTATGTACACTTTACAAAGCACGCAAACACATGACATCCCGCCTAGTAGAGGTTCTAGGACAAGCACAGATAGAACCTGACAAGCAAGTTAACCACGACAACTTCAGAGAGGCAGTGATAGAATGCTGCAGTCGTTCAAAAGGAAAGCAGATTCAACTCTGAACGGTGCGCATTCACGTAAAACTAGCTAACTAACATCATACATTTTATAATATTAATCAACCAATGAGATTGAGTAAAAATACTTGTAATATTTTAAAGACAACATAAAAAATTCCTAACATACCCCCCGGCAAATTGGAAAGTTTTGACAAACAAAATTTGCAATTTAAGTATCATTAGTAACCTACTTAAACCAAACTTAACTAAGACATGATTCCATTGTAGGAAACAACAAACAAGATAAATGCCTTAAACTAAACATAGTAAGCGTAAGATACAAACAAAGATTTAGGCTTTGAATATAGACAAAATGACGCAGAGCACAAATCACTCACGCACAGATGGCTCCACAGGCAGTGGACACAGTTTAGAGAATGAGAGCCGCACAATACCGAACTGGTACGAACGGACGCCACACGATTGACATTGTCGGAACCGGGAAACACTTGAATTATTCTTCCCAATTTCCAGTGAAGTGGAGATGAGTTATTTTCTTTGATCAAGACAAGGGTGTCTTGCTGAAGATGGGACTGCTGAGTTTTCCATTTTACCCTTTGTTGAGACTCCAACGTTTCCACAAATGTTGATTCATTTGTTGGATTTTTTGAAATATCGATAAACGAGATTCACGAAGGTGTGATAAGTCTGGATCTGGTGTTGAGGTTAATAACCTGCCAATCAAGAAGTGTGAAGGTGTGAGGGCTTGGAGGTCATTGGGATCACAGGACATGGGACATAAAGGACTAGAGTTTAAAATGGCTTCGACCTGTGATAGAAATGTATTAAGCTCTTCGTATGTTAAGATACAGTCACCTATTACTCGTTTCAGATGATGTTTGCTTGATTTTATTCCTGCCTCCCATAGTCCTCCGAAGTGAGGGCTACGAGCAGGCACGAAATGCCAGGTAATTCCCTCAGACGCAAGCTCTTCTGGAATTCTAGCAGATTGAACTTGTAGAAATTTGCCTAGATCACGCAGTTCAGAGCTGGCGGCCAACGAAATTTTTCCCATTATCGGAATAGACATGGAGAGGTCTACCGCGTCTAGCGACAAATCTGCGGAATGAAAATAAGAATCCTTCGGTAGACAGGTCCGTTACCAGTTCAAGATGGACGGCCTTTATTGAGAAACAAACATATAAGCATATGTATGCTTTGGTGACTCTACACCCACGACCTTTTCGGTCTTTGATGGAAACAGGGCCGGCAAAGTCGACGCCAGTAACATAAAATGGGTATGATTGATCAACGCGTGCTGCAGGCAGGTTGCCCATAACAGGTTGAGTTAATTTCGGATGAAACCTGAAGCACTTAACACAACGATGTACGACTTGTTTCGCGAGATTGCGACCAGAAGTAACCCAAAATCTGTCGCGCAAAGACGATAGCAAGAGCTGTGGACCAGCGTGTAACAGCCGAACGTGTTCACGCTCGACGATGAGTTTTGATAACGGATGTTTTGCAGATAAAAGAATGGGATGCTTCTTGTCAAAACCAAATTTAGAATTTTTCAACCTGCCTCCAACACGAATTATACCCGTTGAATCCAAGAACGGAGTAAGGCTTAGCAGAGATGAAGCACTCTGTAAGGGTTTATTTTGCGAAAGCTGCTTGAGTTCTTCGGTAAATTTGGCTTGAGCAAGTTTAACTAACACTAATAAAGCGTTGTTAAGTTCTATGGGACTGAGGGACCCTAAAAGGCGCTCGTCTTTAGGGCGCAAACAGTTATGATAGAAACGCAAACAATAGGATATGACTCTTTCAAGACGAGTAAGACTTGAAAATTCTTGAAATAGAGAGAAATCGGTAACTAAAAGGCACCGAGATTGAGCCTTTATTTCTGGGAGCTCCGAAGCACCTGACTTAGAAATCGGCCAATGAGATGAATCTTTAGCCAACCACGACGGACCGAACCACCAAAGATTAGAGTCCTTTAACGTTTGAAGAGAGGTTCCCCGAGACAGCAAATCTGCCGGGTTAGATTTTGTGGGCACGTGACGCCATATTGCATTTGGAGCCAGTGCTTGAATGTCTGCAACACGGTTACAGACAAACGTATTTAGTAAATTAGGACTAGTTTTTAGCCAGCCCAAAACTATTGTGGAATCACACCAATAGAAGCATGATGAGATTGAAAGATCTAAAGCTTTCAAGGCTTGGCTTGCAAGTTTAGTGAGGAGTAGGGCTCCACAAAGCTCAAGTTTCGGTATGGTTATGGGTTTGAGAGGAGAAACTCTTGCCTTGGCACAAAGCAAGTGGACTTGGACGTAACCGTCTGAATCAATGGAACGGAGAAATATGCATGACCCATAAGCATTGAGAGACGCATCACAGAACCCGTGAGGCTGAACGTCGACGAGATTTGGACACAAAACAAGACGATTTATCTTCAGGTCGTTAAGACCTGCAAGATCGTTACGGTAAGAAATCCATTTGGTACAAATGTTGGTTGGAACGGGGTCGTCCCAACATAACTTTTTTAACCACAATTGCTGTAAAATGATTTTTGCACCTAACGTGCATGGTGAAAGGAAACCAATCGGGTCGAAAATCTGAGATATTTCGGAGAGTATTACTCTTTTGGTAATATTCCTTGTAGGTGAGACTGGGTGCGAAAATGAATACATGAAATGATCAGTGGTGAAAGACCAAATGAGTCCTAAAGTGGTAGTATGTTCACGAGAACTGAACTCAAGAACTCCTGGATGTAGATTGGCCTCAGGAATGTGCGATAGCACTGCTGGATCGTTAGAGATCCATTTCCGGAGTGTGAAACACCCTGATGCCAATGCACTAGACAATTGACTGCAAATTTTTCGGGCTTCATCTAGATTGTCGGAACCTGTAAGGAGGTCGTCAACATAGAAGTCCCTTTTGATGATTTTAGAAATTTCTGGATTTGAAGCTTCCAGGTCAATACCCAACTGAAAGAGGCATCGAATAGCGAGAAATGAAGCGCAAGCTGTGCCGTATGTGACAGTGTTCAAATCGTATGATTGGATTTGATCGGAAGGAGAAAAACGCCACAATATACGTTGCAGCTGTCTTTGATTAGGCACAACTTGAACTTACCGATACATTTTCTCGATGTCACTTGATATAGCATAAGCATATTTTCGAAAACAGAGCAGGATCGAGACGAGATCCTGTTGAATGGTCGGGCCTATCATTTGTATGCTATTAAGAGACTGCCCTGATGAGGTAGTTTGCGAGCCGTTGAACACAATTCGAAGCTTGGTGATGAGAGAGTCCTCCTTCAAGAAGCCGTGGTGCTGCAGATAGTAAAAAACACTTGTGGAATCTACATTAGACGGAGACATATGACCTAATTCCAAGTATTCACGCATGAAGGCTGCATAACGATGGGAAAGGTCAGGATTGGCCTGAAGACGCCGCTCCAGAGCTAGAAAACGCCTTTGTGCCGTGAGGAAACTATCACCCAATACTGCAGGCGGTTGGTTTAAAGGAAGAGTGACAACAAATCTGCCTTCTGGTGTTCGAATTGTGTTTTCGACAAAATGAAGCTCACAAGCATTCTCTTCTGAAGAGAGAAGCTTGTCTGCCGGATAGGTTTCGAGTTCCCAAAATCGGATTAATTGATCAGAGACAATAGAAATGTTTAAATGACATTGGACTTGAGTAGATAAGTTGGCACTGACTGCGCCTGATAAAACCCAACCGAAGCGAGTTTTTTGAATAATTGGTAGATCAGGACCTAAACGTACTTGGCCTACACAGAGAATTTCAAAGAAGACAGGAGAACCGATTAATATATCAATTTTCCCGGGTTGATCAAAATGCGAATCAGACAAGCGAATGTTATCTGGTATTTTGATCTTAGAAGAGTCTACACGAAACGACGGAATGTTTCCTGTTATTTCGTCTAGCACGAGACACGAGAGTTGAATCTTGTAAGACGACTGATGCAAACCAAGTTCCAACTTACATTGAGAGTGAATATGTGAAAGCGAACCACTCAATCCGGACACGGAAATGTTTACCCTTTGGATAGGTAGCCCTAACCTGCTGCACAAGTCAGAACGAACAAAATTAGACTGACTGCCAGAATCGAGTAGTATGCGAACAGAATGAGAATTGCCACAAGAATCAAGGATCTTGCAACTGGCCGTTGGAAGTAAAACTTTAACAGCATATGAGCAAAAGGCTGATACGCTTGGTACCCCTGCTACAGGGGTTTGGGACGTTGAAGCCACCGGTCCTGGTTGTACTGATTGCGCTGGCGAAGAAGAGTTAGTATGAAGGCTAGAATGATGCTTGACTTTGCACAATCTGCAAGTAATCTTAGATGAGCATTGGGGCAGCATGTGACCCTTGCCCAGACAGTTAAAACACACCTTTAAGTCCTTGACCTTGGTCGCCCTGTCTTTAGGGCTTAACCGGAGAAAGGTTTCACATCTGGACAGATAATGATCACCTTTGCAAAGCGAACATGACGTATTACTGCTGACAAACGATTTGGAATGAGGCTTCGGCCTTTCATGAACCACCTTGACCTGCTTTGTCTACAAGCTGTCTAACAGATTGGCTTGTTTCGTTAAGAAGGCTTTAAATTCTTCTAGCGTGGGCAAATCAGAGAGAGATTTGTTACGAACGGTTTCCCACTGTCGGGAAGTAGTTGGATCTAATTTACCCGAGATAATATGAATGAGAAATGTTTCGAGCAGTTGTTCTGAATCAGCAAATGATCGAAGTGCAGTGACATGTTTGAAAAGTGAATCATTTACTTCTCTGAGACCAGAAGCTGATTCCTTTGACAGAGATTCTAAGCCTAGAATGGCCTTTGGATGATTGCGGATCAGCAGTTTAGGCTGATCGTATCTAGAAATCAAAGTTTGGAAAGCTATTTCGTAGCTTTGAGGCGTAAACTCTAATGATTTTACGACCTCTGATGCTGCACCTTTCAGACTAGCTTTGATATAATGTAGCTTTTGGATTGCATTGAGACTGCTATTTTGATCGATGAGACTGGAAAATATATTTTTATATTCAGTCCAGGCCTCGAGACTACCAGAAAATGTCCGAATTTGAATTTTTGGTAGCTTAAACCCAAGCGAGTGTTGAGTATTAGCACCAGAATTGACGCTATGATTTGGCGAACTACGGCCTGAAATGTTTGGCGAGCTACTTAAAAACTCGCCAGATAATGTTTTGGTCAGATGGTCTGCTTCTGAAACAGCAGAAAAATAAGACGCTTCAAATTCTCCATAAGCTTGTTCGGCTTCAGAAATTGCTGTATCATCAGCAACCTGAATGATATTGGCATGGATAGATTCATATTCAGTTAGAAAAGATATGGCATTACTATGACGCCTTTGTAACTCTAAAACTTGTTCTTTAGAAACCCTTTGATTGATGTCATTATAGACCACCTTGAGCGCATTTAAATAATTTTTAAACCGCGTCAACTTACTCTTGATACTAGCACGGGCACGTACTAATGATTCCATGATCTTATTTCAATATAAAAATAAGCTAAACAATGAATAAATTCACTTTGAATGAAATATTTGATAATAAAATTCAAGCAGAGCAGCTCCTGCGTTGCGAACTTGGCAACTAAATTTACACAATTTAATATTGTAGATAGAAATATTTGAAATAATATTTGATTGCTTTATACACAATTGTGTACGATAAATAAGCGTGAGAGTACTTTATTTTTAAATTTAAATAGCATCTAAAGGTGATAAAGCAAGGCTTTGCACATAAAACACAGTTAAGTATACAAAGGAGAAATAAGTGGATTTGAAAGGATACACTTACTTACTTGATGGCTGTTTGAATGCAACAGCACCTACTTACGTAAAGGAACGCCTCGTTTGAACCAGGTATAAACGACAGCTGAAAATATTTGCGTTTAGAATGTTGCGAGGTGTCGATAACTTCACCTTGGATTTGAATGAATGATGCGACTGCGAGTAACGGCGACGGCTATCTCGCTTTACACGTTCAACTTGAGATATAGTGCTCTTGTTTGCACTCATACATGCGAATTTGAAGCAAAGTAGCTTCTTGCTAAAACTGATTTGATGTGAGCTTTTACTTACGTTTCGTAAAGCGTAGTAACTGATGAGGTTTTTGAAGGATGTTGTAATAAGATACGAGTTACCATAATATAGATCTCTCGCTACAGCATGCAGTTTGATTACCATATTATTGATTTGATTTGATGTGTAGATCACGTCGGGGTCACCTTGTTTTGAAAGATGCCGCGCATAGGTAATTCGATGCGCTTAGACACAGCTTTCGGATTTAATTAAGACTGGACCTACTAGATTTGATGAACGTATTTATTTACAATAATGACAGCTATGTACACTTTACAAAGCACGCAAACACATGACATCCCGCCTAGTAGAGATTCTAGGACGAGCACAGATAAAACCTGACAAGCATGTTAACCACGACAACTTCAGAGAGGCAGTGATAGAATGCTGCAGTCGTTCAAAGGGAAAGCAGATTCAACTCTGAACGGTGCGCATTCACGTAAAACTAGCTAACTAACATCATACATTTTATAATATTAATCAACCAATGAGATTGAGTAAAAATACTTGTAATATTTTAAAGACAACATAAAAAATTCCTAACAGATAGATATTAAATAATTTTTCTATCCCTATGAGAGATTCCTATTTTCCGCAAAACGCTGAACATAACAATCCAATTAACCCTATCAAATGCTTTTTCTAAATCTACAAACGCGAAATGAGTCTTTTTATTTTTTGGTAAACTTTTTTCGATAATTACCCTAATCATTAGTATCGGTTCTTTAGTCCTCTGTCTTTACGAAAACCATATGGTCTTCGCCTAAATAATTTTCAGTCAAAGTTTCTACTCTATTTTTAATTATTATTGTTAGTATTTTGGAAGCGTGGAAAGTTAAACTAACCGTTCTAAAATTCTCACACCTATCAACACCTGACTTTTTTGGGTTGGTATAATAATATTTTTTTCGAAATCTATTGGGACCTCACCTGTGTCGTATATTACTTTTACTGTTTCATTAAATCATATAAATAGTCTAAAGTTTTCTGACTTGCATATTTTATTAATTCGGCAGGTATATCATCTATCCTTGGCACTTTATTTAGTTTAAGATCCCTAACAGCTCTATCAAATTCCTCTCTTAATATTGAGAACTCTATTTCTACATCCTCTTCTAGGCCGTTCTCTAACTCATCCATATCGTCTCCCTTATATAAATCTTCTAAATATCTTTTCCATCTATCTGCTACCTCAACTTTAATACCATTATATTTCTAACTCTATTATATTTTTGTTTACTTTCACTATCCAATTCTCTGAAAGGTTTAAGCTTTCTTCTATTCTCTATTAAATCTAATATCTCCTTTGTTACCCCGGGTTTTCTCGCCTTTTTTTTTCTTACCTATAGTCTGTGTTGCTGTATCATTTACAGCCCTTTTTATTTCTTTCCATCTATTTTCTACCTTCCCATCTCTTTGATCTTATTATCTAATACTTGTTTATATTCCTCTTATACCTCACTATCATTAAGCTTACCTAGTCCCATCCCTCTCTTTTAACCTTTCTCAATTTTTGAATTTTAGCTTACACTTCATTTTAACTAAGTTATGATCAATATCTATGTCAGCCCCTAGATAACTACGACAGTTTTTAACTTGGTTTCTAAATCTTTGTTTAACTAAAATATAATTTATTTGGTATCTAGCCCTATCACCTGGCACTTTCCAGGTATATCTTTTCCTAACATGTTGTTCGAATAGGGTGTTTACAGTTACTAATCAATGTTCCTGGCAAAACTCTCAACTCTTTCTCCTCTATCATTTAGTCTCCCATACCCAAATTCTCCTACCATTTTTCCCTCACTACCTTCTCCCACTGACGCATTAAAATCGCTCATAACTATTAAATTCTCATCTCCCTTTACTTTTCTCACTATACTATTTATATCCTCGTATACGTTTTCTATTTCCTCATCCTCGTACTGAGTTGTTGGCATGTAAACCTGTACTAAAATAGTGTGTGGGTTTTGTACTCAATCTAACCAAAATTATTCTATCACTAAATTGTAAGTACTCTTTAACTTTACGTCCTAATCTTTTACCTAACACTATTCCTACCCCTGCCTGTCCATTAGTTGAAGAAGTTGTAATTATTCTATAATTATCTTTCCAAAAGTCATTACTATAGTAGAAACCACGAAAGAAGTCCTCTACGTCATAGGTGCCTAAATCAATTCAAAACATACGTTTAAGATTATTTAAAAGCTTAACTAATGTATATGATAAAGATAGTAATACGATTTGTATGTTTTAAATAAAGACATACGTGAACACGTTCATCTGGGAAAACGACAGAGAAGAGTATGTGCCGTATGTTTTGAACTTTATACTTAGCAGGGTAACATTTGGTAAAATTATGCCTTTTCTTTAAAATAGAATATCTTTATTAGTTTTTTTTTGTAAATGGAATATACTTTTTAAAGTTTTAAAAGCTTGACGGAAACTTCCGAATCGGAATATTTATTGGGTATTTATGAACTAGATGCTACATTGACTTAAAATTATCAACTTAATTCATACGAATACAAGTGATGACGCAGACGACTTCTTTCATGGTTTCGACTATATCTGGCTATCTCACCTCACTAATACCTAAAATGTCCAGCTTTCCTTTTCTCATTTCGACTAATAAATTCGTTAATTTATCTAGTCTAAGTAATGACCTTACATTCCAAGTCCCTGTCACTAAATCGAACCGTTGTATTAAACTCTTACGATGACGAGCCCCAAGTACCCCCTCCCAGAGATCCGAATGAGGGGGTATTTTACCTCCGGACAAGAATTTTACTTGTGAGCTCTCCTTCATACTTAGTTCGTGTTTTAGGTCACGCATACCTGGGAAAATATTGTGGCAGGTTCCCATATCTTTCCACAACACAGTTTTTAAAGATTTTAGCAAAAGGCCGTATCCGTTACGACCAACCCCCAACACCCTTGTAAATTATTGAGGATCACCCGAGACCAACCGATTCTCCTCCAATATCTTTAGCCAGCAAAGCTGCTGCCCCTTTTAATCACCTTTTACGATAAGCAGGCTTACTATAGCAGTATTCTTTGTCCCCTACTATAGGGACTACTATTAAATATATTAAGATATTATTTGAATTTGTTAGGAAATATTCCTAATAATTAAAAACCTTTTGTTTTTTAGAAACCAAGTTTTAGAACAGTGTTTTACCGTTAAATAAATAGTTTAGATAGTGTTGTAGACTATAGGTTAGTTCTATAATGGAAAGAAGTGACTATTATAAATCTCTTTCCCAAGATATTAAACACCAGTATGATGGTAAACTTAAAATAATTAGTGATTGTGACCCCTACCTCCACAGATAGCAATGATAGATTTAGTAAATTATTTTATACTCATAGTTATTACACAGGACAACAGCTGGAAGCTTACAAAAGTTTGAAAGGGTATAGATATTATGAATTCGGATTAGTACAACAATGCCAAGCTAAGAAAAAGAACGAATGCTTTCATTGTTGTTGAAAAGGTAAGTTTCAGTAACATGTAAAGTTACATTTATATTTTGAATTCCGTAAGAAATCAGATATTAGGTTGTAGTGACAGCATTATTTCAATCAATTCATTTATGTTGTGTACTATATTATAGATAGAAAGTGTAGTAATGTTGTTTTTTACAGGTAAAACATTCTCAAAAATTAAAGGAAAATCCACTAAACGTATGGATAATACCTTAAACGATGGTAACATATCATCTGGGCACTGCACATGTATAGCTGGTTTCAGAGAGGTATGCAGTCATTCTTTTTCTTCTATATAGTCGGGCTCAGGCTGAAGAGCAGATAGCATGCACATCTAGATTGGCACAATGGCCTGTACCGCCATTGACGAAAGCTGAAATGGGCTGTATTAAGGATATGGACTTTATAAAAAATAAAAAAGAAACCAATTCAACTGTAACAACAATGCAGAAAGTAGAGATGGTGAAACTGTTGGAGAAATTTGAAAGTATTGGGGTGTCATCAGCTGTTACAAAGCTGATCGAGCCGTTGGCCTCATACATTGACAAAAACGATGCAACTAATTTGCCAGTGACTCTACAATCACTGTTTAACGAAAACAATTTAAACAAAGATTACCAAACTTTGTTTCTATTGTCTCAACATATAAATCTGCACGTTACGCCTGAAGAAGTTATGGTAGTAAAAAAGGCTACATGTGGGCAATTCATGAGTATTACGTGGTTCAAAGAAAGAGCAGGACGAATAACTGCATCATGCTTTAAAGCTGTTTGTCGATCATCTACAAAAAAACCTTCACTAAGTTTGTTGAAAGGAGTATGCTATCCTCAGAACACTTTTTTTAGTTCAAAACAAACTGATTATGGCGTAAAACATGAAAATGATGCTTTGGATGCCTATTTTGCAAAAGAAGAAAATAAACATGAGGGACTGGAGTTAAAGAAAAATGGCTTTTTTTTTCAAAAATTCACCCCCAAACTCTGTGCATCTCCTGATGCCCTAGTTTCATGTAACTGTTGTGGACGTGGGGTAGTTGTAGTAAAGTGTCCATATTTACAGCGTGATATGATAATAATAGACTTCGCCTTAAGAAAAAACACATGTTTAGAAGTTGTCGCGGACAAAGTTGTTTTGGGTCAAAATCACTCGTATTTTTATCACATTCAGTGTCAAATGTTTGTTAAAGAAATGAAATATTGTGATTTTATCATTTGGCCCAAAGAAAGCTTATATGCCAAAAGTTTTTTATGATATTTTCTTCAAAACAAATTTGGCTAAAGTTTTAAATTTTTATAACTTTGTTATTAAACCCGAACTTTCAGGATGATATTTTACTGAGAAAGCTGGTTTAGCACATATATCTTTCTGGTGCTACTGTAAAAAGATAGACGATGGGAGACCAATGATTCGATGTGACAATGACGAATGTGTTAGTGTGTGGTATCATTTTGATTGGGTAGGGCTAAAGGCAATCCCAGAAGATGTGTGGTTATGTTTTAATTGTAAATAGTAATGTTGGTTTTTTGCTAGGTTCTATATGTATAGCAATATGCAATGGGGTGAGTTAGTGCAGCATATTGTTTTTAATTTGCCATTATTTAAATAATAATAGAAAGATAGATAAACATGTATTTTTAACCATCTAAAAGATGGTAGTGTAAAATGTACAATTTTCATTATAAAAATACATCACAATGTATAAATATATAAAACTATTAATCAAAACTGAAAAACGGTTGTTTATTTATTTATTAGAACATGTGTTGGTCACATAAGTGAAATGCATCCAGTCCAATATAAAAGCCATTTGTGAATGTTGTAAATTAGGAAACCAAGGGAGGCAACTGTAAAACCTTCACTTCCTTCAAATACTATTCAAATGAATAAAAAGCATTATTCAATAAAAAACTTTCGATAATTTTTTTGAATTGGTCCAATGGCAATTCTCTGATGCTGACATGTATGGCATTATAAAAATGGCAACCATAGTAATTAGGAGTGAACTTACTTCGGGAAATTCAATGGTAGGGCAAAACTAACTTTAATTTCCTACGTGTATTAACATCGTGTACATTAAAATGCTTTTGAAATTAATTTTGTTCAATAAGTTAAGACCTTAAATCTAGATTTATAAATAACTAAAATAAAAGTAAATTAATTACAAAAACACTGATACATGCATTTAATAAAACAAAACCTGAAAGTATATGAAGAATGTTATTCCAAAACTAAGTCCACATATTTAAAAATTGCACTAATATAAGAATCTAATGACTGAAAATGTCTTTAATCATAATATTATTACATATTCTACATAAACAGATATGTCCGTATAAAAAAGCATTCTGTTAGGAGGGTTCGTTTTACAAAACTATTCTAAGTCCCAAAAAGGTTTTATTCTAAAGTTTACTCACTGAAAACAATTTATCAGTAAGCTTCTCAGAACGAGAATGTTATTAGTTGTAAACAATAGTCTATAACGGAATCTGCAAATAAAAGTCTAGAAAATCAATATTCGAGGTAGCAAAGATTTTTGATAAATTTGTTAATGCAATGAAATCTGTAATGGGCACATATTTATTAAAGCACTACATACTACAATAATTTTATCAAGAGCACTTTCATTATTTATCATATTCGACAGTGTACTCATCAGTATAGGGCCTTGAAAATTTTTATATTTTCTCTTGAGAAGTCCTATAATTCTTTCTACGTGAATTCATACTGTAGCTATATTGCGAATATTTTCAATATCAAAAGGATGTAGCTCATTTTGTTCCTTTGTAAATGCTGAAATATGTAAAGTAGCTCCTAATATTTCAACAGATTCTTTTATTAAAAATTCCCTATTGGCTAGTACAATATCGTTTGGTAAAATTAAGTTCAAAAGCCCAGTCTTTCGATATATATTTGTCAGTGGCTCTACTGCCATATGCTTCTGATATGTACGATATTGTGCTTTACGGTGTAATACCAATAAGAAACTTCACAGTTGCATGATGCTTGTAATTGGACCAACACTGAGCAGCATTTACAAGTTTTGAAGGTGTTTCGGTATTAACTTCAAAACAATCTATAATAACTGCAACTTTATCCCCAAAACATTCTTTAAAGCACGTAGGTACATTTTTTTTCATAGATTTTCGAGCTGGCCAAAATACGAAACTTTTATATCTCTTATATAGTACATCGATACACTCATAAAATATTCTTGATGACGTACTCAGAGCTATATTAAATTGATACGCTAAAAATCTGAAAGGCAAATTTAAACGTACCCTCATTAGGGTTAGCAGTAACTGTTGAAAAGACGAAAGTAATTTGTTATGATAAACAGGTAAATAATCTTTAACATTATCAAAAAATTATAAATAACATGTCAGCCTTTGCAAGTCCGGTAAAATATAACATTTTCATATCATCATTTTCAAAAGATCCTTCATTGATTTCTAGATGCTTCAACCTTCGTTCCAAAGAATAAATTCTTTCATTTAAAATATTAAAATCATTTAATATTCTAGATAAATCTTACATTGTTACATCAGTTTGGGCAGCGACAGAAGATTTATCTATTGTTGGTACATCATTTGAGCATTTACTAGTGCTTGGTAATTCCACATCACGCACTTCAATATTCGTTTCCTCTTAAAAAGAACAGTACGTGCTTTAAGTTATAGTTCATCATCATCATTAGGTCTTCAGTCCTGGAACTGGTTAGACCCGTACCCTCATGGTTAGAAGTAAAAATTGTAGCTTCTGCTTCTACCAACGTTGTGATCTATAACCGTTGCCTATTATTTGCGTCGCATGGTATTCCTGAAACGATAATCTCGGATAATGGCGTTAAATTATATTTTATAATTAGAATAAATCTATCTAAGAAAATAACAAAAGTTGTAATGTTATGTCTATCTGACTTTAATTAGAGAATAATAAATTCATATGTTTGTTTACTTTAATACTGGGTTACAACTACAAATCTGTGTTGTTTACTGCCGTAGTTTAACAGGTTATGGGTCCAGTGACAACAGCTTTGTAAATTTTGACAAAAAGTAGTAAAGTACTCGTGTTGTGCAATCTTCTTTCTGTTGCATTGATACCATGTCATCACAGAATTTTTCACACATGTCCATAGAAAAATTAAAGGGTCGCGAAAATTATGAGGCATGGAAATTTGCTGTCCATGTTTATCTAGAAGAGCTAGAACTATGGGATTGTGTAATTGGCACTGAAAAAGATGAAAAGAAGATCAGACAATACAGATCAAAACTTGTATTGTTAGATCCAATAAACTATGTTCATGTCCAATCTACTAAAACAGCACAAGAAGTATGGGAAAATCTGAAAAAGGCATTTGAGGACAATCGATTAACTAGAAGAGTAAGACTTCTTTGCTCTGTAACAACTAGATTACAAAATTGTGAATCAGTTGAAGATTATCTAAATAAGATCATAAGCACTGCCTATAAGTTAACTAATATAGGTTTAGAAGTTAATGACAAGTGGGTTGGAACCATTTTACTTACAGTACTCTCAGAGCAATATGAAACCACGATAATGGGCACTGAAAGCTCTGGGGTTAAAGTAACTGGGGATTCCTTCAAGATGAAATTGTTGCAGGATATTTCCATTAAAAAACCAAACAAATTGGGTACCTCAGTAGTATATGCTTACGGCTATTGATTGCAAAATAAAAATAATAGTTTCCAAAACAAAGCTGTTCAAGAGCATTATGGTGATAAGAAATATCCGTTCAAACAAGGAAAAGCCCTCGTTGCTTTCAATGTAATAATTATGGTCACATTTCTAAACAATGTAAAAAAAATGACAAAGATAAGAAAATGAAAATTGACAAAGCAGAAATGACAAATCATTGTTTGCTGCATTTTCTGTTCAGTCTGAAGCTAGCGATGACTAATATTTGTACTCTAGAGCGACTACTTATCTTTCAATGAACAAAACTTTGATGGTAAATGTCAAGGAATCTAGCCAATTAAGTATCACCACAGCAAATAATTCAAAAATGATGACAGACTTACTTGATAACATGAATCTTCCTGTAATAGTACATGGTTCAGAAAGTGACTTTCAAATAAAATACGTTTATTTTGTTCCTGAATTGAAGGTAAATTTGCTATCTGTAAGTCAAATAGTTAGCAAGAGAAATTTCATTTTATTTGATCCTAATAGTGCCAAAATATACAATAAAAATAAGGAAATGATAGCAACAGCTTCAGTGAACAATCATTTATTAAAATTAGATGTGCCTAAACAACGTATTTGCTACGACATCACAGAACAAAGATTTCTGGCACAGACATATGAGCCATCTGAATTTAAAGTTTAAATATTGAGGAGATACTGAGACGTTTTAATATGGACAAGTGTAATCCATTGCCAATACCAATGATGCAGAATTTGAAGTTATTTACTAAACAGGTACCAAGTGAGTATGCGTAAATGTTCCTTATCGTGAAGCTGTTGATAGCTTGCTTTTTGCCTCGCATGTATCGAGACCTGATATATCATATGCTGTGAATTATGTCAGCCGTTTTAGTAACTATCCTGGCACTGATCATTGGCTGGCAGTAAAAAGAATCATGCATTATTTGAAAAGAACTGTAGATAAAAAATTAGTGTATAATGGTAAAAGTGGTCAAACAACTGATATCTACGGGTAGTGATTCTGATTGGGCCAGTGAACCAGAAGACGGATCCACGACTGGTTTTGTTTTTCTTAAAAATAGTGATGTAATATCTTGGAATACAAGAAACCAACCTACAATAGCTCTTTCCACAAAGGAGGCTGAATATATGGCCATGTCAGCTGCGACACAAGAAACCTTACGGTTAAAAGACTTCCAGAAGAGATCTTTGTGCCGTATGTCTCTCTTCCAACCATTATATTGTGGACAATGTTGTAGCACGAAATTTAGCCGTGAATGGAGAGAACAGCTCAAGAATTATTATCATCATTTTATTCGGGAAAAGGTAGACAGTGGCAAAATTGAGTTTCGCAGTGTTGTGACAAAAGAAATGGTGACAGACTCACTGAAGATTACAAAGGGGAGTTCAAATGGAGGTAACTATGAAAATTTCAGAAAGTAATCTAGACTGATATGTGATCTGCAGGCAGATATAATTGAGTACTTTGTAAAGCAATTAACGAATTTACATTGTGCGTTTTATATTTGAGTGTTTCCTGTAACAATTTATTTTTTTTGAAAACATTTGGAAGAATTTATATGGCGCCAATGTATGTTACAATTGTCGTGGAACAATTTATTAATGTTTGAAAACTTTCCTGAATATTTCAGTATTTACAATTTGATATGACAATGAATTTGTAGAATTATTTCTGTATAATTTGGTAGGGAAAACTTGATGTTTTAAGTTAATATTTGTTATAACTATTTATTTTGGAAATTAATCTTAAATGAAAAGAGATAAGATTTGTTGTGACAAGGATAAATTCAATTTTAAGGGTTTATTTTAATGAACGTTTGATTCGTTATACATACCTTACCTGGTAATTGATCAATTATAAAATAAAGCACGGTGTATATAACAAGAATGTAGAAAGATTTGTGATGTAAAAGTGTAAATTTTGATTTTAGGTTTTGTTTATTTCATTATGTAAATAGCAAATGCAATACAGCTAAGCGAACACTGTTTTCATACACATAAATCAATACAGGAACACATTTTATTCACACATAGATGTATCATAGAGATAAGATATTAAATGGTATATAGTCTGTATCAAAATACAATGTAAATAGTACATTTTTAAAAGTTTTAAAGACATTTATAACCACATAGTAAGTAAATATAGTAATATTTAAAACATCAAAGATTAATACTATTAATACTCAGGAAAATTAATAGTCCCCAATTAAAGCAAGTAAACATTTCTTGTAATCTCCAGACACATCGTTCTACAAAAGAACATTATGTAGTCATATAAAAGTTCTAAAAAAAAATACATACAGCAATAGCATCACCTAACGTCTTTCCATATTTGGCAGCATAATTTTGCTTAATTTCACCCATATCAATTTCACATCTAGTAACGATTATTCTTATCAGCTGTAAATCTTTAGTACCCATTCCACTCATGCTTTGATAAAGACGCTTAGCAAAGAATCCTGGCAAATTTCGGACAGCACGTACTATAGCCAAAAGTCCTTGTTCAATATCGCCAGAAAATTCACCTTTAACAGCATGTTCAATATCATGTCCAGAAATGCGCTCATATTCATCAAAAACAAGATTCAACTGTCTATAGTTACGTTGGCACAAAATCATGTTAAATGTCGATTCATCTGTTCCCCATTGTTGTGAACCTTAAAGTAATAATAGATAATTATAAGGTTACTTTAACGCTATAGCGCACCAGCTTGTAATAATTGTTCAGCATCAGCTGCAGCTCGTGCCTGATCAACAATTCCACTTTCATCACGTCCTGCACAACATAAGGCAGTCATTAAACGTTTGAAGTGACCTCCAGTATCACCTCGTAAATCAGACTCCAATGGTTTGTAGTACACTAGAACAAAAATTAAATGATAAATCTGTTAAGACGAACTATGGGTTGTGTGTCATGGATGTAACGTGGTGATAAATAAAATAGGAAAGAAAAATTAGTAAATTTGAATGGACAGGCTAGGTAACGCATCATGTAGAATAGATTTAAAAAATAATTAACTTTAATTAAGCACAATATTTTAATTCGTTTGTTTTCAGAAAATATAATTTCAAAATCGGTCAGTTAGTGTAACTAAAGCAATAAACAAATTTTCTTGAAATAAATTGGAATAACATAATATAATACTGACATCTGTAACAGTTTGTTTATACTGTCACTAATCCTGGAAGTTATGCAACTTTAAGTACTCGCCTTGTGATATGAGTGTAAGCTAAGAAATATTCATTTCCGTATGTTAATTGAAACGTAGCTGTGTGGGGAATAGATGCGCATTATGGTGTCTTGCACGTTCCCACTTCACCTGTTCTGTTCCATTCGATTTCTGATAAGAGATGCACGGAATACTACATTTAGTTGTTCAAATAATTCTATTGCATTAGGAAGGTGATCCCATTTTGCAATAATGGCATTGTCGGTTAGGAGTAAGAATATTTGTCAACCTATATTAATTTTGTTATAGGATTATCTGTTTTTAGCAATTTATTGTACGCTTAAAAGTGCCAAGCGTGTTGGGTGTTAAACGATGGTTTAACATATGTATTTCACAGTCCCTTCACTGTCTTCCGAAATTTATAGAATCGACACATTCAGGCAATTGTGTTTTAAAGAAGAATTTATTAAATTTCAAAACTTATGCTGCAGAATTTTATGTGTGGTATTCCAGATCCGTTGTTTGTCGGTCGGCCATGATGTTCTTAAAGTGCTAAGTACTCCCGTTGTTACCTTGTCCAAATTGGTTGCCTAGGTCAAGGACACAAATATTAATTTTCGACTAGGTACTTATGTATCTATCGATCGATCACGTAATCCTGTAGTTGATTTGTTGTTTTGAAAGTCTAAAGTACGTTGGCACTTGACTAAATTTTAATTTCATGATTGAGTAAACTTGCATATATTCTTCTACTTGATTTGAGCTCAAATAAAGTGTGGTTCGTTTGGTAAATTCAAATTAAATAATGGTGATCGAGTCTAGTACTATTGTCAATTTTACTGAAGACTAGTTTTGATAAATATCTACTTTATGCAACTTCAAGTAACTCAAGCAGTGCTATTATTTTTTTGTAAATATTGTTTTACCAAGTAAATGTTAATTGATTTCCAGTTGTTGCCTCATTGAAAACTTATGCAAGATTATTATTCTCTGTACGTTGCTATTGCTTAAATAAGTACAAAGAACCCCAATTACAACCCTGATGATAAGGTCTACCCTTGTAGTAAAATTAATAATTCGGTAAGTATTTATTAATTTTTTCTACGTTAAAAAGGTCGTGTAGGTGGCGTAGTTACCTTTAGCGTTTTATACTAGCACCACAAATCCTTCAAAAAAAGATTTGGGGAACGCTATGATAAACTAAAAGGTACTGAAGATTGTCCTCATGATAATTAGGAATCATCCAATTTTATTTAAAAGGATAGAACCCACAGATCATCAACAGACGTTGATCGAATGTATTTTTTTTTGTAGTGATACTACCAATATTTATTTCACAACAAATTACACTAAAGGAATAAACAGAATCGTATTAAATCTTGATTTCCAAATACTGTACTATTTATATGGTTGAAAGATATTTTCAATTTTTGAAGTTTTTTGAGAACGTTTTTTTTTATTAATCGATAATATTTGTGTTGTTTATTACGTCCTGTTGATTGATTAAATAATTTAACTATTGCATTAACATGTCTTGGATTAATTATCTAAGTTCACAAGAGTTATCTTGGAAATTAGCAATTAGAAGAAAACACGGCGATGACTTAGCTGAAAATAAAAGAAAGCGAATGAGAATTTTTATTACTAAGGAGAAGATTAATCCTAAATTAGTTTATCAATATCCAGAATACAAATTTGAAGCGAATGAACACCTAGATTTTTGTGAAAAAGCTTTAGAAAATTTATGACAACCATTACTGGATTTTTAGATAGGCCATCTAAGTTGAGCAATAAACGCCTTAGAGCTAAACTTCTGCATATTGGTCGCCGCTTGGAATATATAGAAGTAACAGATGAATTAAAAAATAAATATAATATTTTGTACAGTAGATGTCTGGAATTTTTGGATATGTTAGGAGAGGTTGGAGAGGAGACTGTGTTACAAAATGATTTAGAAAAATTTACAAAAATCATGATATGCCTACATCTGCTCATCTAAGTACATTCAAGACTTACTGTAAAATTGCCAAAAAATTTTATTGGCCGAAAATGAAATCGGACATCAGCCACTATATTAGAAAATGTCAAGTATATCTTGCTTCAAAAATAGTTTACATACGAAACTTGGGTTAATGGGAAAGAAAGAGAAATAAAACACCCCTTTCAAATGATATCTGTTGATATTATGGGACCTTCACCAGATCGAAGAAAGGTAACACGTCCATACTTGTAGTACCCGAGTGGTTCACCAAATGTGTGCTGATACAATACAATGTATTCATTTATATTGCTGAAAACAGAAGCAAACACGAACGTTAACCTAAGTAAATCACATGAAACCAAAGTACTTTCCAAGGGTACATTGTAACAATTTTTTTTGACGCCTATAGAAACCTATATTGTTTAGTTATTTTATACGCTGCAACGTCTATTCAGACAAATAATTAATTTCACGATATTAATGAGTATTCTGAGATGCATCATATTGCCCAATCACGAGTCGTTTAATAGTTAAAATCGATATTATAGACACACTCTTTAAACGATGGTTGTTTGAATAGTACTTCCGATGATAGACGACTTTTGTTCATCTATTTAAATTTGTCACACGAGTGGCATTTGCTGACGACCTTTAGTAGCGATAACACGCAGAAATGGGTTTTAGAAGGGTCCAGGCCAGCGATTTGAGAATAGGAAAAATAAAATGTGGCAGTGCTTGAAAGTGCTTAGAGCACTTCTGTTTTTGTTTCTGCTAACGGTAAGCAAATAAAAGTAATTACAAAATAAACTAAATAATTTATTGTAGCGCTCATGATCTAATTACAATATATATTTCAAGATCTAATTTATGATATACCTCACATTATAGTTTATAATATAATTCACAATTTTATCTTAGTTAAATTGGCAAGGAAACTTCTAGATATCAATTTAATAGCCCACTTTATAGTCTTGACGAATAATTCAATTTTATGGATAAATCTACTCCATTTGGTTTAAGTTATCGAATGATGAAAATGTAGTTCAGTTTAATGGCTCCTTCAATAGCTTTGTTAAATTTTACTTCGTTAAGAAATCATGGTTAGAACCTCAACTGTAAATTTGGAAGGTTTTACGTAGCTTTATTAGGAAGAAATTTCATATAAAGATATTTACACTTTTGTGGTATGCTGCAATGGAAAGTCCGGTGACGTAAGTTGTTTGTTCACAAAATGAAAGCTGGAACACGTGGTAACATCAATCTTTTGTTTGTAATATTGTGTCCATGTACTAATTTTGAGTAATGTAAGCGATTATCTTAGGGATTTTGACCTGTCAACAACTGTTTCCAAACCTGTTTCCGAAGCTAATGCTCGAATTTAATATGGTAACCTTGGACTTAAAAATTGCATTACGTATAATTGAGAGAATTTTTACTGTTTGAACATCATAAGAATATTTAAATTATTGTTGTTAAAAGCTGCTACGTCTTATCTTTACAATTGTTAATTTCATTAAATAAATTTAAAATAGGGCATGTTTATTCGAGTCAAGTAATACAACTAAATTAATCATGAAAATTATTCTTGCTTTGCGCTGGTTTTATAATGAATATCTGTAAATCAAAGTTAACAGCTCTGTATATTCGGGTAGAAATTTTAGAGGTTATGTTTGAATCACTAATCACATTATTAAATGGTTTTTATATTTACGTGTTGGAGTCTAAAAGATTAGACCGTGTCATTATAATGCATCTTTGTATATGAATTTTAGAAAAAATATAATTTCAATTAAAGAACAATCATTTGAGTTAGTAGAAATACTGTTTTATTTTGGACAAGCGCGTCTAAACCTAAAAAAAAAGCTAAAAGAGTATAGATCTTCTTATTTAAAGAGTAAGGTTATTGGTAGTGACTCAGTTATGAAGTACTAAAATGGCGCTCCTAAGAAGTGTGATATTTAAATTTCCTTTTTTATTATTTCTGTTTAAATTTAAGAAGTTAATAGTAACCTATTTTCTCTATATGGTATAAGGTAGCAAGAGTGCATCTCTTGCATCCTTCATTTGTTCTAATAATATTATTATCTTTCAGATCCTGCATTCACGCAATAAAAGCGACATTTCACCCTGAGGACTTCCAAGTTCCCCCTTAGGGTAACTCATTGCGTTACTAATCCAAGGACTTGGTGGCGGCCCCTTGCACCCGCTTATTATTGTATTGATGAGTCAGTTCCAAAATTGTTGTTATAAGACCCATGGCCATTCCTCATAGGCTCTACCAGAGGAATAGACCCCTAGCTTAGCCGGAAGACTGTCGATTTTCCTTTATCATAAGGGGATCAAAATCTTAGGTACCCTCAAGTACCAGGAAAAATTGTTATAACATTCCATAAATTTAAGATTGAACAATGACAAAACTCCCGACAACGTAAGAAAGAGTGGGAATTAAACAACAATAATTACATCAGACGAAAAAACAAATTAATTATCCACAACCTTTAACAAGGCCATATGTGTGTGTGTGTGTGTGTGTGAACATGCAAGGGTAGCCGTAGATACCCTCGGTGTTATGAAGTAAACATCGGGCGTGACATGTGCAATCCCACGGATTTTTGGGAGACCCACAATAGTCTCAGATTGGGATGAATTGGTTACCAGCATTAAATTTGATAAAAGTACAAAAAGACAAATGAATTGTTTTCTATAGGGGCCCAGTCCCACACTGTAGTTTGCTAGCAAACCCTTATTTCGTTATGGGGTAATTTCATATTTCAGATTTAAGAATTAACGCTTCGTTCACCCATAACAGTTTGTTGGCTCTGAAAGTTAGCAACTCATAAAAATAGAATGACTCTAGGGTCGTAATCACATTGTGGTTGCGTACTGGCTTAAAAAGATTTCCGTTATGTTCTTTTTGGTATAATGTAGTGCTACACGATCGCGATATCGGATATTGAACCAGAACCCAAGATAGTACGTAGGAAGATTAAAGTTTCTTGTAAGTTTTTGAACCATTCAAGTTAACACCAAAAAACTGTAATGGACAAAAATAAAGAAAGTACCTTCGGCTTCAACTGCACCAACACAGAATGATGTAATTGCTAAAACATTATTTTCTTTGCACAAATCATTCTATAGCTGCATGACAGTAAAAATACAATATTGCATAGATTTATAAAAACGAATCCCATCTGCTACCAGTTTTATAATTAATAATTCAAGCGATAACAACAAAATACTTACAGCTTTGATAGGCAGCACAAATTGTTCTAATCTCTTCATTAGACAGAGTACAAAGTACTTCAATCAAGCAGTCTTCATCTGTGCCCATTCCACACACAGCTTTGTTTAACTCTATGGCATAATACTGAGGAAGAGGTGTCATCATTGCAACAATAGTATCTTCAAACCTACCACCTAATTCACTCCTGAGATCCTTTATTAAGTCCTGAAAAGTAAATCCATAATTAGATCAAATTTAGCCCTGTTAATAACATTAATCGCTTTATCACGTACTGGTGTAACGGAATTTTAAACAAATTACTGAGAGAGGTAAAAACTGCAATAGGTACAATTTTAAGCATAGTGCATCTTCTAGTTATTAAAACTGTTGTTTCAGATTTTGGCATAACAACTATTCGGTCTTGTACTTAACAATAACCTGATTCCCGTTATTGTATGTTACAACTTTGTTTAAAACAATGAAATTTGCATATACAACAATACGTGTGAATAACTATTTACACCTTGCAAGGATACACCTAAGTAGGGATGATGCAGAACGTTTTATTAATCGTACAGTATAACATTTTAATCAATAAATACCTAACGCAAGTTTTCATGCAAAAAAATTCTTGTTAAATATGTGTAGATACAAAAATACATATATACTTGTGCAACCAGATAATTTACATTGATTTTTTAAAAGGTTTTCTGTTCTTTGTGGCACAACAATTCATACAAGTTGTAAGGAGTTCACGTTGCATGAACTATCAATCGAATAAGAATATATCAATATTAAATTTGGATAGAGATTAAATACAGCCTTATTTGTATGATATAGTGCTAGTTAATTTTTTTGTGTAAATTTAGCATTTTTAATGGACACTGAGCTGGCAAAAACGGAAGTCTGTATTGCACTATTTTTTCTAAATATTGTTATTAAAGGCATTACTAAACAAATGGGATTTAAAAAATGTCATATAAAGCAATCTAGGAAACTAGGACAATGGAATGATAGTATTATTTACGGATCAAGGTGTTTTTACAGGAGTTCTGTTAATAAAACCAGTCCATTGGAGGTATAATAGGTTTGTTTTTTAAGGTCAATGTATGTGTAATTACATTTTCGAAATTCACTATTAATAGAGTTTAAACCAGGATAAAATTTTATTTAGAGTTATTTATAAGATACGTAGAAATGATCATTGTGAAAGAAAAACCAGCAACCTCAATGACGAAGTTGTATTTTGGAAGAGACCTTGATTTTGAAAATTAATTCATTTCGATAAAAAGCTAATGAATATTTTTAAGGTATCGTAGATAAAGGTAGAGTATGAGATGATGAAATTTACAAAAACCGAAAGCATGGAAAACTTATCCGGAATAACCATCTTCCGAGTAGCAACAACTTCAAAGGAATTGCTGGGAAGTGACGATTTGGCATCCTTTATATGGATATTTAGTAAAACCTTTCAAGGTAAGTGTATTTGTAAGGTAGTTTGGCCATTTTACATGCTGATATTTTTATTATTTTTATCAATTTTCCCTAGGAACCTAACTCCCACATCACTGTAGTTAGTCGATGTACCCTTGAAATTATTATGGGGTTCCTGAACCTTCTGGGCAAATCAAAATTCATAGCATAAGGTCATTTTCGCCCATAACAGATTTAAATAGGAAATTAACATCTTTCGTTTCTTAATGATGTAAAGAATTGAAAACTACTGGAATAATGAATACAATTTCGAAATATTAATTCATTATTTAAAGAAATTATTTAAAATTTTAGAGTTTAAGTTACTAATTTAATAAAAAAATTTAAGAATACGAGTTTAAATATTTATTATTTGAAATATTCGTTTTCCACCTTGGCCAAAAATTTATTTTTTAAAGAAAATGTGTAAAATTTGGGGTTTACAATGCTAATTTAATTACTACTTAAAAATATTAGTTTAAATATTTATTATTTGATTATTTTGATTGTTTAAAATGCTAATTTAATAATTACTTGAAAAATATGATAGTAAACAGTTATTATTTGAAATATTAGCTTCCTACCTTGGTCGAAATATTTATTATTTAAAGAAATTATTTAAAAGTTTGGGGTTTAAAATACTAATTTAATAATTGCTTTAAAAATACGAATTTAAATATTTATTCTTTGAAATATTAGTTTTCCACCTCGTCTGAAAAATTTATTATTTAAAGAAAATGTTTAAAATTTGATTGTTTAAAATGCTAATTTAATAATTACTTTAAAAATATGAGAGTAAACAATTATTACTTGAAATATTAGCTTTTTACCTTGCTCGGAAATTTCACTATTTAAATAAATTATTTGAAATTTTAGGGTTTTAATAATTTTTTTATTTTATTTTTAATAATTTCAATAATTGGCGTAAAAAATACAAGTTTAATTATTTATTATTTCAAATATTAGCTTTCCACTTTGGCAAAAAAGTTTATTATTTAAAGAAAATGTTTAAAATTTGAGGGTTTAAAATGCTAATTTAATAATCACTTTAAAAATGCGAAAGTAAACAATTATTATTTGAAATGTTAGCTTTCTACCTTGGTCGAAAAATTCATTATTTAAAGAAACTATTAAATATTTTACAGTTTACGATATTAATTTAATAATTACTTTATTGTTGTACTTTCACATGAAGAGTGATACGCCTCTGGCTGCATAAAGTTTTCATTTTAATATTAGGAATACGAGATTTTATAATCAAAAAAGGAAAGCTTTTCTTCCATCTATGATAAAATTGCAATTTTCCTCTCTCGCGTATTATAGTGCAATAACTTACAATTTTATTGTCTGTATTCGTTTAAGCACGCATTTTTTCCAAGCCACAAAGAATGTATTATCAGCGCACTTAGTCAATCAGAGACGTTTTATGGTGGGACACCAACGAATTCGTGAGAACGACAAGTTTTAAACAAGGGTTTGACTTCCAACTACTGTGAATATCGTCATATTAAACGCTAGTGCGTTAATTAAGTTTGAAGTGTATCTCTAGCATTGCCTTTGCCATTCAATTACCTTAATGTTTTGTGTTCCCTAAAAGTGTAGGTCAACGCACTTCACTGCTGGAGTCTGAAGAAACAAACTCTGACGGAACCTGATCTACCTGAAGACATCCACAAAGGATGCCTTAGCTGCAGTTATTAATTAAGGTAAGTCCTTTGTTTAGTTTTTATGGTGCCCTTAGCACGCAAGTTTTTTTAATCATTTGACGGCAATAATTTACGACCAAATTTGGAGGTGTGTTAAATTACATCCCATGTTAATGTAATAATTGACGCCAAACAGGTAAAACAATAATTAGCAACAAGTGGTTAGTTGATGAGCCTCTTGACATAAAAGAAACAATTCCAAGTATTACATGATACAGTTCCAGGGAATAGCGAATAATAACGAAAATACGATTTGTAATCTAGTAACGGATAAAAGAAATTCAGTTAAAGTTTAAAACAAGAAGACTAAGAACACATTCAAATCATAATGTCTAATGACTGCACAGACCAATGTTTGTAAAAAAACTCATTCTACAGATGAATAAATTAGGATACAACAAAAAAAAACTACATAAATGTAAAGTGAAGAAACGAAAACTCACACGATATGGTTGGATATAGTACATGTTTTGTGATTTTACATTCCAGTGATCTGCTAAATACTCAGATTAAAATTAACTCTAGTTCTACAACTAAAGACATTTCCTTTGTCGGGAAAAGTAAAGAATTGTGTCAGTAAATGTCCATGTAAGACTTCTGCACGCCAACATTTTATATTGCACGATATATTGAAACAATATTTGTACAAAGTTCATAAAAGCATATAATTTAATTAGTACGTAGATAAAAATTATTCGAGTTACACTAAAGACAACACACACATTCATGCACCCACATGCGCACACAGACACAGATACACGCACGTGCACGCACGTGCACGCACATGCACACACACACGCGAGTATTTCCAAACGCAAATAATATAAGACTAACCAATATAACTTAAGGTAGCAAATAATTCCGTTAGATTTCTAAGGAGTAACAGGTTTGTAGTAATTTTTATGTAGCAGACTAATTGTAACGATAGAATAAATAAAAAAAAATAACAATAAAGATAATTGCAACTACATTAACTACTAACCTTAAAACTGTATCAACAAGAACGACTTTACATCCAGAAAACGAAATAATCATAGACAAGATAATCATTATAACTGAACTTACCTTTCCATACATAGTTTTAAATTGTACTGCAATTTCCATTCGTTGTGCATTTGATCTGCGGCACAAAACACTAATAATGGCCTTTTCATCAGTACCAAAGCCTTTCATAGCTTTACGTAAAATTTCTGCATCTGCTTGTGCATTAAATGGATTTGCAGGAACAACAGTTGGAGTTTTCTGCAAAAGATAAATAAGTACAGGAAATTGTTATATTAAATAAAGTACAGTACTCATTAAGCTGTTAATTATAGACCTCTAATTTTCAAGTGTTTTATCATTTGTTTTTTGCAATTTCGCACCACAATGTTTTATTGGTTTTTTAAATGAAGCTTGCAGCTTGTGGTAAAACCAACTAGACATTTATATTAAAAAACAGAACCTATTTAAACAGTTATCACTACAAACTATTCTATAAATCGCAAAAGGTGGCATTAAAGATAAAGAGTTTTGATTTTGTTATCATGTAGTTCCAAACAATTTTTGAACAAAATAACAATTCCTACAATTACAGACGACAGCATAACTACCACCTCTGATGATTTCTAAATTTTCATATATATTGACCAAGTCCTAATTTATTGGCTACATTCAGATGTTTCGCTTTTTGTCAATTTAGCTAAATATATCAGTAATGGTGTGTCTTTAGATTATCTTATTTTTAGCATGATATTGAAGTAGACATTACTCTGCCTTCAACCAGAATAATACTGTTAAACATAAACAAGATGTCAGAACACAAAGGATAATTGATAGCCATCCTGTGGCGTGTCATCTTCAGATGGATTTGATCGACAGTTTACAAGAGGTTGCATTTAAGAACTTTGCATAACTCTAGCACTTTGTAGTTAGAACAGACCATAATTATTGATTATGTATATAATGTCATCAACATCACTTCGTTTAGCTCTAATTCAAGTTTTTTGTTCGAGTCTTGATCTATATAAATTAAACCTTAGTGCTTCGATGTTAATTATAGTGCTTCGATAGTAATTAAGAAGATTAGCATTGTAGCTTTTAAGAAGTGTATTTGTACTGTTAGCGAGTAGCTAGAAATAAATTGTCCCAAGTGAGTACTTTAGAATTTCACTATAGCTATGAGTAGTTGAAAAATTTGTGTAATCATTGATAATAACAAAACTGTTGTTATTGCAAAAGTTTTCGTTACAATATTATACACGAAAATTTTCAAAAGTCATAGAATTAAGCTTGTATTGGTTAATATAAGCGATGACCCATGACAAAACAATTTAGTTAACAGTTGTTCAACTCCAATAGTACTGCAAACACAATCAAATTGCTTAAACCATAATTGGTTAAATTAATTTATTAGATTAAGTTCCCTTACTGTCAACATTATTTAACTTTGAAAAATTCAAATAATAGCCTCCACATAAGCTGTAATCAGTTGGTAATACACAAGCTTAATATTTTACATAAATATCTGCGATGCGTTGTATTACACTAACTATAAATTAGAGGGAAAAGGAAAATTTAGTGAATTTGAATGGATAAACTAAACCTTGAATGATAAAATTTACGAATAATTTATCTTAATTAAGCTTGATATTTAAAATTTTGTTTCTATAATTCAGCTAAAAAAGCTTAACTTCAAAAGGTATAACATTATTTCTTTTAAATACATTGTAGGCGTAGTAGTCCAGGACACTAACTTAAACTAAAACCATAAATGAAAACATATCTAATATTACAAGATGCGGCATATGCATTTCACATGAAAAGATAATTTACCATACAGATATCGTCCTTGCTGACCACCAAGGACCTGACAATAATACCATATTACAACACTACAAATTACGTACAAAGTGGGCGAGAACGGGCAGAGTATGAGGAGTTCCGTGTCGAAGCTGATTATGGGGTTGGGGGCAGGGGTGGGCGACACAGACGTACCAGAACTCTCCGAGAGCAGTGAACTGTAATGGTAGGGGTGTGCGAAGACACTAGTGAGAAATTCAAAGAACCAAAAAAGAAAGATAACACAATAATGCTTACCTGGTATAGTGGTGCTTTTTAATGAATAACTAATCGATCATACACCCAATAAGAACAGTTAATAATATCACTGGTCGTAATATAGTTCGCTAAGAGTGTACAAATTTTACAGCAACTGCTATATGAATCAAAACACTATTCAAATGTACAGCAATATTTTAATTACAATCACTTTGAGACTATTTCAAGTTCACTAACGTATTGACATGCCAATGGAGAAAATTCATTCAATTAGTACTAATAAACACCAAAGAAAACACACGTGGTTATGGTATGAGATTAAAACTACAAGGATTTAAGAATTATTATTGCACGATATTTATTGTACCAAATACTTGTTATTTATATATTTCCAGCAGCACGTATTTGCGCTAAGAGTAGCAATTGTTAGCAACACCGATCGCACCATTTGAAGTCAATCACTAATCTTTATAAGAGAAAAACAGCAGAAATTGAAAAGAGCCGCGTAAACTCTTTACAGCACACTATAAATTTTTACTTGGTATAACTGAAAGTTAATTATGTAAAGCTACAATCTTAGAATAATTAGAGAAGCCCACAACCTAATGAATAATAAGGGATACTGTCAGTGTGTGCACGCTTAGAAACGAACCGCACTGGACGGCTATTGAAAAAAAGACTCATTATTGTTTCACATACAGACAGGTGAATGCGATAATATGCGGCATCCTGTCAAGGTTAATGGTTTGTTTGTTAAATAGAATAGATACAGGATTTAATGCTCATAAATCTAATTAATGATATAGAAAACCTGCACTTAAAACCGAAATTATTTACCAAGAAATTTTTTTGAATTTTAAAATATAAAAGATTTTATATGAAACTCCAACACAACGAAACATTAACATAACATTGTACGTAAGCATAGATTAAAATATCTTATACCATGAGAACGAATTTTTAATAATGCAAGAAATAACGAGTTAAACCCTGATGAAAAAGAATGAATTATTCGCGAGCAGGGAATTAGAAATTCAAAATTGAAGTAAGGAAAGCAAGAAGTTGAAAAGAAACAAAGTTTCAAGTTCAAGATGTGCTTGGATTTCCCATAGAGAAAAATCTGGGAGTACAAAATATTTTGTTTAATTTACGCCTGCACAGACAGGGTACGTTTCAATTCTCGTTTGTAAAGTTAATGTCGTTACGGCCGATTTGAGGGATTATGTACCTGGAAAGTTCGCCCCCCTTTATAATTTGGAGTTTTGTGTTATGTTGTGTTACGGAGCTGTTGTTTGCAGGTCAAGATATTGAAATACTGATGGTCTCTGGACATGCTTGAATTAAACAATGTTATAAAACAATGAGTAATATATGTTTTAATGTTTATACTTTTTAATTATCTGCAAGTGAATTTTAAAACTAAGATTGTAAATTGTTCATATTTCTGTAGTGGACATTAATAAATGTAAGTAATTATATTGTTGGACACTGAAGCAACAGAGCTAGCGTTGGTTAAATTTTAGCTTAATGTTTTCGTGAAAGGAAGTTTGAAACATTTTAATCTATTAAGAAATATGTACGTATGGATTGGTATTTAACTGTTTTCTATGTTTGTTATTAAAGGCATTTTCAGAAATTGGGTTATATATATATATATATATATATAATGTTATGTAATTTAATATGGGAAATGGGAAAATTAAAGTGACAGCATTATTGATGAATTTGATTTTATTTTTTGTTTAGAATTTCTTCTAGTAATACCTGACCAGAACGAGGTTACGAAACTAGGTTTTTTTAAAATAAAGGATGAATTTTATTTGCATTTATTTATAAACTAATATAAAATTAGGTTATTCTAAAAGGATATCTGCTCAGTGCTAGTCGCAATTAGAAGAGGCTCTGATTTCGAGAATTTCTTAATTTTGACAAAAATTTGTGTTTTAAGTTATTTTAGAGAAGATTAGAATGTGTGATAAACTTAAGAAACTTGAAGCACATGAGAGCTATGTGGAATAACAATCTTCCGTGTAGGGGATAATATTGATGGGATTGCTGAGACAGCCGGTTTGGCGCCCCTTAATTATGACAAGAGAATAGTCTTTAAGGGTAATTGAATGCAATAATGTAGTTTTTGTTTGTATTTCAGCCATTTTATTATCCTTTATTTCAAAGTTTTATTTTCTTATTTTTGTATTATTTTTTCCATAAGAATTCACTCCGGCACCACTGTGGACAAGCTGAAGCACCCTTAAATTGTTATGAGATCCATTCCTTTGGGAGAAATCTAAATTAGTAACATACGCTTATTTCACCCGTAACATAACTAAAATGTATAGATGTTAGCTATAGGCAAATAACGTACATTTTTACCAGGGTTCTATGAGAGCACATTTCGGTTACAATAAAAGTATCTAGTGTAGATACCATTATTTAAAAAATGTTTTTGTAGGAACAATTCTATTTTGAAACTCATAGTACAACCAACAAGTTTAATTCAAGTCCTTGCACATAGACATTGATTCTACATTTTCCGACTCCATCCACTGACGACCTATTTCAATTAAAAAAAGCTCTCTAGTTTTTGGCAGTCTATCAAGACTCTAGAAGAAGTTTTTCATGTTACTGACCAGACCAAATAGCTGTAGATTATAACTTTTGAGTTAATGAGATTGATACTAAAGCATCGACAAAAGTCAACATGAACAATTAAATTTTAACCAACACGAGATGCATCACATGCACTCATACTTGATATTTACCTTGCATTCTCTGCATGGAAACTAATTTCTTGAGAAAAAAATGCAAAATGTGTTAAGAGCCTTAGAGCACTTATGAGTTTGTTTCAGTATTCCATGCGGACAAGAAAGAATAGTGAAAAGTACAGAAAGAAAATAGCCCGCACCGAGTACCGCAACAAAAGGAATCCAAAGAATGCCATTACAGCTAAAAAGTTGCAGAGTGAAGTGGGTCACAAAGAAAGAAAATGAAAATTTAAGAAAAGAATTTTATTTACAAAACCAATTTCTTATAATGCCTATGTGAATTTAGAAAAGATTAATTAATTTATTGAAAAGCTATTGTAAAAAAAGTGCATGGTTTGTCACATCCGTTACCTCAACCTGTTATCATAGCCTGATAATGGAGGTGATACTTTACAAAAAACCTACCTTATTGTCAGCAATTTCGTTAAAAATGTTTAGGTTATTTGAACAAGTTTTTTCTCTACACAAAATATGTGTCTACATTTTATTGTAGATATAGCAAAAACAAAGAAGAAAACTTCAGAAGAAAAAATAAACTAGGAAGTAAAGCTTAATATGCAAAGAATGCGGGAGTGATTTAAGGCAGATCCAGAGAAGTAAGAACAGAAACGAAAGAAAAGGGAGAGATATCATAAAAGAAAATAAGAGGGAAAATAAAAGGCATAAAAGAGTGGAAGGGTAGGGAGAAGGGAAAAGTGAAAAAAATATAGATTCAAGGAAGAATCACTTATTCAGATAATAATACTCGTCGAGCAAGTCCACAGCCAGAAAGATTTAATAATTTGCATCAATATGTTGTAATTACATCAACTACAAGTCGACAAGCTGAGCAAGGCAGAACATTGGCTCGCAGAAATAGAAAAGAATTAAAGATGGAGATTAGAAAAGACTAAATGAAAAAATTAAAAAGCAACGAAAAAATTGAAAATTAGAAGAAACGGTATTACAAACAAAAAATAAGAAATCGAAGCCCAGGCAGTCGTACTAACAAAGTTGAGGAATTAATAAAAATCATCCCAAACACAGAAAAATCTCTTCTTTTAGGAAAAATAATAGCACGACAAGTCAAGTATAATTTTAGAGAAAAACAATCAATTAAAGAAAAATGCTTCACAGTAGATGGGATTTTTGATAAGAAAATATAAATGTTAGCATGTAATTGCTTCTTTATCTCCAAGAATGGCCCGAAACTTTAGAAAAGGCGAAAAACTAAAGACATTGAAAACTAACAGGCTAAAATGCTGTATCATAGATTTGTTAGAAAGCGATAAGTGTACTCGCATGCTGCCTAGAAAAAAAAAGGTACACTAATTAAATAAAAATGTAAAAATCAGAAGAGGTATCAAACGAACCACTTCAAAAATTTTAAAAAGTTTCCTTAATACAGTAGTTTTTCTTATTCGTCCTTTTTGCAAATACCGGCCATTTTGGATTCTAATTCCAGATGCAAAATTCAGAGAAACTTGCCATTGTATTATACATGAGACTATGTCACTGATGGTTAGAAAACTTCGCACACTTATTGATCAATTAGGAGAAAACTCCTAGCAAGAACTTGTGAGCATTATAAAGACCGACAAATAACTAGGATTTGAATCTAAAAATTACCTACATGTTTTAAACTCATAGAGAAAATTGTAGTAAAAGGTAAAGAAAAAATATGCAAAAAGACCGTTAAAGAAAATATGGAATCTACTTCAGGTGAACTATTGCTAAAGTTTAAAAATTTTGTTGAGGCATCTCATATACCAAACATATTTCATAAGTATAAATGTATTAAAAATATTTCAGAGGAACAGATCCTCATACACATGGACTTCTCAGATAATTACAATAGTAAATACTCTCAAGAAGTACAATCAGCACACCTTGGTGGTTTCAGTCACAAATATCATTGCACACCATTGTGGTTTATTATAAACATTCCTTGTTACATGCCAAAATTGGCAATGAACATTTTTTGATTTAGTTACAATTTATAAGGTAATTCCCGTGTATTTTTTAAATTAAAAACGCCAACTTCCGTCGACCTTGAGAGTCGCATCTGCACAAAAGTGATGCGGAGTGCACGCGTGGTTTAAAAAGACGCCATTAAGTTACAAGCCCTCGCCGAAGCAACATCTACCTGTGCGGTGTGTGTTTGTTCTCTTTAAAAATGTAGGTCCCCTGTATATTGTCTTATTTGTGATACCTAGTACCTTATTCCTTTCATTTCCCTACAAGTGCCACAGAAGTTACGAAAGACGGATAGTAATTTGATTCAACATGGCGTAACTGGACCCAACCTCACAAAGCACCGAGGGGCCCTGAGATGAATTTCCGAGAAGCCACCACGTAAGTAATTTGATTTCATTGAAATTGTGCTTGCAAATTGACTTAAAAAGCGGTTGCATTATCCCAAAAACGTGGTCGGTATGTTACAATATGGCGAATAAATTTGCCGCATAATTATGCGTTAAATTATAACAATTGCGTAATACAATAGTATAACAATTGCCCGCAATAGTATAACCATGATGTGTAGTTTTCACGAGTATAACATCCTAAACAAATTCAGTAGAACATCTTAACTTTTGTACAATTTCGAATAATTAGTGTGACAACCCATCAGCAATTTGTGACCACCTGGAACCCATATTTTCAGAACTCCTTACTCTAGTTCTTAATGCAAATGAAGCTCGTTTTTCTAGCGATAGCTCTATCACACAGTATAAGAACAAAACAATGTTCCATTTTATAACTAACCCATATTCTGAATTCACTAGAATTTAAAAAAATTAGTTGGCACTATAGTAAGAGTGGGCATGAAAAAGGGCCTCTCAATGGAATCCGAGATGCCATTAAAAGAATGGCTGATTTTGGAGTAGCCCATGGAATGGGTGTTTCATCTTTCGATGAATTAGCTTCAGTTTTGAAAAGACATTTTAAGAATATTAAAATATACAATATTTCTGAAGAAAGAATCCTTTGACACTTATCACTCAAAATTTGAAGACTTTTAATGGATTCTGTTTTATTTACTCTTTGCAACATCACCTCCGTGATCTAAGCATCACCTCTGTTATCAAATAAAATTCTCCTTTTTCAATAAAAGGCATAAAAATAATTTGCAAGCTCAACTTTGCATCAAATAAGCAAGCATTTGATGAATATTCTTTAAAAAAACACGGTTAATGTATCTTTTATAAAACATTCTTTTCATTTCACTAAATACGAAATTGGAATTTCCTGAGAATGATCGTTAGACAAATTTACAATGTTTCCCTACAAATGTCTTGAATCCGTAAAAGATAAAAATCTTACAAGAGTATTCACGTTCAAACTTTTTCAAGATTTCTAAATGCAATTATTTCAATAATACATTCAAAAGAGCAAAATTTCACAAATTAATTTTAGGTTATCCTAGCAAAAAAATGTCAAAAAAAAGCTCATTATGCTAACATTAAGAAATTACTTCAATGAGCCCAGAACTGGAAACACTCCAAAATAATTGTATACCCTTTGGTGCAATTTTCACTAAGAACGGATGTTTTAATAATAACTGTGTACAAGTGATAAAATATTTATTGTAAAAAACTAGTCAGAGCATTTCAACAGATGAGTTATGATAATTCAATTTTGCGAGAAATGTAAAAAGAAATCAGGTTTTATACTATGCGTATAATAATTATAGCTGTGACGTGGTTTTAAAAATTCCTGTAAGTATAATTATAACTGATAAGATATGGTTAAATAACATGGTTATCTAATTCAAATCAATTAAACTTCACAACCATAGAATCAAGGACATCATGACTAAATATGTACAATTTAAATTTGTACTTTATAAAAAAGTTGAAGAATGCTGATACAATATAAAAATTAATAGTTCAAGTACTACTTAAGAATTAAAAAAATGTTCATTTAATCAAACAATGTAAAACTTAAAATTTATCTCACACATAAAAACTATTAGTCATTTACCAGATATTTTACGAGTATCTAGTTTGTCAATTAAAAATTAATTTACGAACTATGCTTTATCTGAGTGAATAACTTATCCTCAAGCAGCATTGTGATATGATTTGTTCCTCATTACACAAATATTAAAGAAAATTTTGATAACGTAATCTAAATTAGTTGATTTTCAGGTTTTCAACAACCTCTTATATATTAAGATCCATGAATATATTTTGAATATTTTGCAATCATGCCAGTAAAAATGTAAACTTACAAGTCCAGAAAATACGCAGCTCAACGTTTTGTCACCAAAAACTTTAAATAGTTGTTAGAATTATTCATTTCGAAATAGGAGTCTTTTAAAAGCTGACAAATTAAAATAATCATTATGCATTTTGTGCTTTGACTTTATACTGAATTATTACATAAATAAAGACATTAAAAGCCGTGCTTGATCACTTTCCCTTTTGGAACTGTGCAACATGAAAGTCTATAATATGTTCATGTTACTTTAACTATAAATCAGATAAGACGAATATCAAACAAATACTGATGGACGGACTAAAATTGACGCACCCTATATAGTATATTTCACAAATAGTTAATAGGTCGAAGCTAACGGCACACTAATGTGCGGTTAAAAATTTAAATTAATCACATAGGAAAGGTTATGATGTCATTAGTAGCGTGCCTTGATGTTTACAAAGCCACAGTATAAATCGTCTGTTATACTACAATTTATATTATGGTTTTGTTTATAAAAATAATTTTATATTATTTCATTCAAAACAATTTCGATCACATAATTAAATTTCAAAATCTTTGCCGTGTTAAAAGGATGTAATTAAACTTTAGGAGTAAATATTTTAAAAATTAACTGTTTATGTATGTCACGAGGTAGCATAGTGGTTAGGATGTCTGGCTTTGACGCGGGAAACCAGAGTTCGATTCCTGTTAACGACTTCTATTTTATTATAATTTCCAACAGCTAGATTTTTACAATTTTGTACAACCACTACACATGACTTATTGTAGGTGGATCTTGAGCTTTTAAATTAGAGAGGAGAGGTATAAAAAATTTGGCTATATAAACGCCTATTAATCCTCAGCTCAGGTACTAATCAAATATCTAGTAAAATATTTGAGACTTACAAATATTTGATTGTTGGCTAGTCTCCCCAATGTTACGATAGTGGTTAAATGCCAATAAATTGACATTATCTAATTTTATCATTCATAACTAATACGTAAGCCATAGCTGCATGCAATTGTAACAAAACCACGAAGATTTATTAGGTACCCTAATCAATGCAACACAGCGAAAGTGATGCCATTGCAGACAGCAATCACAACAAATACTTCTTTCTACAGATTGACTAGCGCAAATGGTAAACTTTTGGCATTTTTCTGCCTCATATTTTTGCAGCAGCCGTTTAATTCTTCAAAGCTATTAATCCAACAAAAAAATCAGCATAAACAGCACTAATGATGAATAAATTTACTGTTAACAACTGGAACTTGAAACAGTAGCTCAACTCAACAAATATTGGTAATTTCTTATGCGGATTATGAAAAATTAGCTATGGAGGTAAAACTGACACATACTACTCCCTGTATGTTTGTTGTGGTTTGTTTAGCATTTTTCTTAATCTTCTTTGGGAAGTAAACCACTCATAGTTTTTAAAATCATCTTTATTTACGTTTCGATCCATGACCTAGGATCGTTGTCAAAATAATAAAAACTTCAAGTTTGACATTTATGACATAAATTGAAGGTGACTGATTTATTGATGTTCAATATATTTGGTTTGAGTACATTCGGTGAAAATTTTAAAGTTAAATGATTGCCTTCAATTTGTGTTGCAGCCTGGGACCGACTTTTTAGGTAGCCAATACGTTTAACGTGAAATGAAATTAGCTGATTAATGTACTTAAACCAAATATATCGAACATCAATAAATCAAAGTCACCTTCAATTTATGTCATAAATGTCAAACTTGAAGTTTTTATTATTTTGACAACAATCCTAGGTCATAGATCGAAACGTAAATAAAGATGATTTTAAAAACTATGAGTGGTTTACTTCCCAAAGAAGATTAAGAAGAATGCTAAACAAACCACAACAAACGTACAGGGAGTAGTACGAGTCAGTTTTACCGCCATAGCTTATTTTTCATAATCCACATAAGAAATTACCTTGAGTTGAGCTGTTTCAAGTTCCAGCTGTTAACAGTAAATTTAATCATCATTAGTGCTGTTTATGCTGATTTTTTTGTTGGATTAATAGCTTTGAAGAATTAAACGGCTGCTGCAAAAATATGAGGCAGAAAAATGCCAAAAGTTTACCATTTGCGCTAGTCAACCTTTGTTGATATACATAAACAAAACTCAATCCAGTAACAATAAGCTGAAGAACAAACCAACACCTTCCTAGTAAATACGAACGTACGTCATTAATGACGTCACGAAAATTTCCTGTGCGCTTAATTTTTATTTTTATCCACGCATTAGTGTGTCGATAGCCTCCGCATAGTTAATATAAAGTAACCATGATATTTCAAATTTTGTTTCTATAAAGGTAACACTGACAATACGGTATAATATAATTTCTTCTAAATACATTGTATAAGTAATAATTCAGGACAAATACATTTTAAAACCACAAATGAAAACATCTTAATATTGCAAAATGCGAGCCTTTCATGAAGATAATTTTTGTGTGGCCGATATGAAAAACGCGCGTGTCTCGGTCATTTTCCAGCTCGAAAAGTACGTTAAGGTCGAACTAAATCGGTAAAGTGACATAAGAGATAGAAAAAGTGACACAAGAGCTCGGAAAAACGATTGCAGGGCTCATATGTGAACAATTACATTAAAAACAAAGTAGGCATGTGATATCAGTGGCCATGACAATACTGTTTTTATCAGAAAGTTCTTGTAAATTAATTGTTACAAGTTTGAAAATTATTTAAAAGTTTAAATATTGTTGCAGTTCTATTGTCAAATTATTTGAGGCTGCACAAAAAATGTTGTACGTGTTACATTCGGAAAGTGTTTTACAAGCTTTAACTATACTTTTGCTTCAGATTTCAAAATGGAAGATCGAAAAGCTTTACTTGGCGGTTTTTATTAAAGGTTATGTTTATAATATATGCTATTTTTAAGTTATTTGATTGGATCGATGCTTCCGTATTTATTTGATGTTATTTGTTTTGATTGTAAGACAGTAATTCAATTAACCACAAAGTTATTATGTATATTTTTTGTTTGTAAATTTAATGCCACAATGTGTTTAATTTTTAAAAGCACGTTTTAGCTGATGCAATCATAATAATAAATTGTTTTTAATATTTGCTTACTATATTGAATGTATTTAATCACCATGCATTTATATAAAGATTTAGAGCCCGAATCTGGGCTCGTATTGATGCTGTTGAATTTGGTATGTATTTGTTACAAGCATATTTCATAATTTGTTTTACATGTTCTAATAATTTGTTATGATGATGTAAGTGTTTATTTCAGTTTTTAGTGGCACGGTTATAACTGTATAATTCATGTCTCGATTTTAAAACCTAACTGTACATTAGTTTGATGTAATATCTGACGTACATTATAACTTGCAATTCTATCGGTAACTAATATTGAAATTTAATGATTCTTGTTATGATGTGATTATAGCAAACCTCTGCTATGACTCCATGTCCTTTGCATTATGACTATGTAGGAGATGGTCAATTCAATTTGTACCCCTTGTTTGGTATTATCATAGGATACGTCCATGTTTGTTTATAAACATTTGTTTTGCCAATGTACTTCTAGTTGTGTTTCTGCAACGACAGAATGAGTGTTAGTCATTGTGAACCATATTGGCAGACGGGCTGGAAACTATTAATGGTGTGTACGTAAACGTGTGTTTGAGTCTTTGTTGAATTTACTAACATTTTATGGCGGTGCGAGGTGGAATATTGGTAGTCAAGGTCTTTATCTGCCTTCCTCTTCAACTTTAGCCAGGTAGTAATGGCACAACCGTGCCTGGTACATTCTAGAAAAGATTAGCTAGACTACACGGTTGATATCCCGTAATATTAAAAGTGCACAGGGTGATTGTTCCCAGTCCCATCCTTGGAGAGGTATATTTATGCAGTTAGAAGCAGAGAGTTGTTGAGGTTTTAACTGCCGATAATCTTTCCTCAGCGCTAACCCAGATAGTCCAGCCCTGTCTGCTCTTGTAATTCATGTATAATTGAAGGTAACCTAATTTTGAGGTTATAATAATTAAAGTAGGGTCATTAATTATTGTAGTTTTATTTCCAACCTTCCCGCCTTAAACGCCAATCTCAGTGTGTATATTTCGGTTTAAGTTTCGGTCACACACCATAGGTGTGATTATCCACAGCTACCAGAGGACTCGGTCACGAGGTCAGGTATTGTCAAGAAAGGGCGTTTGTTCATCCGCAGGTAGGCTTGAGTACAGATTTGTTGCAGCGACCAGGTGTGTTACATTACACATGTTTCAATCTCTACTCTTTTCCATTCCCTGCTACACGAGACGACTCGATTATTGATCGTAAACAATGTAAGTTGAAATACCTACATCATTTTTGAAAGGTGCTATGGAATATTGGATTTAGCATAGCAGCCATATAAGTTATACCTTTACACGCTTGGTGGATCTCCGTACACTTTACCCATGGTGAAAATATTTAGTTTTGGCTGGTGCGGGAGTTTACAGATATTTGTCTAGATTGATAAAAATAAAAATTGATTTTGCTTAAATTTTAAATGCTGATTGTCATGTTATGTAGTAAATACGAATCATAAATAAGCATAAATTCATTAAATTAATTTTTATTGTTTGAGCTTCTTTAGGTAAATTTAGCTAATGCCAAACAGATGTTGTTGGGATTTCCGGTTGTGTTAATTG
This sequence comes from Platerodrilus igneus, assembly GCA_036346225.1. Lineage (NCBI taxonomy): Eukaryota > Metazoa > Arthropoda > Insecta > Coleoptera > Lycidae > Platerodrilus > Platerodrilus igneus. Next base: position 855,063 of record JARFIW010001320.1, read on the forward strand.
ACAAGTGCATTATCACACATTGGTTATCATATGGGCGATTATACTAAAGCATTCAACTTTTAAGTTGGATGATGAATAACACTCAGTTATGAACATTTGTTACATGCCAAAATTGGCATTGTACATTTTTAAATATGTGACTCATTCCGCGACCGTATGTTCAACAGTACAGTTCTATGTGAATTCGTTGAGATAAAATACGACCTCGGAAATAATAAGTGATAAAACCAAAACAGGTATTGTTTTCTAAACATTCCTCTTCCTTTTATTACAGCTATATTAAATAAACCTAACCCAAACCATTTACCAAAACTACCTGAAATGTATCCTTTACAAACAATAACACCCTCAACCATAAATCATTCAACCAGCCAAACAAAAAACCCACTCACCCATCAGACAATAAAAGAAGGGACATATTCGAATGCAGTAAAAAGCAATGCACCAAATAAACAAACATCTGCAAGCAGTTTCCCGTCAAACGAAAATGCTATTATATTAAATTCATTGCCAAACACGAAGTTAGAAGATTATTTAAATGCAATCACGGAAATAATAGATCCTAAAATATAATCTTTGCATCAAGAATAGCAAATAACCGGATCTGTATTTATTTAAATACAAAAGAAGACGCTGACCAGTTTGTAAACAACTATCCTAATATAACAGTAAATAACACAGAAGTGGAAATTCGTAAATTACTTACGCCGACCATAAGGGTGGTTATTTCAAATGTTAGCCCATCCATACCACACAATATAATAGAAGACTCACTTATTAAGCTAAATATAACTTTAACAGGCAAGATGTCATTTATAAAAGCTGCTTTATCAGATATAAAATTTAAGCACATACTTAGCTTTCGTAGACAAATCTATGTTAAACAAACTGCAAATTTAAACATCCCAGAATCAATAATAGTATTATTTGAAGAAACCCCTACAGACTATTTTTATCTACAGAAACATACTGCTATACATGTAAACAAACCGGCCATTCAACCTCAAGCTGCGAGGAACACAATATACAGAGTGAAACAAAACAACCTGAACAAATAACAAACCTAAATGAAACAATAAGAAATAAAGACCAAATCAGTCATCTGACAGTACACCTACAGAAGAACTAAATGTAACTGACATTGAACATCAAATAAGAGAAGCAACACAAAAGAAAAACAAGAAACCAACCAAGAATCAACCCTGTCGAATTTATCACAAACCAAACGGACAAACAAAAACAAAAAGGATCCTACAATTAAAAAGAAGAACTTGGAACAAACTGAATCCCCAAAACACAATACAATAAAGGAAATCATAGAAAGTGATCCAGCCAAATACATTATCTCATTCGACGAATTTCAGGACTTTCTAGAAAACACGATCGAACACAAAAATACTACAATTAAGTAAAAACTATACCAAAGATACAAACCAACTCATACAAATGATGCATGAAATCCAAAACAATACTGATGACAAAAAATTAAAACAACAATAACAAGAATAACTAAAACAATGGAGGAACAACAAATTGAGTCAGAAATGTCTGATTCCTCAGTCGATAATCAATAATATGAACATCATCCAATGGAATTGTAATGGACTTCAATCCCATAAAGCTGAATTCCAAAAATTAATTGAAGAAACACAACCTCATTACATATGCTTACAAGAAACACACTTCAAAGAACACCAAAACATAAATACATACAATTTTATACAATATCGCAAGGACAGACTAAACACACATATAGCTAGCGGAGGGTGGCAATTCTAGTAAACAACAAAAACATATAGAGGAAATACCTAACAACAAACTTAGAAGCAATAGCTATAAGAATCTTGACACCAAATAAAACAAAAGTAACCTTATGTAATATATATCTACCACCACAACCAAACTGCAATCAAGAGTCCATTGAGCATTTATTAAAACAGTTACCCCCTCCGATCATTATACTAGGTGACATAAACGGGCACAATATAATATGGGGTTCCCAACAAACTGACAAAAGAGGAAGAATGATAGAGAAAATAATAAATGAAAACAATTTCATCATACTAAATGACAACTCATCAACACATTTTGCTCAAAATCAGGTACATTTTCAAATATAGACCTAACGATTTGTGACCCAAAATTACACCAAATCTAGAATGGAAAGTAATTCAAAATCTATATGGTAGTGACCATTTTCCTATACTTATTAGCTCACAAGAAAGTCATACAAACCTCAAACCCCATACATCATACTCAAAATGGAGAATAGAAGAGAATAAGTGGCCCCAATTCCAAACATTGCTAACCAACAATACCAAAACAAACAATATTCCAGCATAAACCAAAACATAAACGAAATCATAGAATCTTTTAGCCAAGACATAATAAAACAGCCAAACAAACATTCACGTTATCCAATAGAAACAATAAAAAACAGTACCATGGTGGAATAAGGAATGCGAAAAAGCAAGCAAAGACAATAAAAGAGCGCTATACAAATATCGGAAAAACAAAACATAGAAAACCAAATAGAACTTAAAAGAACAAAAGCTATTAGCAGACGTACAATAAAACAGAGCAAGAAAAAAGCATGGGAAAACTATGTTTCCTCCATAACCTGTGATACGCCTGATAACCAAATTTGGAACAAAATAAAAGCAATTAAGGGGATAAATAACATCCCACGTGCAACAGATGTAATATTAATAGGAACCACCAAAATTATTTTAGACCCCCAAGAAATAGCAGAAAAATAGCAGACGAATTTGCCAAAATATCTAGCAATTCAAATTATAATAAAGACTTCAATACAATAAAAACAAATACAGAAGACAATCAAATTATCAAAATTGAAGAACAAAACAACCCATTAAACAAATCCTTTACAATGGACGAACTAGAAAACAGTATTTCACAACAAAAAACAAAAAAGTTCAGGGCCAGACCAAATAATTCCAGAAATGATCAAACACCTACCAGATAAAAATAAGAAACACCTACTAGACATATATAACTTCATATGGAACAACAATGTATACCCTATAGAATGGAACAAAGTCATTACAATACCAATATTAAAACCATCAAAAGATAAGACAAACCCAGCAAATTATCGACCTATAGCACTGTCAAATGTATTATCAAAAATAATGCAAAAAATGGTAAATAAAAGGCTAATGTGGTATATAGAAAATAATGACATATTAAGCAATACCCAAGCAGGTTTTAGGACAGGCAGAACAACAACAGATCAAACACTTAAACTAAAAATAGAAATAGAAAAAGCGTTCGAACTTAAACAACATCTAGTAGCAATATTCTTAGACTTACATAAGGCATATGACACCACTTGGAAATATGCGATAATACAAACACTAATAGAACATAACATACAAGGAAAAATACTACACTACATAAAAAACTTCCTGGAAAACCGTTCTTTCCAAGTCAAAACAAATGGATGCTTATCAGAACCAAGAAAGCAAGAAAATGGAGTTCCACAAGGGGAAGTACTTAGCCCCACACTATTTCTGTTAATAATAAACAAAATAACAAAAATTGTGAAGAAACCAACACAAATACTGCTTTTGCTGACGACATAGTATTATACCACAAAGGCAAAACATCAACACAATACAAACAAATCTACAACAAAACATAACCGAAATAGAAAAATGGGCAAAAGAAATAGGTTTCACATTCTCATCCACAAAACAAAAGCAATACATTTCTGCAGAAAAAGAAAACAACATATGGATCCAAAACTTCTAATAAACAAATCCCAAATAGAATATACAGATAACATCAAATTTTAGGCATCTACTTTGATAAAAATTAACATGGAGAAAGCACATAACAGAATTAAAAAGGACTGCAACAAAAGATCAATATCTTAAAAATGCTCTCGAATACAGATTGGGAGCGCACACAAAACAGCTATTAAAGATATACACAACTACCATCAGATCAAGACTTGATTACAGTTGTATCACATACAGCACAGCCAAACCTTCTAATATAAACCAATTAGACACCATTCAAAACACAGCTCTCAGATTAGCAACAGGTGCCTACAGAACAAGCCCAGTCAATAGTCTACAATGCATAGCAAATATACCACCTTTATGGATAAGAAGAAATAAATTGAACCTAAAATATATTGCAAAACTAGCATCAAACCAGAAAATAGAAGCAAACCAGGACATCTTTAAAATTAAATCATGTAACACAAGATTAGATACCAGTACTCCAACAGCCGTACACATAAAAACATAATGAAACAAATAAAACTATCCCTACCTGAAATCCTTCCACAATATTTACCTATATTCCCACCATGGACTAGAAAACATATAACGACAAATGTATCACTATCAAATTATTCAAAAAACATACAAGCAAAGCTCAGTATCATCAACGATTTAAAGAACTAAAGGAACAACACAAGAGACATGAATTTATCTACACAGATGGGTGAAAAACTACCAACAAGTAACTGCAGCTGTACTCAGACAAGATCAACAAATCCAAATAACACTACATCCATATAGCAGCAGCTATACAGCAGAAAAAGTAGCAATTTTAACAGCCATCCAAGATATAACATCAAACCCAACACACACCAAATATGCAATATGCACAGACTCTTTAAGCACTATTAAATCACTCGAAAAATGGTACACAACAGATCCAATAACGAACAACATACATGATGCTCTACACAAAACAACAGAAGAAACCGGAACTGAAATAATACTGATTTGGTCTCCAGCCCACGTTGGAATCCAAGGAAATGAAGCAGTAGATAAACTGGCTAAACAACGAATAACTAATACCAACACCCAACTCAAAACTCCAATAACAGACATCTATGCAATTATCTCAAGCAAAATAGACAAAAAATGGGAAGAAACCTGGAAGAACACCCAAAATAACAAGCTTAGACAAATAAAACCAAAAACCGAACCGTATGCACACATCCCAAAATCAAGAAAACAACAAATAGTATTAACAAGATTAAGAATAGGACACACTGCATATACACACAACTACTTGATGACAAAAGAAGCTCAACCTGTATGTGAACAATGTAAAACAAACCTAACAGTAGAGCATATCCTAACGAATTGTGAAAATATCAACAAAAAAGGCTCAAATACAACATACAACAAGATGTACAAACTATCCTGAGAGACACACCCAATATTGAACCACTGCTGAACTATCTTAAAGACATAGAAATCCTACATCGTATATAAATTATATAAAAGATAACATATTTGTACCATAGATTATAAATAATACCTCCAACCTCCGCTAATAACTGTAAAGGTGGAAGCGGATAAAAGTGAAATTAAAAAAAAAAAAATATGTGACTAAATTCCCGCCATTATTTTAAAACAGACTTGTTCATTTCCGTCATATCGGACAGTTGCGTTTGCGCAAAAGAATGCGCAGGCGCGGAGTGATGGGCAAGTGCGCTGTTTGCGACACGACATTATTATTAGTCACAAGACGTCGAACGGTAACGACTACCTGTGTCGCGTTTTTTGTCTTTTCTCTTTTTTAGGATGTAGGTTCCCTTGTATCTTTATCTTCGAGTACCCTTACCTGTATCCTTGTTGCCTTACCTACAAACGACTAAAGAGGATAGACGTTAAATTTGGATTCAACAATGGCGTGACGCAACCCAACCGGAAACAAGGAGATGTCCTGAGATTAACTGCAAGGCGCATTTTAAGTGAGTACTTCGCTTTATTTATATTTTAAAGTGAAAATTATATCATTGTAAACGTGTTTGGTATGTGATACAATTTGACACGTAATTATGTCATAATATTAACTACTGTGCAATATTGTGAACGTGGACCGTATCAGTGTTGCCAACTGTAGCAGTGGTGCTGAATACGTACACAGGCAATGTAACACATTGTGGAATTTGATGGTTATTTGGCACTATTCGTGCAGGCACTTTAATATATAAGAAATTCAAAATTTTATATCCTTTATAAATATTAATTTGAAAGTTATGCAAATACTTAATTTTGCAGTTTTGTAATAGTCCGTTACTTTTATTAATGTAATTGAAAACAATATCAAATTTATAGCTAAGATCGTGCAATATAGAATTTATTTAGAACATCAAAGCAATATTTTTGTAAAAGGTTTTAAATTGGATAGTTGTTCTAAGAATGGATATATAGTACTTTTATTAACGGACATTGCTTGTAAAAACAAAATAAGTTCTCCAAGATTTTGACTTGGGTGGATTAATATTATTGTTTGCTACAGAGGGACACTGATTCAATGCGTAGATAGGTATTAAAAGCGCATTTTGTGATTAGAGAAACTGTTAAGGCGTTTTAAAGCTTATGTTAAGGCGTTTTAAAGCAGCTTTTAAATTAACTTTTCAACATTCCTTATTTTCGCTACCTGCGCCCTTCCATTCCTATATAGCGCAAGGTGCGGTATTGAACAGTGACAGTCACGAAAGTGGTGTTCAGACTTTTTGGCCAAGCTACAAGTGCACCCGTACTCAACGGACGCGCGATCGTGGTGTTTTCATTAGTGCGTGTGTGAAACAAAGCATTGCACATCATCAATCATCAATCCTTCATTATACAGTCCGCTATAAACATTTTGGAATGGTTCATGACCTATGGTAATGTCATGGTAGCAGATAAAACAGTAAGTGCTAATATTAGTTTATTTACGTGCTGTATATCGCACAGAAACATTTAAAAATTAATTGGAGAATATACACTGTAATTTTGAACTTTAATAATTACTACTCCCTGAATATTTATAAGACGTCAGAACTAGTGTGATTGAAGATCACACTACCGGTATTTTGAGTTTTAGTCTTCTGATACTCCCTGTATGTTTGTTGTGATTTATTTAGCATTTTTCTTAATCTTCTTTGGGAATTAAACCACTCATAGTTTTTAAAATCATGTTTATTTACATTTCGATCCATGACCTAGGATCGTTGTCAAAATAATAAATACTTCAAAAAAACTTCTGGTGCCCAAACTTGCATTAACATCAGTTACTGACTTCAAGCTTGGTCTCCATGGCTCCCCACAACCCACCCAAATCAAGTTAGCAGAGAAACATTATATTTCACCATGTCTAACAACTGCCTTTTCCTTGGTATATCGGAAAAGTGACAGTAAGTTTTCTAAGTAAAGTTTATTGTTAGCAAAAGAGCCAAATTTAATAGTTTAATGGGCAATGGAATGATAAACGGAAAATTTTCTATATATTGTTATAAAAGACGTCCAGAAATGAGATTTAGAATGTTATATATTTCAATATTGGAAACGGGAACAATGGTTCGCATGTTATTTAAGTGCGCATTAGGGAGTAGAAATAATTTTATATAATTTCAGTTATTTCAATCAGCTTTTAGCAACAAAAACACCCTGAAAAATCTATATACGCTTGGATGTTTTACATTTGGTAGCATGGCTATTTCAATAAAATATTAAATTCGAACAAATAATAATTAAACCGAAAAGCCCTACTGTTTTTTTTTAAATAATGAACAATTACGTCCAAGACTTTACACTCATCATATTCAATTAGAAAAATCACCAATAAAAACTGAGGACATCACAGTCCACAATAATAAAAATATAATTCACATGGGGCTCAAGAAACCACATAATCATAAAATGTCATAAAATTAATATGTTTTTACGAACTACAGACATTGAACCCAACCATAAAAAACAACTTTAAATGCACAAAGTGTAAAAAGAAAAGTAAAAATGGGATTAACGATTAAGTTCGAAATTAGTAAGTTAGGAAATGATGTTTGAGTAACAAGGGATGTAACACCTTAGAGCCAGCCTCAGTGAAGTGGCCAATGTCAAATTGAGAGCCTTGCTAGATGCATAGATCAGAAGCTCAAGCATGTGTGTCGAAGTTAGTAAATCATGAAAGGATAATGAATTGGTTTCACTCTTCAACGTATGCTTGGAATTCAAATAGATGGAATGGGGCGCTCTAACGTGCTGAGGAAGTAATCATGTAAATCAGAAGTTAACCTGGAAATACTTAAATTTTTAAACTTTTGAGCTTTTCTTGTTTTTTTTTTGTTCATTGTTGAGAAAATATGACAAGTATGAAATAGTAAAGATAAATTGTAATTGGTTCGTACAGCGACGGAAAACTGGAAACGTTTAGAAAGATATGAGTATTAATTTAAACGCAAGCATTATTTGTAGGATGTAGCTCTAGTTAATTTCTTTGTACAAACTTAGTATTTTTAATGGCAAAAGCACAAACTGGTTTGCATTAGGGTTTTCTCTGTATTGTTAAAAGCATTCCAAATAAATAGGTTTTAAAAAAAAGTCCTATAAAGCAATCTAGGAAACTATGACAATTGAGTGGTAGTATTATTTACAGATTAAGTTTTTTTAAGGAGTTTTGTTAATAATACCTGACCAGTGGAGATAGATTAGGTTTGTTTTTTAAGTCAATGTACGTGCAATTATATTTTCAAAATTTACTATTAACCTTACACTTTCATGTTCTGAGGTAAGGAACTTGACATCAACAAATTTGCAGCTTACCATGCAAACCTATTGACAAGATCACCTTTGTATGTTATGTGTTCACTCGGTAACAGTGTGGTGCAACTATAGATAATTTAAAATTAATAATATTCAATGTTTGCCAACATTTTGTGTTACAATAGGTGTAGCCGCTTTGGTTAATATGTCACTGCAAATTGTTTTAGTTCTCTCTTAGGTAATTGGGTTTTAAACCTGTTGTAAATTAAAGAAAATAAAAATAATTAAAAAAAATTAAACCCGGATGGAATTTTATTTGGAGTTATTTGTAAGATAGGTAAAGGTGATCCTTGTAAAACGATATTCAGCAACCAAAGAAATGAAGTTATATTTGGAAGAAACCATTAATTTGGAAAAGCTATTTTAATTTGACAAAAAAAGCTAATGAGTATTTTTAAGGTATACTTAAGAAATGCAAAAGAGGAAGTCATGAGAATTTAGGAAAACCGAAAGCACATTGCTGGGACAAGACGTTGTGGTGCCCTTATTTCCAACAACTAGTAAAACTTTTCATGGTAAGTGGTACTTATAAAGTAGTTTTGTATTTCGGTCATTTTTACATGTTTATTTATTATTTGTATCATTTTTCCCACAGTAATCCCCCACCACTGTTGTTAGCTGGCGTGCCCATAAAACTGTTGCAGGTTTCCGCCCCCTAAAGAAAATCAAAATTGGTAATTTAACGTAATTTTGAACAATTAAATGCTTTTTCTTTAGGATTTCTTATAGTAATACCTGGCCAGTATTTTAGAAAATTAGTTATTTTTAAGGAATGTATTCATATTGCAATTATGTAATCTTAATAGAAGCTAAATTTAGGTTGACTTTTATTTGAATTTATTTATGAACTAGGTAGAACTTTGTGAAAGGATATCCAAGTCACTCCAGTGATGGAGATGGAGAAACACTTTATTGCAAAAATGTCTGTAATTGATTAAATTGCATTTATAAGAATTGTAAAAAGGTAACATCTGTGATAAATGTAGAAAACCAAAAGCAAAGGGGACCTATCCAGAATAACCGGTTTCGATGTAGGAAAAGTATCAAAGGAATTTCTGAGACAAGATGGTTTGGTGTGCTTCTTAATTATGACAGTAGAAAAAGCCTCTCATGGTAAGTGGTTATTGTAACGTAGTTTTTGTATTTCAACCATTTCAAAAGTGTATGTTTGTTATATTATTATTTCTTCCACAGGAACTCACTCCCACATGACTGTAGCTAACCAGTGCATCCTTAAAATTGTTACGAGGTCCCCGTCCCTTCTTGGCATATAAAATTTTTACTGTATCGCTTATTTTACTTATAACAAGTTTTCAACTCAAGACTTATCTTAGAGCTGCAGTATTTACTAATTGAATATATGATAATATGTTGAATAATTCAAACGACTAAACAGAACAATTTCTCTAGAGTATCTCATAATATGTTTCAAAGTCCTAAGATAGCACTAAATAATCGATCAATACAGAATTCCCATTGACTCACTGACCATTATTTATGATAACAATTTGCTATACAAATAAACCAAATGTAGGATGTATTTTTATAGCGTGAAGCAAGTCACCACAAAATATGATATAATAAATGCTGTATTTCTTTATTCTTTTAATTTATTGGTTCTTGTATTAATTCTCACCACCTGGAATCGATATAGAGTAAGCATAGGGATTCTCCTGTTGTAGGAGGAGACTAACTGAACCATCCTGTCAGTGTCAAAAGTTTCAAAATAAGATCACCAAAGAGCAAAAATTCAAGATTAATGCTGTACTTTTCAAGATAGAGGGTTTAGCCGAATGGTCAACCACCAGGTAAAATACAGATACCAAACTGATAGGAGAATTAAAATATTAAATTCAAGATAAAACACTGGCGATGATAATGTATATATTAAGTTTATTTTTGTTTCCACAAATAATTGCATTAATTAAGCAATTATTTTCCACTATTAATTAGACTACAAAAAATGACAAATGATATTTATTCTTGGCGCTATGAAGCAAGTTTCTAAAAACTTAAATAAATAAAATATTGCCATTCCTGTAAGTCAGTTCCCAAATTTTGAAACCTTTCAAGGTTTCCAAAAGCATGATTATGATATACGCACGTAAAACAAAAATTAACTGCATTGCTGCTGTCTTTATTAAAAAAGATTGTTTGTTCACTTGTTCACATTCATTTGTTTATATAACATTCATCTTTTTAATGTACATTTCTTATTTTACACCACGTTAGAGTTAATTATGGATACTAATTTTCATTTAGCTTTATCTTTAATACTTTTAATGTTAATTTTATGAAAAAAGCATTGATAACTTTAATTATAGTACTTGACTATTATTTCAGACGACAAAATTAATAGGCATAGCTTAAAGTTATTTTGTCCAACACATTGCAAGTAAAAACAAAATTTTATAATCTTCAATAACCTCACTTCCTCTGTATTGAATGTAAACCGCCACCAATATTTTATCACCATCAAGTCATTAACCGATAAAACAAAATGAGTAAATTATACCACTAAAGCCAGTGCTGATAATATTATTAATTAGTTCCAGTATTGATCGAATAAACTTCCTCTATCCATAGGAAATAAAAAATATAAGCAATAGTTCAACAGAAAAGATTCCCATATATTTTCTTTTATTTTCATAACCTAATGTCATAAAATGAATTGAATCAAGAAAAAATTAAGAATCTCTAAAATTAAAACTTTATTGAAAAATGTTGATTGATGACGTTAACATAAACGCGTATAAAACCTTCCATAGCCAAAAAAGCACTGAACCAAAAGTGATAAAATAAAAGATTATCAGATAAGTTTAAAAAGTTTACCCTTTTTTTATGTCACAAGGTTTATTTTAATAATTAAAATTATGGGATTTCCAATCCTAAATTGCCGACATATTTCCCATAATAATTTAACTAGTATAAGTGAATTAGGAAGCATAAGAATGCAGTTGTTGAATTCCCATGAAATATTAGGGAATATAACATAATTTATGATATGTATATTGCCGCATTGATATTTTCACATGTTTTGAAGTAATGTACGTCATTACGATAGAGTGGAGAGGTTTTTTACAAATTGGTGAAAACAGACGCCATGATCGGGGGCACGCGCTACATTATTGAACAGTCAACGTGATAGTCAGTACAGCAATGTAGCGAAGTTAGCTTACCGTTCCTACTCTAAGTACCTTATGTGTTCCCAGTTTTCTATATTGTAGGTTAGCAACAAAATGCACTGCATTTGCTGAAGAAGACCAACGAACAATGGGTTCCAAACGTACGTCTATAGCAAACTTTACATGATATACAGAGTTTTAGTATTTTGGGCCTACTTTAAACTATCTACATTATTAAAGATAAGCTGTCTCTTTGTTATATATAATGAGTCAATATATTATCGAAAAATATGTGCAATACTATGCCCTCTGTGTAACTGTAACTATCATTTAAAGATAATAAAGTCATTATGGAAAGTCTGTAACTAATCGTCGAAACAGGTCATTTATTACAAGGACAACAAAGATGGCAACTGCAAGTTATATGGCCTTCATTGACATATCATAAGCCACAAGAAACCACAGTAATGAAAAATCACTAAATTAATAATTTAAAAAAAACAACATGAAACACTCAGATTATTTACACGTATTACTTCATTCTAAACCTACAATGTAGCTAATAATTTATTACCTACTCAAAGCCATGTTTAAGAAACAGTGGAAATACAAAAAATAATAGATTTATTAAATATAAGAAAAAGAAAACTGGTTATCCAATTGAAAAAGACGTGTTACGGGTTAATTCACTTAACATGCAGCAACCAGCTGACTGCAATGGTGCAGAAGTTGTTCCTATGAAAAAATGATAAAAATAATAAAACATGTAAGATGGTCGAACTACAAAATTACTTTACTAGAACCGATTACCTAGAAAGGCTTAACTAGATACCAAAGTAAGGGACGCCAAACCGTCTGACCCTAGCAATCCCTTTAATATTTTCGCTACCCAGAAGACAATTATGCTAAATAGGTCTACTTGCTTGAGGTGTTCTTAAATTTCTTCATCTCATCGCTTACCTTTCTTAACCATCCCGTAAAACACTCCTTAACTTACTGTCAAGTTAAACCCATTTTTAAAATAAAGGCCTCTTCCAAATAAGACTTCATCACTAGGGTAGCTGAATATCCTTTCACAATGGTCATCTTTACTTAAATTATAAATAACTCCAAATAAAACTCCATGTAAGCTTAAACTCTTAACAGTAAATTCTAGAAATATAAATACACATTCATACAACATTTTAAATATCAATTTTTGGAAATGACCTTAACAAAAATACATAGAAAAATTAGCACAATATAAATTTTTGCTTTAAATCATTCTAATGTCCATTAAAAATACTAAGTTTTCACAAAGAAATTAACCAACAATACATCCTACAAATAGAGCTGGCATTCAAATTAAATAGACACATATTTCTTAACATTTCAAAAGTTTCAAACTCCCTTTTCAATCATATTATGCATAAATATAAACAAAGCTATTTCTGTTGCTCTGTGAACCAATTGTTGTAGTTATAATTTCACACGTATATATTTATCAAGTGTAAAAAAAGGAAAAGTTTAAACTGTGCTCACAGTTAAATTCCACTCGTTGGTTTTTAATTTAATTAAACACATGCAGGAACACCAATAATTCACCTTTTTATTAATTACCGACATATTAGGTCGCCCCATTTCATCTGTTTAAATTCCAGCGTTTGCTTTATGGACTGATGCCATTTTACCAACGCTCGACCGGCGAGAATATAAATTCCACAATATTACGTGCATGAGCCTCTTTTGGCCTGCCTATCCAGAAAAGTTCAATACAATTTGACGTCGACCATCTTGTTAAGGGGCCTAATGGTCTATTTTTCAGTTGATACTTCACCATTGTTTTGTTCGTAACTTCCCAAATTTTCAACTTGTGTTATATTTCCATCCCACCTCCCCAATAAACATCACTTCTGAAAACGGCATCGTTTGTTTACGTACGCAATGCATTTCTTTTATTATTGTAAATTTAAGAATTTATGAGTACTGGGGTAATTTACTAAGGTACCGGTTTCTTTGAATTCATGTAAATTGATACAAATTTTATTATGAACGGTTATTCACTGAAATCTATCTGTATTTTCTAAATCAATATAAAGAGTGTAATGTCCCAATGTTCATTACCAGCTAGATTTAATGTACATTCGGTGCTTTAGTGTATTTCTGTGTCCTAATTTAATATTACAATAAAATAGCCACCTTACTAATGTTAATTAGCAACGCTTCTATAGATTTTACAGGATAATTTCGTGCTAAAAGCACCTTTAATTAACTGAAATTAATAAATCTCTTCCTATTACCTAAGGTTTGCTTAACGTAACGTGCTAGCATTACACCCTCCTAATTTTAACGATAAACTTTATTGGACTGATTTCCTACAAGTACTTATGGCTTATTTATTTATTTATCCATATATATGGATAATCACCCCATTTACAGTCGAATAAACAAAAAAGTAAAACAATCTTGAGCCTAATCGCTTTAATGTTTCTGAACAAACTAAATATGTTCTTTCAGTTACATCTTGATACAAAAAAATGTTTTAATACAGTCTATGTAAAGATATTGCTGGCACACATTGATTTTCACAATTTCCAAATAAGGATCTGCAATGGTATTATGATCACAAGCATGCAATGTTGTTAAGTTTACGTGTTTTAAAGCAGTTTCAGAAAATAAACTTGATATAAAAACTTATCCACAGTAGAAGATATTGAAGAAACTAAATACTATGGTGTGAATTAGGTTCAAAGTGCAGCTTGAATATAGCATGGTCTATAAGCTATGTGACTTTTAGTCGGGTACAAAGTTGGTTACTTTGTTGGCTAGTTCTTATAGCAATCTAATTAAACCAGAAGCTCTAAAAACTATTAAACTTATAAACCAGGCTATGTTCAAGCTGCACTATGAACCTAATACTCACCATAGCAATAAATTTATTAGTTTCTTCAATATCTTCTACTGTAGATAAATTTTTATATCAAGATTATTTTCGGAAATTGCTTTAAAACACGTAATTTTTAAAAACAACATTGCATGCTTGTGAGCATAATACCATACCAGATTCTTATTTGGAAATTGTAAAAAAAAAGAATTGTGCCTGCAAAATCTTTGCATACACTTTATTAAAACACTTCTTTTATATCAAAACGTAACTGTAAGAACGTATTTAGTTTATTCAGAGAAACGTTAAAGCGATTGGGCTTAAGATTATTTTACGTTTTTGTTTATTCGACTGTAAATAGGGGTGGTTATCCATATTATATGAATAAATGAAAGTCATTAGTGCTTGTAAATTTGAGCTATAAAGATATCATTAAAATAGGAGCGTGTACTGCTAGCATGCTACGTTAAGCAAACATTAGGTAATAGGAAGGAATTTATTAATTTCAGTTAGTTAAGGGAGCTTTTATCAAGAAAATACCCTGAAAACGTTATAGAAGCTTTGGTAATTAACATTAATGGGTGACAATTTCACAGTAATATTAAATTAGGACACAGAAATAAACAGAAAAGTACCGAATGTATATTAAATACTACTGGTAGTAAACATCAGGACTTTACATTCTTCATATTGATTTAGAAAAATACACAGATTTTGGTAAATAACTTCATAATAAGATTTGTATTAATTCACACGAGCTCAAAGAAACCAACCAAAGCCCTAGTAAATTACCCCAGTAGTCATAAATTCTTAAATTTACAGTAATAAAAGAAATGCGTTGTGAACATAAATAAACAACACCGCTTTCAAAAGTGTGAGAACAAGATGATCGTGGACATAAACAAGGAGTAGAATTTAACTGTGAGCACTGTTTAAACTTCTTCTTTATGTTTATGCTTGATAAATATGCACGTGTGAAATTATAAGATAAGTAAGTTGTAGTTGGTTCGCAGAGCAACAGCAATAGTTTTGTTTATACTTAGACAATATTATTGGAAAGGGAGTTTGAAACTTTTGAAACGTTAAGAAAAATGTGCATATTACTTTGAGAGGGCAAGCTTTATTTGTAGGATCATTTGCTAGTTAATTTCTTTGTGAATGCAGTATTTTTAACAGACATTAAAATAATTTAAAGCAAACATTGGTATTGTGATAGTTTTTCTATGTATTGTTGTTAAAGGCATTTCCAAAAAATTGACATTTAAAATGTCGTATAGCTCAATCTTAGAAACTAGAACAACAGAAAGGTAGTATTTTTAAGAAGTTCTGTTAATAATATCTGGCTAGTTGGATGGTACATTAGGTTTTTATCTTCTAGTTTCATGTATGTGTATTTATATTTTGGGAATTTACAGTTAATACAGTTTAAGCTTAGGTGTAATTTTATTTGGAATTATTTATAATTTAGGTAAAGACGATCATTGTGAAAGGAGATTCAGCTACCCTAGTGATGAAGTTATATTTGGGAAAAGCCTTTATTTTGAAAATCACTTAACTTGACAGAAAATTATTGAGTGTTTTAAGGTATGATTAAGAAAGGTAAATGATGAGATGACGAAATTTTAGAACACCTGAAGCAAGTGAACCTTCTGGACAGTAAAAAAATCAAAGTGATTGCTGGGGCCAGATGGTTTGGCGCCCCTTTGGTAACTAGTAAACTAGTTTTGTATTTCACTATCTTACATGTTGTATTATTTATATCATTTTTTTCATAGGAACAATTCCTGCACCATTGTAGTTAGCAGGTTTTTACGTGTTGAGTGAATTAACCCACGTCTTTTTCAATTGGATAACCAGTTTCTATTTTCTTATATTTAATAAATTTATTATTTTTTGTATCAAAAGTAATTGTTTCTTAAATCTGGCTTTGAGTAGGTTATAAATTATTAGCTACATTGTAGGTTTAGAATGATCTAATACATGTAAATATGCTAAGCTTTTCTCGATTTTTTTAATAGTGCTTGGGAAAATGGTGTGGAACTTGTTTGGACCTCGAACTATTTCTACCGGGAATTATAGACTTCACTTTAGTACTGGGACTCACATAGCGAGGTTGTGTTGTAGTCAAAGTGCTGTTTAGTGAAGGTTTTTCAATGTAGTGACCTAATTATCATCTCCACCATTCTTAACCATATCCTTTTGGAGCGCTATTACAATTGGAGATCCATGTGATGAAAATCTGATGAGAACCCAGACCACGGCTTCTTGAAAATTCGACTCCATCATCAAAGAACAAAAAGTATGTAAAAACTTGTTATAGAAATTTGCATGTCTACATCATAAAATTTATTATGTAAGGGTTAAGGGGTATTTAACTTGTAGTAATTGACGCCCAAACCGTTGTTGTAGCAATTGGTGCCTTAACTTATGGGTAGCTTTTCTACATATAATATGCTTTATTAATTAGGGAATGTCAAATGATGGCTCTTTTTTTCTATATTAATTAACTATAATATTAATTTAAATTGCATATAGTCTCATCCTTTGTGTCAATACCGGCTTCGTGTTGGTATTGCAACTACTGTCTAAACAAAAAAATATCAATTATATCACCAACCGAGAAAACATCTTTTAATTTCGTATTTGAATAATATTGTTCTTTGAAAAGTTTCGATAGGTTTTAGTACTCTGGAATATATCAGTCGTGACTTCTAGTGTTTTGTTGGTGCACCAGTCTACGTAACTTATTACGCAATAACTTAAAATAATAGGAATTGTTAATTTTCTCATATTTGGACACGTTTTGCAAAGTAATAATTAATGGTTAAGTTCTAATAAAGTAAAGGAATTAAAGTTGTGGTCATTGTGAATATTTAACAGAATTTGTTTACTCGAAGAAAACATTTTAAAATTTTATACCTAATAAAGTACTTAAATTTCGTGTTTAACATGTAACCTATTAATAGTTTAATTTCATAATTAGATCTGCATAAAGTGATTTATTTTGAAACACCACCGTAATTACTTTATTATTTTTTTGTATTAAGGTATACTTGTCATTCAAGAAAGTTTTCGTAACATATGATGAGTCTCTACAAACTATTTACTTTAGAGTGATTTTTGCTTATTCATTTAATATTTCGACGATTGAAAATCGTTCTTTTCCCATTAAATGCTACAATTTCTTATTCAAATAGACTTGTGTAAAAATCACGTTGAATCTTTCATGTACCTATTTATTAAGCTAACTTTTAATACCTTTCGTTCACTGAGTTGCAAATAAAACTCGTAAATTAAATTTAAACTTTTAAAATAAATTAGATATACTTAAGAACGAAAGAAATTTGCTTTGAATCTAAAAAATTATCTGTTAAATTACGTTTAAAATTTATTTTATGTAAAGCAAGATGGGTTGCCGATCTATTTAACTACGAACGTGAAAATCTCGATAGAAAACCACAAGGGAAGTGGTATATAGAAAACCTTAAACCTTTTGATAATACTCCACAATAACTAATACCTTTTATCTACTTTTTAAAATATATATTGTGTTATAAAATGTTTTATACCCAATAATGTCTGATGTAGTCACCATTTACTTATTTTTTCTCTTTATATTACTATGAAAACCAATTCTACCTATATTTAAATGGGTAAAACGCTACAATTTTTGTAAATATCTTTATCCTTTTCCTAGTTTGCTTTTACATTGTTTTCATTTTCGTGACTGATTTTTCATATGTACAACGCCTTGAATTTTCTTATTTTAGTTTTTTTGGCTTCTTAGATATTCAAAGTAATATTGGTAATTTGTCTAATATTTTCTCAGTTACTATTTTCCCTACATCTCCCTCTTGCCCTTTACATTTATGATTGATATATCTTTGGTATGAGTAGCGCAATAAATCTTGTTGGAGCTGTTAAGTTTATGCTTTTCAAATAAGGAAACATGGTGCTCTACAACAGTGTCTATGTTAGAAAACGTCGATATTCATAGTTGCAAATTAAAAACCACATTGATTTCGTTTCAACTTTTCCATGCGTTAATAACATCCTATATATCGTACCTGTTTATAATAAACAGGCTTGCAAATAATTTTCAATTTCAATCTATCTACTCTAAAACGACAAGTTTACGTTATAAATTATATAGTTGGCACCTTGTTTTGAGTATCCTTTAACTTGCTACACATTACTATAGTGTAAAATTAATCCTTATACTGCCACGACCGTAAGACGCATTGAAATAGTGTATTGTATTATTTGATAAAGCTTGGGTCGAGTTTTCTAATCTCCTTTTTGGTATGTTGATAAAGCGAGAATTGAAGTTCGAATTCTTGTTATATAAAACAATTTCATTTTGATTCTGCAGTTCGTCCTCATATGTATTTTTCTAAAATACTCGTTCCATTACTCCAAGAGCGATGCACGTTTTTTCTTTATAAGAAGTGTAGATTTTGGGTGCATCGGTAAGTGCTCCTGAGTTATTAATACTAGTAAGACTCTCTTTCTAGCTCTTAGTTGGAGGCCAAATTCTTTTATGTAGGCCGATTATTCCTTTTATGTAGAACCAACTGCGCTGGTATGTGTTCTGCTGTTGCAGTGAGTGTCGCAGCGCTCAACATCTGTCACTGATTCACCTCTGTGGATGTAATGGGCACATGATAATATCCTGGCACTTGGAGGTATGTTGTAATAGTCTTCCCATATATCGGGAGCACCTCTTTTCTTCCTACTTTTGTTGTTCGTGCGTCGCTGGTGCTCCATAGTACTTTACTACATGATTATTAGAATTTGTTCTACCGTAATTTTTATTTTTTTTACTTTAACACGGTGTTATGAGCAAGTATAAACAGTAACTTTTTTTCTTTCTTTCTTTTACTGATGAATTTCACATGTTAAACAAAGTGCACACTTCGTACGTAAATTTTTAAAATTTGTTCTTTGTAATATAACTATTTATTAATTTTTTTGTGGATTCAAACCGAATTCTTTTTTTTAATTAATTTTTATTTTAAATAGAAAATCGATGACGATGTATTTTTTTGTGTTACTGGGAATTCCCCTCTCCGCATTGGTAGTTAGCTTGGTATTTCTACGTTTCTTATGTCCTGTTTCGTCATCGTATTTCGTGCGAGTCCTCACTTTAAATATCCTTTCTATTTCTGTCTGACCCGTATGCTGCACAAAGTAGCATAAATTCCTATTTCTTGTGTTTTTTCATTATAGAATTTTCACTCGTTATCATTTCCGTTCTCTTCCTTCCTTTTTTCCCTCTATTCGTGACATAAAAATTTCATTGCATTTTCTTTTTTGTCTAACCTATGAGAAAGACGCTATCGCTTTTTTCTGATATACCTTTCTTAATTCGGGTGGTATGAATTTACCATATATATCTTTCTCCTATCGATTTTTCATGTCTTTGGGTTGAGTATGCCTACTTTTGAGAATAATAGGGTGTGGTTACATAGTTGTTTCTTTTTGCTAGGCAGAGGAATTCATAGTTGCAAAGACGGAAAATTTCTATTTCTTGTGTTTTTTCATTCTGAAATCTTCACTCTCGTTATCCTTTTCGTCCCCTCCCCCCCCCCTTTTTCTTCTACTTGTGACCTAGAAATTTCATTGCATTTTTCTTCTTTTGTCTAACCTATGAGAAAGATGCCATCCCTTTTTTCTGATAAACCTTTCTTGATTAGGGTGGTATGAATTTACCATATATATCTTTCTCTTATCGATTTTTGTTGTCTTTGGATTGAGTATGCCTACTTTTAAGAATAATAGGGCGTGGTTGTGTTTTTGTTTTGTTTGGTAGGCAGGGGACCTTTGAAACTTCCTGTTCTTTTTATTTGGGGACATTTCTCTTTCTCTCCTATAGAACGCTTGTTCAAAAAACTTTTTCACGTTCCACTGTCTACTTTTCTGCTTTATTTTTCCTCCGGTAGACTTGTCTAAGTTCAAAAAACTACCACCTATCACATAAGTGTAGTGCTCCCCCACTCCGAGTTACTGACTTTGTTTTGGCAAGTTGAGTAGTGCTTTTTTATCCACATTGTTCATCTTTTGCTCAATGCAAGCTCTTCTTATTCGTTCTTTGCCTAGGAAGCAACTATGGCATCCAACGATTCCAACCTCCTTCTTTTAATATCTTTTCCTATTCGATCTACCTTTTCTCTTCTGTTGGACACCATATAGTCTAAGGACCAGGCACACAGTAATCATTTTTAGTCATGTGTCACTACTGTCCTTGCCTTAAGCACTGTCAGTGTTCTCATTAATTTGTTTGCCATTGAGATATTTGATCGACTCTACACCTGGGGTACAGACAATCCTGTACCCACGATAAGCTGGTACCTTGTGCGTTTAACAGAACGATATCGTTTCTCAAACCTCCACTTTAACCACATCCTCTTTTAATGGTTCTATGGGACCACTCTCTAAACTTAGTTTTAAGTAAATCTGTCTCTTATCTTATATTACTTTATATTTTTATCTTTATCTTGAGGTTATTTTTAAAAATTATCTTGGAACATTACCTTTATCTTGGGATTATCTTCGGGAATTATCTGGGGATGTTACCTTTATCTTGTAACTACCTTTAGATTTTACCACTGTATTGAGCTTATCTTGGGATTACCGTTTACGAATTATCATGGGATAATACCTTTATCTTTGGATGATTTTGGAAAATTATCTTGGGATTTTACCATTATCTTGAGCTTATCTTGGGAAAAAATAATTTTGTTCTTATAATTGAACAAAATTCTGAAGAAAACTTTAAATAATTGATATTTTGAAACCAAGATTTATATAACTTAAGTAAAAATAAAAAGTGGACAGAAAGAACCTAACTGGCTTTAGCTTACAATTTGCTAGGGTATTTGGAGAAACCTATTGAAAATTTGTTTAATTCAGATGTCAAATAAGCAGGGGAAGATTTGAATACTTATCTGTATTTTTGTAAATATTTTTACAGATTGTATATATTAAGATGTATAATAGTATATAAAAAAAATCAGCTAGTTAAACTAAGTTATATTTCGAGCCTTAGAATTTAATTTAGAACCGTAGGATTTTAGGTTAAGGAGAGTCTTGTTTTTCGACAATACGTGTTGCTAGTGGAAATTGCAGCAAAGAATAACTGTGCATGCAATACTGAGGTAGTCGAGAAATTAGTGGCTACTTCTCCCTTTCCGCTTTCTTATTTAGTGCTTGCTATTTCAAGAAAAATCAGGTGGCGCCTAAAAACTTCTTTAGTTATTAATGACTTTAGTTTACAAATAGTTATCTGGACTTAGGAGAACAAGAGGATTTTTTTCCATTATTGGATATCCAGTTTCTATTTTCTTATATTTAATAATTCTATTATTCTGTATTAAAAGCAAAAATAATTCTTCTTCTTGTTTGGATCTGGCATTGAGTAGATTATAAATGATTAGTTACTGTAGGTTTAGAATGATCTAATAAGTGTAAATATGCCAAGCTTGTCTCGAGCATTTTTTATCGCACTCGGGAAAATTATGTGGAACTATTTTGGGCCTCAAACTATTTCTGTCCGGAATTACAGACTTTAGAACCGGGTACTCAACTAAAGCAGTTGTGTTTAGGTGGGAATGCCGTTTAGTGCAATTTTTTGAATGTAGTGACCTAATTATCGTCCCCACCTCTCTTTACATTATCCTCTTAAGACATTACTACAATTGGAAGATACATTGACGAAAATCCCGATAAAACCCAAACCACTTGACTACGCTGTCAAAGAGCAAAAATGTAAGTAAAAACTTGTTACGATCTTGGCATAGAAATATGAATTTATTATGTAAGGGTTAAGGAGTATTCAACATGTAGTAATTGACGGCCAAACTGGGATTGTAGCACGGTGCACCCTTAAAGTTGTTACGGGGTTCCCGTCCCTTCTTTGCAAATCGAAATTCGTGGGCATTGTCAATTTTACTACGCAAGATATTATCAGCGTACAACACATCACATTCTTTATAAGTGTTACTTTTTGTACAATTATAGAAATCGCGCCGTTTAATATTAGTAACCGATACAGTTTGTCGACCCAATTTGGCATTGATTGCAGAACTCAATCAAAATATTCCAGCATGTTTTTCAACTGCACAATTATTTAAATCATTTAATTTTGGAATGTACAAAATATAAGCAGGTTTATGATAGATTATCAAAAACCAAAGTATTTTAAGGGTACGATGGAATGGTGCAAATAATCTATTAGTTAGAACAATTTAATACTGTTACAAAAAATTATCTTTAAAAAGTATACAGCCAATCAGAACTAATAAAAACAATCGTCGGGAGGGTACAATAAAAACATACAAATAGGATAAGATGAATAACGTACGCATTAGTATTTGGCACATAGCATTATGCTGGTTATAAATTAGATGGGAAATGAAAAAATTTAATTTGACAGAATAAATATAACACTACAACAGATTCCATAAATATTTAATCTTAATTAAATATGATATTTCAATTATATTGTTTTTAGAAAATATAATTTTAATTAAGGTAGTTAGTATAAATAAAGCACAAAAAAAGAATTTTCTTAAAATAAATAAGTACAATTTAATACAATACTAAGATATGCATTAGTCATTCAATAAAATAAACGTTACGACAATATAAACCACACAAATAAAAGATGCCATAAAATCATACAATATAATAAATATGTAATGAATGCAGGGCAACGTGCAATAAACTCATACCACGAAATCAGAAAGTTATTTATGGTAAAATACATACTATGGCAGAACTCTGGTTCATAAATTTTAAAACCACAAACAAGGAAAACGAATATCAATGTTATGCATTCCTCACATAAAGTTAAGAAAGCTTTCGTAATCAGTCATTAAAAATATATCTATTTAATAATACACCGAAATAATTACAGATATGGGTTACAATGTATCCAAGCAAGATAAATATCAGGTTATTACAATGATATCTAAAATTAGTGGTGTAGACGTGCACGTGGCGGCACCTATGTTATTACAATATTTTTAAGTATAAAGAAAGATCGGATGAATTAGTCAGATCCATAGATTTAGATTACAAACCAAGCAACATCAAATATAATGTTACAATGTATTCAATTAATATTGTTGAAAACAGAAGAAAACACAAACGTTAACCTAAAAAAATCACATGATACCACAAGTACTTTCCCGGGACTTATTCTATAAACCCAATAGGAAGACTGTACCACGACAAAAACCCCTGAACGAATAGTAACGAGAGGTTTAAATGACAATAATGATATTCGAAGGCAAAATGAATTAATTATTCGCGAGAACGGATCAAAATATAATCATTCGAGCAAGTAATATGGCGGTAACTTGCATGTAGGGGGTCGGTATGGAGGAAAAAGTTAAAAGTAAACAACACAAGCTTCACGAAAAAAATAAATATAGATGTTTCCGCAGGGATAATAAATTTGGAATTTTGGATTATGTTGTGTCAAGGGAGCTGTTGTTTACAGGACGAGAAAATGAAAAAAACTGATAGTAGGTGGAAATGCTAAAATTAAATAGCGAATGAACTTTTATATAACTTGTTAAAAATGTATATTTGAGTTTTATAATGTCAATGGTGTACATTTACAGTAATAGGAAATTAATTGAAGTGAAAGTGATAATTTTGTTGATTTCGCGGCGGAACAAGTGTTGGTTAAATTTAAGCACAATGTTATCATTTTACTAAGAAATGCGTACATATTAATTTTAAATTATTTTAGAATAGCCAATGAAAGAATAGAACAAAAAGGCAGGTGTATAAATATTAATGAATAGGCTTGCCTTGCATGGGGAAAGTAATTCGAACATAGGGAACGAAAATCAATATAAATTGTTGGTTATTTTGCAAAAAGAAAAGTTCGTGGGCGATTTCACTGTTCTTGCAGATCATCAAAGGGACGCATCTCTTTTTGCAAAACAACCAACTAAGTTCTGGAATAACACACAAATTAAGGTGTATTTATAGTGTAAAAGCTTCTCGTGCATAACAGGTCATTTGTTTATTTCATGGTACTTAAATGCTTGTTATTAACATTTCCAGAAATTGAGATTTATAAATGCCTTGTAATTTAATATGAGAGATGGAAAAATTTGGAGTCATAGGTTTATTGATGGATTAGATTTATCGACTTTTTAGGATTTTTTTTAGCAATCCCTGGCTGGAATTGAGGTTAAGAAATTTAGTTTTTTTAAAGAAAAGTATGCGGAATAACCGTGTACCAAATAGAAGAAAATATCAGAAGGGATTGCTGTATAGATGATTTGGTGTCTCTCAATTATGACAGAAAAAAGACCTTTCAGGGCAAGTGATTTTATAACGTTGTCGTTTTCATTCCAGCCATGTTTAATATTTTTAATTTCAAATTTTTGTTCTATTTTCTTCCATTTGTTTGTATAGGGACCCACACACACCACGCCACTGTAGTAAGCTGGTACTTCTTTTACTTTGTTATGGGATTCCCGTCCCTTTTGAGCAATTCCAAATTTAAAATTTAACGCTTCACACACCCGTAACAGTTTGTACTAACTTTTATCAAGAATTTTCTCTTACACTAATAACAAAAAGGATACCTTGCTGTTTTGCAATTTAAGCATTATACCGTTCATTTAATTATGTATTCAATTAGATCCTTTCGACACAAGGTGCTTGTTAAGGCTTTATAAGTATTTTGGTTGTAATTGTAGTATGCCAATCACAATTAATTTAAGTCCTTAAACTATTTCCCTCCTAGAACCCCTCCATTATCCCTACCTTTAGTGCAACGACATAAAAGGGTTGGTAATTTACGAGTGGACGACTATTCAACTTCGTTCTCGCTTGGCTTTGGTTCGTGATTTAGTTCGGTGCATCGAGCATCAGTAATTAGCAACAATTAGTGAACATTATACATACAGTCCATAATTATCTGATAGCAGTGCAAGTACAATCAACCACTACAACCAGTGAAAGGTAGGTGATATATTCCTTTAAATTATCATTTCCTTTGTGTGATTGTAAATGCAAATTAACATTTTTAATTAACATTTTTGGTCCTTCGAGTCGGATATTTTGCTTATTAATTGGTTTATTATTGGCATTTTTGGCATTCATTTTAACTACATTGTTAATTGCTCTTCGCTTAAATTAGGGGTTGACCGCATTTAGAATAAAAGTGTAGTCATACCACCAGTTTCATAGTCAATTGTGTAAACTAATTTATAGTAGGCAATCTCGCATTAAATTTGAAATTTTGTACTGATACAGAATCTTATAAAGCCTTAAAAATGACAAATCTTTGTAAATTTTAGGGATAGTTAGCGTAAGAATTTGTATTCAGAAAAGGGTTTAAGCAGTACAGTTATTTTAAACTTGTAATTCAAGTTCGCTAGATAATTCAGGTATTTGTAAAACCGGGTAGAAGAACCCTTCTCTTTGTTAGATTGAAACTTGCAAGCTCCCGTTAGGCACCTTGTAGTAAAAATTCTTTGCTTAACAGGTAGTTCAACATTACCCTTGGTATATCCTATTATTAGGTGAACAAACCCTTCGTTTTTGTAGCTGAAATCAATGTAAAATCGATATTAGTAACCTTGTTCGTTAGGATGGCACATATTTCATCGGATAGGTTGATAGTGGATTTAAAGGCCGCACTCGATAGATTATCTGATATATCTGATGCGATAGATAAATTGGAGCATATTAAAGGCAATTGTATTTCTGTTAATATTATGGCTGAAAGCGCCTTTGATATCAAAAACGATGTAGATACTGCTTATAAAACGTGCATATTGGATGAGGACAACTCGAATTATTAAATGAAATTACAACATTAAGAATTGAAATAGATAGGTCTTTGTTAAACATTAAAATTATTAAAGCACAATTTGATAATATATCCACTGCTGAAAAATGCTTGACTGGAAATATTACTGGTATTGGCTCATGTAGTAATATTCGTCTCCCTCGGATAGAAATGAAAAAATTTTCTGGAAAAATAGAACATTTCCAAGAGTTTATTCAATTTTTAATAATTTAGTTCATGAAAATAATCAATTGCTACCGATCGAAAAGTTCTATTTTTAATTGATGCGTTGGATTTTAAGTCTAGAGAACTCATTAGACATTTGCAAATTTCGAATAATAATTATATGCTAGCTTATTCAATTATTGTGGAGAGGTTTAATTCAAAACGTTTAATTGCAAACATGCATTGGAATGCTTTAGAATCGTCACCAAAAGCAAAATTTAATTCACATACAGATTTAAGAGAATTGCTTAATTGCTTTACGGAAAATATATCAAGCTTACGTCAAACTAAGATTGATTTGCTCGACTTCGTATTGTTTAATTTGTTATCAAAAAAGGTAGATACAAATCTTTTGAAAACATTTGAGTTAGAAAATACATCAGACATTCCATCTTATGATCAATTAAAATTATTTCTAGAAAAACATTGCAAGGCATTAGAAATTAGCAATATGGTTGTTTGATACACCGTTCAAAGTTAATACGTCCAGTAAACAAACCATATCATCTAGTGTACCTTCTAAACGTTCCTTTGAGTATTCAAAACCCCAAGTTCGAAAGTCATTCGTAACAACTTCATTCGCTCAGAAATGCATTCTTTGCAGTGGTACTCATAACTTATACCAATGTGAAATGTTTCTGAATAAATCGCCACAAGACCGTTATAACTTTGTTAAAGACAAACACTTATGCATTAATTGTCTTCGCAACTCTCATATGGTCACACTCTGCTCTTCCAAACTTGTTTGTAAAAAGTGTGCAAGGAGTCATCATACTTTATTGCACTTTGAAAACCCTACAGTTGCACAGAAACCTGCAATCACTCAGGCAACAGATCAACTTCCCGAACTCACCTGCAACACTACTACAAGTACGTTATTATCATCTAGATCGTTCAACACAATGACGTTATTAGGCACCGCAAGAATTTCAATTACAGATGGGTTTGGTAAAGTTCAGACAGTAAGAGCACTTGTAGATAGTGCATCAATGGAAAATTTCATGACTGATAAGTGTTGTCGACGCTTAGGTTTAAGAAAATCGAATATTTCAATGAAGGTTGAAGGCTTAGGTCTATCTGCTTCTCATGCGTATGGACAAGTATCGTGTAAAATTAGTCCTCAAGGTAAAACTGTTCCAGAGTACAGTATTGATTGTTTTGTTTTACCAGACATTTGTGGAACCCTTCCTTCATCAAGGATCTCACCAAATAGTTGGCCTCACATAGTTGGATTAGATTTAGCAGATTCGGACTTGACAAACCTAGCCATATCGATTTATTGTTAGGTGCGGATTTGTTCGCGTGTTTTATTAAACGCAACTCGCATTGGGTCACCAGAAGAACCCGTGGCAATTCACACTACCTTTGGGTGGATATTAACAGGAAGGTTCTTGCTTCTGTTACATCTCGTATATCATTAGCTGCACTTGTAGAAGATGCTAACATTACTCGATTTTGGGAACTGGAAAATATTCCAGATTCTAACAAATTATCTCCTCATGCGGAAATTTGTGAAAGTCATTTTGTGGACACTCACAAGCAGGATGACACCGGTCGTTTTATTGTTTTGTTACCTTTCAATGGTCCTGAACCGCTATTTTCTGGCTCTCGGAAATAGCACTCAAGATTTCTTTCACTAGAACGCCGTTTGAAATAAATCCTCAACTGTATAATTCGTACAGAGAATTTATGCAGGATTATATCGATAGTGGTCACATGTCTCGTATTGTATCGGATTCAACTCGATCGTCTACATTATCGCCGGTATATTACATACCACATCACGCCGTGTTCAAACCAGACAGTACAACTACAAATCTTCGTGTCGTGTTTGATGCTTCAGCCAGCGCTCAAAGTGGAGGGTCTTTAAATGATCATTTACTCGCAGGGCCCTCTCTTCAAAAAGATATCATGGAGTTGTTATTACACTTTCGTTTACATTCTGTAGTTTTAACTGCGGACATTAAGCAAATGTATAGACAGATTCTTATTTCTACTAGCCATCGAGACTATCAACGTATAGTTTGGAGATTCAAGTACTCGGAGTCTGTTATCGATTATCAGCTAAACACTGTTACATACGGCATCACATCATCACCATTTCTAGCCATGCGTGTAATTCAAGAACTTGCAAAAAGTCAATCGTTACGTTTTCCTATTGCTTCCAAGATTTTAGCGTCGGATACGTACGTGGATGATTTGATTACAGGGTGTAATTCGATAGAGGATGGCAAACGACTCGTGTATGAATTAAACCAAATTTGCCAATCAGGTGGTTTTATGTTGCGAAAGTGGAATAGCAATATGCCAAGTGTCATTGGCCATTTACCTGATTCCGTTCGGTATCAGCAAACATTTTGTTTGAAGAGGTAAACAATACGTCTCAAAAATTTTAAGACTGCAATGGCAACCATTGAGTGATATGTTGTTTACAATCTTAATATCGTTGATCGGCCTTGTACCAAAAGGAATATGGTTTCGAAATTGCAAGGATCTTTGACCCTCTGGGGTTATTATCACCATTAGTCTTCTTCGAAAACATTTGATTCAATCTGTATGGATATTAGGAATTGGTTGGGATGAACTTCCTCCCAACAAATTGTTTTAAATGGAATCTGTATCTTCAACAATTACCCGAGTTATTGAAAATTGAAATTCCTCGACGGATTCTTTGCGATAACTATCAAACTGTACAAATTCATGCATTTTGTGATGCATCGGAAGCTGGATATGCAGCAGCAGTGTATCTCCGCTGTGTCGATGAGAAAGGGAACATCCAAGTATCATTGGTCTGTGCCAAATCTAAGGTCGCACCAACCAATCGTATATCATTACCTCGATTAGAATTGTGTGGTGCAGTGTTGTTGTCGAACTTGGTCGAGTATGTGCAAAATACGTATAGAAATAATTTAGTATTGGACGATACATTTGCGTGGTCAGATTCCACAGTAGCATTAGCATGGATTCGATCTTCGTCGTATAATTGGAAGACCTTTATTAGCAATCGTGTCTCGCATATCCAAGAACGAGTGGCTCCAACATCGTGGCATCATATTAAATCACAGGATAATCCTGCTGACTGTGCACCAAGAGGATTATTAGCTGCTGAGCTTGTTAATCATCCTTTGTGGTGGACGGCTCCATCATGGTTACTATTACCTAAAGAGAATTGGCCTGCTCACACGGAACCAACTCTTACAGATCACACTCAGATGCACATTGAAAAAAGAACTTTATCCCTTAATATACACGTTGCAGATAATTTTGTAGACTCGATGGTAAATCAATTTTCAGATTTGCGAAAAATATGCAGGATTCTGGTATATATTTCTCAGTTCATTCGTAACTTGAAAGTTCGTGCAAATTTGGATATTGGAAACTTAGAACAATTATTGGTCTCCCCCGAACAGTATGCACTTCATTTATTAATAAAACGGGTTCAAGAACAAGTTTTCAGTCAGGACATTGATATCATTTGAAAGGGAAAACTTAGTAATAAACAACTTCGACCTCTCAGTCCTTTCCTTGACAGTGATGGGTTGTTAAGGGTGGGCGGCCGGTTGCGAAATGCAGACGTATCTTATGATACAAAATTTCCTTTGCTACTTCCTCGGTCACACCGGTGACAGAGCTCATTATTCGAGATTGCCATACGAAATATTTACACCCTGGACTTAGAACTACTCATTTTTTGTTAGTGCAAAATTTTTGGATTCTGTCTGCAAAAAGAGCTATTCAACAGTGCCTAAACTCTTGTATTCAATGTTTTCGTCAAAAACCTATTTCGCTATGCCCTCCTATGGGCGACTTGCCCCCCGCTAGACTTACTGCCGGTAAAGCGTTTCTACATACTGGGGTAGACTACGGTGGACCCTTTTCTATCACCATGAATCGTATTAGAGGTGCCAAATCATTGAAAGCTTATGTTTGTTTATTTGTTTGTCTTAGTACAAAAGCGATACATCTGGAGTTGGCATCAAACCTATCTAAAGAAGCCTTTATTGCAGCTTTACGGCAGTTCGTAGCACGCAGAGGTAAATGCTTGCAAATTCATAGTGACTGTGGAACAAATTTTATCGGAGCATCTCGGGAACTAATCGAATATATGAAGCAGTCATCTGAAACGGAAGGTATTCACTTTGTTTTAATCCTCCGTCGGCTCCTCACTTTGGGGAATGTGGGAAGCTGGGATAAAATCTGTAAAGTCCCATCTCAAGAAGGTGGTAGGCGAACAAATTCTCTCGTACGAAGAATTTAACACCATTCTAGCTCAAATTGAAGCCATATTAAACTCCAGACCTTTATGTCCAATGAGTAACGATCCCACTGATTTTTCATTCTTAAGTCCTGGTCATTTTCTGAACGTAGAACCAGTGTCTGTCATTCCCGACCCTAATGTCTTAGATCTGAAACTATCTTCCTTAAATCGTTGGCAACTGGTTCAACGTATTCAGCAATCATTTTGGAAACGGTGGCATTTGGAGTACCTACACACTTCAACAGAAAACCAAATGGTTTTCTGCTAATTATTCGTTAATGGTGGGAACGTTGGTGTTGATTAAAGATACTCAAGTGTCTCCATTACAGTGGAAAATGGGACGTATACATACGTTGCATTATGGAAAGGACAATGTTTGTCGTGTGGCTACCGTGGCAACATCCCAGGGACTATTTAAAAGGCCCGTGGTAAAATTGTGCCCTCTCCCCATTCCAGAGGCAACTTAGTATTATAGTTAGTATATTAGGGTAAGTTAACTTTTAAATTTACGGTTATATATATATATATTTTTTTTGTTCGTTTAGACACACTTAGAAAATAAGTTCCTAATACTTATTTTGGTGGGCGGTATGTTAAGGCTTTATAAGTATTTTGGTTGTAATTGTAGTATGCCAATCACAATTAATTTAAGTCCTTAAACTATTTCCCACCTAGAACCCCTCCATTATCCCTACCTTTAGTGCAACGACATAAAAGGGTTGGTAATTTACGAGTGGACGACTATTCAACTTCGTTCTCGCTTGGCTTTGGTTCGTGATTTAGTTCGGTGCATCGAGCATCAGTAATTAGCAACAATTAGTGAACATTATACATACAGTCCATAATTATCTGATAGCAGTGCAAGTACAATCAACCACTACAACCAGTGAAAGGTAGGTGATATATTCCTTTAAATTATCATTTCCTTTGTGTGATTGTAAATGCAAATTAACATTTTTAATTAACAGTGCTAATTCAATATATTCAATTTTTTGCTCTTAAAATCGTATTGATACAATTAGTAATAAAGGGTAAATTCAAACATTTTAATATAATAGTGTTTGGGAATATGATAACAATGTGTAACAGTAATTAAAGAGCTTCCTTGCCAATTAAGTTAAAAGCCAATTGATTAATTTACTAAGGAACAGTAGCGTGCAAAAATGTAGCAGCTCTTTCAAAGTTCAATTACATCCATTTGTTAAATTAAATTTATAATTTAAACTTATTGATCATTTCTAGTACGTTATAAAAAAATTAAGGAAACCTCCAATTATATAATCAAGTGTAATTTACTTAAGCACACACTTTGTTTTAGAGAGTGCATCATTTTGAAATTTCTAGTAACTGTAATGATTACATAAACAATTATTTATTCAGACAAGGTAAGAATTTAATAAAATTCTAGTACTATTAAATATCACGTACCTGTTCAAAATACATTTTTATCCTTATACGAAATGTTCCACTTTATCTATTTATTCCACAAGGAAATGTGGTTTAAAGATTGTAATAGTTTTATTAATTATTCTGATATGCAGCAGCTGGAGAGAATAAAAGTGTACTAACTGAATGATTAACTTTAACCTCTATAAGGTTTAATACTATGCCACAATAACTCAAGGTTATTTAGTAATTATTAGAGAAAACTAATGGTAGGAGAATATACAAATGAATTTTCAAATATAATTCAATAGGCAAGCAAGTAATTAAAAATTCCAAGTACATTTCATTTACTAAGGGTACTTTTCAGTTGAGCAATAATGAATGGAGGCAAACAATTTACATGATGTAATTTACAAGACTACAACTTAAACCACATATTTTAAAGAAAAGGTTAAAAGTTAATTGCAGAAATTTAAATACCTACAAAAATAATTTGCAGGACGAAAAAAATAATTCCATGGCATTTTCTTAATTTCTTTCATAATAAGCAGATCATAAACGATCCTTAAATTTTAGTACTATTTTTAGAACCAGTGTGAAGCTTACAGAAAAAATATGACTTGCACTTAATGATTTCGTCTTGCGAGATTATCAAAAATTGCAGATGTTTCTAAATTAAGCGAACATACATATCTTTTATAAACATAAGGCCAATCACATCAGTGATAAAATTATTACCCTTGAATTATTGTTTAATAAAAGAATGAGATTTGTTTGCTTATTGGGTTGGTTAGATTTCTGTTACTTTTTGTACAATTTTATATTATAAATTTATTTTAATTTGTATTTTTAGCATTTTTCTTAATTATACAAATCTGTTTATCTTTAATTCAAGTATATTTGTAACTCTCTAAATACAGGCAAATTAGTGGATAATATCGTACAGAAAGTTAAGCGGTCCCGGTTTGTTAGGGAAAGGAACCGAGAATAGATGCGATTAGACCTAATAACATTTTTGTCATATTATTTGCATGTTGTAGATGTTTTGCATGAGAGGAAGCATAGAGTATTCAATAGAAGTAGAGAGGAATAAGACACTTGTCTTTTTTGTTGTCTAAAACACCTGAGACCATGTCAGTGTTACAATGTAACGTATTTTTTTTACGTAGTTACACTTCATCTATCGATATAAAATAAAACAGCAATAATATAAAAATATATAATTTATAAATTTCCGTTCGATAAAAATAATACATAAAATTTATAATAGCATATAGACTCCTTTACCTTTGAGGTCTAAGTTTCGTTACTAAGCTTCGTCGAGTTGTCAATTCAAGGACTTTGCTATCAGCATTTGAAGAGGTAAGCTGCTATCGGCGGCGTAGTAGAGTCAAGATGGTCGTGTCAATGCACGTGGCTTGTAACACGGTCCGAAAAAGAATTTTAATTGATTGAATCTTCGTGTCTGGAGGTTGTACCTAGCAGCTTTAGTGTGATGGTATTCTTTTATATGTTCCACCTAGAGCAGTTCAGTTGATCCCTGTAGGCCAAAGGAGATAGAAGCTCCCCCTCATCATTGAAACAGTTGGTATATTAATTTTATTTTAAATTAATTTTATTAATATTTTCCTCTTAGTGCAATATCAAATAAGTAACGTCATATAAGTAGATATCTTGGATCTAGAAAATTTGTTGGATACAGTTTATATCATGCAGTTAATATCAAGAAAATTTAGTTTGGCAATTGGAATACTAAATTGTATAGGATGTAATTAAGGAGAAATTGGTTTCGTTAAATACTGTTTTATTCAGAAGAGTTCTCAAAATTCCAGCAATAATTTCGTACGTATTCGTGTGGCTTCTATTTGTGCATCGCAGAACGCAGATGTTAATGGAATTTCCGGCAGCTGAGGTTATAGTTCGATTTCTTTTGGTCATACTGTATTTCCACACGTGAGTGTTATTTAGCATTTAATCACTTTCATTATTATTTAAATCGCAATAAGAAAATATAAGGTTGAAACTTTATTTACACTAAAGTCATTTAAAAATCGTTTAAGGAAAGAAAGAATTACGTAATAAATTCATTGCTTGTCATAATTATTGCTCAAACAGATAACGTTAACTAAACTAAAAAGTTGTTAGTGACATATAATGTCAAATAAAAAAATATTCAGCTGTCCAATTTAGACCTCACATGTCATGTTACGCTAATTTAAAATATGTTTAATAATTTTGAGGTCATGTACTTTGATTTTCAATCAACATGAAGAATTCCTTTAATATCTATTAAGTAAAACTAACTTTAGGTTGATACATGCTATTTTATCTGAACTAAGGTAATTAAATTTGATTGTTAGGTCAAGGTAGTACTGCTATGACTGAAGAACATGTAATATGAATAATTAAGAGAACTCGAACTTTTCATAAAATTTATTAAGAAAAATTCATTTAGAGATCTTTATGTTTTTGAATACAAATCCTTATTATATTTCTGTTCTATTAAAAAATTATTAGTTGAAAAATATTATATTAAAACGAATCAAGGAATTTAATCAAATAGAATCTATTTTTTTTATGACTCATTATTTAAAATACAAGTAAAACCTACAGGTCATTCCTGATCAGTAATTGTGTGTAATGATAACAAATACCCTGGGTGTATATTTTGAAACTTAAATTCTATTATTTTGTTTTTGGTAAAGATTTTTGAGGACACAAACGGTGTCCATGTTGTGCATTTGTTTGTCCACAGGTCAAGTCAAGACATCTGTATGACATCTGGTAATTGAGATTTTTGGTAAGTGTTTTAAAAGAGTGAAATTCAGGTTTTATGACTATGTTAGTGGTGTTGATATAAGGTTTCTGCATTCCCCTAATACAAGCACAGTTAATTTTTGTAGGTTGTTGTATTGAAAAATACGGTGGCGCTCATTTTTTATATTTTTGGTCATTGGACAACCCATGACCCAAGCTCACGATCTACCCAGTGCTAACACTCTACTAGCCGTTTATGTCTAAAGAGTTTTTCTTTTCCTCAAGCCGTTTTCCATCCAACTTTACCTTAGGCTTTCATTGTTAATAAGAAATTCTCGACCTTGTAATATCCGGTAAGGGTTTAGGAAATATAAAGGTGCAATTTGCTATCTGATATTCACGAAGGTAAAACTTTTTTTGTTTTCAACAAAGTGTACAGTAAACTTAATGACACACATAGATTTACTTCCAAATAAGTACATAAAAGTAGCAGTCTGTTTTTATGTACTGCTCAGTTGACAAGAAATTAAATCTATAAGTTTCTCATCAATTTCAGTGCTTAACAATGCTACGTACCTAGACGTAGCCAGAAGAAAAGTAAATACCAGGCTAACTATCAAACGCGGTGAGTGGAGGAATTTGCCTACATACCAAAAAGAAACAAAAAAAAAACACATCACCCACGATTATCTATTAACACATAAAAATAAATAAAGGATTCTGTACAAACAAGCAAAAAGAAAAATAAATTAAGTGTTATTATTTCACAGCAAACTATTATATCCTATGGACAATTTAGGAATTTAGATACGAGTGCACATCTCGTATTTCACACAAAATAAAATTAATCAGTAATAAATAAACCTCTGAGAGCTTTTGTCAAGCGTTTTTAAAATTTCACCTAATACTTTTTGTAAGATAAACTAATTAGTAGGAAAGAATTAACGTGTAAGAGCTTTTGTCAGACATCTTTTAAATTGTACATAGTACCGTTTGTAAAATAAACTAATCAGTATAAAAGAATAAGCCTGTGTCTGTCCAACATTTTTAACAAAGGTACCTCACACCTGTAGAGCGATAATATCGATTAGCAGCAACGAACAATAGTTCTACAATGTCACGTTTCTACACCAAACGTTGATACGAAATATGCCATTGACACACAAAAGAAAACGAGTTGCAAACCTGTAGGTGTCCGGATACTTAACTTCTAATCCGTCGGGGGTGAGTCAGCACAGCAACGTCATGGTCACCAGGACCTACTTACCCTGCCACCATAACTGCAGCAGCAATCTACGAACAAAAGCAGTTGGTCTACAGACAAAAGCAGTTGGTCTACAGAAAAAACAAACCCATTTGGCCTCCAGCTAAAAAGAGACGCAAGACACCTCCTAGTTGTCGAACAGAAAAAAACAAACGTGCATTGCTTTTGAAATATGGTGACGAATAATGTAGAAAATATTTCGATGCACAAGCTGCAGAATCAAACTCAACAATGGTTCAAGTAGCACGAATTCGAACTGCAAACCCTCATTGATCAAAGCGCAATTGAAACTGGAAAACCCGGGTTTTATCAGATAGTGCGCGACCTTATTTCAACAAGTCTTTACATTGGAACAATAGAGAAAACCATTATACGCGGTCGTAATGTATACAAAGATAACGAGTACCTAAAACAGAATATAAACTATATAATTATAGCATAAACTTGTCGTTTTAAAGCAACTAGATTTAAGTTGAGGAATTATTAGAAATGGTATTTATTATTAATTATGTTAAAGGATTTAATAGGTAGAAACAGAATTTATTCGAGCGGGTATTGAATTAACAAGTGAAATTTTAAAAGCAAAATTGGAACGTAACAACATTTTTTGTATACTCTCAAAATATCTCCTTACAAAAGACGACTGTTTCTGCAAAAAAAAACCATTATGCTTTTAATAATCTTGCGAGTCTTCAAAGCTTTCTCAACCAATAGGTCGTTATCAGTGTATCTACAAATATTTGTCAATATAAACTACTACTAACAAATTAAAAACTAAAACTATACCTACCGAATATACAACAGTGTCAACACACCATTTCAAAATTAAAACAAAACAACGTTGGTACAAATCCATTTAAAAGGATAATAAATAATTAAAACTAACTAAAACAAAATTATTCCAAGGACATGTTAACAAGTCTTAAGTGTTGTAATATGCTCTAAAACCAACTGTATTGTTTAGTCTATAGTTAGTTATGTAAAAAGGAGAGTATGGAGATTGACAAGATGTACTTATATATGATTGACGGTATGTGTGTCATGCTCGCTGCTGCTGCCTGTCTTTTCGGTGATCATAAACGTTGTTCATGCGTTCCTGGATAATGTTATATTTATCTTAATAAATATCATCGTACATTGCACATTATTTACAATACCACAGAATTACAACAGGTTATGCACCTAGGATGTGCTGGTGGAAAGTGCTTGTAAAAGTTCAGATAATTTGTAAAAGTAAAGGTATATAAAGTGAGGTTATCTTAGTTGAGCACGTGAAATAATTTGGGGGTTTTGTTAATTACGGTCCAACCAGGCAAAAATTATGCAATTGAACAATTGAATGGCAACAATTATTATAATTGGAAGTTTAGAATAGAAATGATTTTGCAGGAAAATGGAGTATTTGAACTTGTCGAATCTGAAGTTGACGATACGAAAGTGCCCAATGAAAACGAAATAATGATCCGTAACGATGCAAAGACAAAATCGTTAATCGTACAATGTGTTGAAAATAATAGTCAATTGGAATGCTTGTGTGAAAAGTCAACAGCCTTTAAAATGTGGAATATGCTGAAAGAAAAATATGAACAGAAAGGGTTGCCTGGACAACTGTATTTAAAGAAGAAGTTACTATAGATGATGTTGCAAGAGAAGCCATCGTTGCTTAAACACAATGGAATTTCAGGAAGTTGCGCGACAGTTGCGAATCGTGG
Source organism: Platerodrilus igneus (assembly GCA_036346225.1). Classification (NCBI taxonomy): domain Eukaryota; kingdom Metazoa; phylum Arthropoda; class Insecta; order Coleoptera; family Lycidae; genus Platerodrilus; species Platerodrilus igneus. The sequence goes on from JARFIW010001320.1 coordinate 893,056, forward strand.
ATGCACAACTCAGTGAAAAAGATTTAATTTGAAATATGCTGTTAAGCCTACCAAAATCATATGTGACAATTGTAACTGTAATTGAAAATGCTGAATATTTGACATTTGAAGCTGTAAAAAATAAATTAGTTGGCAAATATGAAAAACGAAAACTAAGCAAAGAAAGTACAGATCATTTACAGGACGGTATGCATTTAGCGTACAACACAAGGGGGTATGTTGTAGGCGTGGCATGGCAGAACATTTTAAACAAGACTGCATGAAGTCTCCAGGTAACAAGTCGTGGACCAGTGACACAAATAATGCAACAAATTATAAAGTAGAAAATAATACTAATCGAGGTAATTTTAGATGCGGACATAGAGGTTGGACATTTAAGAGGTTATTCTAGAAATAGATACAGTAATGATAGAAATTTGTCTAGAAGTAATTATGTTCGAAATGATGTTTCAAACGCAAATCTTGAAACTCAGGATGAGTGCACTATAGATAACAATGTATGTTTTATTGGAGAGGTTAAACGTGACCATGAAACGTTTGACCAAAAAGAATTTTTAAAATTTTTTGTAGGCTCTGGTTGTACCGACCACAGGGTCAATAAAAAAACAGGTTTTTCTAATTTAAACACTGAAAGATCCTATAAAATTGCAGTTGCTAAAAACACTGATTTTTTATTGGCCTTGGCGTGGGTGACAAACAAATTAAGTGTACCATCAAAAATGTATTCTTTGTTACCCGACTAAGAACGAATTTATTGAGTATTAAACGTTAAGAAAAATCAAATATTACGGTTTTATTTGAAGAACATCATGTTAAGTTGTTTGATGCAAATAAAAATCTCATTGCAGAGAGAAAGGTAAATGTCTACCCATTTAACGTTTACAGTATTGTTTAGGTAAGAAAAAAACAGAAGACAGTTTCGACGAGAAAGATAGATAACAAACCCATTGAGGTTCAAAACGTTAACCAGGTAAAGTAAAATCTCCGAGATATTTTCTAGAAAAGATAGCCAACCGTTTATGATCATATATTAGTTAGATAAGATAGGGTCTCTAAGATAACTTCAAAGAGAAAGATAAATAACAAACCCTTTGTGGTTCGAAATATTAATTGGCTGAGGAAAAATCTTTAAAATATTATCAAAGAGAAAAATAAGCACTAAACATTAATGGTTTAACCTAATAATTAAGATAAGATAATGTTTTTAAAAAAAATTTAAAGAAAAGATAAAGTTAATTTTTGGTTAGGAGGCCGTATACTTGTGAAGGCACACTTCCCCTCCTACAAATATAATAACAAAAAAGGGAACTCCCAAGGGAGCAGAGTGATTCAACAGGATTCCAAAAGACGTTCTTACTCATGCCCTCTCAAAAAGAAAAGTTCCATGAAGCGGTATTCATTCAAATGAATAGCATGAGGGACCCAAATAGAAATGAGAATGTAGTTCCTGCATCTCTGTGTCAATTAGAAAGAAATCAAAGTAAAAGAGAAATAGAAAAGAGAGAAAAGATAGAAAGAGAGATAGGATATTTTAAGTGGGGGAGCACCACTCTTATGTGACGGACAGTTATCTTAGGACTAAGACAGGTCAAATAAAGGAAAAAAATTAGGTTGAAAACGAATAAAGAATTAAGAAAAAATAGAGTTTTTAATGATAAGATGCGCTCTATTCCAACACGTCGATAATTAAGAATAAGTAACCTCCAAATGAGACCTAGACAAATCTTCTTACCGAACGCATCCATTGTGATAAAAAATCAAGTAAAAGTAACACAGTCAACTTAAATATGCCCACACTGTAATTTCAAGTATTGTAACAACCATCTACACAAAAATAATTGTACAATAGACGGGTAATCAAAGATAAAATAGGAAAATTTTGAATACACCCACAATACGGAATAATATTGAAAATGAAAAAGGTGACAGCCTCTCACCAACATGTTTAAAAAAAACTGAAAAAACAAAGTCAGGCGGCCCTTAACAGCCAACTGCCTAATTTAAACTTAAAGTGGAGATACATACAAAAGTTAAAGACAATGAAATATGATACACGTCAAAATGGCAAGAAACAACGTCCTCTGCAATGAACACACATTCAGTACCAACAAGCTTTATTGTCGTGTATAAAAATAATTGTAGTTGGAATCGGACATTTTATCAAATATAAGAGTTCGAGAGTTTAATAAATATAAACAAATTTAACACACTTCAAGAGTGATAACAGTTTGAGTGCAAATACCAAAAGCTATATCTAAAAACAATTTAAAAACAAGTGTGATAAAATTAGAGCTGTTAAACTAATGCAATGGAAATTTTCAATAAACATTTTCCCAATACTGAATACCATATTAATAAATAAAAAAGAATTAAATATTTAATCAGTGTCACATTGACTTCTATAACAAATACATGAACTAAAATAAAATGCCATCATGACCTAGTCCACGACAGTCTTTAGTTGTGTAACGAGTTCACGTTATCTTAGATAGAAACCAGATGAAAAGGAGAAAATTTATCTTAAGCAGACAAAATAAATACCGATACACACTGTACATTATGATTTCACAAATAGTAGCGTTCATTAAGCATGACATTTCAATAATTTTTAATTTTATAAAGGAAATTTAGATAAACTCAAAACCATAAAACCATATCTTTTGTGTAATACATAGTTGAACTTAATTCAAATCAATAAAATATTTCAAAACTGCAAAAAAAAACAAGTTTTCAATATTACGTGTTACAAAGTTGTATACAAAGATGCAAGCATGAGCAATTACCAGAGTTAGTTGTGTAAACAGATAATTGCAATAGTAAATTTTTATACCATGGTAATGTCACTTTAAGAAAGATTTTTGAATAATTTAAGAAGTAAAAACATTGAATTTATTAATATACACGTGACATACCAGAATAATCCCAAAAATAGAAGAGTACAATTTTTAGTAGAATTAGTGAAATTAACGTTGGGAAACATGAGTAGTTATAATACAAAGTAACCAGACAAGATAATATATCACTATAATATGGTTAATCGCTTAAATACAGATGTTTATTTAGTAAAAACCACAAATATCAGGTTACAAATGATTTTAATTAACATAGTAATCAAATACCATATAATGTAAAACGTTTTCAATGCATCCATTTAGACTACTGAGTACATAACATAATGAGTACGTGACGTTGACATGATTAAACCATATGAAATCATGCATTTTTCATGTGATTCAACACAAGCTCAATATTAAGACCACAAAACAATGGCATACCCTAAAAATCATGTAAAATGGGAGGAAATGATGAAAGCTAGACAGAGAAGAAAACAATGAATTAATTACTGCAAGTTGATAACGAAAAAACATGTGAAAGGTTATTATTGATGAAGGAAAGTCATAGAACCTCATTGACTAGGGATTAGCAAACAGACATTCAATGTGATGACACCCGCAGATGATCGACAAGGACCCGATATCTAATTGAGACAGTTTGGCACCAAATCAACTTGGTTGGAATTTCAATGATCGTTTTGCAACATGAACTCAAGAGTGGTAAAATGAAATCATTTAAACTGGTATTTAACCGTAAGTTTATTAGCTATCTATAAATTGTTCTTATTGTTTGTTGAAGGCGCTTGTTCAATCAAATATGATGAAATTATAAAACAGCCACCAATATCAACAAGTGTAAGGTATACTGTAAATTTTATTAGTTATATAAAACCTAGACATTGAAATTTTATTGTGTATTTTATGTGCTTTAAATTATTATCATAGGTAAGGTTACAGCCGATTTTTGTAATTTCACAATTGCATGCATGTACTTGTTTATAGGAATAATATTATTAAGTTTGTACTCAAAAAATTTAGGTTATAGTAACCTGAGAGTGGTTTTCTTTGCTTAAAGATATAGCTTAATTGTAAAAGGAACTCCATTCCACCACGATTTAATTAAGATCCTCTGGAATACTCGCCTTCCATACGATTATTACTAGATCAGACAGGTTGGTGCCCATAAATTTAAGACAGTAATGAAAGTCTTTTAAGGGAAATGTTACTGGTAACGTAGCTTGAAATTGCTCCTATTTAATTTTTACATTTATCAATTTTTTTTTCTATTTCTATCATTGTTTCTCTAGGGACCTACTCCCGTACCACTATAGTTAACTAGATTACCTTCAATTTCCTACCAGATTCCCACCTTCGCCTGGACAGTTCAAAATTAAACGATTGAATGCTTCATTCACTCATTACAGTTGTTATTAAATGACATTGAAAAAGAATTTAAGCAGCTGATAGGAAAAACTTATTTTGCCAATAATATGTACAAGTTGTGACAAATATTACTTCAACAAAAAATCAATTACAAATTTAGCTATGCATAGTACCAACAGTGAATGATCTTAATTTTAGAAGTAAAATAATTCAGGCAATTTTCCTATTGGAGACTCGCATCCTGGAAAAGGACACAATATGTTTAAACTTGTTCTGTGCCGAATAGACGATATTTAATGCAGATAAATAATTAAAAGCAATCCTAATAAATCCTTTATAGTTACACATAGCTCTCTATGCAGAGCTTAGAAGCTTTTAAATGGTTAATTCCAACAACAACGATACTGTTTCACTGTTGCTAATAACACAGTTAAAAAGATTTGATATTGGTATTTCTGTAAATGATTTCACAACACTTGGTATTGTAATTTGATAGAAAATCTCGGCCAGATAATCAATCTATACTTTCAAACACGTGGCCAAAAAATCTAATACAGAAACTTTCGAGAGATCAATACTAACAGCAAAATTTCAATAAGTGTTACAAATCTCTTAAAAAACACATTGAACTTACCTTTGGTACAACAGCAGGTGTACTACCACCATAACTTCCAGAATGAGGTGCATACCCCCCACCGCCATGCTGATGGCTTCCATAACTCGAACCTTGAGATCCAGGATAACCCTGCTGAGCTGCAGGATATGAAGCATGTTGTGGTGGAGCAGATGACATTGCAGGATACCCACTGTGTGACGTACTTACTGCATATGTTTGAGCTCCACTTCCTGGATATGATGGTTGAGGAGCACCTGCTGGGTATGATGGTTGCGGAGCACCTCCTGGATAGCCAGCTGAAGCACCTGGATAAGAGTCTGGCACACCATAACCAGGTTGAGGCATATACATTGGAGCACCGGAAGCATATCCTAAGGATGGAGGAAAAACCCCTTGTGTTGGATAAGGTAGGTTACTAGGAGGATATGGTGCTCCACCAGTTGGATATGGTGGGTATCCCCCTGGTTGGGGCATTCCCGGATTCTGGAAATAAAATATAAAGTTAAAAATTAGAAAACGAATAGAATTAAAATTGGTTCAATACAATGTACACCACTTCCTACAAGAAAATAAATTTTAGAAAGAAAACTAGCAAGATAAAAGTACCTAAATGCACCATAAATGCACTCAAAATGAAATTAAGTCAACTACACAAGAGAATTTTACAATTTTATCGATAACTCTTTTAACAGGAATTTCCAGAGTTTGTTAAATGAAGATTGTTATTGCCATCTTAATCAGTATTAGGTACTTGAACAGATGTCAACCGGCAACCTATCTCTATCACATTAGAAGTTATAAGACACTGATTTGTTGAAGTAGCTACTGCACCTAGGACCGGTCTGTCTTGCCAACTGATTATACTTGTAGATGTCACCGTGAGTGCATCTTAAGTTATTTAAAACCCATGCTTCCGGTAAGTCAGCTGCATTTTTGGCTGCATCAAGTATCATTTTAGTATTAGGATTAGGGGATTTTTGAATCCAGCACGGCAAGCTTTTTCCAACCTCAATTTAATTAAGTTCTTACATGTTTTATGATTATAATTTACCACAAACCACAAGATAAGAACCACCTGATTTACTGCATGTATTCATGCTAAGAACACATTTCCCAGGTTAAAGGAATGTGATGTGGTTAGCCATAAGAAGTGTTGTATGGAGAGGATACCAACAAGTTCGTGATAAGGATCCAAAAGCAAGGGACTTGATTACCTGCTATCAAACAGATTGAATGTGGGTGCATGTTAATTCCTTTAATTACCTAATAACTATTGTATCATGTAAAGGCTTTACCCATTGACATCAGCTGTCAAATTTGTGGTGTAATAAATTATGTCCTGGGTTATGCAGCGATAGACGTAACGAATAAAACCGTAATAAGTCTTCTTATAACTTGTTTTCTTGAAAAACCAGCACCTGAATAACTGAATTTCTCAATTTGTTTAATATATTAATCAAATTGTCTAAGAATTATTAGTTCTTTTCTGTTAGTGTTATAATTAATATAATTTCTTTGAGCTTGAAACTTCTAATATTAACTCGTATCCTCTTTGTTTGTTATAAGCTGATATAAATTAATATGAAATTTTAAATCTTTTAAGCAAGAAATGTCATGTAACGATCTGGTTTTAAAGAACAGATGATGGTAAAGTATAAGTTGACAATCAACAATTGCTACACTAATGCTTGATAGTTAAATTTTTATTTAAGTAGTAACAAATCAAACAAAATTCATATCGCACGAGGGTGACTTAAATCAAATCAATCTAGTTGGCCATTAGTGAAATTAAAATAATCCAAGCCTTCGTTACTTTTTAATAGTTTTGCTGATATACAGAAGAAAGAGACTTCAAGTTTTCTTTTACACAGACTATTTTTTAATTAGCAGATGAGGCATAGTTAGAATACTGATACTCCATATTCCTTCAGAGAGGTAGACTTACAATACAGGTCTAAAAATGTGTGGTCCAAAGGCGCATTTTGAATGGAAGATAGGCAAACAACATCCCTTATCGTAAAAACTACAACAATATGTATAGTTATAAGTTTAGTTTAAAACAATCTTGCAATCCATGTGCGATAGTTCTAGCAGCAAACTATAAAAGCAGTCCAAAATCGATTTGTACTGAAAAGTCATGGAAAAGTGAAATTTATGGAGAACAAATGAAGCTCCAGCAAGTCTTGAAATAGACGGATAAACATGTATTTCTCACATAAATAAAATAATAAATTAATATATCAAAAGAGTTCAATTAATAATTCATAAAAAATATTGCCCGTTTAGTTCATAGTAAAATACAAAGAAATCATTAAAAGTCATTACACCAGTTATGCACAAAACAATTTAAAACATCAGTTACCTAGATTTCATCATAACCCATGCATCTGCTATCTCCATCACCAATTGCTGCCTTTCATCGATGACTGCGCCTTCAGGAATGTCCCAAATCTAGATTGCACCAGTCATAACTGCATACCGCTATTGTGTTCTCCCATCAGCCAGTATGACAGGAACATCCAAACTCTCCCAATTCTGCTACTGCTCTTGTTTATCTTTGGTATGCAAACAAATCACTCAGGTACAGACTTCTACTTCATTTTAGAACTACATAACATCAAGCAGCTGTACTTACTTGTTCACTAGTATCGTACTTTAAAACATTTATAAATCACTTTACTGATAGCTCGTTGCAACTCAATACCAAACTTGTATTGATTGTATATTATCAAGTTGACTTCTAGCTGTAAGCTAATTCACCACGAAGAACGTAAAATATTAGAGGGAGTCCCACCATTAACTAACGATGCTTATATACACTTTTCAGCATTCCTGATACTTGCCAATTTTTAAAATTTTGTACAATACACACACAAACACTCTCAACCGTCTTCAATTTCATCGAAAATTAATCCCCGCTAGCCAAAGTTATCGTTACTATGAGCTCGTATTAATTCAGGAATAACATAAGGTTGATGGCAAAGCCCTGTAACTCTATTTGGGTAATAATTAATCTGCGAATTACATGAGCTAGAAATGTTTTATTTTTGAGAAGGGAAATGTATATAAGGTAATTAATATGCGAATAAGGAGTTGTTGATGTTTTACTTTTCAATCTGCAGAAGAGCAGCAGTGATGTTGATGTTTTACTTTTCAGACTGCAGAAGAGCAGCAGTGGCATATTTCAGCAGAAGAGATTTTAGAGAATTTGTTAACCTAAATTGGCGAGTTTCATACAGAGAATTCGCAGCAATTATTAGGACCCAACAGTGGGGCGGCTCGAGTTTAGTACCAAGTAAATTCAGAGAATTTATGGAGAACCAAACGTGAGGGGCTCGAATTCAGATAAATTGAATTTATTTCAGGAAACTGGCGACTTGGAGATTAGGGGTTGATTGTGTTACAAATTTGTTTCTTATTTTGTTGTGTATGTGAGTGTGGTGTTGTAAACGTATGTTGAAAAAAGAGTGGTTGAGGAGTCAGGGAGTTGAGATTGGAAGTAGTGATAGTGTTTTGTTTGATAAACCAGAACTGGAAATGGAAGCAGAGGCAGGAGGTAGTAGAGATCGGTCAAAGACGGAATCAGGAGACCAGGGAAATGAATAATTATGAGAATCTTAGAGGAAATGCGATTAGGTAGGGAAGAATCTAGCAGGAAATTAGAGTAAATGACGGAAACGTTGAGTGAGAAAATAGACAAGTCAACGAAGGAATTGAGTGATTTTAAACAAAGCCTAAATATAAAAATGGGGGAGGTTGAAACATGAGTAGAACGGAATGAAAGGGTCATAGTAGGGATTAGGCAAGAAATGTGTCAACTGAAAACTGAAGTAAGGATTTTTTGTGAAGAGGAAATCAATAGCAAAATGACCGAAGTAAGCGACTCATGTAGCGATCAATTAGGGAGATTTGAGAGAGAAGTGAGTGGTATTAAACAAAATATAACAGCTATAACGAGGGATGGACCTAGATATTTTTCAAATAATTTATCCTTAGACCAGCAGATGAAATTCTATGGGGATAATCGGGTGAACCCACGAATTTTTATCAATAGTGTTAGGACGTTAGTGAGTAATTTATATGATGAGCAGGCAAAATTAAAAATTGTAAAAGCATTATTAAAAGTTAATGCTGAGGCATGGTATAATTTAGAAAGACAAGACATCATAAACAAGACCAAGTGAGGAATGACTTAATTACGGAGAAGTATAAAAGGGAATTTTCAGGACCTAGGGAGCAGTATGCTATCAGGAAATACAGCATAGCAAAACAGTTAAGTCCACCGCTAACCGATAGGCAAATTATCAAATATATACCCTGGCATTTTGAATTAGAAATTAGACAACACGTAGCTTTACAGAACATTACTGAACGAGAGACATTTCTTGAATACCTACAAAGATTACGGATGGGGAGTTACTTGAATAACGTTATTTAATCGTGGTATTTCTTAGTCACGACCAGTCGCGGTAACGAAAACAGAAATAACTGGTTACTCCTTGATTGATTGGGGTTAAGGAGGTTGATATAAATGTGTGATAAAAATATAAATATGCAAATTACAATGAAGGACCAATTGCTTTTATAGCAATAACGATAATGGTGGAGCGGTTATGTAATAACTAAAAGACAACTACCAACTAATTAAGGAAGGGTATAAATACCTTAAGTCCTGCGCCGCTGGGGGCAATAGACACTTTCACGCACAAAAGCTTTTACGGAGAACCAGAAACACGCACGAAAATGGTGTCGGTCTCGCTTTGAAAGCTCTAACACAACCGTCCTTTTCAAGGGTTCAAGGCGACTTGCTTCTTTAAAGGCTCGAGTACGACTGTCACTTTATGCACTGTTATTGCCGGTATATAAAATGTTTCACTCAAACTGTAGGATGCACGCACAAAGTATTTATTGTCACAAAATACCGAATTGTTCGATGACGACGTAACATACCGCCCACCAAATTCATAGAATTTTGAAAAGGAGGAAGTAGGTTGGGTGAAGGAAATCACATGGGATTTGACCTTGCTAGGAAAGGAGGTAACGAAAGATAGGGTGGTGCACTACAGCGAGCGATATTACCAACTATGCAAAAATAAAATATATATATGTAAATAAGCAAATATGTAAAATAATATACTACTATACATGTAAAAATGTGTATATACATCTAAACATAAAATAAAGTTAAAATACCGGTAGCGGCGCTAGTTTGACCAAAGGTCGTTTTAATGTGCCATGTGCAGTTTTGATCTGGGTAATACGTGCTGCGGTAGGTCTCCATAGGAGGAGTTACCAGGACCGGTTTGGTACGAAAACATCCATGACATGATGATAAACAATTTCCGATTGAATTTTTAATAGAAAGGATCCAGAAATTCTGTTGGATAAGATACGCTGTGGTATTAACACCAGGATGGCAATACCTTTCATGAGTTGACAGAATGATAAGTTCGGTTAATTGGTGCCGCTGAGGCAATAACGCAGGAAACTTTTCGGAATAGGAACGCGAAGAATGTGTCAAGCGCCCACCTACTCTTAAGATGTTTTGTGGATCAACAAATGGAGAAAGTTTTCGCAAGCTTTTAGGTAATTTACGGTTTGCCTTGATCGAAGCTATTTCCTTTGAAAATGTAACATTTTGTACATGCCGAACGATAATCATGAGAGCATTGTGTAATTCAATGTCTGTTAAGGGACCCGTATGACGTTGAGCCATGGGTTTAGAAAATCTATAAATGTAAGCCACGATGCCTTGGATTTTATATAACGATGAAAAGCGGCTTAGTAAAATGTCAATGACGTTTGGATCTGTTTGAGCGACAAATGTTAGGATCTTCTTTTCCGTAGTTACCTCAGCAATTGAGGTTGACAATGTTGGTTGAGGCGGCCACGAGTCACTAGGGTAGTGAAGCCATTCAGGCCCCGCCCACCATAGCGAACATGAAATAACCGCGCTTGGCATTAATCCCGAGATGCAGGATCAGCCGGATTATGCGAAGATTTAATATAAAACCATCGGCTAGGTGCAATGATTTCTTGAATGTGGCTAACACGGTTTGCCACAAAAGTTTTCCAACGAAAAGGTGGAGAACGTATCCAAGTGAGAGCGACCGTAGAATCACTCCACGCTGAAACATCGGAGATGTCAATCAAGCCTTGATAAGACCGAATGGTAAAAGAAAGTAAATCGGTTAATAAAACGGCGCACATAATTCCAAACGTGGAATTGAAATGCGCTTAATTGAGCTACTTTTGTTTTAGCGGTTACAAATTGTACAGTTATTTCTCCAGTAGTTTGATTTATGAACTGAAAATACACTACCGCTGCATACCCTACCTCGCTAGCATCGCAAAACCCATGCAAATGACAAGTAAAAGGATCCGAAGGGGGTAAACAACGTGGTAACTTTAATGACGATAATAACGGCAACTCTTCTTGGTATTGCTGCCATTGAGACGAAATGTCTGCTGGTGGGATGTCATCCCAATTTAAACCTAACATCCACAGATGCTGGATTAGGCGTTTTGCAAAAAGTGTTAGTGGGGCTAAAAATCCTAATGGATCATATATTCTGGCAACTTGTGAAAGTATGTTGCGCTTTGTACATATTTGGTTTAATGGTTTAACCCGAAACGAGAAAATATCTTCTGTAGGTGACCATTGAAGACCTAATATTTTTATTGATTCGTCCGAATCGAAATCGAGAGAAGTATATTGGCAAAAATCTGACGGAATGCCTTCCAAAATAGAAACTGAATTAGAACTCCATTTTCGAAGTTCAAAACCAGCCAAATGTAAAAGTCGAATAAGTTGATCTTTAATTTCGCGGGCCGATTGTATAGAATCTCCACCGGCGACGAAATCATCAATATATAGATTTGACCGTATAGCGTCAGCGGCTAACGGTAACCTTTTGCCTTCGTCAATGGCTAATTGCTGAAGAGTTTTTAATGCTAGATAAGGCGATGACTTAATACCGTAGGTCACTGTATTAAGCTGATATGTCTGGATGGGTTCTTCTCGGAGAACCGCCAAACAATTAATTGAAACTTTCGATGTTCTTCGGTAACCAAAATTTGTCGATACATTTGGCGAACATCACAAGTAAAAACGAAACGAATGAGTACGAAATTTCAGTAAGATTGACGAAATGTCGTTTTGGAGACTAGGTCCAGCCAATTGAGTGTCATTAAGTGACACGTTGTTTTTAGCCTTTGCAGAGGCGTCAAAACCACACAATTTTAGAAGTATGACCTTCTTCTTTAAACACAGGGTGATGGGGTAAAAGTAATTATCGTTCCCAACGGGCGGAGAATCGAGTAATGCCATATGACCCGCATCAAGATAGTCCTGCATGAAATTGTTGTATTGGGCGCGTAGCTCGGTTGAGCATGTAATTTGCGCTCCAACGAAAATAGTCGTTTTTAGCCATGTCAAAGGACTTATCAAAACGGGCAAAGTATCGTTGAACGGTAACGCAACAATAAAACGACCGCTAGGGTCACGAGAAAACGTGTTTTCAAAATCAAGTCTGCCTTTTCTTCTTCCGGAGAAGTATAAGGCTTGATGGCAACTCTTCTATCTCCCAAAACCGCCTTAGGGTCTGGTCGATAGGATCTTCTACAGAAGTAAAAATGCTTGGACAGTATCAGACTGCAAGCTTTTGTGGGACCAATAATAGTCCAACCAAAATTGTATTTATGGCGGCAGGCTGAAGAAATTTGCCATGTATAACACCGCCATTGACGATGAACGGATAAACATCTGCTCCAAGGAGCATGTCAATGGTTCCTGGGAGTTCCAGGTCGGGTCTGCAAAGTGCAGGCCGCATAAGTGTTCCCAATTATTAGGAACTTCAACGCTAGGTAATTTGCCAGATATTGACGAAAGCACAAAAGTTGTGACTTCTAGAGATTTTTCAGAGTCTAACATAGAGCGAATGGTGCAGCTGACGGCACCCTATTGACTGCTGAAGTTGTCTGCCCAAGTCCATAAATCGGAACTTGAGAACGTATGCGTGGAAGCCAAAGTTTGCTCACGCAATCGTCTCGAATAAAGCTAGCTTGGGAGCCAGGGTCTAAAGTACCCTGATCGGTTTGTATCTACCAGAACGATCTTGAACTTCCACAACAGCAGTGGAGAGTAAGACAGTAACCCCAAGATTTGAATTCGTCTGTGAAGACAAAACATTTGCCGGAATAGGAGAGGCTGACTGCGTCCTATTGGCATTTTTATGCATAGGTGTAGCGATCGGTTCAGCTGAACGGCTAGAAGCAGGTTGCGATTCAAAATGTAGCAAGGTATGATGCGGCTTGGCGCAAGTTCGACAGGAATTATAAGATTTGCATTGCATGGACGCATGGTCTGTTCGTAAGCAATTTAAACAAAGGCGTAAGCGTTTGACAATGTCGAAACGTTCTGTCGGAGTTTTCTTTAGAAACGATTGACATCTGTAAATTAAGTGATTGCCCTTGCAGGAAGGACAATGGTGCGCAAATGAATTCTTTGAGTCACTGGAGCTACTTGGTGTGTCCAGTGAAACTACGTTAGAAGAAACTCTTGGTTTAAATTGAAACGCTGAGGATTTCTTAGGCACTGATGTGTGAGATGTATGAACAGTCGTCGAATAAGAAGCAGGTGCGGTTGAAGAAAAGGTTTCCAACGCTGCACATTGTTGGGTTAAAAAATATCTCAAATCCTCGAAATTAGGTATTTGCTTCGGATCCGATTGGAGTTCGAAGCGTTTTCTAGTGAACGGATCAAGTTTTTCTAAAAGCAAATCGACCAGAATAAAGTTCCAATGTTCAGTGGGAAACTTTAAGTTAGTTAGAACAGCAAGGTTCTCCGAAAAACAATCAATAAGTTCCCTAAGTTTCTTAGGGTCTTCTGATTTTAAAGGTAGAAAGTCTTTCATTGCTTTCCAATGCAAAGTTGCCAATAAACGCGGATTGCTAAATCTCTCACGCAAGGCGTTATAGGAAATAATAAAATTATCCCCGAAATGGGTACAGATTTAACGATTCTTAAAGACTCCCGGTACAACAACTGATAAGATAATTTAATTTTTCGATATTGGACAGCGACGCGTTATTATAGACCAGGCTGTCAAATAAATCGATGAAAGATGAAAATTCAGTTACCTCATTATTAAAAATTTGGAGCTTTAACGGTAACAATTTTGATACCGTGCTGCTTGGAGCATTTTCTGTAATTTGTGCCCGCGTTTCTTGCATCGTTTCGAGATGCAGCAGTATGCAAAATAAGCTGAATCTACTTCCTTCCGTACAGCGTTGTAAGTTAATGATTCTACCTCGTCACATGAAGCTAAGACAGAAATTAAAATTTTGCTGAAATTTGTATAAAGGTCAGTTATTCCCCTTGTTTGAATAAGGAACAACGTTCTTAAAGTTGTGTCACTTTGTATAGAATTACAAAGCTCAAATATTTCTAAAATCCGTGTTTTCAGTAATTGAGTTCTACCACATGTGCCTTCTTGAGCCATAGTTATTTTGTTATTTTGAAAGATCTACACTAAATGCTATAAAACCGTAACGCTCAGATGTACGCGAAAAATGTTAAAATATTATGATTGTTCAAAGCACGAAAAGGTAAGACAGGGTATAAACCAATAAATCACGTTTTATGACTAACGGTTCGTCAATGTGGTCTTAAAACGAGACGTCGAAAACAAGGGTTTGTCTAACAAAGCGAGGATAAGATGTACCGCTTTACAACCCGGCGGTTACGGTCGGCCTTTACATCAAAAGCTCACAGAAACGTTTAAAACATGTGGCTTAACATATTTGCCGAAAGATGCAACTTTACAACCTTATTCCTCTGCAGATATTTTCAATATTGTAATACAAAACGTGCAATAGCTTTTAAATACAAAGCAAATCCTTTACCTTTCTTGTTTAAGAAGTATAAAGCGATTTATAGTTTTCAGGTTGCTTTCTGTTTTATGCCGCTAAAATGAATTTAAAAACTGAAAACTGACAAATTTTATATTATGAATTTCTTTGTAATTAAAACGCTTGCTGGTTTCAATTACGGCGAAATCGCTTAATTTAATCTAAAGACAGTATAAATAATGTTTACACATTTTAACCCGCTAAATATGGGCTTTAAGCACAAATTTAAAACTGAAATATTAATTAATTAAAAAGCTCGCTTGAATGCAATGTGATATTTTAATTTAGGACATGCGTATACCACAGGACTAATGAATCCGGCTCGACTTAGGAACAATGATTGATTGGGGTTAAGGAGGTTGATATAAATGTGTGATAAAAATATAAATATGCAAATTACAATGAAGGACCAATTGCTTTTATAGCAATAACGATAATGGTGGAGCGGTTATGTAATAACTAAAAGACAACTACCAACTAATTAAGGAAGGGTATAAATACCTTAAGTCCTGCGCCGCTGGGGGCAATAGACACTTTCACGCACAAAAGCTTTTACGGAGAACCAGAAACACGCACGAAAATGGTGTCGGTCTCGCTTTGAAAGCTCTAACACAACCGTCCTTTTTCAAGGGTTCGAAGGCGACTTGCTTCTTTAAAGGCTCGAGTACGACTGTCACTTTATGCACTGTTATTGCCGGTATATAAAATGTTTCACTCAAACTGTAGGATGCACGCACAAAGTATTTATTGTCACAAAATACCGAATTGTTCGATGACGACGTAACACTCCTACTCAATCGCAATTTGGGTAAAGAAAAAGAAGTGGTAGAAACTGACATCAAATGAAATTAAGATTTCGTTCTCTTCTAATGTGATATTTTTACCTTATTAATAAACTCTAAAGAGTTTTGTACAGACAAACTGTTAAACTTTAAATTCATCTGACGGCCATCATGATAAATATAAGTCGGTGAGTTGATACTTGAAACTATTGGTCTCATCGATTTATTATTTTTGTGAATTTTTGGTAAACAGTAAAGTTTGGGCATTTCAGGATTTGAAATTGTCAATTTCAATTTTAGTGTGGGCGAAATTAGGTTTGGACATTCTTTCATAACAGACTCTGTTGATTTAATCATTTTATTTAAAGGAACCTCATTTTTACGTTTTTTTACTATTGGTCTGTAAGAACCCTCAGACAGCAAATTTTCTACTCTATCAACATAGTCTTGTTTATTCAGAATAATCAACCTATTCCCCTTGTCAGTCTTTAAATAATAACAAACAAACTTATTATAGTCTAAGTGTACAAAATGAATTATATAATCAAAGTAAAATCAGTTCTTAAACAATTGATTTTTTAAACTGACAAATGTATAGCTTTTGGTAATAAAAGGTATTGTTTAAAGAACATCGATTTATTATAGATTAAAAATAAAAAACAATTCTTATAAACTAAAAATTTGTTACAATCCTAATTATGATTGAGCATATTACTAAATTAATTATTTAAAAATAGAATTTGTTTCACTTTTGTAGAACTTAGTCCGTTACGCCGATCTGACAACATCTGTACCGATTTGGAAAATATGCGTTCACACGGTACAGAAGTTGCTATTGTAACAAATTTTTCTTTTACTAAATCGTTCAAATTGGGAAAATTATGTGATTTCTCCTTCCACCAGTCTAGTGGGTTTTCTTTTCTCGAAATTAGGGGTTTCTCCAGATATTTTTGTACCTCGATAATGGCCGTTGATGTTTCAGTGGCGCTTGGGCGAAAACTGGCAACTTTTTATTGAAATTGTCCCATATAAGAGAATTGACTTCATCTTCACAAACTTTCTTTTTTGATTCTTGTGAGGGTGCAGAAGTAGCATTGTTTCTTTTTTTGATATTATCGGCTACCAGCGAAATAACTTTCTTTTTTGTTCATTCACTAATAAGCTCGCAAGAAAATCCCAAATTTTTATATTGCGGGTGCAAAAATGTGGATAATGTTAAAGACTGGCTGCTTTCCAGGTCTCCCAATCGTTCTGTAATTCCTTTAATAATAGTTTGTATAACATTTTTGCATAGCAGAATTTTAATTTTTTTGTGACGTTCTCTATAAGCATGTAGAATTCCATCAGTAATTATTATCACCAAGGACGCCATTACAAACTTTTCTCCACTGATTAAGTTTGTTACCCTTTCCATCGGTTTTAAAACAACTATAAGTTCCTTCAGGAATGCCCAATCTTCCATAGAAACGACTGGAAAATCCATGTCTAAAAGAACCATTGCAGTTTTTAGCGGTTCTTCAAGTTCAACAAAACATTCTACCATATAGTAAGTTTAATTCCATTGAGTACACACATCTTGAATTAAGTTCTTAGGTGCTTTGTTCATTTGTTGTTGCTGTGCAATTAATTTTGCCGTTGAAGAAGTGCGCTTCTTCTGAAATGGTCTACAATGGTTTTTATTTTATTAATTAATGACTGCAGCAATATCTTCTAATGTGTCTTGAACAACTAAATTAAGCGTATGTGCATAGCATCCAAAATGCCTCAATTTTAACTCCTCTTTAATAGCTTTTTTAATGTTTGATGCATTGTCTGATTAAAATTTTGCCTTCCAAATCCCACTCATTTATGATAGTTCTGGTTATAGATGCTAGGTTAAGGCAAGTGTGATTTTATGGAAAGAAAACACGTTCTCATAATATACTTTTTATTTTGAAATCAGCATCAATGAAATGGGCCGTAACAGCTAAAAAACTTTCGGTGTTTCAAGAGGTCCAACAATCCGTAGTTAATGTAAACGATTTAATTTTAGGCACAATAGTTTTTATATTATTACAACATTCTTCATACGCTGCAGGAAGCAATGTGTTTGTAATTGTTTTTCGCGAGGGCAATTGATATGAAGGGTTTAAGTTAAATACAAAGGTTTTAAAACCACGGTCCTCAACAATAGAAAAAGGTTGAAAGTCTAAAGTAAACAATTTTAATAAGCTATTGACAATTTTTTCCTAGAATGTACACCCAACTTTCTATTAAGAAAAGAGTTAATATTTGTTTGGGCTTTAGCTCCTTGCTCCTTAACCATATTAATACCTGTTAAACTTGTGTTTGCAGTAGAATAAGTTGCTTCAGTATTGGAATTCATAGCAGTGTCGGTTTGCGACATAATGCTAGCTTCTATAAATTCCGTTTTCTGCTTATTTTGTGGTGCACCTTGTATGTTTACGCTTACATGCTTTTTTTCAATATGCTTTTTCAAGTTGTTTGAGGTACTTTTAAAACTAAACTCTTTATTACACATATTACAAACGGCAATTTTGTCTGATTTTGGTTTTTCAGTGAAAAAATTCCATATAAGCTAGGACTTAATAGATCTTTTGGTAGACATGTTTCCTGAAAGTTGCAAAGTAGCAAATAAATAAAAAATATCTATTTAAAGATAAACGAACTTACTTGAAAATATTGAGAAATATTGTTATATGTTTTTTATCCTTTTCGAATGGACCTGCACCTTGCCAAAGTTCTAGATAACTAGAACAAGTGAAATGGCTTTCGTGTTCTAATGAGCCAAACTACAGGTTCGGCCAAAGTAGTAGGGTCGTTAGTGAGGAACCAGACGAAGACAGCTCCCCGAAAGAGGGCAGCGGCTCTTTCAGTACTTAGAATGCCAGAGACCATAGGGGTCGGGATGGCAGTCTAAGACACACTACCGCGATGTGGAAGGCAAAGGGAAACCACCACATTACCTCCCAAGTACACAGCGTACCTAAATTATTATAAAATGATGGCATTCTCTGGGGTAAAAGATTCTGGAGTTAAAATGGTCCCCCATTCAGATCTCCGTGAAGGGACTACTTCGAAGGATGTGATAGGAAAGTTAAGAATAAGAATCGGGAACATTTTGCGAGTCGGAGCGTGGAATGTTAGAACTATGACGCAAGTAGGTAAGCTAGAGAACCTAAAAATCGAAATGAATAGGTTATCACTAGACATAATAGGGATCAGCGAAGTTCGGTGGCCAGAGGCGGGGGATCTTTGGAGTGGAGACTTCAGGGTAATTCATACAGGAGCAGAGGAAGGAAATTTGAGTGTGGGAATAGTTATGCGGAAAACAATAAGATACTGTGTAGAAAATTACTTACAAAAGAACGAAAAAGTACTCGTGCTTAGATTAGAATCTAAACCGGTAAACACAGTAATAATACAGGTATACATGCCCACCTCTAGCTACAGTAACGAAGAGGAGGAAGCGATCTACAAAGATATCGAAGACATATTAAGACACGTAAAAGGATATGAAAATTTAATAATTATGGGGGATTTTAATGCAGTGGTAGGTGAGGGTAGGGAAGGAGCAACAGTAGGTTTATTTGGTTTAGGCACTAGAAACGACAGAGGAAATAGGCTGGTAGAATTTTGCGACAAGAACAATTTAATCACTACAAACACATTATTTCAACATCATGCTAGAAGACGATATACGTGGAAGATGCTAGGACATATAGGAATATATCAAATAGATTTCATTCTTGTTAGACAACGATTTAGGAATCAAGTAAAAGATTGTAGAAGCTACCCAGAAGCAGATATAAACACTGACCACAACATAGTAATTATGAAGGCCGCACTTAAATTTAAAAATTTAAAATAAAGAAACGGAAAAAGGCACTTGGACCTAGAGAAACTAAAAGATAAAGATACTCAAGAAAGATTCGAAAAAAGGTCAAAGATATCGGGAAAATATCTGATACTAAGGATGTAGAAACAGAATGGAATAACATTAAATCCAGCCTCGAGACATGGCGGCCAGAGATATTCTGGGGTATACACAAAAAGAAAATAAGAAACCATAGATAACAAAGGATATCCTGAATTTAATAGAGGAAATGTGAAAATACAATAATAAGTCAGACGAAACAGGAAAACAGAGATACAAAGCCATAAAATGGGAAATTATTCACAAATGCAGGAAAGCTAAAGAACTATGGATTGATGAAAAGTGCAAAGAGGTACAAACTAAGATGGAAGTAGGAAAGACAGATGAAGCATACAAACAAATTAGAATCAATTTTAAGGATATAAAACCGTATAGCAAAAATATAAGGGACGCACAAGGAAACGTCATCATAGAAAACATAGAGAAAGTGGGTAGATGGCAAGAATATATAAGGAATTTATATGCAGGAGAACTAACTGCATTAGAGCAGGAATCAGACATTGAAAATGATGACGGGATATCATATACTTAGAGATGAATTTGAATTAGCATTAAAGGGTCTGAAAAATGGTAAGGCACATGGTACAGCTAAGGTGCAAGGTACAGATAAAGTGCAAACAGAAACTCTAAATGCCGCTGGTCCAAGCAGTAACAGAACGTCTCTTCCAACTTGTAAGCTATATGTATGAAACAGGCGAGATACCAAAAGATTTCAAACGTAATATCATAGTAACTATACCAAAAAAAGAAAGGCGCTGATAAATGTGAAAATTTCCGAACAATAAGTTTGACAGCACACGTGTCAAAAATATTAACTAGAATTGTACAAAGACGAATGGAAAAACGGGCTGAATAAATACTAGGAGAAGACCAATTTGGGTTTAGGCGAAACAGGGGAACACGGGAGGCTATTTTAGCTCTGAGAGTGATAATGGAGAAAACAATAGAAAAAGGGGAAAGCGTGTATATAGGGTTTGTAGATCTGGAAAAAGCATTCGACAATGTAAAATGGAAAAAATGTTTAAAATACTCAAAAAGATTGGAATGAGTTATAGGGATAGACGAATAGTACATAGCTTATACAAAGAGCAAACAGTAGTAATACAATTAGAGCAGGAACGTAGAGAAGTAAATATTAGGAAAGGGGATGAGATAGGGATGTGCCCTATCCCCATTAATTTTTAACTTGTACATTGAAGAGGCAATGAATACTGTCAAATGCAGGAAGACATTTGGAATTACTATGCAGGGTCAAAAAATTGATATGCTTAGATTTGCAGATGATATAGCGGTATTAGCATCTAGCAAGGAAGAGTTAGAAGCTGCTCTTAATGAAATGGAAACGGTTCTAATAGAGATACGGTATGAAAATTAGCAAAACTAAAACTAAAGTATTAGTATGCAAAGGAGGGAAAAATAAATCAAAAACAAGAATACAAATATGTAACACGAACTTTCAAGAGGTTAAGGATTTCTGCTACCTAGGAAGCCAAATAACGCGAGATGGGAAGAGTGCAAAAGATATAAAACAAAGATTAGCACAAGGACGTGCTACATTTAACAAGAAAAAGCAACTACTGTGTTCAAAGACAACAAACAGAAACAAGGAAAAGATTGCTTAAAACATATGTATGGGGCACAGTACTGTACGGCTGTGAAGCCTGGACAGTACGAGAAGCGGACAAAAAAAAGGTAGAAACCTTTGAAATGTGGTGCTACAGACGAATGATGAAGATATCATGGACAGACAAAGTTAAGAACGTAGAGGTACTAAAAATGGTAGGGGACGAAAGAAATATGTGGAAAACAGTAAAAAATAGAAGAGATAGGATGATAGGCCACATACTACGGCATGAGGGAATAGTGCGGAATATACTAGAAGCAGAGATAGGAAAAAGAAAATAAGAGGTAAACCTAGGTTAGACTACTGCACAAAGATAGTGAAAGGTGTAGGCTGTAGGAGTTTCAGGGAAATGTGTAGGATAGCTCAGAATAGAAATCAATGGAGGTATGCATCCAATCAGTCCCAAGATGGATAAATTAGTGACGAAGAAAGTAACTGCACTTAAACATGATGACTATTATAAGCAACTACAAGTATTGGGTGGGCAATATTCTCGAATAACGGTAATTGCGTTGTTACGTGCCGAAATCGGCACTAAACATTTTTTATTTAGTTTTAATTTGTAAGAATTACGCGCCAAGGATTTAAAAAGACTTGCGCGTATTTCCGTCAGACATGAAAGTCGTGCCTGGGCTGGTGATCGGGACGCCAACAAATGTAGTTATCTTTGTGTCTTATCGTGTCTTTTTTAGTTATGTAGATTCCTTTCGCCTTCTCTTTTATTATCGTTCCTTATATACCAGTTTCCTGTCGCTCTCTACATAGAGGAAGAAGATAAATTGAATTTGGATTCGACCGGGCTCGACGAATACCAACGCCCGAAAGATCAACGGAGTCCCGCTGTAGCATCACGGAGTAGTGCGGTGAGAAGCCCTGCAATTTATGTAAGTAGCGTCCTCGTTTTCTTTTTATTGTGTGATGAAGTAATTTTATATAATTGATATGACGTAATCTTTTATTTGCACGTCATTTTTATAATTATTTAACATTGCTACCAACTAACTGTAGTGGCTCGTGCACCCTACCGACGGGGGTATAATAGCGTGAAGGCATTTACTGGAAAACTATTATTTCGGCAAATGTGTAAGTGTTGGGTATCTTGGCAGCCACAGGCTGCTTAACCCCCTTCAATGAATCTCGGTGAAATAGGGCATAAAATTAGGAAACAATAGAAGGTGAACTGAGCTGTATTGCTGTGAGAATTTCAGAGAACTACGTAGGCTAGTTTAGAAAATAAATAAGTGCAGGTACGTGTCCAACCAGTTTTGAGACGGAAAACCCAATGACGAAAAAATAAGCGCAGATAAATCTGATGATTATTATAAACAACTACATGTGTTGGTTGTGAAATATCTGCAACTAATGTTGACTGTGCGAAAAGATATATTGGAAAAAATATTAAATCGGTAAATGTTCAAGTGCTGGGGAAACTTGGCAGCCACAGGCTGGTTACCCCCCTTCACAACTACTGAATGTTGGAGAAATAGGGTATATAATTGTAAAACAATAGAAGGGGACCGAACTGCATCTAACAATAAAGAACAGAGCCTATGATGAAAGACAACAAACATAGAACAAAAAGTTGTTGAAAGCATACGTGTGGAGCACAGCACACACAGTATGCCTATGAAATACTAGCAGTCTGAAACGCAGACAGAAGAACAGTAGCAACCTTTGAAATGCAGTGCTTCAATGTATGAGGATGGACAGGCAAAGGTAATAACAAATAGGTTATAGAAACAGTAGGGGGAACAAGGATTTCTTTGAAAAAAAAATAATAGGAGAAATAGAAGGGCAGAATACGTTCTAAGGCATTTTTGGGAAATAGTATGGGAAATATGACAAGCAGAGATAGGAAAAAAGAGGTGGATGTAGACCTAGATCAGATAGTGATAGATGCAGACTGCAAATTTCAGGGAAATCTGTAGGTTAGTTCAGAATAGGAAACAATGATGGTACGCGTCTAACCAGTTTCAGGACTGAAGACCTAATAATGATGACGATGTTTTTTATAAATAAAGTTCAAACAATAACTTAACACAAAACAGACACTATATACAAATTATTAAAAATGATCAGCTGCCGAAAGAACACTAAATAAAAAGAATTATGAAAATGAAATGTTACTGAAGACTTAGGAATCCGATCCAAAGAGTATAAGAAAAGAACAATAATATTGGGAACAGGTAAAAAGTAAAGATTCAACGATTCCACAATCGCTATAAAACCTATTAGCAAGCATTCAGTAGGTAACTCCTACATAATAGAGGTGCATGAGACCCTTTACAGATTACGCATATTGCAGTCTGTTACTGAATAACACGATTCGGTCGCGGTATTCATTAGTCGCGATCGCGACTGTAACGGTATTTAGAAAGAACCGTTATTCCCATCTCTAACAAAGATACGATAACATAAGGGAGAACTAGCGAACCTAGGGACAGGAATGTAAATCAGATTAGATTTGACTATAGAGGGAAAATTTTAATAATAGACGAGGGACGAACTTTAACAGAAATTTTAGAAACACCTGGGAGCTTAGGACAAATTTTAACCAAAGTCGCAGCGGCGCAAGAAGTACGAGTCAGGGACCAGGAGTAATGCATCAGAATAGCTCAACGGAGATCTCAAGGATGCAGACTAGTACAAGAGACAGAAATAATGAAGTTAGAGATAGGCCTGAAGTTAGGAGGACTTATGATACAATCTTAAAAATTACAAATCACTCTTGTAGATCCACCGCTGTTTCTCAACTTGCAAAATCGAGGGTACCAGAACAACGACTAATTCAAATAACGGGACATGCTAATTCATCATCCATACAGTCCTACCTTCAGATGAATGAGCAACATCGCCAAAATATTATTAGTAAATTAAGGGGACAAAATGACTGTTCTAATTCAGTAAACACAGCTGCTACTACATCTTTAAAAGCTGATCAGATGTCCCAAATTGTTCACACAGGCAACGTTACGTATAACAATTGTGTGTTTAATTTCAAGTAGTGTATAATTATTGTTGTTATGCCAAAATTACTAAACGTCAAGTTAAATATTATTAAAAATAAATTGTATTTTGTGTTCCGAATTACATTTTTTAGAATGTTTAGATTAAAATTTTGTACGTTGTTCTCGACTCAAAAAATAATCTTCCTAAATATAATGCGACCTTGATAAATCAGCGACTATTTTTATTGTGGCTAAATTTCTAGTGTTTTTTACGATTTATCTCAACATAATTTTGTCATTCATAATCAACCCTCGAGCTAAAGCTCTCGGGCTTTAATTAGATTATTAATGACAAAATGATGTCTCGACAAATTGAAACAAAAAAACACTCGAAATTGAGCAACAATAAAAATAGTAGACTATTTATCAAGGTCTTGTTATATTACATCTGACAATTTGTGATATTGATTATATCAACAAACAAGCTTTTGTTACTGCTGAACAATTTAGGATAATCCACGGCAACATTGATATGTTGTTTAGATAAGCAAGATTATGCTGCCAAAAGCAATCCCAGAGTGTCATCTCCAAGGTGAACAATATATCTTCCAATGAACTAATAAGTGAGAAAGCATACCTTCTTTTTTTACGAACTGGATAATATTTATAAGTTATTAATTACAAAGTTTATATTTTAGGTATAGGGTACTACAATTTCTAATTAATCAATCAAATGTTTTAATTCTTAAAAATTATAAAAACCAGGCAACGTTTCAAACATATAATTAGACGAAACAAGCTTACAATTTCTATATGAACCCTAACAAAAATTAAAGAAGTGAACTTTTGTTTGCACAACTTTAAATATCATTATATTTCCTGAAGCAGATTATAATTAGTACAGCTATTATCAACGTTGTACAACATTAATGAAATTAGATTGTTATGTTATCAAAAGATATTATCTTCGCATTGTAAAACAAGTCACATGATGTACATAACAGGATAATGGTGCTAAACCATAAGGGTGCACTAAACAATATAATTATGCAAATTTTAACTTACCTGTTGATAGGGTGGGTAACCAGGGTAGCTCATGTTGCTCCAACCCGATAAAATCTTAATAAATGCAAAGGCCGGTCACGCACACTGTATCACACCTGTTTAAAACAAACGACGTTAGAAACGTTGTTTTACGTGCAGCTTGTAATAACTTCCTAACAGACTGTACAACTATTACCTATTAAATGAAGTACTACTAGACTGACACGTCATTTTATTTTGATATAAATGGTGATATAAACCTACCTACTAACCAAAAACAATATGTCACTCTTTGGTGTCATCAAGCGTATGACGTCAATGGAAACAAAATTTTGTGATTAACAAAACAAACCCAAGCAGGAAAGTGTAAGAGTGTGGCGTGTTTATGTTGACGTTTAAAAATTATAGCATTAAGAACTGAATATATTTGCGGCGCTATTAATACTTAAAGTGTGTGAATATATCACGTTGACCAATTAGTAAATACAATATGAGCGTGCGCAAAGTTTTCCTATACAAAGCAGTGTACAAACTGTAATGTGGTGTCAAAGGTATGACTTCCTGAAAATAGTATTTAAATATATAATTTCATTACGAAAAGAATGCAGAAAAGTATTTACTGCTCAACTTTTTAGTATAGTTAAATTGGCTAGATTATATATTTAATATCTGACAATGGTAAAATATAACCTTATTGCATGATTCCCGCCTAAAATTATTACCATGAAGGCGTGTAACAGGAAATTAATAATAATAAACCTTTATTTTTTATAACAGTTTACGTAGAAAAAGTTCTTAATATGTATGTTTTATTCAAACTGAACTGTTAAATATAAATTTAAAAAATGTTTAAGACAACCGCTGG
Organism: Platerodrilus igneus; assembly: GCA_036346225.1. Lineage (NCBI taxonomy): Eukaryota > Metazoa > Arthropoda > Insecta > Coleoptera > Lycidae > Platerodrilus > Platerodrilus igneus. The sequence continues at coordinate 919,001 of JARFIW010001320.1, forward strand.
CTAACATTCGAATAAGGGCCCTGTTTATAAAAGCGCTGGTGTGCACTTTAAGGTAAAGTTCGCGCTGGCTACTTAAGGCGATTTTTCGCGACATAATTATGTGTAGATGTGTTAAATTTGCGTTTGGGCGATAAAATTTACTAGAGGGGAAATTGTACGGCACCATTCTATCAGATAAACGAACATACCCTGTTCTGTACAAAGTTATGCTTGTGTATGTCAAACACTTGACTTTTACCGGGTAATTATTCAAAGCGAGGTTATGAAACTACAATAAGTTTTCGCGGTGCCGAACAAATAAATGTGTCCTAAGTAGTGGGGGGATACTTCAACATACCATACTCGAACAATTCAAGTATGTCCCGAAAAATCGCCTTTAATCTGGGATTGGTCCTTAGAGTTTGTTACAGCATTGGTGATTGGTCGCGCAAGAGAAATTAGTCGGTGAATTAACCCTTTCAATAGTGTAGGAATATCTTGTCCCAGAGAATTTCTAATAATTACTAAAATAATTTAAATGCTTACAAATGCATTGGACTCTGGGATTTTAGTACTGTACGGTCATAGGCTCGTAAACAAGTCCAAACCTGTCTGCTTTGTTGCTGTGTACTGTCCGCTTTTTTCTTTTCTATAAAATTTTGTCAGTCTAGATCAATGATGGGACTCGAGTGGATTTTTGTACTCGAGTAACTCGATTGTAATTTCTGTTTGACTCGAGTAGAAATTCGAGTCGAGTTAAAACTCGGTTCAATATTGAAGTCGAGTTAAAAAGCCTAGTAATGGGACGAGTCAATATTTTTTACTCGAGTGACTCAAATATAAATTCCCTCGGATTTGAATTGATACTAAAACCGTTGATTGAAGTATTCAATCAATGCTAAAACCCAGTCACAAGGTGGTGAGTAACTACTATACCAACTGGCAGCGCCGTGTCTTTTATTGCTTTATACGTATATAAAATTAAATATGGAATATCTTTTTTATTATAAAAAACGCTGTAATCTAATAAATAAATACACATTCTCTTCGTACAGGCGCAGCCACGGGTAGTGAATGAAGTACTATGAATCCCATCACGTTTGAGTTCGAGACACCCCTTAAGTTCTATACACTTTCTCACAGACTAAAATAATAAAAATAACAATATCGTTCTGTTTATAAAATATCGATAAAGGAAAACGGAAAATTGTATCTTTCCGAGATATAATTCACTTTTATTCGAACTAAACCACAGAAGAATGATCAATTGGAGCAACACGCTAAATTTACGAACTTTGAGTGTTAAAAATTCGAATTGAGTGGAAAACCCACCCAACTTAAGAATTGAAAAGATTACAACTCGATAGTCGATTATAATCGAGTTGCAAATCGGTTTGAGTTACAAGGGGACTCGAGCTGCGAGCTGACTCGAGTTGCACGAGATGATTCGAGTTTCAAGTCGACTCGAGTTTCGAGTTGCACAGTCACTTGACTCGATTCACACGAGTAGGGTTGTCACTCGAGTCACTCGATTAATTTGCGACTCGAGTCCCATCACTACTAGATGTTGCTAGCAAACAGTAGACACGTGTCACGCTTATTACTAACTGTGTTTTTATATGTGCTGTGCTCGGAATTGCCAAGTAAGCTATTTATAATTTTATTTTACTTATTAGTGTGCAGCAATAGTTTTTATGAGTTTTTTTATTTCCAAAAATAAAAATGGGGCTTATATGTCCCAATACAGTATTGAATAGCCTATATATTCAAAATTTTCGTTTTAGAATGAATCAACCTTTGTCAGACAAAGAGTTCCAAGATATTGTGGATAACATTGATTTTGAAGAAGAATTAGACCCATTTCAAGACAGTGATGATATTGATATGGATAAAAATTATATACAACCATCTAGCGATGATGATTCTTCAACTGAAGTTGAAGATGTTGCATTGACACAACTTTTGATGATGCGTTTACTTTTGAAGATGAAGAATTCAACGACGAAAATGAAAAGGAACACGAAGTTCCGAATAGCAATTTAGGAGTTGCGTTTGACTGGACTAGAAAAACTGAAAATTTTATACCGAAACATAATATTCCACAAGAAAAACAAACAATTGTACTGTGTAACATAACAAACAAGTCTTTAGAAATGGATGTTGTGTTCAAATTATTTCCTAAAAGCTTATTTGTATGGATTGCCCAAAGAAAATGTAGAAAAAACATCTAAAAGAAATATTCAAAAGACATCGAGTGCAGAAATAATGATCGTGCTTGGTTGTTCTCTCATAATGAGTTACAATCGTTTACCAGTATGTCACATGTATTGGTCCAACAGAAAATCTTTAGGTAATGATGAAATTAAAAGTGCCATATCTAGGGATAGATGTCAGTTATTTCTATCAAAACTGTACTTCAATAACCCCGAAAAACCAAAAGACGCTGCTAATGAGTATTACATAGAAGAAGTATCATTCTGTCTAAAAAAAAATTTTTTATCTGCCAAAAGTGATAGTAGTATCAATCAATTGACGAGACGATGACAAAATTCAAAGGAAGATCATCAATGAAACAATATGTTCCTCTAAAACCAATCAAACGAGGTATAAAACTCTGAACAAGATGTGATTCCAAAACTGGGTATGTATACGATACAAATATTTACTCCAAAAAAGAAAATTCCACAGAAGAAGGCACACTTGGTGAAAGAGTAGTCGAGAAATTAACCAAATCAATTCGAGATACGAACATAGTTTTATGTTTTGATCGATTTTTCACCTCAATCCATCTTTTACATACACTACCATCTGCTGCCGTTGGAACGTGCATAAGGACTAGAAAAAATGTTCCAAAATTTGAAGGTAAACTGCAGAGAGGAGACAGTGAAATGATGGCATGTAAAGAAGGTATAATTTGCACTCGTTGGCAAGTCATTAGAGATTTCTTGGTAGTAAGCAACTGCCACAGTGGCAGTATTGGTACTATAGAAAGAAAAGCAAAAGATGGCAGTAAAAAAGAAATTACTTGTCCCGATTCTAATTATGTTTTATAATGAATTTATGGGAGGCGTCGACACGCCGATCAAATGATATCACAGTATGATTCGGATCGAAAAAGCTTCAAATGGTGGTGAAAGGTTTTCTACAAGCTATTCATGACTGCAATATATAATGCATATATAATATACAATGAAACAAGACGTTCAAAACTGCCGTTTATAAACTTTATTATACCAGTAGCAGAAAATATGATAGCCATTGGCACAAATCCCAGCTGAGCAAAAAGAAAATAATGAAGAGAGGACGTCCCTCAAATAGAACCAAATTTATGGATAATGTTGGGGATTATCTGCCTATTCCGGGAAATTCAAGAAAACGATGTGTACGATGTGCTGGTTTCAAAAAAGAAAAGAGGACAAAGATCACTTGCCAAAGTGCACAGTAGCGCTCTGCAATTATTGTTTTGCTAAGTATCATTCTTGATTACCTTGTATATATGCAATAAACAAGAAATGTTAAATTACAATGATGTTTTTCTTTTATTTTTTTTTCTTTTTAGTGCAACATATATTTTATATGCTCCACTATTTTAGTATCATAAAATACTGTTGGACACATACGACCCACTCACCAATACTATTGGGACAATATGTCCCAATTATTATTTTGCAATAATCAATAAATAATATGGATCATTTATTTAAATATTTGTTTTTCCCGTCAAACTAAAATTAGCAATAAATATTTTGTGCTATAAATGTTACATGAATTATTAAAATAAAAAAATTGTATTGAAAGGGTTAAACCATATGCAAGTATTTACTGTATTTAATTTTAGTAATTGTTTTTAATCTATGATTTTTATTTAAAAATGAATGAACAAATACTATATTACACAATAATACAGAAACATACAACGATAAATGTTTGACGTGCATTTCAGAACTTTCTGAACAATTCCCACATGTGTAATTTGCGTGTTCAGGACAAATGGGCTTCTGGTAGGTATTACAATTGTTTTTTGTATTCTTCTACCTTTACGACGAGGGCAAAGATAATACTAATGTTCTTTCACATCTTCAACTTGAGCTGGAGTTTCAAGCTGCACATTATTGGCTATAGATGTATTATGTGTCAATGGCAAACTTTTAATTGTTGTTCATTGTACAAGATGTAATTCCTATGTTAATACCTAACTAAACAACTCTTCTGAATAATAGTTTATTAACATATATCTACACGAGATGTCTCTTGGTTAGAACATGTTACTCTTGTCGTTAAGACGTGTCTCCTCAACGTACAATGATATATGTCCATCTTACATCTCCCTCCTTTTTTTTTATAAGGAAAAACTTACAAATTTAACTTAGAAGGAGGTTTAACTCTTCGGCCATTTATTATGTATTGAGTATCTAAATCATTTGCTTGCACCCTGGTTTTGAATTCCTCTTGGTGTCTGTTCCTTTATAGGAATAGTTGTTGATGGCATATTCTGTATGTGAGCATCCTTTGGTTCCTCTTCTTTCTCCTGATAAAGCTCAGGGAACATTTCTGGTATTTGTACTTCCATGTTGCTATGGTGAAGTTCCTGTTCTGAACAGACCTGCACCTTGACGACTTTCTAAAATACTAGAACAGGTAGAATGACTTGTGCGTTTCAATGAGCTAAAGAGCTGAACTATAGGTTTAACCAAATTAGCGGGGTCTTAAGTGAGGAACCCAGACTAAGACAGGTCCTCGAAAGAGGGCAGCAGCTTTTTCGGTACTTAGGGTGGCAGAGACCACAGGGGTCAATATGACATTCTAAGACACACTACTGCGATGTGGAAGGCATTATAATTTGAATAAGGGAGCCGCTATACTTGCGGCCACATCTCCAATGCTCAACCCGAAGGTACTACATTGGATGTGGAAATGGTAATTCATCGCGTTCAACAGTATAGTTAAGGTCACTTACTACCAGGTCAAGTAGTCTACGGTTATTGTTAATAATTTCAGCGGAAACCACCACATTACCTTCCAAGTACACTGCGTACAGAAATTGTTAAATATGATTATTTTTTCGTAGAGTGCCCATTGTAGTTCTATAATTTTTTAAATCTTTCGCTAAGTGTCATCATCATTAGGTCTTCAGTTCTGGAACTGGTTAGACGCATACCCTCATTGTTTCTTATTTTGAGCTAACCTACACATTTCCCTGAAATTTCCACAGTCTGCATCTTTCACTATCTGCGTGCAATATTCTGATCTTGGTCTACTTCAACCTCTCTTTTTTCTATCTCTGCTTGTAATATATCTCACACTATTCCCCAAAAATGCCTTACAATGTATTCTGTCTTTTTTTTCCTATTTTTTCCACAGATATCCTTGTTCCCCTACTTTTCTATAATCTATTTATTAATTTTGTCTGTCCATTCTATCATCGTCATACATCTGATGCACAACATTCCAAAAGACTTCTACCGTTTTTCTGTGTGCTTCTGCTACTGTCCCTATTTCATAAATGTACTGTACTGTGCTCCACACATATGCTTTCTACAATTTTTTCTTTGTGTCTGTTTGTTGTTTTTGAACATAATCGCTGCTCTTGTTAGATGCAGTTCGGTTACCCCATCTGTTTTGCAAATATATACTCTATTTCCCCTATATTCAGTGGTATGTGAAGGGGTTTAAGCAGCTTACGACACCAAGATTCCCCAACACTTGAACATTTGCCGAATTAATAGTTTTCTAATGTATCCTTTCGCAAATCAACATAAGTTGAAAATATTTCAAAACCAACACCTGTAGTTGTTTTAAATAATTATCAGATATAAGTGCAATTATTTTTTTGTCATTAGGTTTTCCGTCTTGAATCTGATTGGACGCATACCCCCACGTATTTCTATTCTGAGCTAGCCTCACCGTTCCCTGAAATTCCCATAGCCTAGATACAGCTTGGTTCCCCTTCTGTTGTTTTCTTATTAAATGCCCTATTTCACCAAGATTCAATGTGAAGGGGGTTAAGCCGCCGGTGGCTACCAAGATGCCTCAACACTTAGACATTTGCCGAATTAATAGTTTTCCAGTAAATCCTTTCATACAATTAACATTAGTTGAGAATATTGCAAAACCAATACCCTTACTTACAATAATCATCAGGTTTAAGTACATTTATTTTTTCATCATTAGGTTTCCCATCTTAGTACTAGTTGGACGCATAACTCCATTGATTTCTATTCTGGGTTAGCATAGATATTTTCCTGAAATTTTCACAGCCTACTTCTTTTACTTTTTATGTGCAATAGTCTAACCTAGGTCTACCTCTACCTCTCCTTTTTCCTATCTCTGTTTCTAATATATTCCGCACTATTCCGTCATGCCTTAGTATGTAACTTATCATTCTATCTTATTTTTTACTGTTTTCCACATATTTCTTTCTTCGGCTACTATTTCTAGTACCTCTTTATTCTTAACTTTGTCTGTCCATGATATCTTCATTATACGTCTGTAGCACCACATTTCAAAGGCTACTATCTTTTTCTTATCCGCTTCTCCTACTTTCCAAGTTTTACAGTCGTACAGTGCTCCATACATATGTTTTAAGCAATCTTTTCCTTGTTTATGTGTTTGTTGTTTTTGAACACATGTTACATGCCAAAATTGGCTATGTACATGCCTTAGGGTTAGTTATAATTTGCAAATAAATTCCCGCGGATATTTTTAAATGAACTTGTCAATTTCCGTCATTCCGGACAGTTGCGTTTGCGCAGGTGCGGGTAGTGTGAAAGGACGCCATTAAGCTTCGAGACCTGAAGCCAAGAACATCTATCTGTGTGGTGTTGGTGTCTTTTCTCTTTTTAGGGGGGTAGGTTCCTTATCTTGCCTTATCGTTCGTCCTACCTGTATCCTTGCCGTTCCACCTACGAGCTTAGAAGATCCAGGATAGACGGATTGGCAATTTGAGTCACAAATGCCGTAATCTACCCACAAACATGGATCCTGAGATTTAGCTATAAAATGCCATACAAGTGATTAACCGTTCCACTTATATTGTGTAGGTAATTTGGTTTTAAATGTGGTGATACGCGTTATAGGAATTACGTGGCTTTAACGATTGCGCAATAGTAGAACAAATGTCCGCAATAGTATAGCTAGTGACTGGTTTACAAAACACAGTAGTTGCTTTTTCTTGTTAAATGTTGCACGATCTTGTGCTAATCTTTGTTTTATATCTTTTGCGCTTTTCCCATCTTGTGTTTTTTGGCTTCCTAGGTAGCAGAAATCTGTAACCTCTTGTAAGTTCTTGTTACCTATTTGTATTCTAGTTTTTAATTCATTTCCCACTCTTTTACATACTAGTACTTTAGTTTTAGTTAATTTTGTTAATTTTCATACCGTATCTTTCTGTTAGAACAGTTTCCATTTGATTAAAAGCATTTTCTAACTCTTCCTTGTTAGATGCTAATATCGCTATATCATCTGCTAATATAAGCATATCAATTTTTTGTCCCTGCATAATTATTCCAAATGTTTTCCTGCATTTGACAATATTCATTGCCTGTTCAATATACAAATTAAAAATTAATGGGGCTAGGGCACGTTCCTGTCTCACCCCGTTTCTAATATTTATTTTTCTACGTTCTTGCTCTAATTCTATTACCGCTGTTTCCTGTTTGTATAAGCTATGTACTATCCATCTATACCTTCAATCTTTTTTGAGTATTTCGAACATTGTTTTTTCACTGTACATTGTCAAATACTTTTTTCAGATCTACAAACTCTATATACATGCTTTCCCCTTTTTCTATTGTTTTCTCCATTATCACCCTCGGGGTTAAAATAGCCTCCCATGTTCCCCTGTTTTGCCTAAACCCAAATTGATCTTCTCCTAATATTTCTTAAGCTCGTTTTTCCATCCGTTTTTGTACAACTCTACTTTATATTTTTGAAACGTGTGCTGTCAATCTTATTGTTCAAAAATTTTCACATCTATCAGCTTCTTTCATTTTTGGTATAGTGAGTATGATGTTACGTTTGAAATCTTTGGGTATCTCACCTGTCTCATACATATAGCGTACGTTGGAAGAGACGTTCTGTTACTGCTTGTCCAGCAGCTTTTAGAGTTTCTGCTTGCACCTTAGCTGTACCCTGTGTCTTACCATTTTTCAGGCCCTTTAATGCTAATTCAAACGCATTTCTAAGTATAGCATATCCCAAGTAATCCTTTGCAATGTTTGAGTCCTGTTCTAATGCCTTTAGTTCCTCTCCTGCATATAAATTCCATATATATTCTTGCCATCTAATCACTTTCTCTACATTTTTTATAATGACGTTTCCTCCCGTGCCCCTTGTATTTTAGTTGTACGGTTTTATATCCCTAAAATTTATTCTAATTATTTTGTATGCTTCGTCTGTCTTTCCTATTTCCATCTTAGTTTATATCTCTTTGCACTTTTCATCAGTCCATTGTTCTTTAGCTTTCCTGCATTTGCGAATAATTTCCCATTTTACAGCTTTGTATCTCTGTTTTCCTGTTTCGTTTGATCTATTTGTGCAAATTGCTTATTTCTTCTATTAAATTCAGCATATCAATGTTATTCATGGTTTCTTATTTTCTTTTTGTGTATACCCCAGAATATCTCTGGTCGCCATGTCTAACCTGAGTATCTGCTTCTGGGTAGCTTTTACAGTCTTTTACTTGATTCCTAAATCGTTGTCTAATAAGAATGTAATCTATTTGATATCTTCTGGCATTTTCCACGTGTATTGTCTTCTAGCATGATGTTGAAATAATGTGTTTGTGATGGTTAATTTGTTTTTGTTGCAAAAATGTACCAGCCTATATCTCATGTCATTTCTCATGCCTAAACCAAATAAACCTACTACCTCTCCTTCCCTACCCTCACCTACCACAGCGTTAAAATCTCCCGTAATTATTAAATTTTCATGTTCTTTTACGTATCTTAGGATGTCTTCAATATCTTTGTAGATTGTTTCTACCTCTTCCTTACTGCAGCTAGAGGTGGGTATGTATACTTGTATTATTACTATATTTACCAGTTTAGATTCTAATCTAAACATGAGTATGCTTTCGTTCTTTCGTAAGTAGTTTTCTACACAGTGTTCTCTTTTTTCGCATGACTATTCCAACACGTGAATGTCCTTCCTATGATCTTGTATGAATTACCCTAAAGTCTCCGCTCCAAAAATCTCCCGCCTCTGGCTACCGAACTTCACTGATCCTTACTATGTCTAATGCTAACCTATCCATTTCAGTTTTCAAAATTTTTAGCTTGCCTATATTTCATACTTCTGACATTCCATGCTCTGACTCGCAAAATGTTCCCGACTTTTTTTCTAAACTTTCTGATCACATCCTCGAAGTAGTCCTCTCCCGTAGGTCCGAAACGGAATTATTTTAACTTTTTAATCTTAATTACAATTTAAGTACGCTGTGTACTTGGGAAGTAATGTGGTTTTTTCTTGTTTCCTTCACATTGCAGTAGTGTGTCTTAGAATGCCATACCAACCCCTATGGTCTCTGTCAATCTAAGTACCGAAACAGCTGCTGCCCTCTTTCGATGACATGTATTAATCTGGTTCCTCACTAAAGACCCTACTAAGTTGGCCGAACCTATAGTTTGGCTCTTTAGATTACTGGAATGTGCTAGCCAATCCACCCGTTCTAGTAATCTACAAGTTCTTAAAGATGCAGGTCCATTCGGAACGGTCGCTAAGGGCATTGATGAAAAATAATTGTCCATCGTAACATTTCTGTCTGAATTTAAAATAGGTGAGGTGATTCTTTTGATAACACTATAACCACTATTATCCAGCTTATATGGTCTAGCTTGGTAGAAACACGTATGTAAATTAATTGTAAAATTTCCAGAAACAAATGTTATTGATAATCGAATACCACATTTAAACGTATACAAAACAGATTGCAGCACTTTGTGAATAATAAAATCCCATACTTTAAGGATAATCAACACAGATTTAAAGCATTTAAATTTATATTTAAATTATAATTATATGTACCAATAAAATCTACAGGGTGTTGAATAAGTAATCATTTCAATTTAGAACGTAGTCGAAATCGCTTAACAAATTTGCAAATGACCATACGAACAGCAGGGAATATGAAATTTAATTATATAAGACCGAAAATATTTACGTACAGAGACAGCACGTAACAAAGTGCTAGTAGAACAATGGGAGAAATATTCCTGAATATGACTGTCTGCACTTAAATTGTATATTTAGTATATGAAAAATTCTTTAAAGGTTTCCTTTTATTTGCAATATTTATTATACTTTATTTTTAGTTGTATCTCTACAATTAGTCTAAGTCATACTAATTCTCGATTATTCATTAAACTTCAATTTATTGGGGTTGCGAATTGAAGCCTGGGTTAAGTGGAAGAACAGCAGATGGCTTACCCATTGCGTGGAACTTTGCCCAGTTTAATTGTATATTAACACTCTTTTTTTTTGTAAAAATAATCTTATTGTCAATGAAGGCTATTATTATTATTATTGTATATTTTACAAATAAATTAGTGTACTGTATGTGAAATTTGCAAAATTGCACATTAATGATTTATTTCATAACGCCGATATAAGCTTTTTATGTGAATCATACTTTCACAGTTAATATTATGCTTTGGATATAACTAGAGTTGTAATTTATTATTTAATAAAGTTTATTGTATTCTATTCCATATTGAACGTATGATACAGGTCAGATTGTTAATATTCTGTTTTGTTTTAGTTTCAATCTAATTATTCACAAATGGATAACAGACTCCTTGATCAACTAAAAATCAAATTTCCCGGTCGGGAGCACCAAATTGATCTTCTCTACAATCTATTTGGACATAATAATGAACCCTTTGCTAGTAGCATCTACATTTATGGAGCGACAAGCACTGGAAAATCGACAATAATTTCATCCTTGCTGAATGGACTGAAAATAAAGAACGTTCAGATTAATTTAATAGAATGCTACTCTTCAAAAGTTTTATTTGAATCGATTCTGAATCAACTTTCGGATTATAAAATTGACATTTATAGAGGCCATCCTTATGCAAAATGTGACAATATTATGGATTTCATTTTCAATTTAAGAAAGTTGTCCAAAGAGGTGAATTTAAGTAAGTCGCTCATTATTCTCGATAAAGCCGAATATTTGAGAAATATGGATCATAACTTACTCCCTGCATTTTTGAGGTTTCAAGAACTGTCGAGTTTAGATATATCTGTGGTTTTTATCTCAGAAATTATGTTTGAAAATTACTATAATAAGGCTACAGTATTTGAAACGATTACAGTCCACTTTCCACAGTATAACAGAGACCAACTGTTTGTGATATTACGCTTGGAACGTGAAAATTTTCAAGATTTAATTGTTAACAATTTTAACGAAAATTTTCTTGTAAGCGAAAGCTTTTTCGACAATTATTTAAACTTATTTTTATCAGTGTTTTATCGCGCCTGCAGAGATTTATCAGAGTTACGTCACATGGCAAAACAAAATTTTATAAGGTACTGTGAGCCTATATTTAAAAAAGATTGCAAAGCAGAGGATGCTAGCAGTTTATGGAGGCATATCTCCCCCATTTTCAAAGCTTCTCTTGAAGTTCTGTATCTCAGATTCTCGCCGTTCAAAGAAGAACAAAGCAAACAAACTTCTATTAATGAAAATTTAGCACAATCTCTAGAATTGCCTTATTATGCAAAGTACTTGCTTATAGCAGCATATCTGGCAAGTTATAACCCCCCAAAATCTGATAAACGATTATTTATGAAGAACCATGGAAAGAAAACTAAACGTGTAGCAGATGTGAAGGTGAAACAGGTAGTTTCAGAAAAACTTAATACGCAGTTGGGACCTAAAACGTTTGGGTTTGAAAGACTGATAGCTATTTTCTATGCAATAATTGACGAAAAGGTCGATTTTAACAGTAACTTATTAGTTCAGATTTCTACTTTAGTTGAATTGCAACTTTTATCGGCTGTGTCTGATAAACATGATTTGGATGGACGTAAGTATAAGTGTTGCATAGGCTTGGAGTTTATTCAAGTTGTCTCTAAAAGTCTTGGATTTGAAGTTTCTAAATACTTGGTGGATTTTAATTAATGTACTTTGAACAGGTTTAAGAGTGTAATTGAGTTCGATAGAATAAGTTGCATGAATCATTCTTTTTTTTTTTAGAAAGTTATGTACACCTAATCAATAAATTTTACTGCCATTTTGTAAATACTTTTTGATACGAACTTAAATGGAATCGTAAATGAGGATTAACATGGAATGGTGAACTTTATTTATGCAGCAAGTGGTGAGTATAAGTGGGTGTGTGGATGGCGATGTTGCAGTTGAATGCTTCCAATAATTCTTACATGTGATTTTCCAATGCTCCACCCAAAGGTACTACATTGGCCAGGAAGCGAGTTTTTTTACCTGGAAAATTTGGAATTTTGCCGATCCCTTGCTGTTCCAAGAAAGGTAGGGATCTTTAATGTGTTCTCCTTAATCTTCTTTGGGTATTAAACCACTCATAGTTTTTAAAATTATCTTTATTAACGTTTCGATCCATAACCTAGGATCGTTTTCAAAATAATAAAAACTTCAAGTTTGACATTTATGACACAAATTGAAGGTGACTTTGATTTTGTGTCATAAATGTCAAACTTGAAGTTTTTATTATTTTGAAAACGATCCTAGGTTATGGATCGAAACGTTAATAAAGATAATTTTAAAAACTATGAGTGTTTATAAAAAAGATAAGAAATACTAAACAAACCACAACAAACATACAGGGAGTATCTTTAATGTGTGTGACAACACACACACACACGGGACCGCCATTTTACCTCTCATCCAAACGAGGGTGTATTTTTGTGAAAAATGCTCGCCTAACATTTTTCAAGCGGACCGTGTCGGGATTCGAACTCGGGACCTTGGGCGTAGTAGTCACACACATAACACTAAGCCACGGAGCCGCCTTTGCAATAATTCGCACAATTTTGATATTGAATAACAATTTTTAAAAGACAGTACGTAGCTTATACAAAGAGCAAACAGCAGTAATAGAATTAGAGCAGGAATGTAGAGAAGTAAATATTAGGACAGGAGTGAGACAGGGATGTGTCCTGTCCCCGTTAGTTTATAACATGTACATGAAGAGACAATGAATACTGTCGAATACAGGAAGACATTTGGAATTAATATGCACGCACAAAAGTTTGATATGCTTAGATCTGCAGATAATATAGCGATATTAGTATCTAGCAAGGAAGAGCTAGAAGCTGTGTTTGAACAGGACATGAGATTATTAGCCAACTAGACGTCGAACAGTGACGTTTACCTGTGTCGTGCCTTTGTCTTTTCTCTTTCAGAATGTAGGTTTCCCTTTACCTCTACCGTCTGTCGTTACCTTCACCTTATTCCTTCGTCCTGCCTACAAACAGAAGAAGAGGGAAGACAGTAAATTTAGTTTCAACGAGGGCATGACGTAACCCACCCCTCAAACAACCCCCAAACAACGCCCAAACAAATCATCTTGGCTCATGCGCAAGGATGACCGCAAAATCGTGAAGAGTTCCACATTTTTGAGTGAGTACATTTTATTTTTTTAAGGTGCATCTTGTATCACTGAAAGCATATTTGGTACGTGATACAATTTGGCAAATTATGCCATATCTTTATTGCGCAATATTGTGAACGTGGAGCGTTCCAGTGTCGCCAACTGTGGAAGTGGCTCTGAACACGCGCGCGCGGGGTTATAACAGTTGCGCGGGAGTATAACAGTGGCGCTTAAACGTTGTGTTGAAATTTGTCTTCACCTCCGATTTATCTTATAACGTGTTAGTTTTGAATATATTTGTAGAAATTGGGTTTTTGTTCACTCAAATATAATAAATAATAATTTTTTAAAATTTGTAATGGCTTTTAAATAGAAGAAATATAATCTGTCAACATTGCATTTGGCAACATCTATTTTATGTTGGTGTGACATTGAATGCAACTGAAATGTCAATCTAAAGCATTTATTCGGCCATGTTTGAAGAGTGTTTGTTTACCTTTCATATAACTTATTTCTAATTTAATTAATTGGCATTTTTCCTTATACAAACAGTGTATTTATATTTTAAATTCTCTTAAATAATTACTTAACCTAATTTACGATGAAACTAAAGCATATACCTTTCAAATGTGTTTAGCAAATTACATAACCTAACTTTAACATGTGCTTTGTATTACATAATTCCTTCTGTAAGTATTCTAGTTATAGATAAAAAGCTTTTATTTACCATTCATTATGATTAAAAAAAAGAAAAAAATCCTTAAAATGACACTAAGTTTAGTTAAATAAGTATTTTAAACCTGAATTTTTTTTAGTTTATTCCTGTTTTCAGTTTAAATTTTACCTATCTACTACATTATCTTAGCTGGCCATAATTCTAAAGTGTTCCCTTACAATCTAAATAATCAACTATAGGTTACGAATGCTTTCTCAATGAAAATGTTGCTTTTAATATAGGTAACGCAATTAACTGAATTTTTATCTTGGTATATGTATACCTTCTAAAACACTATAGTAAACTTGATTTTGTTATATCTGCTTTCTTAAACACTACAATAGTGAGGTTTGTATTAAAGTTAATTTACGATCCCCTTTAGCTACGAGGGTTGCTTGATAAATTCCTCGATATAAAAGTAATACGTTAATAATTTGGTATAGTTTTTACTATAGATGTATCGCTAAAATATTGCTTTTGTGTAGCGAGCATGATTTTGTTTTGATAGCATATTTTTTTTAGATATATCGGTATTGCACGCAGCATTTTAAGATCTATTTGGTCTAGGCGAGACTTGTCGTCGAAGTTGGTAGCTCAGCACTATGTTCGTCTAGACGAGACTCATGAAGGGTTGGTCGTTCAGCATTACATAAGTCTAGACGAGACTCGTGGTAAGTTTGTCGCTCTAGTAGTTTTTGAATCATTTTTTGAGGATGATGTTGAAGTTTTTCTTTATTAGTCTAGGTGAAGCCCAAAGGAGGGCTTGTCACTCTAGCAATTATATGCGTTGTAAGATAAATTTTTTCTTGTTCTTCAACAATTTTGTTATGAGTAAATCAAGTCTTAATTACCGCTATCTCTTCATATATCGATTCAGACCACACTAGGTGGAATGAAAATATCTTTAAAATCGCTCAAGCTTTGCGTACATCCAAAATTTTTCATGTTCCATTTCTCTAACGATTTACCTAATATTTTTGCCCCTGCTATGAATTAGATAACTTTATTCAGCCATTTCTTTTTTTTATACAGCACTTACCTTCTACACGTTTGGCTTATTTACCTTAAACTAGCTATCTTTTTGCTGCCTGTTGACTTTCCCCTTGAATTTATTGTTAGCCACATATCTCTTTGTTATCTAGATTCTCTAATATAACGCTGTCGTTTCATTTAATTAATCCTAGCACCCTTTCCACGCCATATTATTTATGTTTTCAGCATTTATCTTACATTGTTTAATTTCGTGGTGATTGTCGTAACTTTGGTTGCACTAATTCGTTGAATTTTTATGATTGGTTTTAGCTGATGTTGAGTGGATGTTTTTTCTTTGGACTCCCATAGGAGCCGCGGCCTATGCCATTGTAAGAAATAGTCCATGTTTGCAGTTGCAAAAAAAAACTAGGAGTTTCTATTCCATGCGTTTTTCTTCTGAATTATTACAGTCGCCCACTTTGTCTTTTATCATTACTTGTTTTCTTTTTCTATCAAGTTACCAGAACATATAAACATTTTTTTTGTTGTTTTTTATTGAACTTCGTCGTGAGGTGCTATCGCTTTTTATTGTTACCTTATCGAATTCTCGGTTGTTTTAGCATATTGGTACAGTGTGTTAGTATTTAACTGCTTATCTGCTTATAGTTAGACATTCTTGTGTGTTTATGGCGTTACCGTTTTTAAAAAATTACCTTGAAACAGCTGGTTTTTTGTGTGAAGATATCTATAGTGATACTTTAAGTTGTTGTTTCAACTTTTGTCTGATTTTCTTATCGCAGTGGATGCACTCGTTAGGAAAATGATTGTACTAGTTCTCATTAAGAGTCTAGTAATTTTGTAACTTATGATGTATCTTAACTTGTCCGATTTATATAGCAGGTGCTCCTTCAGACCGATCTGCGCTTAAGAGGGACAACTCTCTACCTTCCCCTCGGGCTCTTGTCCAAAAACTCGACTTTTTCTTATCCTGCTGTCTCCGTTTCCGCCTTATCTTTCATTTGGTAGACCTGTTCTTGTCCCGGAACACCCGTCTACCACATAAGAGTGATTTTTTCTTCACTCCGGGCTACTGACCACATTGGTTGGTTGAGTAGTGCTTTTCTATCCACCTTTTCTGTCTCTTTTGCTCAATGCGAGCCTTTCCTCTATTCTCTTCTACCTGGAAGTGTCACTTTAGATTTTAAGCTTTTACCGTGCTAATAGTCATTTTCTTTTTTTAAGATTTTTTCTTTTATGGGTTTGTCGCGATTGTTACATTACAAATTTGGAGATGTACAGTTTAAAATATGTGACTAAATTCTCGCCATTATTTCAAATAAACTTGTGCATTTCCGCCATCCCGGACAGTTGCGTCGGCGCAAAAGAATGCGCAGGCGCCGCGGAGTGGGTAAGTGCGCGGTTTGGACAGGACATGAGATTATTAGCCAACGAGACGTCGAACAGTGACGTTTACCTGTGTCGTGCCTTTGTCTTTTCTCTTTCAGAATAGGTTTCCCTTTACCTCTACCGTCTATTGTTGCCTTCACCTTATTCTTACGTCCTGCCTACAAACAGAAAAAAAGGAAAGGCAGTAAATCTGGTTTCAACGAGGGCATGCCGTAACCTACCCCCTAACAACCCCAAAACAACCCCCAAACAACGCCAAACGAGATACATGGAAATCAACTTGGCTCCTACGCAAGGATGACCGCAAAATCGTGAAGAGTTCTACAGTTTTGAGTGAGTACATTTTATCTTTTTAAGGTGCATCTTGTATCACTGTAAACATATTTGGTACGTGATACAGATTGGCAAATTATGTCGTAATATCTTTATTGCGCAATATTGTGAACGTGGAGCGTTCCAGTGTCGCCAACTGTGGAAGTGGCTCTGAACACGCGCGCGCGGGGTTATAACAGTTGCGCGGTCTTTTACTTGTCATAATTGAGGGATGCCAAAGTATTTAGTCATGACAATCCCTTTTGATATTATTCCTACAAGGAAGACCATTATTATGCATAGGCTGCCGTTGCTGGTTCTCTAAACTTTATTACTTTATACGTTACCTTCCTCTAAAACGCTTATTAAAATTTGGCCTAATTAAAAAAAATTGAAAAATATACTTCTCAGATATGAAGTAGTTGGATATCCTTTACAATAACCCAAATCTTATCCTAGTTTCCAAATAAATGCAAAAAATTCAACTTAAACTTAAGCTTTATTGAATTAAATAATTTCAATGTACACACAAATATGCCTTAAAAACCTAGTTTTTTATCCGCCTCTGACCAGGTATTGCTAAAAGAAAAACTAATAAAACCTTAAATCGAATTCATCAACAAAGCTATCATTACTCCAAATGTTCCTGTATTTAATATTAAATTACATGACATTTATAAATCCCAATATATGAAAATGTAATTGATAACAAACATAGAAAACAGTTAAATACCAACTTTTTTAATAATTTTTTGGCCCAAATTACATTTTCCCCATATTAAAATGCATATAAAATAAATGTAATTATTATATCTTAGTAATAGCGTGGTACATTGTATTAAATGAAGGTTATATAATTAAAGTTTGACAAAGTTCATATCAGAAATAAGAAAGGAAACGACTACTTTGTATTCCAGACGCAACCTGATACTGCAGGTGCAGAAACAATGAACTGCAATAAAGCAGTCTTAATTAAATTTACTTAGAATAAGACGTATGATTATTGAGAAACTGCAGACAGCAAGATCTGCACTTTCCCACAAGATGAAATGAGACCAGAAGCTTCATAAATACTGTGAGGAGTCGCTGATCGCCAGTCAGCCTTCGAACTTCATAACTTTAACTTTGTTGGTTGTTCAAGCTACTCATTATAATTATTCATTATTGATTTATTAAAATATTAATTTATAGTATTTGTCAATTGCAATTACTTAATACTTAAGAAACATAAACGTTCAAGTGTTGTATAAAAATAAGTCATTTTTATAATTAAAATAAATTTGATAGAAGTGTTATTGGAAATAAAACCTTTTAAAAAGAAGCTCCCAACGACCCAAAATCTATCTCCCGCTCTAAATAATTTAAAGTCATATACATATTTTGTAATATTTTAAACTGAACATTATATTATGTATAAATTTAATCAACACTCGTTTCTTTGGTAAATCATTGATCAATAAAATAATCACTTTCATTTTAATTAATTTCCTACTGCATTAATGCAACCTATTTACATTTAAAAATTTTCACATACATTTTTAAAAAGTTACATAAAAGCTCATAATATTACTCACTGCTTAATTCCAGGATTTTCAACAAAATATTAATATTTTTCATTTTCTTGTTTTATAAATAACAGCTTTCTTGACCCAACACCACTCAAAATTGGAAACTAATGGAGAGGTGAACTATCTAAGTCCTAATCTCTTCAACCAGTCAACGACTATAATTCCACAAACTTGTGAATTGAAAATATTTGCCCGATCAAGCATAAGTTTGTGGATGTTCTGTTCACGATTTCTGTGTTTTATGGGGTCGCCTTTTGTTTCGTTAATGCATAGAGACAACAAATATGTACAATTTATTTACAGATTTAGAATTAAACATTGGCTGTAAAAAATACATACAATAACATGAAATTGAAAATAACAATTACATAAGATTCTACACGCATATGCAATATAAAAATGTTCTTTAATTTATGCATGAGAATAGAGCTTTTATGTGAACAAATTTTATTAATGCTAGAAATGCAAATATTCTTTAACGTTAGTGCGGCTTTGTACACAAAAAATGAAATTCGCGCACTGGATTCACTTTGAACTTTCATGCGCGTTTCTGTGAAGAAAGGCGGCTCAAAAAGAAGCCTACGCTAAAATAGATTAGCGCAGGAGTAGGTACTCACAGATACGGTGGATCGGCGCCTGTATACGATGCTAAATGTGGCAGGTCAATCAACGCAGGTGCTATGTATTGTGCGGGTTCCCTTATCGGCGATATAAGGCGTGGAACGGCATAATGATGGCGGCTTCTTCGTAATAGACGTCGGAATTGGTGCGGGATGTGGTATTCACACGTCCAGACCCCTTATGTCCGTTTCAGTAATGGTAGGCGCGAAGACGAGGGCGTCACGGACGACTCGGACATCCAGTCTCGGTGGGCCGCGTTCAGCAGTAGATGCTGATACCAAAAATGATTCTACGAAGTAACTTCTTTTGGTGGAAGTCTAGACTCTTGTGGTAGAATTTGGTGCACCTTGCCGGCAGGGCGTGGAGTATCAACGTTAGTGCATAACGCACAACCTTCTGATTTAACCTCCAGGCTTTGGTACACCGTCATAAAAAGTTAAACTCAGAAGATCAGAAGTTATTGCTTGCTCCTGGCTATTGCATGTCAATATATATTCAAAGACAAACGAAAGCTGGCCTCCATGATTATTATAATTAATGTTTGTATTATAATAATCGGAGATTCCGGACGAGTCTATTCGGTTTTAGGGTGTATTGATAGACGTGTCTATTATTAAGGGGCATTTACGTTTGCGTTTCTATGACGCGTATGAAGTTTGTTAGGTGTAAATTGGGTTGCATACCTACAAGTTTAAAAATTAGTCGCACGCTGCATTTGTGATCCCTGGGGGAACATCAATATATATATATATATATATATATATATTGCTGTGATATACTCCTTTGAATGCGGGAACTGGGTCCTTTCAACAAAAAAATTCTAGTCCCTCCGATTGGGCGTCATAAACTGCTGTGATCCTGTTTTCGCCTCGGCTGCTCACCTAATTTTATAAACCTCCTCATTCATAAAATTAAACAACACATTCCTACCACAAACATCAACGTTAACTCTATTTACATCAATATTCAGAATACATTAAATTTTCAAATTAAATTTCAGCATAAAATTCAGTTTTAAAAAGAATTTCAAGATTAATTTTATTATCATTTTAATGTGCATCTAGAATTAAAGTCCTTGTTGGATGCCTACTAATTAATATAACAATATAAGCAGACCGGAGTCTGAGTATAAAGGGAGCATCTACCACCCCTTTACGTTAATTAACCAGGTTCGTCTAATTGAGCTCAAAGACATACCCAAAGTTTCATCATAATTCAGAACATCAATACTAAATACCCCTTTCTACTTAAACAAGCAAATTTCATCTTAAAATTAAAATTTTATGGTTAGTACAATTTCACTAATGTCCATTTAAAGTAAATCAATTATAAAGTTATTCAACACACACAAAATGTCAAACAAAATAGTATAATTTACCTGAAGGTTACTGTCCTCGTAGCTTCAATGTACATCGTCCCTTTAGTTAATCACACCATTCCAACAGGATTATATTTACGGCTTCTAATTCTCAACGCTTTTAAAATTTTCTCCATCACCATTTATTTAAAGTTGTTTCTGGGCTTTTCCGGAACTCATCTGTGTATATCTGACCCTTGTTTCGTGGATCCAGACACGTATTTGAACCATTTAATTATTAACACCCCGAAAAATAGCAGAGAAATTCATGCGTCTTTCACCAATATACGCCAAAACTGCCTACTTTTGTGTATACATTTGTCGTTGTAAATTTTGCTAATTGGTACAGTGATACTAAATTTTATTACCTTGTATCTAAGTGCACTGAAGTACATTCATGTTAGCACGTAAATAACAAACTATTTTGAATCACTAAAATATACGAGCAAAATTTTAAATTATTTTATCAAACTAAAATGCACTGTTTAACATCTTGAATCAAGTCGCGGATGTAAGAGCTTTTAACGCATCGAATAGTCAAAAGTCTAAGAGGCCGAAATTCATATTACCACCGGTATATATAGCGAATAGCCGGCACGTCGCTTTTGTCCTCAAAACAGACAATTCTTAAGAATTTCTCATTCTATGTTCCCAGTCCGTCGCTCGCGCGTCGGTTTTACGAATTTTCACTCGCCCCATTTAAATCTCAGAAATTCTCACACGGCACGAAAACATGTCCGAGAAAAACTAATTAATTTTGTACAGAAATTGTTGTTTCTACCTCTGATATTTGCATCCTATTTTCAACCAATTGTGACCCTCGTGACGTTGCTTAAATCACGCCTTTTACTATATGTGTCTTTGCTTGACGCATTTTCTCTTTCCTTTTCTAACCTGTTCGTATTGGTGCAAATTGATATTCTTTATTATCGATTATATTTTAGTCCATGTGGACTATCTGGGTATAATAACCCCGTATCGCACCTTCTCGTGAATATTAAGCCCCGGTTTCTCCAAGATTCTTTGTAAACATTAATTATCTGCAAAATTTTCGCCGAATGAGCTTTTTAAATAAACCCTGTTTTGTATTTCGTGCTAAAGCATCTGACCGTTTCCAATATCCTTAGAATCGACATGTTTATCTAAACAAATTAAACTGAAATTGCCTTTTAAAATACGCAGGTGTGTTCAAACATCCTACTTCTAACTAACACTTCTAGGATTTGCATTTTATTGGGTTTTTACAAGTTTCTGTAGATATTATCTGTTACTAACGATTCAATTAACTTCAATTAAAATTGACTTCTATCCTTTCATTTTTAGCGAATACAAGTTAAATATTAATTATTATGTGTACACTTTGTTTTACTACCGGTTACTTAAAATAGGGTTAATTAATATAAATTTTGCACGTAATTTCCATTTGTTTCTTACGTAGAGCTTGTTAATACTGTTTCTTTTGATGTAAAGCGTCTTGTCCATGATTTAGATCTCTTATTTTTACTGAAACTAATAAATTTTTATGCTTCACGGTTTTAATAACGCGTATTATTTAATAAAATTCCTTATACACGGTGATTAAAATTATTTGATGTGATTATTTAATTTTCTACCCTGGTCTAAATATGAGTAATATATATATATATATATATATATATATATATATATACATATATATATATATTACTATGTAATTTGTAGGTTAGAATTAGTTCGATAGGTCCTAGAACAATTTAGGATAGGCTAGCGTGTGTAAATACCATCTATTAAAAAGTTAAATGTGTAAATATACCACTTATTAAAAAGTTAAATAGGTGTTTTAGAAATCCAGGGTAATGATTAATTAATTTAGAGTAGGAATTTTAGAGTTAATTGTATTTCAGTTTCAGCTTTGCTCTTCTTTGCAAGGAAATTACATAATATTTAGGGAGTAGAAACAATTAATGTTAAGCATCTATCATAAAGATCAATTCAATAGTGTACAGTGTAAGGATGCAGCTTTAATTATAGTTTAATCAGCATATAATAGTTAAAAAGCTTTTTCATTTTACTTTAGCGTAAGATCAATAATTTTACGGGCATAATTTTAGTAACGTAGAAACACTTATTTAATAACGTTTAGCACATATAGATATTATAGGGGAGAATTTAGCATAAGATAGTATTTAAAAACATGAGGTTGGTAGAAAGAGATAGTTTCTGAGTTTGAAAGCGTCTTAAATAAACGAAACTCGACGGATACGAGAGGCACGTTCTGGGTAACGATTTATTTTCAAGGATGGGGCGCGAGTTAAGGTTCGTGGCTTCGAGCGGTCCTTTTTAAACAGACTTCTTTGGTCCTTAACACATTTATGTGTTTAAACAGATTTGAACATGGAATTTTACAATATTGAATTAATTTATTCTAAGTCGAAATAGTTAATACTTAATTGTACAAGTGAATTACCGACGGACTGCAATGTGAAAGCTGAATGTTGATGAACTGACTGGGAGTCGAGCTCCCGGTCTTTTTATAATCTCCCTACCTCTTACAATTGTGTGGGAACTTGCAGACCTAATGTCTGCTTACACTTGACTCTATTCATAATACATAGTTGCTATCTTAAAAGCTATTCATAATTACAATGTTGCAGGCTTATTCTGCGTAATCTCGGTACGTGACTTCCTACGACCGTCTGTGACCTGACATCTGCAGTGTCACTTATCCTTGTGCTACTTTGTAGCGCTTCCGTTCACATGAGAACGTTTATAACTGAATATATTGTAACAAATTGTCTTTTAATTACATTGTTGCATTTTCCTAATATTTCCTAATAACTTTATTAGTTTCATAGGTATAACAAATGGGGGATCACATAACTCGCGTTGTCAACAACCTCGTAAGAAAATCAATATTTTCTACGAATGCAAGTGGACGTTAAAGCAGGTAGAGAGCGATATGAAAACAAGGGCAGATTGGTTTTAGCATATAAAAGAGGGAGATGCAAATGTCAGGTGTCGGTTAGACTTGGTAACTAACGAGGGAACAAGGATAGATTCGAGACTATTAGCAAGAGTGAGTTGGAAGATGTTTGTATAAGATAACGATTTAAATGGGGAAAAAATTGAGAAAGGTAATTGGATGTCGCAAGTAGAAGGAAGACGCGTGACAGTCTGATATTAAGACAGGGTAAATATGTGAGTGGGATTCGTAAATGAAGCACGAGAGGGAAAACGTTCGTACGAGGGATAGAGAGAGATGAGGTTTAGTTCGTCTTACATGTGGGGCGTGAATCTAATAAGAATTGATGTCAGTTGAGGCTAGTTTCGGGGAAGTGAAACAGCCGTTGGATGGTTAGAAGTTCCTTTCGCGGTAATTTGTTGTGTTCGAGCATTAAAATTCCGGGATTTTAAAAGACCGTTGATGTTTGTTAACAAAATTACAAAGAATAATGCAAGGGGTTTTTAGAATTCTGTTTCGGTTGAGATTTGGGTTTTGAGAAGTGTGGCAATGGTTAGGAGGTTACCGAGAAAGCTTGTTTATGTGGGATGGAATTGTGAGAAAATTAAACAACAGAGGGATACTTTTGGTCTATATAAACACCTAGGAAGTAGTAAGAGGCTCTCTTCTTTTCTGCGCTAGTCATCGACGTGAATACAAGCAGTAAAAAACAGGAAAGATAGGATAATAGGTCATATACTAAGGCATGAGAGAATAGTGCAGAATATATTAGAAGTCGAAATAGGAAAAAGAATGAGGTAGAGGTAGACCTAGGTTAGACTATTGTACACAGATGGTCAAAAATGTAGGCTGTGGGAATTACAGGGAAATGTTTACGCTAGCTCAGAATAGTTCCCATTTTGATGTTGCGTTCATTTTGGTGCATTCCCCAATATATAAGGTTAATGTTATGTATCAAAAACTGTTTTTCAAAATAAAATATATTCATACTATATTAATACAAAAAATAAAAATCTAACCTCCTAGAATGGACAATAGGCTGTTTTTATAATCACCATCAG
The DNA here is from genome assembly GCA_036346225.1 of Platerodrilus igneus. Taxonomy (NCBI): domain Eukaryota; kingdom Metazoa; phylum Arthropoda; class Insecta; order Coleoptera; family Lycidae; genus Platerodrilus; species Platerodrilus igneus. The sequence goes on from JARFIW010001320.1 coordinate 943,505, forward strand.
TGTCGTTCTACAAACAGAGTAATTAGAACATTTTTAAATTAAATTTATATGTACCTGAATAAAATCAGCTAAACTTTTTCCATATTTACTTTCAACAATTCCTTTAATTTCTCCTAAATCAACTTCGGATCTAGTAACTATAATTCTAATTAAAGTTTTATCATCAGTTCCCATTCCATGCATACTGTAATATAATCTTTCTGCTAAGAACTCGGGTATATTTCTTATAGCTTTAACTAATGATAAAAGTACATCTTTGGTAGTTCCAGAGAATTCATTATTAATGGCACTTTCAAAATCATGGCCGGTTAGATGTTGATATTCTTCAAAAATTAGTTGTATTTGGTGACGATTGCGTTGGCATAAAATTTCATTAAATGTTGATTCATCTGTTCCTGCAAATAGTTCACCGGCTCTTAATAAAGTTTGTGCATCTGCATAAGCTAATTGTCTATCGGTAGCATGTGATTCATCTCGGCTACCCTAAAAAGTAATAGAACTTCATCTTAAAGGTTTTATTTAAACTCGAAAACAATTTATGTAGCAATATAATCTTTATTGCGATTTCAATATATAATTTCATTATTACTTTAAACTGCAATAAAACTGATTTACATGATTATATTAACCGGTTAACAAATAAATTAAGCCTCAAATGGTGAGGTATCGAATAATCTGTTCTTCAACCTTACGCTAATAACACGAATACACAAAATTTACAACAGGCGTACAGATTACAATCAGTAAAATATAGTAGCAACTACATTAGAGACGCCTAGGCATTTTAGACAGCTAATAAATATTTGATGCAATTAATTTTAAAAGATGTTATGCTGCTTGAAGAATTGTAAATATCGTAACATGAGGATACTTTAAATACGGGGTATACTTAAGAATGTCCAAATCTGCAGACTGTGGGGTTCCCTTAAGTTTCATGTACATAAAAATGACAGGAAAATATATTTGGACAGGAAAGGCAAAACTGTCAAGATATTTGCTGAATCATTTCCTTTGGTTAAATGTAATTTAAAGAAAAAACAAAAATAGTGGTTGACCGAAGGTATAAAAATTTCTGCCAGAAACAAAAAATCATTACATGCTATCTGCAAGCATTTTCACAACTCAACTTTTATAATAAATTATTATCGTCCGTACATAACATTTTTTAAAAAAATGGTAGATACAGCAAAATCTCAATTTCTTGCAAGTCGTATTTCTAACTCAGGAAATGTACAAGCAGAAACATGGAAAATTGTGAATGAACTTTCAGGTAGAAGTACATTTCGTGCGCAAAAGATTCACATTGACAATTGTATTGAAAGCGATATAGCAGATACTTTGAATAACTATTTTACTAGAGTAGCATCGACTTTTGTTAAAAATAATAAAGAACCTGTTTCAACAGCTATCAACTTTTTGCGAAAAAATAATTATTGCATCTCTAACAACTTTATGATTTACCCGACAGATTCATATGAGATTTTAAAGTTTTTACAATTTTTGAAAATAAAACTACTGCTGGTCATGATAACATTGTTTCAAAAGCCTCGCTTGCTTTACCACTTAACATTATATGTTACTTTTCTGACCTTATAAACGAATCTTTTCACACTGGAATATTTTCAACTTGCCTGAAATTTGCAATAGTTGTTCCTCTATAGTAAACAACTTCTGTCCTATCTCTTTGCTATCCACTTTTTCAAAAGTCATCGAGTCGATAGTTAAAAGTCTAATTATTAATTTTGCACTAAAGTTTAAAATATTTAGTCCTAATCAATTTGGATTTCGTCCCAAAAAATCTACAAACGATGCGATGTACAATTTTTTGAATAACCTGTAAATTATATTAAAACGTAGACAAAGTGTCTCGGCTGCTGTATTTGTTGATCTAAGCAAAGCATTCGATTCTGTAAATCACTTAATACTATTGCATAAATTTGAATTTTATAGTTTTAGGGGCATTGTTAATGACCGTTTGAAGTCCTATCTTGAAAATAGATTACAGTCTGTTATGGTCAAATTATGAGGCGTGTTTTAAGTAAGGGCCTTTTTGTTGAATACACATCGAGTGCTTGCGTCGTGTCCCGGCATTCCTTGCGAACAACTGTGCTCAGTTGCAGCTGTATAGGTAACCTGTACTGTCTGTTCTGTGTCTTTAAAATGTTCAAGATTATTTAATCGCCCGCCCCGTGCAAGATATGGTCAGTGATACGTTTTCTGATGGTAAAAAACCTGTCTGCTGCAGATATTCACCGGCAAATTTGTAAAATTTATGGAGCTACTGCCATGTGTGAAGGCAAAGTGCATAAGTGGGTTAGAGATTTCAAAGATGGCCGCACCAACATCCATGATGAGCTCCGCTTCGGTCGCCCATCTGTGCTCACAGACGATATGGTGGCTTCAGTTGAAGTGAAAATTCTTAAGAACAGACGCTTCACCATATTTAAAGGACTTTTCTGAAGTTTCGAGGTCAGTGCTGTACAAGATTGTTTCTGAGAAGTCAAACTTCAAGAAACTGTGCCACCATTGGGTCCCTAAACTCCTAACGGAGGATTACAAACACAAAAGATTTGAGCGTTCGCTAAATTTTTATAAAGAAGGTGACGCCATGTCCAGTCTAATTGTAATGAGTGACGAAACGTGGGTTTCGCATGTCACATGAATCGAAGCAACAGAGCATGGAGTGGAGACACACACTCTCCTGTTGTTACATGCCGAAATTCGGCATATAAACATTTCTATAAGTTCATAATTTGTAAGTGATTTCGCGCCAATAATTTTAAAAGACTTGTGCGTGTATTTCCGTCCCTTTTGATAGTCGCGTCGGCGCTCGGAGATTGCGCAGACGCAGAGGGAAAGAAAATGGTGAATTTCCGACACGTTAGGACTAGTCAGCCAGATGTCGAGCCTAGTGGTTTATCTTTGTGCCGTTTTCTTGTCTTCTTTTTCAGGTTATGTAGGTTTCCCTTTATCTACCCAATTATCGTTCCTCATACCAGTTCCTTTACCGTTCCGCTACAGTGAAGACAAATTTGAATTTGGATTCAACCGGGAGCAGAAGGATGACCCACACCCTCAATGCTCCCCGACGCCAGCTGCCGCCAAAATAGCCGTAATGCTGTGAGAAGTCCTACAGTTTACGTGAGTACCTTTTGTTTTTCCTTCTAATTAAAATAAACATTTTTGTATGTGAAAATAATTTGAGCAAAAGTATGACGTAATACCTTATTTGCGCAACATTTTGCAAATATTTATTCGTGTTACCAACTGTCGTAGTGACTCTCATACATTGATGCCGGGACTTTAAAAAGTAGACCTAAAGTGTAGTGGATGCACTCGTTAGGAAAATGATTGTACTAGTTCTTTTAAGAGTCTAGTGATTTTTTAACTTATGATATACTTTAACTTGTCTGATTACTATAGCAGGTGGTTCTTCAGACCGATCTGTGTTTTATAGGGACAACTCTCTACCTTCTCTCGGACGCTTGTCCAAAAACTCTACTTTTTCTTATCCCGCTGTCTCCGTTTCTGCCTTATCTTTCTTTCGGTAGACCTGTTCTCGTCCCGGAACACCCGTCTACCACATAAGAGTGATTTTTCCCTCACTCCGGGCTACTGACCACATTGGCTGGTTGAGTACTGCTTTGTTATCCACCTTTTCTGTCTCTTTAGCTCAATGCGAGCCCTTCCTCTATTTTCTTCTACCTGAAAGTGCCTCTTATGCATTTCAAAATACCTATCTCCCTCTTTCTACCTTTCCTATTTCTACTGCCTTTTCATTTACGTTAGTCACCGTGTGGTTGCGCGGGGGGTTTTCACAGACAGTTCATTTACATTTCCAATGCTCCACCTGTAGGTACTACATTGGCCAGGAGGCGAGTTTTTTGTTGCCTGGAAATTTAGAATTTTGCCAAACCCTTGCCGTTCCAGGCAAGGTAGGGATCTTTAACGTGCGTGACAACACTAACACGGGACCTCCATTTAACCTCTCATCCGAACGAGGGCGTGATTTTTGTGAAAAATGCTCACCTGCCATTTTTCAAGCAGTCGGCCGTGTCGGGATTTGAACCCGGGACCTTGGGATCCGTAGTCTTACGCTTACTACATTGATCCACGGCGACGCCCGTTTTCACAGACACCCGGACCACGTCTCTGGGAATCTTTCGTGAGGTCATACGGTGCCGCTGTCAGCGCACATGGCCGCTAACAGTAAATGTATGTATGAGTGTGTGAATGTGTGAGTATGTAGAAATATGTGTGGATATCGTGTGGGTATCATCGATATCGATTAACGCCGGGTGCAGGAATGCACCCAAATGCCTTTGCCGGTCCCTCGTGCAGTATATTGCAAACGGGCCTGCTTCACAGGTCGCCCTTTTTAGGGGGTACAAGAATTTCCCTATGTAACGGCTCCAAGGAACCACTCTATTGTTATCTTAGCTATTGTCTTTGATAATAACTTTAGTTAATATCTTTATCTTATTTATTATCTTTGATAATAACTTTATCTTAATATCTTTATCTTACCTATTACCTTTAATAATAACTTTAGTTTAATAGCGTTATCTTACCTATTATCTTCGATAATAACCTGAACTTAATATCCTTATCTTACCTATTACTTTTGATAATAACTTAAGCTCAATATCGTTATCTTACCTATTATCTTTGATAATAACTTGAGATTTTGTTTAATCTTTTTTATCTTCCTAACGTTTGGTATTTACGGTCAGACGTAGGAATTATTTTTTTGAATATTGAGTGAAAAAGCTAACCTGATGGTAGCCATCTAATTTGTTAGGTTAGTAATGTAAGGAATTAGTAAGATGGTACTTTTGGTAAATTTGTTAATTTACAACCATGTCATGGACAAGTTTTGTTGTGTATCGTTTATTAAACCAGAGTACTAGTACCAAAAATTTGCTAGAGTGTAGAGTAACTCACTCTTTTGAACATTTTGAAATTTGGGCATTTATTTGCCAACTTAGAAAGTCTAGATGCAACGCTCATGTGCGTCTGCACTTAGAAAACTGTAATGTTAGCTTTAGTTTAGTATATAGATTAGGCGACTTGTCGCATTTATTCTAGTTTTAGTAGTGTTTCATGCTCCCCGACAAATTTGTGCTGTCGATTGTAACTGCGCCACATTAAAGACTCGTGTGTGCACTTATAAATGTAGTCATAGACAATGGGACTACACATTCCGTTTCCTGGTAATCCGGAAGACTTGTTATCGGTCGGAAAAAACCAGGTGGCGCCTAAAATAAACATTTTGTAGTATTTAAGTTAGGATTTATGTAGGTTAGTTAGGATTTAGATTTTAAGCTGTTACTGTGCTAACAGTCATTTTCTTTTTTTAAGTTTTTTCTTTTATGGCTTTGTCGCGATTGTACATGCCGAAATTCGGCATATAAACATTTCTATAAGTTCCTAATTTGTGAGTGATTTCGCGCCAATAATTTTAAAAGACTTGTGCGTGTATTTCCGTCCCTTTTGATAGTCGCGTCGGCGCTCGGAGATTGCGCAGACGCAGGGGAAAAGAAAGTGGTGAATTTCCGACACGTCAGGACTAGTCAGCCAGATGTCGAAGAAGAAGAAGAAGACAAATTTGAATTTGGATTCAACCGGGGGCAGAAGGATGACCCACACCCTCAATGCTCCCCGACGCCAGCTGCCGCCAAAATAGCCGTAATGCTGTGAGAAGTCCTACAGTTTACGTGAGTACCTTTTGTTTTTCCTTATAATTAAAATAAACATTTTTGTATGTGAAAATAATTTGAGCAAAGGTATGACGTAATACCTTATAAGCGCAACATCATTTTGCAAATATTTATTCGTGTTTCCAACTGTCGTAGTGGCTCTCATACATTGTTGCCGGGACTTTAAAAGTAGATCTAAAGTGTAATACTGTAAAGTTCAAGGGCAAACAGACTCTGTCCCAGCGCAAGATCATGGCATCCGTGTTTTGGGATAGGCATGGTGTTTTGTTAGTCGACTTCATGCAACACCATAAATACGGTAGCCTACGGCCAAACCTGGAAAAACCTACACAGAGTGATTCAAAACAAAAGGCACGGCATGCTGACAGAGGGAACTTTGCTACTCCATGATAATGCAAGACCTCACTCCGCAGCTCACACCCGAGCTTTATTGCACTCTTTTGGCTGGGAAATTTCGGCCCACTCCTCCTACAGCCTCGACCTTGCACCAAGCGATTTTCATCTTTTTCACTATCTCAAACAACATCTCGCCAACAACTACTACAATGATGACGAAGACGTGAAAATGGCCACGACCTCTTTCTTATCGCAGCAGCAAGTTTCTATGAAGAGGGTATTCAAAATCTAGTTGTAAGGTACGATAAGTGTTTAAATAAACTTGACAGCTATGTTGAAAAATAGAGAAATGTCTGTCGAATCTGAATATAAATTTGGTTTTTGAAAATTTTCTTTCGTTAGGTTTTTATTTTCAAACGGCCCTTACTTAAACACGTCTCGTAAATAACACATATGGGTTGTCTGAAAAAGTTATGTTAAATTTATGAGTACCTCAGGGATCAGTCTTGGGTCCCATTTTATTTCTTTTCTTCATAAATGATTTCAAAAGTTGCACTAAATGTGCCAAAAGTACGCTATATGCAGATGATACCAGTCTTCGTGGGATGAACAAGTGTTGATTCACTAAAAATTGAATATTGATCTTCTGTCAATGAGACACTGTTATATTAATAAACTACTGGTAAATGACAAGAAAACTTGCCGTATGATTTTTAAACCTTTATCTTTGCAAAACAACATTATATCAGGTCTGTCACTAAATTTCGTTATTTTCACTAAATTCATTGGAGTAATAATCGATATGGGCCTAAACTGGTCCGAGCATATTTCCTTCTTATCATCCAAATTATCTTTGGCATGTTATGCACTTAAAACAGTATCCAAGGAGTTGTCTGTGGATTGCACAAAGAAATGTTACTTGGCATTATTTGATTAAGAAATGAGATACGAAATTGCTTTCTTGGTTAACTCATGTCTAGTTAACACATCCATAATATTTAAAATTGCAAAAAAGATCCATTCGAATTGTGTTGAATGCAGAGATAAATGCTCACTGCAGACCTTATTATACCCCCGCCGGTGCGGTACACGCGCCACTACAGTCAGTTGGTAGCAATGTTAAATAATTGTAAAAATGACGTGCAAATAAAAGATTGCGTCATATCAATGTTCGAATTATTCCAACATAATAAAAAAATTATACTAATTTTAAAGAAAACCCCAAGGGGTACTTACGTAAACTGTAGGGCGACTCCAGCGTTACTCCATGATGGCGGGCTCCGTTGATCTTTCGGGCGTGGGTATTCGTTGACCCGGTCGAATCGAAATTCAGATTTGTCTTCTTCTTTCTGTAGCGGAACACAGGAATAGGATGAGGGACGATAATTATGTAGATGGCAGGAAACCTACATCTCAAGAAAAAGACACGATAAGATACAAAGGTAACTACATTCGTTCGAGTCTCGACACGTCTGCCGGAAATCACCACCACCCTTATTCGCCTACCGCGTCGGCGCAATCTCGCGCAAAGGCACTGTCTAAAGTGATTGGAAATACGCGCACGTCTTTTTAAATCCTTGGCGCGACATTCTTACAAATTAAAACTTAATTGAAAATGTTTAGTGCCGATTTCGGCACGTAACAACCTCTTTTTAAAAAACTCAATATACTAATTTTCTATTCCATGTTCATATACGATGCCCTCATTCTGTTTTATAACAATTCTAATAAATACATTTCGATCATTTCAGTTCATAACTATAATACAAGATACTGTGACTATGATAATAGGGTTATTTAGGGGTATATAGGGTCATAAGGGTAGTATACTTCATATAAACAACACCAAAATCAAGAAAACTAAATATTTGAATAATAAAAAATACACAATTTGTTAATTATGAAAAGAAGCTCATTCTTTACTAATTTAACCACATTTAGTAGAATAAATAACTTTAGACGCAATCCAATTCATTTTAGAAACAGTAATACATTAAGAAACTTTAAATAAATACAAATTAGGAGATCTAAAGTCAAACAAACATGAAACGAATCCTTTTTAAACTAGAAGCATTAATGTAAGAAGATAATCATGCGTGCTCACAATAAAGAGTTCTTTCAAAACAAACATATTTCAGAATGTAAGAAGTCAATAAACGCATTTAATGTACGTCATCTTGTAAATAATCCCATTATAAAATTTGCCTACATGATCTTTTAAAATTAAACTCGACAAATTCGAATAAAATGCAGCATATAAAGAAAACAAAATATGTAACCATAAGTTTTGACGAAAGTGACAGTTTAAGAATAAGAGATAATAATTTGTTATACAAAATACGAAAACATGATATTGAACGGTACAAACTACCATAGCCAACGAACTCCATAATGTAAAGCTCTGATGCCTACGTGATTTGGGAGCATTTCAACAAAATATACGATAGGTAACTAGTGTAAAATCCGAAGGCTTACACGATAAGACAAGTGCAACGACTCAACAAAGATAATGCGCGGTCAGGCCAATGGCAGCACGTGGAAGGGCTTGCCTTTATATATTACACCAAGCTGGCAATAGTCAGTCTCTTGATAACTGAAGCACGAATAGTACTAGTCTGAACAAATGTACTACACAAAGTTCAAGTGTGAAATTAAACCACGATTTAAAGTGAAAGTTAATAATTAAAAATTTCAAGTATAAGTGAACGTTCAAATATACAAGTGTAATAGAAATTCGCCATCGACAGAAGATGTAAGTCCAAATTTTAATTAAGGTAAACATGATCTTTAACATTTATTAACTTAGGGCTCTAAGAAATCTAGGAAATCTACTAAAAATATACTGAGAAATCTACGAAGCGATTCAATAAACAATTCACTAAACAAACAATAAGAAATCTAACGTAAAAATCCAATACTACAAGTAACAGATATAATAAAGGGGAAAACTCTGAATCAGGATGTTAAGCTGAAAGCAACCTAAGGTTACTGGTTAACAGCACGTAGTGGCAGTTCACAGAATTGGGATGTATGCAGAGCTACACATTTAAAATTTGCATGTACTCAGATATTTATGTGAAGGGTCATCAAAAAATTTTGAGCTTCGAAGTGGATAATTGACAAAATCTGTTCATAGTTATATCTAACAAAATAGTTTGTTCTTTGGTAAGATAAATTTAATTCGCAATTTCCAACGAAGCACAATTATTTTTTTAAGGCTAGCTTGCCAAGTAAAATCTAAGAAATTTAGCAATAAGTTAAGGGGTGACAAAAATCAACTCCTTAAAGAAAAGAATACGCTTGAGTATGCGATTAAAAATTTAATTTCACGTTCAAAAGGTTCTGTATGAATTTTTAATTTAATAGATTCAATTACCTAAATGTGGAAAAGTCAGCAACAATCATAAAGGTATTTTGAGGTATTATTCTAAAATCAATATTTTGTTCTTTTAATTGTTGCAAACCTGTAGAGTTAATTGAAGAGGAATTTGAATCAGTGCCCTACAATCCATCGACAGATAGGGAGGCAATAGAAGTCGGTGAATGTGGACGGTTATCAAAGTGTTTAGTTTTAAATTTTGCAGATGCGAAATTAGGATGATGAAAAGTATACACGGTTCTCAACCAGTTAGATCATTCGACCGGGGTTGTACAACATGTTTCAGTTAAAGAAATAGAAGTTGCTGTTTGAGGTATGTTATTAGAGGCATAATCAGTATTTTTGCATAATAAAGGTAACAGTACAATAGGTTTTGAGTTTAATTCGTGCGATAACGGTAATTTTGCATTACCGGGTGATTTAACGAAATGGCGTGTACATCCTGAACAAAGGCGTCCCTTCGGTAGTTTTCCGGAACATTACAACGGGGACATTTATATTTTATATATATTAGGGTTCCAAAAACCATAACAAAAACGTTTCGTCGTTTAGTGGTGATCTTTTCGACAACTCCAGCAAGAAAGGGAATTCGTTTTTCAGTATTCGATATGGGGGACAAAAACTTATTGGAATTGTGAGAAGAATCGTTACTGTAAGATACATTTTGTTGGGAAGGTTTTGATTGGGCTTTTACTGAGGAGTGATATTTTTCTAAACGAAATTTTACCTCTTGTAAAGAACAACAAAGGTCTAAATTGGATAGCTGAGACGATTTTTTGTAAAGGTACCTAGATGTTCTGAGTAGCAGGCATTCAAGTTACGAATTAATTTGGCCAAGATTTCTGGTTCGTAATACTTTTTATCCAATTTATTAAATAACGTCTACACTTCGATGATCTAAGTTAAAACATTTTCATTAGGAGTTTGAAAATGAGCACGAATTTAAGATACGACCTTGTAATCGTTGTCAAATATAGAAAAATCTTTTTTAAGAGCTCAACTAACTTGGGCCAAGAAATTTGGTGTTTAATATTTCGATACCATGCTCAAGCACTGCCGAAAAATAATTCGACAGCGCTCTTAAATAACTGTTCGTCTGTGCAATTTCGGGAGATTTTTAAATCGTTTATTAGTTCAAGAAAAGATGCAACAAAAATTTTTGAGGTACATACTAAAAAGGAATCCTGATTAGGAAACAATGACGGTACGCGTCTCACCAGTTCCAGGACAGAAGATCTAATGATGATGATGATCTGAAAAGTAAGGTTCTATTTATAAACAGGTGTTGATTTAGAAATGTTTACATTTTCTACAGGCAACAATAGATTATTTAACTTGGAGGTAATTATGGGGAGTTCCGGAGTAACATCTAACTTTTCTAGGACAAGTCCTCTGCCAAGGAACAAATCAGACATTTTTGCTCTTAATTTTGTCAAATATCTTAGGATTAGAGATCGAAAATAGATCGAGACACTGTTTTACATGGATTAATCTAGAACGAACATGCACTATTTCCAATTTTGTAGGGCTAGGATTAATGGAATAACTGATAAACTTTATATCGTCCATAGAGTCGGTAATTTCTTCTAAATTCTTATCGACATGCATAATATTTACATTAGCGTTAAGGTAAATGCTTGGATTGTGCAAAACAACAGATCTAAACTGTAAACGTCATTGATCCTGAGTGGGAGCGGGTTTTATATTTCGAATAAGGGACAATTCTTTGGTTTTCAAGTGGAGGTGGTTCATATTTATGATTTTTAACAAGAATGCGTTAACTTAAATATGTTATCTTTACTAAATAAGTGAATATCAGCGATAGTACGATACTATTATTAAAAGAAATAAATGGAATTAAATGTCTTAAATACACTGAGATAGAAAGTAATTCCTTCTTAAGATTATAGACACACGAAAATTCATATAGACAGAACATGAAGATCAAAGCGTTTGTTACATGCCAAATTGGCTATGTATCACTTTTAGATTTAGATATAATTTATAAGTTAATTGCCGCGTATTTTTTAAATTAATAACGCTAACTTCCGTCTTCGCTGACAGTCGCGTCTGCGCAGAAGGAATGTGGATGTGCGCGAGTGTCGAAAGCGGGGTTTAAGCCACGAGACGTGAACCAAGCATCAACTATCTGAGTGGTGTGTTTTTTCTTTAGAAAGAGGTATGTAGGTTCCCTGTACCTTACCTTTGTTGTACCTGGTACCTATTCCTTCCGACCCTCTACGAGTGTAATAAAAGTTACGTGACGGACGGATAGCAAATTTGATTGTTAACATGGCGTAACCCACAAATCACCGCTGGATCCTGAGATTAAGTTCCGAGATACACCTGGCGTGAGTAATTTGATTTTACTTAATTTGTGCATGCAAATTTGACTTAGACAGCGATTGCATCAAATACGTGATCTGTAGAAATATAACAATGTCCGGTAAATATGCTGCGTAAATGTAACACGTTTCGCAATTAGAAAGGTTTTTATAAATACGCGAATTTTGCATATTAATACGCATGGGATAAATTTATATTTGCACTCTGCATGAATAAGGGATAAGTTAAAGATAGTGTTATAACTTATTTACCAGATTAGATAACGAGATTTAAGGTTAATGATTTGTATTTTTTTAAAAGCTCTCCTTGGTATTAAATTAGGATATTAAGCGAAAAAGATATTTTAAATAACGAAATTTATACCATAAAACGTAAAATGGTTTTAAAAGACATAATTTCTTATTATTTCAACACTCAAATTTATGTAAATATTTTTTTAGAGGTTGTTTTCAAAAATTTTACGAGGGTTTCTTTGTTCAAAGAAAATAACAATTTAAGAATATATGGCATTTTAACAAGAATAAACAATAAAAAATGGTAAACACACTTACTCCCGATATTAATGAATTTAATATCCAATTACTAGGTAATTTTGACAAACCATATTTAATGGAAAACTTGCACTCACGGCTATTAAGCACTTATTTTTAAATAAAATAAATTATTTAAACATTTTTTTAAAACAAAAACCTTCAAGACAAACTACTTTTTAAAATATTTAAATCGTGCCATTGTTAGTAATGCGCGCGTCAGTCATTTTTAATAGTTAATGTTTTACAATTATACCAAACCGAAAAACAAAGGCTCTAATAAATTACTAAGGGAGATAACTAAAGGTTTTTATATTAATTTTAGTATAATTTTATATCACATTATAAGATGTTTTTAATTTTAAGTATGCAACAATTTAATATTATCAGATAGATACTAGATACGCAAAACTAAAAGCTTTTTTAGATAAATATACGTTATGTCACGTGCGTGAAATAGCAAACTTTGCCTTTTTTACAAGCGCACTTTAAAAAAAGAAGGTCCCTTTTGTTGGACGTCAAATTGCTAGCTTTAAACCACGCATTTAGAGTGAAATACCATAGTGAATACCCTACATAAATAACTTCAAATTTATGTCACGTGCGTGAAATAGCAAACTTTGCCTTTTTTACAAGCGCACTTTAAAAAAAGAAGGTCCGTTTTGTTGGACGTAAAACTGCTAGCTTTAAACCACGCATTTACAGTGAAATACCATAGAATACCCTACATAAATAACTTCAAATTTACTCGGGGGAGATTCCGCGAGATGGCGAAATACGTCGCAAATGTATTAATGATAGCATTTACACCAACGTTCCACTCCTGCTGCGATGATTTTCTAGGTGCTTAGGGATGGTTCCGTTGTGGCTTCCTATTGCTGCTGGTGTTGACTCACTGTAGTCCTTGTAAACGGCATGTCGATACGATATGAGGATAAGGAAGGAGAGGTAGAAGTCACTGGTCGATAGCACTACGAACACGCCAACACTAAACGGAAATCGATAAGCAAGCTTCGAGTTACGATACTTTTTCTCCCACAGAAATGTCTAATCCCATCCAGAAGAGGTTAAAGTATACTGACCCACATTGGTAAAAACACACCGTTCAAACCGTGAGAAATGCCAACTTAACATAATCTGAGACCACAAAGATAAGTCAATATTTGGGCCGACCGTGTGAACCACAACCTTATGTGTTTTTCACATACGTCGTTATTACAATATTAATCTATTGGAAATTTTCCACTGCAGAATTTTAAAAGTTCGCTTAAGCTAATTCATACACTAAATCTTAAAACTTTTGGTAAAAAATCTTAAGATATCACGGTTAAATGCTAGGTTGGATGCACAGGGAAATTTAATCCCGTGTATATATATATATATATATATATATATATATATATATATATATATACACACGTTTCAGAGCTTTGGAATACGTTTTAATTCGTTTCAGGTGGCCGATGGAAAATTATTTTGAACTTCGCTGGATTAATCGGCCAGGAATTACAAACACGCGTGTTTTGCGTGGTTTAAATTGCGTCGATGGTGTATTAAAAGGGTAATAGGTGAGATTTCACTCAACAACTATATGTTGGATATTAAACCAGTGAAATAAGAGACCTAACGTGCACAGGAAATAATCAATCAGTGGAGTAACCCTCAAATTACTAAATGGTGAGTACTGTTCTTTTCTTGTATTTTGGTTTATGCTTGATAAATATATACATGCGAACTTGTAGATATACATAGTAATTGGTTCGTAGAGACGGAATTAGTTGTTAAATTTAAGTATAAGATTATTGGACAGGACATTTAAAATGTTCAAAACGCTAAGAAGAATGTGCGTATAAAGTGAAACGAAAGCCTTAAATGTAGAATGTATTGCGAGTAAATTTCTTGGGTAAATGTCATATTATTAATGGACCTTAAAATGGTAAAAGCAGAAGTTGGTATTGTACTATGTATTTCTAAGTACGGTTGTGAACGGCATTTCCAAGTAATAATGTATAAGGCAATTTAGTGATCTAGTACAATAGAATAGTACATATGACTTTTAGATTTAAAGTTTTTTTTAGGAGTTCTGTTAATAATATCTGGCCGGTGGAGGTTATATTAGGTTTATTTTTAAGCTTGATGTACGTGCAACTATACTATCGAAAATGTACTGCTAATAGAGTTTAAGCTTAGATGGAATTCGATTTTGAGTTAGGTATAGAGTAGGTAAGATGAACATTGTGAGAGGATATCCAGTTACCCCAATGATGAAGTCATATTTGGGAGAGACCGTTATTTTGAGAGTTTCTGTAATTTGATAGAAAGTCGAGCTGTTTTTAGGAAGTTATTATAAAAGGCAACAGATGAGGGAGCGGGATTTAGGAAAACGACAGAAAGGAGGCGTATCCGGACTATCCACCTTCAGGATAGCAAAAATGTTAACGAAATTGCCGAGTGCTCTTAATTTTGGACATTTCGTAAAGCCTTTCAAGGTAAGTGGGTAATTGTAAAGTAGTTTTATATTGCGGCCAATTTTACATGCGTATATGTGTATATTATTTTTTATTATTTTCTCATAGGAACTCACTCGCGCACCACTGAAAAACGGTCTCAAAAACCGGCTCCATTAAAAACTGTCACATTGGGGGCCAAATTTTTGTTACGGGTAAAAACGACGTCACGTTAAGAACTTCGAATTGCCCAGAAGGGGCGGAAACCGCGTAGGTAAAAATATTGTTGCCGTTAAGAATTTCGTATTGCCCAGAAGAGGTGGTTCCATCCCTTCTGGGCAAATCGAAATTCGTAACTTAACGTCAGTTTTACCCGTAACAAATGTTTGAATGTAAAAATATAGAATTAAACAATGAGTACAATTATAATTATAACCGATTTATAAATCCAGCTATAATCTTATACAGATCAGTTTCAAAAGTCACCTAAACCTAATTAATACAGTAAATCTTAAAACTTAAAGCTCTTTGTAAAATATCTTAACAAGATATCACGGTTAAATGCTAGGTTAGAATCTGAAAAGCATTTGACGCACAGAGAGATTTCATCCCGTGTAAATTTGAGTTTATATCTAGTAAAGGTTATCGTTTTAGAGCTTTGCAATACATTTAAATTCGTTTCAAGTGGCCGATGGCAAATTGTTTTGAACTTCGCTGGATTAATTGGCCTGGAATTACAAACACACGTGTTTTGCGTGGATTTAAATTGCGTCGGTGGTGTATTAAAAAAGTAATAGGTGAGATTTCACTCAACAATTATATGTTGGATATTAAATCAGTGGAATGCGAGATCTAACGTGCCCAATCAGTAGAGTAACCTTCAAAATACTAAATTGTGAGTACTGTTCTGAGTTTTTCTTGTATTTTGGTTTATGCTTGATAAAATGTACATGCTAACTTGTAAATATACATGGTAATTGGTTCGTAGGGAGACGGAATTAGTTGTTAAATTTAAGTATGATTATTGGACAGGACGTTTAAAATGTTCAAAACGCTTAGAAGAACGTGCGTGTTAAGTGAAACGCAAGCTTTAATGTAGGATGTATTGCGGGTAAATTTCTTGGGTAAATGTTATATTGTTAATGGACCTTAGAATGGCGAAAGCAGAAGTTGGTACTATGTATTTCTAAGTATGGTTGTGAACGGCATTTACAAGTAAATGGGATTTAATAATGTATAAAGCAAATCTAGTGATCTAGTACAATAGTATGGTAAGTATTACTTTTAGATTTAGTGTTTTTTTAGGAGTTGTGTTAATAACACCTAGCTGGTGGAGGTTATATTAGGTTTCCTTTTAAGGTTAATGTACGTGCAACTCTACTATGGAAAATTTACTGCTAATAGAGTTTAAACTTAGATGGAATTAGATTTTAAGTTAGGTATAGGTAAGTAAGATGAACATTGTGAGAGGATATCCAGTTACCCCAATGATGAAGTCATATTTGGGAGAGGCCGTTATTTTGAGAATTTCTGTAATTTGATAGAAAGTCAAGCTGTTTTTATGTAGTGATTATAAAAGGTAACAGATGAGGGGGGCGAGATTTAAAAGAATCGACAGAAAGAAGGCGTATCCGGACTATCCACCTTTCGGATACCGAAAATGTTGAAGAAATTGCGGAGTGCTCTTAATTTTGGATATTTCATAAAGTCTTTCAAGGTAAGTGGGTAATTGTAAAGTAGTTTTATATTGCGGCCAATTTTATATGTGTATATTATTTTTTATTATTTTCTCATAGGAGTTCACTCCCGCACCACTGAAAAAACGGTCTGAATGAAAAAAATAACGGTCCATCAAAAACCGGTTCCATTAAAAACTGTCATATTGGGCGCCAAATTTTTGTTACGGGTAAAAACGGCGTTACGTTAAGAATTTCGAATTGTCCAAAAGAGGCGGAAACCGGGTAGGTAAAAATAACGTTATCGTTAAGAATTTCGGATTGCCCAGAAGAGGTGATCCCATCCCTTCTGGGCAAATTGGGGTGGACTTTACTTTAGAGTGACAAAAATTTTTAGGGGTCGTATAGTCATTTCGATAGGAAATTGTCTCCTGAGCACGAATATGTGCTCCATTAAGCGCGGAAATGTTTCGTTAAAAAGTTATGGCTGTTTTAATTTCCCATGTTAACGCTATGGGAAATTTTTTAAATACATTTTAACTGTTTTGAATTTAGCGCGGAATTATTTTTATACGCTAGAGGGCGCCTTGGGGAAGGCAATTAAAGCAAGCGGCGTCTGTTTAGAATTCATTGCGCTTTGGACTCACTCCTAAGAAGGTCATTTTTCATTCTCTCATTGCGTTCTATTGTAGGTATTCATTTCTAGCCTTAATTTTTTTGCTAATTTATTAATTACAATTACTTTTTAGATCATGGCTGCCTCTAAACCTTTCTGGAATTGCAGGAAACTGCCCGTTTCGAAGGAATCTGCCTATTCCTGGGCACAGGAGCAAGGCTTGATTCCGCGGAAAAAGGAATGTCGCGCTCATAGAAAAGAGTGCGCTATGGATACTTCGGCGAGTGGATTTGGTCGCTTTTATTGCCCCACTGGACGTACTGGCTGCAAGATGGTGAGCGTGTCTAAAGACACGTGGTTCGAGAACTCGCATCTTACTCCGCAAGACGAGATCAGGTTAGTTTTTTACTTTTTATTGCTTTTATTTATTTAATTTATTTTTAGATTGCTTTACGGGTTTGCACACAATGAGAGCTACAAGCGCATAGCCCTTGAGTGCAGAGATGACGCTTCTACCTCGCTTCTCTCTTCTTCTACAATCGCAGCAAGGTAAAAGTGCAAATTTAGAGTAACTGTAAATAAATGTAAATGTTTGTTTTTAGATTTAAATATGCGCGTGAAATGGTTGTGGACCACTTTTCGAGCGAGCAGCACGATCGAGGCCAGATAGGCGGGCCTGGGCTTATCGTGCAAATAGATGAGTCGAAGTTTGGCCACCGTAAATATGAGAAAGGACGCGTTGTGGAAGGGCATTGGGTTCTGGGAATGTGCTGCGAGGGCACTAGCGATTTTAGGATGGTTGTATGCCCTGATAACAAGCACGGCGCGGATGATTTAATCCCGCAAATAGTCAAACACGTCGCTCCCGGCTCAATTATCCACACAGACCAGTGGCGCGCTTACCTTTCTCTCCCAAATACGGCTATTCACACCAAGCCGTTAATCATAAATACAATTTTGTTGGTAAGTTTTAACTGTTTTTATTGTGTTTCTAATCCCTTTTTAGACCCTGAAACAGGCGTTCACACACAGGCTATCGAGGCAAACTGGCGACCGGCGAAATGCTATTTTTATGGAAAGCGCGTTCCAGAGGAGGCATTTGCTGATCACCTCTGTGAGTACTTGTGGCGTCGCTGGAATAGGCAAAATAATCGCGATCCGTTTGAGGCTTTGCTTGAAGCCATACGCTTCGAATATAAGCTCTGAATCTCTTATTATCTTGTATTGCTTTCATTGAAAAAATAAACTTTGCTTTTGAATATTGAACACTTCTCACAGATTATTAGGGCAGGTTAGGTTACGTTAGGTTAGGTTGGGTTAGGTTAGGTTAGGTTAGGTAACGTTAGGTTAGGTTAGGTTAGGTTAGTTTAGTTTAGTGTTTAAAAAACTTTTCCCATAGCGTTAACATAGGCAATTAAAACAGCCATAACTTTTTAACGAAACATTTCCGCGCTTAATGGAGCACATATTCGTGCTCAGGAGAAAATTTCCTATCGAAATGACTATACGACCCCTAAAAATTTTTGTCACTCTAAAGTAAAGTCTTACCGCAAATTGAAATTCTTAAGTTGTTACGTTCATTTTTCAACATAAATTAAATACCCCCTTTTCCCCTGGTTAAGTCATTACCCGCTCAAATACATTTCTATTCTTAAATTCTCTAACAATACACTATATAGTATACCTGTTCAGTATAAGCCCGCTTAACATACTTTTAACTCAAATCCACTTTGCTGTTAATACGAAAATTTATTCGATAAATTAAATAGTCAATACCTTGTTTTAGGTATCCGTTAATTTATTAAACATTCCAATAACGTATAATTGCTTTCTCTTGTGTTTCCCATCTAAATAATGGATCCTACTATTGTTTGATAGCGTGTTTTCCAGTTTGCTAATCGCGTTTTGATAACGCGAGGATTGCAGTTCGAACTCGTGTTATTTGAACCAATTTTTAATTTGATTCTGCAGCTTGTACGTTGAAATATTTTCTACATTACTCGTCCCAGTATTTCAAGAGCGAGGTTTTTTTGTTCGATAAGTAGGAGGTATCTTGCGTGTATCGGTAAGTTTTTCCGCGCTTACCCATCCTAATCAGATTCTCTTTCTAGCTCTTAGCTGGAGGCCAAATTGGTTCTTTCTTTACGTAGGCCCAACTGTTCGTTGACGTAGACCAACTGCTCTGGTCTGTGGACCGCTGCTGCAGTTACGGTGGCAGGGTGAATGGATTCCGACTACCGTGGCTTTGCTGTGCTGACTCACCCCCGACGACTTGCAAGATAAGCATCCCGACGCATAGAGGTACGTGACTCGTTTTCTTTTGTGCACATCGAGGATTATTATTTATCAGCGGTTGATGTTGTGAACGCCCAAGGTCCCGGGTTCGAATCCCAACACGGTCCGCTTGAAAAATATTAGGCGAGCATCCCGTGTGTGTGTGTGTGTTATCACGCACCTTAAAGATCCCTACCTTGCTTGGAACAGCAAGGGTTCGGCAAAATTATAAATTTTCCAGGTAAAAAAAGCCTCACTTCCTGGAAAATCACATGTAAGGTTGATGTTATGAGATCAGTACACCATACATGTTTAAAAGCTAGCTTCTCTAGTGCTTCTGGTTAGATTTCTTTAATTCTTACTACAACTTGTTCTACATTTAATACTTTAATTTAACACATTTGCTATTGAGAAAATCTACATTTAACACTTTAATTTAACACACTTGCTATTGAGAAAATCTAAGCATTACTTTTTTCCAACAAGTTTTATTACATGTTAGCTACGAAATGCGCACTTCGTAGATCCATTATAAAATTTGTCCTTTACAATATAACTTGAATTTAATACTTTTCTTTGTCCATGTGAATCAAGAAAATTTAATTTATTTTTATTGGCGGCGTAAGCGCCTTAAGCCCAATATCTCGTCCTCGCGCCCCAGATTCTTATGCCGACTTTGCTCTCTTTCGGACTTGATTTTGGACTTTATGATCTTTTTATTTACTTGCCTGTTTGCTGGGTTTTCTTTCTTTTTCTTAACCCGTGTGGGTCCGGGAATAGAATAGTCCCATGGTACGACCTGCCTGTCGTAAGAGGCGACTACAGCGGTCCAACACAACACATACACACACGCACACTTTATACACGCACAACACATACACATCCACACACACACACACACACACACAAACGCACACACCTATTCATAGATAACTACATTGGGATTCTGTTTTATTTTCTTTTGTGCGATTCTTAGTTTCTTTTTGGTTTTGTACTTGGTGCTTCGTGTTATTCTCTTTGGTTTTTTTCTTTTTTTCTCGGCCCTTTCGTTCCATATTCCTCTCCTTTTTCCGGTTGCTGGTCTTCTTTGCTGTCGGTCCCTAGTCCGATTGTGTTTTGTCCATCCGCGCCTGTGGTAGGTGCTTGTTAGTTCGTTTCTCTTTCTTCGGAAACCACGACTTAGTCGACTTTAGGAATAGTTAGCATTTCTTTTCTTTGGTTCTTCAGTTTTGGTTACCACAGTTAGTAGTACGTAGTTTCCTTTTACCACCGCTCTCCCTCTCTTCCTCTCGTTCACCCTTTGTTTACTGGAGGCTTGACCTTGGGTCCTGTTTTGGTTTGCACTGTTGGTTTTCGTCCTCGTTCCTTTTATTCTTTTGAGGTTGATAACCTTACTGTTTCTTCTGAGAAACATCCGTCCTTTGACGACTCCGCAGTGCTGAAGCCATTCCACCTTAGTCCTCCTTGATTGCTTATTATTCGCCTTCCCTTCCTTCCTTTTTTTCTCTCCTTCTATTATTGTTCTTCGAGCCGGATTTTGTTTGGTGTCTGTTTTTGTTTTATTTTCTATCCGGAATCTGTTGTGGTCGGTCTTGTTATTTTGGGGGTTTCTTTTTCTGTGTTTTTGTTGTTTTCGTAACGAATGTTCTTTTGTTTGAAGTGAATTTTCTTTCTTCTTCGTTTTGTTTGGGTTTTCTCGGGTGCTGCCTATTCCAGGATTTTGGATTTCCTACCCCAACCTGTTAATTTTGCTGGGGGGATTTGTTACGTTTATCTTTCAACATAAATTAAATACCCTTTTTCCCCTGGTTAAATCATTACCCGCTTGGATAAATTCCATTTCTATTCTTCTATTCTTAACATACTTTTAACTCAAATCCACTTTGCTTTTAATACGAAAATTTATTCGATAAATTAAATAGTCAATACCTTGTTTTAAGTATCCGTTAATTTATTAAACATTCTGATAACGTACAATTGCTTTCTCTTGTGTTTCCCATCTAAAGACTTGCCAAAATGATGGATCCTACTATTATTTGATAGCGTGTTTTCCAGTTTGCTAATCGCGGTTTGATAGCACGAGGATTGCAGTTCAAACTCGTGTTATTTGAACCAATTTTTAATTTGATTCTGCAGCTTGTGCGTTGAAATATTTTCTACATTACTCGTCCCAGTACTTCAAGAGTGATGCAGGTTTTTTTGTTCGACAAGTAGGAGGTATCTTGCGTGTATCGGTGAGTTTCTCAGCGCTTACCCATCCTAATCAGATTCTCTTTTTAGCTCTTAGCTGGAAGCCAAATTGGTTCTTTCTTTATGTAGGCCCCACTGTTCGTTGACGTAGACAAACTGCTCTGGTCTGTAGACCGCTGCTGCAGTTACAGTGGTGGGGTGAATGGATACCGACTACAGTGGCATTGCTGTGGTGACTCACCGCCGACGGCTTGCAAAATAAGCATCCCGACGCATAGAGGTATGTGACTCGTTTTCTTTTGTGCACATCGAGGATTATTATTTATCAGAGGTTGATGTTGTGAACGCCCAAGGTCCCGGGTTTGAATTCCAACACGGTCCGCTTAAAAAATGTTAGGCGAGCATTTTTCACAAAAAACCACTCTTGTTCGGATGAGAGGTAAAATGGAGGTTTCGTGTGTGTGTGTTGTCACGCACGATAAAGATCCCTACCTTGCTTGGACCAGCAAGGGTTTGGCAAAATTACAAATTTTCCAGGTAAAAAAACCTCGCTTCCTGGCCAATGTAGTACCTTCGGGTGGAACATTGGAAAATCACATGTAAGGTTGATGTTGTGAGATCAGTACACCATACATGTTTAAAAGTTAGCTTCTCTAGTGCTTCTGATTATATTTCTTTAATTCTTACTACAACTTGTTCAACATTTAATACTTTAATTTAACACACTTGCTATTGAGAAAATCTAAGCATCACTTTTTTTCCAACAAGTTTTTTTACATGTTAGCTACGAAATGCGCACTTCGTGGATCCATTATAAAATTTGTCCTTTACAATATAACTTGAATTTAATACTTTTCTTTGTCCATGTAAATCAAGGAATTTTAATTTATATTTATTGTTAATAGATAATCGTGGGCGACGTGCTTTTTTTTGGTTTTGTAGGTGAATCTCCCCACTCTCCGCGTTATGTAGTTAGCCTGCTATTTACATTTTTTCCGGCTACGTCTAGGTGTGTAGCATAAATTCTGACGCCCTGGCGTGGGGTCCCGATTTTATTTTAGTTAACGGTTACTTCGATTTAGTTTTGATTAATTTCTGCTCAGAGTTTGTTTTAGTTAATTTTTGCTTCGATTTTTTTGTTGTTGTTAGTGCATAAGTGGAAGTGAAACAACAAAATAGAAATTAGAATAGGGCCGTAGAATAAAAGAAAAATCGGAGAAAGAAACCATCTCTAAACTTGACGGAGAGAACAAAATGTGCCGAGAGGGAAGGAAGAAAAATGAAAAAAACTTGGGCGCCAGCGTTTTTCAATGGACTGCGAGTATTGCAGAAAACACAAGTCCAATAATATGACATGAGCTAATCAGGGATATTTAGCAATCACGGAAGAGAACAAAATCAAAATTCAAAGATCGAACCCACACAAGAAATAAAAAAACCGATCCTCATACGAGGAACACCAAAGAGCCGAACGAAAAAGAAAAATAAACAGTAGGTTGAACGTAAAGGGAAAAAAAACAAGTAGCATCAGGCCGGTACATGTAGGAACTTGGGCACAACAACAAAAAAAAATCGGAGCAAAAATGAACTAAAACAGACTCGGAGCAGAAATTAATCAAAACCAAATCGAAGTAACCGTTAACTAAAATAAAATCGGGGTCAAAGTTAAACGAAACAAAATCGGGGCCCCACGTCAGGTCGTCAGAATTTATGCAACGTACCTAGACGTAGCCGAAAGAAACGTAAATACCAGGTTAACTACCAATCGCGGAGAGTGGGGGCACCTACACACAAAAAAACACGTCGCCCACGATTATCTATTAACAATAAAAATAAATTAAAATTTCTTGATTCACATGGACAAAGAAAAGTATTAAATTTAAGTTATATTGTAAAGGACAAATTTCATATTGGATCCACAAACTGCACATTTAGCAGCAAACGTAATAAAACTCATTGAAAAAAGTAATGCTTAAATTTTCTCAATAGCAAGTGTGTTAAATTTAAGTATTAAATGTAGAACAAGTTGTAGTAAGAATTTAAGAAATATAACCACAAGCGCGAAGCTAGCTTTTAAACATGTATGGTGAACTGGTTTCACAACATTAACCGCTGATAAATAATAATCCTCGATGTGCACAAAAGAAAACGAGTCACATACCTCTATGCGTCAAGATGCTTATCTTGCAAGTCGTCGGGGGTGGGGCAGCACAGCAACGCCACGGTAGTCAGGATCCATTCATCCTGTCACCGTAGCTTCAGCAACGGTCTACGGACAAAAGCAGTTGGTCTACGTCAAAGAACAGTTCAGCCTACATAGAGAAAGAAGCAATTTGGCCTCCAGCTAAGAGCCAAAAAGAGAAACTGATTAGGACGGGCAAGCACGGAAAAACTCACCGATACACGCACCTCCTACTTGTTGATCAAAAAAACGTGCATCGCTCTTGAAGTGCTGGGATAAGTAATGCAGAAGATATTTCAACGTACAAGCTACAGAATCAAATTAAAAATTGGTTCAAATAACACGAGTTCGAATGCAATCCTCGCGTTATCAAAACGTAATCAGCAAACTGGAAAACACGCTATCAAATAATAGTAGGATGCATTAGTTTGACAAGTCGTTAGATGGGAAACTCAAGAGAAAGCAATTACGTTATCGGAATGTTTAACAAATTGACGGATACCTAAAACAAGGCATTGGTTATTTAATTTTCGTTTTAAAAGCAAAATGGATCTGAGTTAAAATTATGTTAAAGCGGGATTATTCTGAACATGTATACTATATAGGACACTGTAGAATTTAAGAATAGAAATGGAATTTATTCGAGCGGGTCATGACTAACCAGGGGAAAAAGGGTATTTAATTTATGTTGAAAAATAAACGTAATACCTTTCAGAGTAAGTGGGTAATTGTAAAGTTGCGGCCAATTTTACATGTGTATATTATTTTTGTATTATTTTCTCATAGGAACTCACTCCCGCACCACTGAAAAAACGGCCTCAATGAAAAAAATAAGGGCCCATCAAAAAACGGCTACATTAAAAACTGTCACATTGGGCGCCAAATTTTTGTTACGGGTAAAACGGCGTTACATTAAGAATTTCGAATTGCCCAGATGCGGTCCCCATCCCTTCTGGACAAATCGAAATTCTTAACTTAACGTCATTTTTACCCGTAACAAATGTTTGAATTTAAAAATATAGAATTAAACAATGAGTACAATTATAATTATAACCGATTTATAAATCCAGCTATAATCTCATACAGATCAGTTTTTCGGAATTTAGTTGTTTTTGAACAACTACATCTCTAGTGCCAGGTATCTAAACGTACGTTATAAACGCTGCCAAAATTCTTAAGGATCAATGTAATTTCACTCGTTACTACGCTATGACGTCCTACCTATTTGTCATTGTTAGCTGTTAATAAAACTTGCTTCGTCCTAGCGATAGCGTTATCTCATAGACCTTGGTATATACAAGCATTCCAGTAATATAAAAATTACTTGCTTAAGTCTATTATTGGCTAATTACTAATTTACTTACGTTAGCCAAGGCGACGAATAGCTTTTTGAGCGAACCGGACGTATCTCCTATAATATCACTTTCCAATTCATTACCGTACACTAAAACAAGTAAATGGTAAAAAGTAAAAGGTAATGAATTACGTAGGTACTTCTCTGGTAAGCCTCTCTAACGAAAGTAATTTCTAAATTATTAAGCGTTCCTAAAATCTCAATTAAGCACTGTTCATCTGTGCCCACTCCACTAAGAGCTTTATGCAAATGTTTAGCGTAATATTCAGCGGGAGGTATCATTAACGCCACAATGATATCCTCAAAATTTCCTCTTAGTTCGCTTTTAAGCGTGTCGATCAGATCCTGTAATCAAATTAGTTCGGTAAATATTTATTGAATGGAAAGGTCGCGGCTTCTTACTTTCCCATACATAGTTTTAAATTTAATAGCTATTTGTTGCCTCTGGGCATTACTTCGTTTTGTTATAATATCCATAACTTCTTTTTCATCGCATCCGAAACCTTTAAAAGCAGTTTTAAGAGTGTTCGCGTCTTCGGCAGGGTCGAAGGGTTCTGCCGGGTGAACAGTTGGCTGAAGTTATTTTTAAATGTGAAATATGATAGTAAATAAGTTAATACTTACGGTTACATTCATTGTTTTTTGAAATATGTAAAGCAGATGTGATACAACTATAGGATAGTATATACCGGCTTTTACTACAGCAACGGATTTTAAATATAGAATTAAGGAGTGTTTTAAAAGTGAGCTTGCGCGCTTTGAATTTGTATTTATAGTTTATTTATTTAGTTGAGTAGAGGACAGATGTAATTATCAAGTGAAGTCGTCTGGGAAATACTGAAACGCGAACCAATACAACGAATAAATGGGTTTTACGGTACGATGGTGGTGATATGTTGATTGCAGAATAATGAGCATCGCTTGTTTAGTGGAAAACGGGAAATAAGAATAATACGTCATACGTAGCTGACTAAAGTCACAACAAATCTGTACGATTCTTTGTACGCATAACCATACATATGATAAAGATAGCAATACGATTTGTGCGTGTAAATAACACATACGTGAATACCTTCATCTGAAAAACAATAGAACAGGCGCGTCCATATGTTCTTGTAATATAATCTGTCAAATTAAATTTGTTTTACATAACCTTATTTGTTTGTTTTGATTCCTTGCTTTGCCCTATTTATATTTACGTATTTTTTAATGTTAATTCATTGCAATTAAGGAAAATTATAACACTTCTTATTAGAATTGATAAGGGTGTCATGTTGGCTAAAGGGAAAACATTGGATTTGCAAGCCCAACAATTGGTTATAAATTTGATGGAATACTTGCAGCATGATAGGGAATAATGATGGACATTCAATTTCTTTAAGTGTAGCGCATGAGGTACGGTACAGTATATTCTCTTATTGTTAATAAAATCCATATTATTTTAGTGGGTTGCAAACTCTGAAGATTAGCTTGGTACTGTGAGTTGAATTAAAGCACGCTATGAAATAAATTCAACTTTGTATAGCTCTGGGGATATACAACCTCGCAAGAAGCATAGTCGATCGACTCGCTTGAATATGTAAAATGAAGATCAGGGAGGGTCAATCCATTTCAAATCATCGGGCCAATATTGCTAAACATTTTTAATTTTCCTGATTTTTTTATCATGAGTTCCCTATAGGTAGACAGTCACAAAACACTGTTTGAAAAAATTTTATAATCCGTAGTTTTTCTGGCAACCATTGTTAAAATGGCGGTTGGGCAAATTTTAATGATAAACATGATTAGCTTTCCTTTCAGGTTTATAGAGATCCGAAACTTAATGATCTGGGACACTTTGGAGCTCTCCCTGAACGGAACACGCATTTAAGAATTACGGACTTATCATCCGTAGCAACACATAACCACAAATTAGTAGTATGTACGCTTTACGTTTTTATATGTCTTATTATCCAACATCCTGACATGTATTCTTTGAAAGAAGAAATGATTTTGCAGGTAAAAGAATAGATGATTTTGATACATATTGTGATCGGTGTTTAATATGTATCATTTTCTAAACTTACCATGCATTGCTCTTGCAAAATCTTCCTGGCTAAGAGTGAGAATTAATTCATATGGTTCCATTTTTCTGGATCAAATGTTAATTTAGAAATGTCATTTGTCATCATAACTTCAAATAAGTAGAAAGTGGCTTCGCGCCTCAGCTAATATTCTGGTGCTCAAGGGGTAAGGGGAAAACGTAATTTTAGGGCTCAGGGCTTGGCGCTCTAATTGAAGGGAACATTAGCTTTAAAGCCCTGGGCTGTTCGGAGCTGTTCTTTTCTGTGAAAGGAAAGCACCTATTGTTTGTGTAAAGTTTAATTGCGTAGCTATTTTAAAGGATATCACAATAATTCAAAAACCGGCGTGTTCAGCATGAAATGAACTTTTAGGTATACATTTTGTTATGATTTTAAAACATGTTGACCAATATAATCAAATATGGCTTCACTGGAAGACTTCTTAACTAACTACATTTATATAATTGATTACAGCGTGTTCAACTTTTAAAAATTTTCCCTCGACTTGCAAGGGGGAAATAGGGGAGTTGGCAGCTTCATCACGTTCCTAGATGTTGTACTTGACATGACTGCTGACTTCCACAGACTTATAATATACCTTATCAGTGAACTGTAGAATTAGTCAGCCAATGTTAATACACCACAATTTTTCCCCACTTAATTTATAACATTTGACGTACTATTCACACTTTACAGGTTTAGATGTTGCACAGGCTTACTCTGTCTTGTCGGGCGACGTAGCACAATTGGTTCCATGACCGTTGTTTTTGTTTGAGAGGGTGATTGAATTTGGGGTTGATCAACCTCTTCCTCAGGCGGTTTTAAGATTTCTTGTGTCATTGTTTCCCGTATGTTTTCTCCTACTGCGAGAGATTTTTCCATTGTTCCTGCTGCTTCCATTTGAGGTTTTATTGTTGGCATAGTTTCAACTACTGGATATGTGAAAGACACCTTTGGTTTAATTAGATTTTGTATCAATGTGACGTTTGATAATATACCCATCGTCTAGTTCTACTAGTTAATTTAAACATCCAAGCCTTTCGACAACTGTGCCATACTTCCATAGCGTGGATGATTGGTAATTTCTACTCTGTACTCTGTCTACCAGTTGAAAATTTTTAGTTTTGTTTTTAGTTTAGTTTTGATACTAGTTTTGATACCGTGTTTGATCTCTGGATTTGGACGTTTTGTTGGATACATCAAATCGAGGCGAGTTCGAATTGTTTTCCCAAAGTTTTTTTCTGAAGGTGTCTGGTTAGTATTATCTGGGGTTGCTCTGTATTTCTGCAGAATTGAAAACAGTTTTTCTTTGGTTGAACCTGGCTTATTAGACATCTTATTTAATTTCTTTTTAATGAATTTTACAAAGCACTCTGCTTGTCCATTTGTAGCTGGTTGTCCCTGTGCAATTAAACATTGTTTGATACCATTGAATGATGTAAATTGGTGAAATCCCTGTGATTTATATATGTTTGCATTGTCGCTAACTAATTCTTCTGGTAAGCCAAATCTAGAGAAGAATTCTCTCAAATAATAGATAGTATTTTCAGTATACGGTGCTTGCTTTGTCGCATATACTTCTAACCATTTTGATTTTGAATCGATAACAATAAAGAAAAATGAGTTTAAGAATGGTCCTGCATAATCAATGTGTATGTGTTGAAAATTTTCTGTTGGTGATTCCCACTTGTGTAGCGGTACTTTGTTTGGAAGTTTATTTTGATCAGCACGATTCTTGCAACTTTTAACTAGTGATCTATATCTCGGTCTATGGTGCACCAATACACATAGTTGCGTGCCAAAGGTTTCATTTTTACTATCTTAATGTGTGTGTTGTGCAATTCGTTTAGTACAGGTTGTTGTAGCTTTTTAGGAATTAATATTCTGTGTCCTTTAAAAATAATACCATCATTTACTGAGTAATCTGGATCTTGGTTTGACCATTTTCTAAATGTTTTAGGAGTGTTGATGTCTGAATCTTCCTCTGTAGCTTTCTGTATGGTTTTATATGTTATTGTTGTTGTACTAGTTATTACATTAGTCTTTAGATTTTGTAAATGTGTGCACATATCGATTACATTTATTTGTTCGATTTTTATGGGATAACATGAGAGGTAATCAACGTTGGTATGTTCTGTTGATAATCGATGTTCGATTGTATAGTCAAACTGTGCCAGGAAAACAGAATATCGTAAGATTTTCGATGCTGTGAAAACTGGCAATTCTTTTGATGGGTTGAATATGTGCTGAATTGGTTTATTATCTACTAAGAATTTGAAGTGGTGGCCAAAAATGTAAAAGAAAAACTGTTTGGTTCCCCAATATACTGCTAATGCCCCTCTGTCCAGTTGTGAATACCGTGATTCTGCTTTTGTTAATGATCGGGATGCAAAAGCGATTGGTTGTTCTGTGCCATCTGGGAATCGATGAGATAATATAGCACATATGCCATGTGGACTTGCATCAGTGACTAACTCTAATGGCAGATCTCTTCAATTTACTAAGTGAAGCATAATGTATTTAAATAATGTGGCATAGGTATTTTTTGCTACCTGTTGTCAGTTATGTAAACCAATTTTCGCATCTCAGCTTGGACTTTATTGTAACCGATGTCCTGCATCTAGATGCTGTTGTATTACTAAACATTGAAGTTGAGATCGGGGAACACATAACTTCCATCCTGGCAATTCACTGATTCTCTTTCTGAAGAAAATACTTTTATACTCCTGATGGCAAGACAGTTTATTTTTACCGCCTTGACTAGACTCTAGTTTTGCCAACCGTTGTAATATTTTATTTATCCACCCCTCCTTTACCTGATCAGCCTGAAGGGTTATTAACTTATTCTCTAGCCTTTTAAACTGTTTGGTTAACCACACATGATACATTTCCAGTGTTAAGCCACTATGATTAGGAATTTGCAATTTTTGTTGGGAATACAATGCTTGTGACAGGGTGCCTGCAAGGTTGTTATCTTTCCGCTGACAGTGAATGATCTTGAAATTAAACTCTTGAATATATAACGCCCATCTAGCCAGTTGGGCTGTCGTTAATTTCATGGACAATAAAAATGTTAACCCTGGAGAACTCGCATCTAAAGGACTACCGCGAGAACTCGAACATGAGTGTTTTGCTCACACCCCATTTTGGTGTAGTTTTGTATGTTATTAGGAAACGTGGAACTCTGAGACGAACATGTAATCGACTCTTTGATTTTATTAAAGCAAAATTAAAAAAAGCACTTCTTTATTATTATAAAACAACAACAACAACACCATTCACGGTATTCCCTTTCGGGGTAACCAAACCTAGCACCTCTTTCTGGGGAGTAATATGCACAGTATAACTCTAGACTACTACATTACTTTTACTCCCAGCACCATTCATCATCTTTCTCCACATACCTCGGTCCCTAAACACTTCCTTTGCCTTTGTAACATTCATACATTGCTTTTGGCATGCTCTTTTATTCATCATACTTCTCACCTGTCGTTCTTTCAGAACCTCTTCTACTACATTATTATTATACAAGTTTTATAATGATTTCCAATACTTTTTAATAATAGAACAATATATATGTGTCGTACATATTGGAAAAAATGTATTGCTATAACTACTAGTACCTTCAAAATACATACATAATACTTATATTCACATAAGTTCAAGGTGATCCCTGGAGCTTTGGGACATATTAGAATAGGAGGTGCACACAAAAGTCGAATGATCTGTACATATGTTTATTGTACATGTATCGCATTGCTTTTTGGACTTACGATTTTTTTCTTCTAGGGTACATTCCACAAACTCATACCTGTGATTCGGTGACGACATTTTGTACCTGTGAAATTCCAGCAATTTGTGCTATTCGCTGTCTCTATTGATAGGCAAGTTCAAAGATAATGATCGATTAACTAACTGTGGTTTAATCAATTCCAGTGATAAACGTTTTAGAAAAATTCTGCGATCTTAAATAACATGTGTTCTCCTTATGTGGAATTTGGGAATTAATGCCTCCTACATCTAGCATAGTAAAAATATTCTTAGTGGCTACCGGCAACAAAATCGAGATACATAACAGCAAGACTTCATCTGATCTACTGTATCAGCATCCCCGGGTTTGAATCCTGACACGGTCCGCTTGAAAAATGTTAGGCGAGTATTTTTCACAAAAATACACCCTCATTCAGATGAGAGGTAAAATGGAAGTCCCGTGTGTGAGTGTTGTCGCGCACGTTAAATATCCTTACCTTGCTTGGAACAGCAAGGGTTCGGTAAAATTCAAAATTTTTCAGGTAAAAAAACTCGCTTCCTGGTCAATGTAGTACCTTCGGGTGGAGCATTGGAAAATCACATGTAAGTATCAGCACCACCTTTCATTTGATTATAGAAGATAATTATATCTGGTTTGAATAATACACCAGAATTCGGTTCGATACTGTCATCATTGTGTAGTGTACACAGAGCCAAAACAATTTTGCTTTGTTTGGGTTTGTAGAAAACTAAAACAGCATTTTTGTGGAAGGCAAATATACTACTTGGGAAAGACCTTTCCCTTTTGTTTTTTTCGGATCATGCCATTAGGGTGGTTCCAATGCGAGAGGCACAAAAGTGAAGTAATTATCCATTGTCAAATTTGTACCATCATTCAATACTGGCTCACAAACTCTCTTTACAACTAAACTTGCAGAGTTCTCTATTTTGAATTGTCCATCTGATTATCTTTCAGGATAAATTTCTAAATTGTGTGTAAAAAAATTTCGAATGGAGTGAGGCATATATCTTGATTCTGTATTTTGCAGGTTTCTTAGCAATGTATCGCCTGAATTTACAACGGTCTCTAAAATTTCGTACAATGCTTGCCAATCTGGTAGTTACTGCTACATTTCAAAAGAAACTACTCAAACACTTGTCTAGTTTGAGATAAATCATCAAGTTCTTTCTTTTAACTCTATCGTTTATGTTGTTAAACCTTAAAGTTTGCAATAAAAGGAGAAACCTTTCTCAAGACATTGTCATTCAAAAACAGTCAGGTGAAAATCCATCATCGGTCCATAGCTCCTTCATATTCAGATATTGACCTTTTTTCATGTCAATTATATATAAAAGGTCAATTTGGACATAGCTTTCAATGGGATTTGTATCTCTGCAGCTTCTCTCCCGTTGATGATTAGGTCACAGCTTGACAAGGTAAATATTTGTATAGACTACAATACTTTCAATCATATCTTGTGAGAAATACAATTCCCAGCATTTCTTTTCAGTCTTTACTTTCTTTGCAATGGCGTTTACACCATGAAGACGTCTATATTGTGTTTCAAACTCCGCACATTACTAAGAGGGTGTGCAAACTATTTGGTAGATTTGTTCTTCTCTACAAAATTGTGTACTTCGCCTAGGCCAACACCTGTTATATCATTATCAGATTACTCATAACCCGTGTTGTGATCACTATGCTGGCTACTTCCATCAGAAATGTCCCAATCTACTGGAATGTTCTCTTGGCATGCTTCTACAGCAGCCCATAAAGGAGTGGGTATATGTATGTCGTTAAATTCATTAGCTTCGTTTTACAGTAGAGACAACTTTACCCATTTTTCGCCTCGACTCATCTTTATTATTATATCTACAAATGAAATTTAGACATTAGTGCTACACCATATCCTGTATATCCTAAAAACGGACTATGTAAGACACAATTCAATAATATTTATCACATAAATTTTGGTTTATGTAAAACGAAGCACTAGCAGGATCACTCGTGCGATGAGAATATCTCTCACAGCATGTGTATGCAATTAGCAAACGGTCTGTACAACAAAGCAAACCGCGACGAATCTGTTACCTGTGTCATGCACTTGTTCAGTATGCTTATAAATTCAGATAGAGGGGGGGGGGTCTGCATATTATTTACACAGCTAGATATTTGATTTATCGCGGAGCTTCTTACGTTTAACACGGTGGTTAAAATTAAAAGTTCGATAATTACAACACCGGTAGCATGGTGTAATAGACACTATCAACAGTTGGCTGCACTTATTCTTATACAGATTTAGGGCGCGTCAACTATCAATGATGTCATCAATAGTACGCAATCCTACGCAAATTTACTACATTTTTAAAACCAAAAATAAGGCATGCACAAAATAAAAATACGTAAAAAATTACTCACATCAGGTATTCTGCTTCCGCTTGCAATTTCACTCGGTAGGCCTCTAACCACTCCAGTCGGGCTCCTCCCGGAGGAATTAGAGATGAACGTCGACGCTACCAAATGCGTCCAGAGCAGCTTCGGCTAGTTGCGGTAGACATGCGGTCTCTCCATCTACAGATGTGGAGGTCGGTAGGCCCTAGGTGACGCAGATTCTTACCTATGTAAGGTTTGGACAGGAGAAGGTATGCGGTAAACAAACAAACGATAATTAGGAAAGGAACTACATAGGTAAACCCTAACGATACGTTACCAAAGATAGAAAC
Organism: Platerodrilus igneus; assembly: GCA_036346225.1. NCBI lineage: Eukaryota > Metazoa > Arthropoda > Insecta > Coleoptera > Lycidae > Platerodrilus > Platerodrilus igneus. Next base: position 977,092 of record JARFIW010001320.1, read on the forward strand.
GTGCACTTAACACGACGATACCAGGTAAAAAGCCACGTTATCGCGAGAGAAGCGGAGAACTCTCTCACCCCATTGTCTAGTATTGCCATACCCCTCTAGGGATAAGCACACTACGCAAACTCACTACCATGACGTACCGGAAGCACCGCCTAGTCCATTTAAAAGTTCCCGCGTACTGCGTATTTGAAAATTATGGCGGGAAACTTCCGTACACCAAAAACTAACCTATAACAATGTTAAAGTGCAATGGCACGTAACAAGCTGTGAGAGAGTTGCTCATAGCGCGAATATTCCAGGGTTAAAGCTTTATGATCTGTACTCTGTACTTATAATCAAATCCTGACCCAAAAGTAACGTACACCACTGTTTTGAGCGCATATATAAAAGCCAGTACCTCCTTTTTAGTTTTGGTGTAATTTAGCTCCGGACCATGGAGCATCTGGCTGGTAAATGCAATTATTTGCTTATGGGAATCATCACCCACTTGGAATAGAGCAGCACCAACACCACAGTGTGAGCTGTCTGCTTGTAAATAGAACTCCCTTTCAGAAATTGGATGGGTTATCATTGTTAAACTCCTTAATATTATTAAATGCCCTTCCACATACATCATCACACTTCCAAGGAATACTTTTTTAATCTGTCTTAACAACGGATAGGATAATTCTGCAAAATTCTTACTGAAACGACGCTCATAGTCAACAAAACCTAAAAACTGCCATAACTCCTTTACCCTACAGGAAACGAACTTCTGAATACATTCAATTCTGGCAGGGTTGATACCAATACAAGAACTTGAATTTACGAGGCCCAAAAATTCTGTTTTGACCGCATCAAAATGGAATTTTTGCAACTAATTGTGAGGTTACACTCCTCGAATCTTTTAAATAATTTTGCTAAGTGCAATAAGTGCTCACTCAGTGATTCCAAGAACACTAAAATATCGTAAACATAGGTCAACACAAAACCTTCAAATTCAGGACCCAGAATAACATTCAGATGTCATTAAGATTAGGCGGCTCCGTGGCGTAGTGGTATGTGTGTGACTACTACGCCCAAGGTCCCGGGTTCGAATCCCGACACGGTCCGCTTGAAAAATGTTAGGCGAGCATTTTTCGCAAAAATACACCCTCGTTCGGATGAGAGGTAAAATGGAGGTCCCGTGTGTGAGTGTTGTCACGCACGTTAAAGATCCCTACCTTGCTTGGAACAGCAAGGATTCGGCAAAATTCAAAATTTTCCAGGTAAAAAAAACTCGCTTCCTGGCCAATGTAGTACCTTCGGGTGGAGCATTGGAAAAAAAAAAAAAAAAAAAATCACATGTAATGTCATTAAGATTTTATTGAAGCGTTTTACTGATAATAAAATGGTTGATTAATATAACTGTGAGGCAAATTTTAACTGTTGTGGGAAAAAATCCATATACATTACATGTATGAAATGTTATGGCATATTTCATAAAAGTTGTGGTATTAGGAATAAAAAACATCATATCATAAAAAATAATGTAATTATCTGTAGTAATTGTGTATTAAATAACACCCCTAAAGATGATGTTAGTACTTTAAAAGAAAAATTATCCGTACTTGAAGACATTATTATTAAGCAGGAAAAAGAAATTGAAGCAAAAAATTTTCAGATTAAAAAAGTGGAAACTCGTCTAGAGATGTTGCTATCTGAAGCCACCTTGAACGAAAACTATTTTAATAAAACAGTGATTGAATATAAAGCAGAGATTTGTAAACTTGAGAAAATAATTCATAACTATAAAAACAGACAACTTCAATTACTATTGCCTCTAAAACTGCTTTTACAACAGCCACTCAAACTGTGGATGAAATTCCTAGCGAATCAAATGCAAATACATCTGTCGTTGAAATAGCTGATAACATTAACTCTAGTAAGGATATCACAGATATTACATTTTCTGACGAATGGTTTAAAATTCTATATGGAAATTCTCCAGTTTATACCAGGAAAATTAATCGAAAATGTCTGATACCTTTAAAGTCAAATTCTATCCAACCCCATAGTCATTTTAACCAGCAAATGTTAGATCAGGAAGCTTCTAATAAAATATTGTTACTTTCGGATAGCAATGGACGTGAAGTTAGCAAGATAGTTAACAGTATTAATAATACATGGAAGTGTTCGAGTGTTATCAAACCAGGTGCTCCATTAAGGGAAGTTATTAACACCCTGCCCAATACTTTTAAAGACTTTAATAAAAATTATTTTGTTGTAATTTGTTCAGGTGCTAATGATGTGAAATCCAAAATTGATGTAAAGAAGCATTTAGATAGTTTGTTTAATCAAGTGTATTAAGACGAATGTAATTATTTTAACTATTCCATATGGGTATTATGATAACAAGAATTTAAATCCTAGAATTGTAAAGATAAATACTTATTTATATAACTATTGTAAAAATAATCAATTCTATTTATTAGACGTAAATTCAGTGTTGGAATACAAGCACTATGCTACTGATCAATTTTATATTCGTCATTCAGGTAAACTCAAGTTGGCTAAATCACTTTTATCAATTGTCAACTCCATTAGTTTGAATCAAAATTTTCAGAAAGTTACAGTAAATTCTATTCCAATTTGAATTTAAGTAACATTATAGTTCCCACTGCATTGGCGGTTAAATTAGACAATGCCTTTGTAAATAAATGTAGTACAGTTAAAGAAAAAATTAGAATTACAAATGCTGATACAACCAGTAATAATATTCGTTCAGGAAGCTTTACTATACAAAAACATGACCCACTTTTATCTCTGTTGACGTGTAATATCAGATGCTTGCGAAATAAGGAAGATAGCTTGTTTTTATTACTTGACAACTTAAAATTTCCTGCTATTGTTTGCATTACAGAGCATTGGCTTAATATTAATGAATATATCTCGTTACAAGGATATAAATTGGCAAATATATATAAAAGGCAAAAGCACCAACATGGTGGTACTGCAATATATTGTAGGGATAATGTCAATTTTGAAGTAATTAATAAATGTAATTATTTACTAAAGGAAATACATTTTGAATTTTCACAAATTTATGTTAGAAGTCTTAAACTTTATATTTTATGCATTTACCGCTCCCCTAAAGGTAATACAGATATATTCTTTGAATCATTGGATAAAATGTTACAGATTTTCGCTTGTAAGAATATAATCATTACAGGCAATTTCAACATGAACTTCAACAATATAGTAGATAAAGATATTGTTCGTTTAAAACAATATTTGGATCTTTATCATTTAACTATGCAAATAAATCAAGATACACGAATTACATCTAACTCTAGCACATGGATTGATTATGTTCTAACTAACATCAAATCAAAATTTCTTTTCGATATTGAGGTTCTAAACACAGAACTCTCTGATCACATGTTTGTACATTTTAGATTAAACCTAAAATTAAATAATCAGCAGAACCATTACTATAGGCATTGCTATAATACTGACAATATAAATTTATTTTCTGAAATCAATATCAATTCTGGTAACAGTAATTTAAATCATAAATTTTAATCTTTAATACAAAATGTTACAGATGCCTATAACAAGTCATTTCCTGTCACTAGATTTAAGAATAATCAAAAAAATTGGTTGACTAAAGGTATTAGAACGTCAGCTGCGAACAAAAAAGTATTACATATTATTTTCAAACATTTTTCTGATTCCAATTTCTTTAAGAAGTACTATCATAAGTACACAAAAAATTTTAAAGCTACCATAAAATTAGCAAAGGCACTATTTTTGTCTAATCGTATATTAAATTCAAAAAATATTCAAAAAACTACGTGGAAAATTATCCATGAGCATATTAGCAATACAGGGTTTCCAACTAAGGAAATACGTTTGGATAATTGCTCTGCCAAGGCAACCGCAGAAAAACTGAATAACCACTTTGCTACAGTAGCTGAAAACTTAATAAAAGAACTTTCCACACATTCAGTAATTAATAACTCTGTTTCAATGGGCTCTCATATGAGTATTCCAAACAATTTTATGTTTTTCCCTACGGATTATTATGAAGTGTATGCTGTTATTAAATCTCTACATAATAAATATTCTAATTGTAATGACTACATTTCGGCATATGTGCTTCCTGCTCTCCTAATAAATATTTTGGGATATCTTGTTAACCTAATTAATGAATCTTTTGAAAGTGGCATTTTTCCATCTTGCCTCAAACATGCCATCATTGTACCATTACATAAGGGAGGAGAATATGTAGTGGATAATTTTAGACCTGTCTCACTATTATCCACATTTTCTAACATAATCGAAACTCTAGTTAAAAATCGTCTTATACAATTTTCCAACAAATTTAAAATTCTAACTCCACTACAGTTTGGTTTCACTTCAAATAGGTCTACAACGGATGCTATGTACAATTTCTTAGAGCAGCTATATTCTTCTTTAAATAAGAAAAATACGTCTTTAGTTACAGCATTTATTGACTTAAGCAAAGCATTTGATTGCGTAAATCATAACATTTTTATAAATAAAATGACACATTATGGATTTTGGGGAATTGCAAAGAAATTGTTGATTTCATATCTAGAAGGTAGAACTCAATGTGTAAAACTTGTAGATAATCAAAAAGAAATTTTTTCAACAAATCTAAGTTTAAAATTTGGCATCCCCCAAGGTTCTGTTTTAGGTCCAATTTTGTTTTTATTCTATATTAACGACTTCGTTTCATGTATAAATTTTGCAAATTGTACATGATATTAGTTTAAATTGGAATGACTTCACTATACAAACCTTGGAGAATAACATTGTAACTGATATAAAATCATATAGAGAGTGGTGCAAGGCAAATTTCCTCACAATAAATTCTCTTAAATCTTCATTTATAATTTTTAAAACAAACTCACCACTCACTACACTGAATGGAGTATCAATTAATGAAGTCTGCTCAACCAAATTTCTAGGTTTAACCATAAACTAAATTGGACAACTCATATTCAATCACTTACTAGTAAATTAGCATCCGCTTGTTATGCAATTAGAACTGTTTCGCGACAAATTTCCATTGAATCTTCACTTAAAGTGTATCATGCCCTTTTTGAGTCCCGTATACGATATGGTATTGCATTTTGGGGGAATGCATCGAATAAAAATATTGCCATAATATTCAAATTACAAAAACGAGCTATTCGTAGTATTTGCAATGCAGCATATGACACACATTGCAAACCATTATTCCAAAAACTTAAAATATTAACTTTATACTCATTATATATCTATGAAACCGCAATCCTCTTTTATAAAAACAAAAATAAATTCATCACACCAAGTACTTTTCATAAACACTATACCAGGCATTCTTAGGATATATATCCACCAAAACCAAGGTCCACTTTAATTAAAAAATTTTTTATATATATGGCACCAACTCTTTATAACAAGCTACCAGCAACTATTAAATCTCTTGATAGGCTATCTAAATTTAAATCAGCACTATTATCCTTGTTTTGTGAGCGCTGTTATTATAACGTAACGGAGTTTCTTGAAGATAGGATTTAAATAGTTACAATAATTGACTATGTATATAATATTTAATTTTAATTAATGACTATCTACATAAATGTAGCTAATTTTCATATATTATTTATTTATATTTTAATTTTATTTATACACATTGTTGACTATTTCTAATAATGGTTGTAGAAGTGTACATTATCATCACATTGATGGGAACAAATAAAATCTATCTATCTATCTATCTATAGAAAACCCGTATATTTGTGATCATCTTCTTTAATTGGTACTTGTCAGTAGGATGCATCATATCGAGAGTGCTCAATAATTGGTTTCTCCATGTTTAAATTAAGGAAACGAGCATATAAACACATGCTTGGTTTTGCATGGCAAAATTTTCTCACTCTCCAACATATTTTGTATCTGTCACTTAATTTCCTGTCTATACGTGATAGGTATATGGTAGGGTTTTTTTAAAACAGGAGACATCTTTCATAGCAATACTATGCTCATATACACGAGTCCGACCTGGTGTTTATAAAAACACCTGGTTATGAGCCTTTAATAACTGATATACATTTTATATCTTCGTCTTTAAATGTTTCAGCAGCATAAGTTGCTGAGCACAGTTCTGAATCAGAATAATTCTGGAATGACTAATTGTCATGATATCAACCAGTTTTGGACACCGAATATTAAACAAATAGCAGTTCAAAAATTGTCCCCCGGGCAAAAACGAAGTTTCTAAATGGACACAAAATGCTGCTGAAAATGTGGATCTCAATTCGAAAATAATAAAAATAACACATCACCCAAATCGCTCAACTGCCGTAGGTAGCCTTTCTCAATTTGACGTGATAGAACAACAACTTATAAAAATCACTGACTATGCAAGTTCAAGTTCAATAAAGCCATACTTGTAGCTAAGTATAAAATGTCATTCCAATATAATGGGCAAAATGCGCAATATCATCAATTGTACCGATCCTCTCATAGAAAAAACTGTTGTTACCCCATCTACTATCCAGGTGTCAGAAGTTATGAAAGAAAAAAAAGACAATCCTGTAATTTATCAAAATGTAAATTTTTTATTAATTGTTCTAATTTTAAAAATAAGTACTATTAAACTGTTATTATTGTTAATATTTATTATTTAATATATGTTGATAAACAATAAGAACAAAAAATGTAAAACCTATATTCCGAATTAGAGAAATAATTTGAACATGTATCCCTCGACTTACAAATTTAACCATATAATAGTGAATTATTCAGTTTCAAACATTGTCTAAGCAAAATATTGCAAAAAATGCTAGCTGCAATTTATCCGATTAAATTTACAGTTCTCGGCATATAATCTATGGATATTCTTCAATTATACGTGACCCACTAAAAGTGAAACACCCTCATAATATTTTTATTTATGATCCGATTTTGACAAACCTTTTTTATTGTAGTTTGGCAAAAACTGCATTTTAGAACAAACTGTTACATTTTTGTTACAGAAACCAAGGACTTTTGGGTAATTTATTAGGGATGAAAATTAAAGAAAAAAATATTAGCAATTTTTTACAAAAATTTAAGCACTGGATTAAACACCTTCTGAAATAGACGTGTGTTACTAATTTTATTCAAAAATATTGCACTTAAGCTGTTCTGTGGTAAAAGTAAAAATCACATATTTGTTATGAATTTATTTTGGCTGATGAAGCTAGCCATGGAATAGAACATCAAAAATAACTGACAATATTGGAAAATTACTTGTATCATTAGTTCTGTCAGATAGAGCTTTTAAAAATATTCGAAAAGTGTACAACTTGTCGGTGTCATAATGGAACAACTAAGAGTAAAAGACAAAATTAAACTTATGCGCCTTGTTGACGGTGATGTTTTTTTGACAAGAGATGCAGCCAGAGAATTTAATAACAGATATCCCGATCGACCTGCAGTGAACAGTAGTACTATACACTGCATAAATGAGGTTTTCAATAAAACGGTCAGTGTATCAAGGCATATTCTCAAAACCAGAAATAATCCAGGTTGGGAGATTGTTACGAACAGTTTTTGGACCTCAGAACATCTAGCAGGTAATTCTCAGAAAATTTGGTAAATTACTCTGCTAAAAATCCAGTGCCGGTAAAATACCGAAAACCTCAACTGTATTAACAAAAATTGGTCTTCTGTACTAACTCAGTGGCACGGGTGTTGTAAGTGTTTGACGAGGGTTCCAGAAGGCTTTCGGATATGAAATGTGGTCTTGATCAGGAAATACCTTGGATGCCACCTAATCTTGCAGGGTTGTTAGGAAAAAGCTCTAGAATGAATAACAAGGGGATGCTAACATCTTGAAATCAGGAAAATGATTCTCGTTTACAAATATACCTGAAAATTTATTAAAACTAAAATTATTTTAAATCTAAAACAAACTTGAACACACACCTATTTACAACTGAAGGAGAAGATTTGTGAATGTGAATGATAAATAATACCTGAAATATTCAATTACGCTTAAAACAAAATTCACAAGGCAATTTATTTTGGCAAAACTGTAACTATACCGTTTACAATAGTGGAAAGAACAAATATAGAATCTTTATAAAATTTGCTGCGACATTGTTAATTCTATAACGTACGTTTACCCAGTACCAACTTAAACAAATATTAAAAGTTCCGTGTCCTAAATTTAACTAAACCAGTATAAATACCCAATATGTCGTAAACCTATTAACTCAAACTTACCCCAACATAGATGCACTTGTAAGTACGTTCAATTTATACATTTTCTTATAATTATGTATTAACGTACGCACCAACCAGGCTAGTTTCAGCATTGGTTTATTTAATATGTTTTTGCAATCGGGAGATGAATTATGACATTACGGATTGCCCTCCACTTCCTCTCGAGTACCTCTATCTTGTCGATCTCGTTCGCTACAACATGAAACTTCCAACACAACGGTTGACTCTTTCTATGGACCCAACAGTGTCACTAAAAAGAAACTGTCCCACTTGACAGGAAATTATCCAAACCTGCATAGGCTACCCTGTTTTTTTTGATAATTTCTATTCAAGGTAATTCTACCAAAGTGGCATGTTTAGAGTTTGAATGTTGGAAATGGAGTTTTCTCTTGAACAATGAAACTGCTCTACTTAAACCACTCGAGGTATTCTCGGGAAACTTTGAACGGGTGAATTAAAAATGGATCTCCTTCGTGTCGCTTTCCCTATCTAACCTTTACATTGTTAAGTTTATGTATTGCAGATATAAAATTAGAAATTTAGGTTTTTCATTAGTCTGAGTCGGCATAAAACTGTATATAACATGTTTGTTCTCAGACGATGAGATCATCTTGGTGCCATTATTTCTTTTCTAGGTAAAACAAAATCAAGTTGTATTAATTATCGCCCAATGTAGTACCTTCGGGTGGAGCATTGGGGATGTGGCTGCAAGCATAGCGGCCCTTAATTAAATTATAATGTATTAATTACCATGATGACATCACCTCTAACTTTTAACAACAGACAAATGAATTCTATAACCTTTGACTATGTATCAAATATGATGCAAAATAATTTTCTCTTAGTTTGGAATTTATAGAAGCCTGAAACTTATATTTCCTAAAGGGAATAACCTAATTTTATTGGTGGACTTTACTTATACTTGAAACTATTAGAATGAAATGTGACTATAATTATTTCTAAGGGAATGCCACAAGAATTTGTTTCGAATTTGTTTTGTATTACACAGTTTATAGCTAATTCTCTGGACCGCCGTACTCAAGTTGACGTTGTCTATACTGATTTTTCAAAAGCATTCGATCGCATCTGCCACTTTACTCTTCTCGGTAAGTTACACCGCATTGGTTTTTCAGATAATCTAATATTACTTTTTGCTTCGTATCTAGAAAACCATTTACAGTACGTATAGTATCATGGCCACAAATCGAATTTCATAAATGTTACTTCAGGAGTGCCTCAAGGGTCAATTCTAGGGCCACTTCTCTTCTTAATATATATTGATGACATTGGAGACACACTAAAAGTAAACTATCTTCTATATGCAGACGATCTAAAACTTTACAATGAAATAAATACAGAGGAGGATTGTAGAAATTTGCAGACCAATTTGGATCTTTTAACTACTTGGTGCACTATCAATAATCTCCCGCTGAATGTTAAAAAATGTTACGTCATGACATTCTCTAGAATCGATAATCCGATTAGATTTGATTATTTGTTAAATGATACAACTCTTCATAGACCACCTTATGTTAAGGATGTGGGAGTGATTTTTGACAGAAAATTGCGCTTCATTGAACATGTTAACTATCTAGTTAAAAAATCACATCAGACAATGGGTTTCATTATCCGCAATTCAACTAGTTTTTCAAATCCTTCCACTTTTCTAACATTATATATACGTTTTCGTCTGGAATATTCTTCAATTATTTGGTGCCCTTACTATGCTATACACATTAACTTACTGGAAAATGTTCAGAGAAAATTTTTGAAGTTAGTTATTTTGCGTACTCAAGGCATTTACCTGCCTATTGGATATCCACATAACATTTTACTAGCTGCATTTAATGTTCATTTGTTACAAAACCGTCGTTTGCTGCACTCCATAATATTTCTGAATAATATCCTTTTACTATCTCACTGCCCTACAATTCTCCATCAGATACAATTTTCTATACCCCGTCCTAATTCTCGTAACTCTATCAAGTTTCATTGTGTCATACCGCGTACTAATGTTCTTAAATTCTCCCCATTGCATGTAATCTGTTCTAATTACTCAAAAATTCAAACACAGTTAGACATTTTCTGCACCTCAATTAAAAATATTAAAGAAATTATATTAGCTAAATGAATTGTATTCACAATACTACTCACTTCTCACTTCCCCCACTATAATAGTTATGTTTTATTTATCTTCTTTGTTTGTAGCTCTATCTTGTAAGTGGATTAATTTCTGTAAGATAGATGTATGTAAAATAAATAAAATAAAATAAATAAATAAATAAGATGAGACACAAAGAACAAATATTGGAATATTTTCACAATAATCCTAATATTCGAGTGGTTAGTCTAGACCAAAATAACCCTAGAGAAAAAATTAGAAACTGTCAAGTAAAAAAAAATATAGCCGTTTAAGTCTCAATTTTTGCACACCCTTGAACTGGGAGATGAGAGAAAAAGAATGGAATTCTGTTTGTGGGCCCCAGGAGTATATCTGGAAAATAGAACTTTTTAATGGAAATTTTCTTCTGTGACGAGGCTGGGTTTACAACAAATGGGGTCGTGTCTTACCAGATAATCTTAATAGGTAGCTGATCATAAAAAGAATACGACCTACAGAAACCTAGCTTCACATCTGGTTCTCACCAAAACCAACCTCTCTTTTGTTTTGAACGAACCAATCAGTTCCTATTATGACCTTACGATTTAATTCGGGTACAACGATACAAGGGATATTAAACTTTACTTTCTCACACTAGTGTCAGAAATATTTCTTCTTTTATTCTATTTACCTTATCCCAATTGCTGCCAAAACCGACAAATTACTAACGGAATACCAGAACTTATTCTCCAAAGTTTTAAAATATTGCTCTGAAAACAGCACACAGTTGAGTGTCCGTATCTACCAAAACCTGTACTAATTTATTCTCAACTACATCTTGTATAATTAATGCCTACATCTCAACTTTTGAAGGATTTTCTTCAGTTTCCCTTAGTAATTTATTTGGATGTTACTAAAAGTATTCAAAAGCCTAATCCCCTTCCTTTCATTGTTAGGCCAATTATTCTTAGTAAAATTATCACCTCGGTCTCTCCAATAAAAACTAGGATTTTTGTTTGCTGTGTTAGCTTTGTGAGTCCTATAGTTATTCCTCCTATTCTCACGACAACTTTCACCAAGGCCCTGACTGGCTGGCATCACGTTTCTACTATCTAATTCAACATTCCTGCTCCCTCTTTGATCTGTTCCGGTTGTAATTATTGTTAAAATTAACTTTAATTATTGCTTAAGATGTAGCTTTTAGGTAAAATTTCCCTCCACTGTTGTATAAGGTATAGTCTATGATTTTACCACGATTAACGTTCAAGTGCTTGTGCTATGTGTCGTGAGTGTAGTTGTACAAACGCTGGTGTAGTCACAGTTTTGGTGATATAAAATTGTTGACGTTTTCTTGAGTTCCGTCATGATAAGTTGACACTTCCTTGTCCCACTACCACCACTAAAAATTACAGTTATTACTGGTAAGTACTTGAAGGTTCCGCTTTTATAAACTTTGTTCATATTTATACGTCCACTTTCTCCACCATCTGTGGTTATCAAAGTTTAACAATACAAAACAGATACCTATTATTATTTATTAACCTCTTCTCTCTTATTTTCTGCAGTCCGAATGGCGAGACATCTTTCCACGTATATATATATATATATATATATATATATATATATATATATATATATATATATATATATATATTATTATGTGTAACGACCTTTAATTATTACCAATAAGAAGTGCAGTAACGGGTTTATAGGTCTACGTTCATAAAGATAAAATTAAAAACTCTTTTGTTCTTTACCAAGCTTTCGATTTAATTTTAAATTTTCCTCAGGGTGCTACAAAATTATAAACATCCATGTCAACATTCAAATAAAATACATTAACTTACAAAATGGTGCACATTAATAATAATAACAACGTTTTGAACTTCAAATCTGATACTAACAATCTAAGTGTGATATATTCTTATATTTTAAAACTAAGTAATATCAACAGAAAGAAAGAGACACTAAGTTGAATTTTATGCAATAATTTCTGTAAGTATTGAAATCGGGTTCTACCACCTGTCACTTAATTAGGTTTGCATACCTGGTCAAACATATTACCATGTGAAGTTACAATTTTAATCTGTTAGTTTGTTTATTTAGTGCTAAGAATGTTAACCTAGTATGTTTCAATGTAGTTACTATTTTACACTCCAGTTTTTGTAAGTTAATGTATTTTATTTGAATGTTGACATGGATGTTTATAATTTTGTAGCACCCTGAGGAAGATTTAAAATTAAATCGAAAGCTTGGTAAAGAACAAAGAGTTTTTAATTTTATCTTTATGAACGTAGACCTATAAACCCGTTATTGCACTTCTTATCTCTCATTTAAGGATTCAACCCCTTGTACTAAAATGCCCCTCTGAAATCGTTAGGAAAGTGTTTTGATAGCCAACTCCACCAAAGTACTCTCCCCAATATTCTCACATAAAAATTGTACCTCAGTGGCTAACGTTGATCCATAATCGGCCTGATTCCCAGATTGAAACTGCCCATAAATTAATCTCGATATTCCAATATCGGACCTTAAACCGCCTTTCAAAATTACAAAAACATGCGACGGAACTTTTCTATGTCAATTCCCACTCTGATGCAGAAGCCCTTAATCACCCTACTGCAAGGTTTACTTTAGCTGATTCTGGGACCCCCCGCATCATCAAATAATTTTTTTTTCTAAAACTGTACGGATGTAATTTCCCATCTGACTGGTAACGCAACTCTAACGCCCCCGTTTCACCACATACTTAAATAATTTGCGTTTTCTGATTTTGTAATTACATCCATGGGTAATAATTGAACATTTATCGGTGGTTTAATTTCTACGTTTTCGCAATCAGATTCAGCTAATTACAAATTTGTCATTTGCAACTTATTCATATTTTGAGTCAAGTACATCATCATTACTTAAGGTGACCAGATTTTTAGATGGGCAAAGCGGGACAACTTACTCTGAAGGAGGGGGGGGATCAACAAAAATTTTCATACAGAATAAAAATAATATCGTAATATTTTTTTATTTTTAACATAAGTACAATTTGCAAATATAAAAAAATGTAAAATATTTCATTTCTTGACATATTCTTTATTCGCCGAATTAATTTGCACTAAACATAATTTACATGTACATATTTTATTGTTGTTAATAACGAAATTAGTTTGATTGACTTAAAATATTTGCAAAATTTTATTCGTATATTTCTTTCTAAAATTTCTTTTAAGGTTAAGGTCGGTGATATACTTTTTGTCATCAATATAAAATATGAAGACTACGAGTATTTTAAGCTAAGTTTAAGAAAATTTATGTATTTATGAAATATATAAATAAATTACTTACCTAAATTTTTATGGTAAGTAGCAGATTTGTAATATCTATTTGTTGAATTAGCTTGCTAGTACGCAGTACGAACATGAAGTGTATCATCTGAGAGACAAATACAATGTAACTGGGTAGCAAAAGCAATATGTTAGTCGCCGTAGCCCGTAAGATTCTTAGAACGCAAAACAAATTGAAGGATTCTTAGAACGCAAAGCAATGATTTTCATAAATATAAAATTTAACTTAATTCTAAAAGTCGAGACTTTTGAAAAACGTCGTGGGATGTGGGACAAATTGTGAGAAATTGGGACTGTCCCGCCAAAAGCGGGACGTCTAGTCACTTTATCGTTACTTGCAAATCAGACACCCCCTATGGTTTCTTCTGATCTCTTAGGGTTTGGCATCTTACATACAATAATTATTTAATCAGTTAATGTTGTTAAAATATACACAATTTTAATGACATGCAAAACAACTTGTCCCTGGTAAATGCCTTTCTCAGTTCATTTCCTTATATTAACCTTATCTACCAGAAATTATTGAGTTAAAATAAAAACAATTACTTTCTAACCACATATCTCTACCCCTAACCTGACTTCAATATGTAATACAATTCATACTTTTTTTATTACTTTAAACACGGTTTCACTTTCGTCTTAACAATTCTTAATAAAATTTTTGCAACATGTAATTAAACTCTAATTATCAAGAAGAAATTAAATTATGTTTCATTCGTTTTAATGAAGCGCAGAAAAACTTGTATACTATTTCAAACCTGTTTGATGTTGCAATTGGGCGACTGTAGCTGCCAATCTACTACCGTGGGTTTTATATAGGAGTCACCTCTATCCACATCATTCTAATAATCCTCCTTTTATTTGGACTTGGCGGTACTGTTTCTTATGTTGCGTATTTTACCATGTATTACGCATCACGTTGGGCGTCAAATGCAGAACTCTTTTTTCTACCTACAACAAAATTAAACAACTCGTTGGTAAATACACTTTAATTTTAATAGAACTCTCAGGAGTGGTTACAAATTTGGTGTAATAAATTCAACACACAACTTTCTGACATTTTCTAACGATAATTTACTACTGCAAGATCAAAAGGCCTTATTAATCTAGAACATCTCTACCACAATTCTTTTAGTAATTAATACAAATATAATAATAAAAATGGAAGATGGTCAGAACGAATTGTTTTCTATGAACCTCGTTTTTGGTATCTCTCCCAGAAACTCTCCATTCCTTTTCTTGTTATGAGTGGAATCACAAACTATGTCACATCCGGGAGCGCACAATTAACAGAAAGATACTGCACTATAAAATATAGGTTATAAACTAAAAACAATAAAATTTAAATGATGGCAGGGGCAAAGCAAAAGTGGTCTAATATGCACTTGCCCCAGTAGCCGGTTTGCACTTTCTCCATGTATAAATTTTCTGGTGTGCAAACAGCTCAAAAAATATTAGCAAACAAACTACGATTCTTATTTTAGCGTAACCTTTAATCAAAAATCTTTATACCTACCAAAAATTGTAATTCAGAACTAGATGTTTCATAAAAAACAAGGCACTTTAATTGCGATTCTAAACTTGTATATATACTTTAACTGAAGTGTAACTGAACTGATTTATTTAAACAAGGGAACCCACCATCTATGTCGTGATTGAACTCACTTTTAAGTAGATTTCTAGATATTAACTAGTACATTTTTACTTGTATTACAACGAATGGAACATGATAACGTACCTGTTTACACACCTACCTACTGCACCTTAACAGAATTATTAAAAAAAAAACAACATTTAGTTGTAATTTGAAAACAAAAGATCACTCATATTTGTACATATTCAACTTCTGTTTAGAAAAAAACTTAACTTTTATAAATAATTTATTTTGCTATTGTAACGAACAAGATACATCTTTTATATAAATTTTACTAATATTATCTGTATTTATGATAACAAAATTTGCATAAGATAGGAATATTGTTTAACATTCTAACTTTGTTCTAAGTTATTGTCAGCTTCACCTGACTCAACTAATAGCCCTTAAAATATTAAGTATATTGTACATTCCATTTTAAAAGAAAGGAACCTTATACAATTCAGCAATTTGTGCGAATTACTTGGGTTCTATAACTAATTTCTTTTCTCTTTTTTTTTTGAAATACTGAACGTATTTTGTTGATATGAACATTTGAATATTTTATTGGATTGTCAAACTAATACCCTAATATATAATCACAAACACTTTTCTCATTAGCTTTACAAAGAATTTGTTTAGAAAAAGAACTAACTACTTAATAAAGTTTAACGTTCTACACTAATTGTTTGTCTTCAAAAATACCACCAACTTCTGCATTTACTTTGATTGAAAACTTCTGTGGGTAATAATTCAATTACCTCTTGTTACTAACAAAAATAACTGAGAAGTAATTATAGGTGAGTCGTTTTTCGTTAAAAATTATAATTAAGTACACTAGACATCTTTTATTAGTGTTATTAGCAAATGATGTAACTATCCTTTGGCAGAGCAGAAAATGATGGTTTTGTGCATTTATCGTAGCTTTTACAATTTCCCTCCTATGCCTCCCACTATGCCTAATCATCTCTATATCAGTCAGATATCAAAAGGGACGAATGTTACCCAAACGTTATTGATAACCAAAAGAACAAGAGAAGGGGCAAGCAGCGAAATATATGCACTCCTCAATGAGATGGGTTCAGATTCACATTAGTTGTTTTGAAAGACGTGCTTCAAGGACTCAAGCAATAAAAAATTACTTATAAACGTATTTATTTGTATAACGTAAATAAAGGAGAAAATTGTGAATAAAGTTAATACTTTCTGTGTCTAATTTTATTTTCTAGTACAAGAGTAAACGTGAACATATATTCAAAATCAAATTTAATTTCAAATAGTAATAAAATGTATATTTAGGGTAAGAAAAGCAAGGGTATTTTATAAAGTGCAGAGCACGTTGTATAGACCTCAGCATAAAGACATATTACACGCGGACCAAGGACAAAAAAATTTACGACATTAGGAATATAATTTTTTTACAAGGTAAATAACCCCAAAAGTAAGAAAAAATTTATTCTGTAAAGAAAATTTATAAATATGAAAGAGTAAACTATAGGGGAAAAAATTTAACGTTGAGTGGTGGTATAACTAACGTGTACCGTCTTGAAGGAGACAAAATCAATAAAGTCAAAATCCGTAAAATCAAAATCGGTAAAGTCATACCACTCATAAAAACTTAACAAAAACTTTAAATTTGTAATAACGAGAAAGGTGCAAGCATAAGAATGTGTTTTGTACTCTGAGAAAAAATTTGAGAACAAATGAAAAATTTATTTAGTTTTATTAAGTATACACATTAAAACATTACAGCCTCACGTACTGAACGTTAGTGAAACTTTCTAAAAAGATGTTTATTTTTTTACAAAAGTCGTACAGAAGATATTGTTTTATCCGTATTAACACAATTGACTTTTGAAGACTTCTGCAGCAGCTCTGAACTCTATCTTCAGCGGTTTAGAGAGACCATCAGGGGGGTCGTTAATTAAATACGGATGGGTAGGTCGCCACAGATGGTGTGTGAAAACAAGAAATATCGCCAAGAAAAATACAGGAACCTCAACGAGTATATTCTGTTATAAAAATACAAGATTTTGTATTTTTAGATGATACTACGTTTATCCTGAAAGAAAATAAAATACATAAAATAATAGAGACAGCAATTTGCGCCTCAAAATAAAATCAATAAATCAGACAAGTTTTGTACATCTATGACTTCTTTCTTTTGTGTATTAGTGCATCGATACTCTACTTATTAAATTTATGCACATCTGGTTTATATGTAATTCATAGAATCCAGTGATAAGTATGGACAAAATAAATACTATTGCTTAAGTGCTCCCATGAATGTAATTAACCTTGTTTAAATATATAAAGAAATTAAGACTGTTAAGTATGAACACATATATTAACTGAAAATTATTTCTTATTTATTCTGACAGATAATTATTATAAGTTTCTGAATATTCAATTATTTATATTTATATTTTTAATCTTGGACAATTTAAATAAAAAAAAGCCTCTAAAGCAAATAGGTACTATAAATAGTCATTATCATAATTATGAGATTTTTGTCATCTTTTCAGTACTGACTAAATGACTCACATACATACAAATTAAGTTTGTAATAAGATCTTTCAAATTAGTAAAATTAAACTTCGTTAAATAGTTATCGTGTATAAGCAATTACATGATTATATTATTCGTAATGCAAATTCATAAGGGTTTTGTTACATAGAAAATTTTATAAAGCATAATTTTGATATGAAGTAACGTTGAAAATTTAAATTCATAATTAAATGTTATCACAAAGATGTTAGTTTCCCTGGGTACAAACTACCAAGGTTAGATTTATACATGACGTTAAACGTCAAACAGATGATTGCCTCAACAAATGGAAATCACTTACCACCTTGACCTCAGGGCATGGCTGCTTGCACCATTTAACAAACAAGTTCAGCGCACATGTGGACTTCCAACATTGAACAAACACATGAAAAAGCAGTTGTCTACATCGTTATAGCAACGCCTCGTAAAATAGAACCACATTGTAAGTTTCCAATGCGTAATCGTTTTATACGCAATTAAATTAACTTCCTACAACCATTAGTCAGCTCTAAGTATTGCTTCTGAATTAAAACAAAATTTCCATGTTGAAATATAAGGAACGTATATATCTTATATGCACTAAAAATTCAACAGTTTCGCATGACCATTTTGCTTCAGTTATTAAATGTTGTTTCTTCTGTACGTTAGTGTTGCTTTATTTTTCTAGTTCATTAGTTCTTTTGTACTATAGTGTTGCGCTAAAGAAAACCAAATAAAAATTAGTTTGAATTATTTAAAAGTAGAAGTTACAAATCATGATGAGTTTCTAAGCAATCAGATCGATGGATTTATTGAAACTAATTTGCAACTCGCAAGTCAGCTTTAGATATGAATTAAACCATATTAACGTTGTAACGATCAAAAGCCGACTGATTCGACTCGTCGACGACAGCCTTTGCAAGCAGGTGCGCGAAAGCACGCTATACGATATCACCTTGAAGATACGTTGTAGAAATTTTACAATACAAACTGGACATTTATAACTATGCACTTTATTTACTATATAATTAAAATAAAGAAGGACAATAATTGGGGTGTTTCGAAATTATGGTACTTTGTTTTAATTTTGTATTAATTGTAGAAGTACGATTTATATTGCATTATAAAAGTAAATTTAAGAATTTTTATAATACAACACATGTTTATGCGTTATTTTCGCAGAGGGAAAGCGAACTGTTACAACATATCTTGGGCTGATGTAGATGGAAAACTAATGAATTTTAAATAACGTACGTAATGCGATAGGAATAACATAGTGGATCAGATAGTAATAAACAATTGGCTATCTATATGGTACTTAATCCAATGTACGGTGGTAGTTCTAGTTGCCCTTTCTATATTACGGGACGAAAACAAACTTGGTTACTTGTATTTTAATTATAGTAGTGCGACGTAGCAATTGTGCGCGTGTGTGTGTGTAACTGTTCGTTTGTGCATGCACACATGATCGAGCACATGTGTATCCTGCACTCACAACTATTTTATAGAGACAATTACATACAAAATCCCGCCAGCAGTAGTTGTTTACACATTGAATTTCAACTTACCTCAAAGAAAGTGATAGCGCTAGCTGTATAACTAAGTTTGGATAGAAAATGATAGAATGTGCGTCATATTATCTAATAATAATATAATTCTTGTAGTAAAATTTCTCCAAACCAACTTAACTGCAAGACGTCAGTATTTATAAAATAAAACTATTCAAAAGAAGATTTCATGTTTTATTACAAGTTTCTCAATATTCTAGACAGTAACACAGGTTTTTCCCAGTTAATAACGTCTTATTAGTCTTTTTTAATAGGGTTGGTGGTATTTTTGAAAGTACATATGTATCTATTTTCCTACTATGTAAAACTCGCTACTTTTTTCTCATTGCCGAGCTGACGATGGCAGTGTAATTATTGCATAATTGTATTAGCAGTAATGATAAGCATTCCTAAGCTGAAAATTTAGTTATCTCACTAGCTCAGCTTAGGAACCACACAGCAGAGCACTTTTGATAGAGTAACTAAATTATATACAAGTATTTAAAAATTGTTCCTAATATTTACATATCAGTCATGTAAAAACCCGACAGAATTAAAATTCTTCACGTTTGACTTTATCAGCGATAATTGCATTTTTACAGAAAAATAGTTTGGAGAAATGTTGCTGTTGCATACGTTATACTAGATGCTGGTGTATAGTTTAACTTGGAGATCGATATTAATTTGCCAAAATGTTATTGTTTCTCACAGCGGTTAATTTTTAAAAATGTGATTCCTTATCGTCAACACTGATGTTTTTTGTAAGATAATAGTGATGATTTATCGCAGTGAAAATTTTTTTTTAAATTTCAAAATAAGTGCCCGGGCACCTGTTGTATGATTGGCATTTCTGTATTGTATTTCCCTTCATGTGAAATAAGTTGTAACACCCAAGAACCTTTTTAAATTAATCCAAATTTCAAATAATATTTTCGGCCAATCACAAATAATTCTAGATAAAATGTAACCTATCACTGACCAGAATTAAGATAGTTATCCAATCCTAGTTTGATTTTGTGGTGACAATTGACACTTTAAATAAACATAACCTATCAACTGAGATCTAACATCCCCTGAAATTTAGAAGATTTTAAATTTAGGCGCCAAAGGAAATGCCAGTTTGTTCTAGAAAAGTCAAAACCGGAAGTACGTAATAAAATGTAATTTTTCGTGATATCTATAAAAATATTAACAGGAAATACTTTAGAATATTGCAGAATAACTTAAATTTAATTATAGGGTAATTTCAAGTAGCAATGTCAATAATAAAAATGGATCTAAACCATTAACCTAAAAGCACATGTAGGGTGATGTACAATTGTGAAATATGTAAGATTTTTAATTGGCTAGAACAATCACACGATCAAAGGTATTTAAATATGGGGAGTGAAAAAATTCAAACACACGACACACAAACACTCAACAAGACACACAAAGACAAAAGATAGAAATGTGAAACATAACTAGCTCGGAGCTAGTGCGTGTTACGCTACAAGATCGCGTAGCGATATTGGTTATAGGCCCGTGTATATTAAATGGATGTTGTGCACAAATATAAGAATTAGTATGTTTATTACGGGAAGACTAGTGAATTTAAGCAGTGGGTAAAGAACACATAAGTTCGGCTCGTAAAGAAAAAGTAACTCGTAATAAATTTAAGTATAATAATAAAAAAAACGAAATGGTTCAGCAGTAAAGCAGTTAATGGTAGGAGGTGCATATTAACTGCAAAGAACAGGATACTTAAACATACCTATATGGTTCATTATTGATTGATTGGAGGAAGTTTGTGTTTTGGAAGTTCGATTCCAAACCAAGTTGTTACAGCAGTAGGGAGATATCAAGAGTTTCGAGCACAAAATGTATCAACACCCGTGTTAAGCATTATCAACCCTGGTGAGAATAAGTTGCCTTGGAGGTATTGTAGAGATTGGAGCAACAGTGGGTATTGCATACCCGAACAGGTATTGAGTGAATCTTTGAATAAATGTTCAGAGAGAACGGACGTGTATATGCATGCATGCACATGGTGTTGTAAGTATGAACTTTTATATAATAATACATATGCTTTACATGAATATGTTAAGTTGCTAGATTAAGGTTGGAATTTTTGGATTTTATTAACGTTAACGCTTATTATTATGAATTTTGTGTAGAATATCAAGAGTTATTAGCTATGTTTAATTTGGAGTCAATTTGTTTTAACTGTAGAATTTGCAGTGCTTAGTACAATATTTAACAATCTGGCGTAAGGGAACTTTTAGTTAAGTAAAAGATATTTTTCTTATTGCATTCACGTATGTCAATATAGTAAATGTAAATAGTTAGATCACCATATTAAAGATTATTAAATTCATTACTTGATACGAATGTTGATATATGTTACAAGTAAAAGGGGTTTGTTGGAAGACATTTAGGTACAGGTACTTTGTAAACTTTTGGGTAAGTTAACTCACCAGTATCGGTTTCAGAATTCTAGGCCTATCCACCCTGGGACATGTCCATGTACTCACCGCTGTAGAGTAGCCGAGCGAAATAGAGTTGGCATTCGACTATATATGTATTAGGTAACTCGATCCTTGTTTCTTTGACTGTTAGATAGGTCAGGGAAGGGGGGTGAAGTGTTACAAAGTACTACTTTTTATTCAACATACTATTCTCTTGGTGCTACGTTCTAGTTGTGTGCGTTGCTAATTAACAATACTCAAGGGTTAATTTTTTAAAAATGTGATTTCTTATAAAAACTAACGTTTTTTGTAAGGTGATATTGATGATTTGTCGCAGTATCTCAATTTTACATTTCTAAATAAGTTTCAGAGTGCCTGTGAGAGACGTAGTGTTACACGACTGACTTGTCTGCATTGAAGTTACCTTCATATCGAATGAGTAGTACTACTTATTAAGTCCTAACAGTTAGCAAAAAAAGCTGCACTTTATAAAGAACACAAGCCTTGCACAGTGATACTACGAACCAAAAGAAGCTGATTCACCCACAGCACTGCTATTTTCATCCCTTAGGATTCAAGATGATAGGTATTTTCCAAAATGGCGACTTTTTAAATGTTAGTATCCAAACGCCTGCATCGATTCTGTTGATTAAGGTGTCAATCAATTCGTCTCTACACCCTTTAAACGATGAACACTTTAAAAAAGACAAGATAGCAAAAAACTTGTAAGAAAATAACAATTTCTAAGGATATTTTACACCGACTATTTGTTTTCATCGAACTAATTTTTTTTGTATTGGGTAATTATTTATTATCTTGAAAGCGGGTAGCAGCTCTTTCAGTACTTTGAGTGGCAGAGACCATAGGGATCGGTACGGCTTTCTAAGACTACTGCGATGTTGAAGGCAACGGGAAACCACACATTACCTCCCAAGTATACAGCATACTGAAAATGTTTTTAATATTAGCGATGGTTTGTTTATTTGTTTATTTATTGTTGTACACTATTCCTCGGCCAAAGGCCTAACCTAGTGAATATGAACAGAAGTTTTACAAGTAACATAAATTACATTAAATTTGCAATATATGTCAATTTCCGATATAGTACGTTGATAATCTTGAGCTTGTTTTTCTTATTGCTGAGTTAATCTTGGGCTATTGGCAGAGAAGTTGGTGTGCAACGTAGTGTTGTGGAGGTAGGGATATTGGTGTGGAGGGGATACTATTATTGGATCGGGGGTTTTTGTGATAAGGATTTCATTTAGGAAATGGTCAAATTGGAGTGGATAGTTAGTTGCAAGGAAGTTGATGTTAGGTAGTGGGGTAAAGGGATCAAGTTGGATCGAATGTTTTATGTGGGTTTGGCGAAGAATGGAGTTGGGACATAAGTATATTAAGTGGGGGGCAGTTTCAGTAATGTTTTGGTTCGAGCAGGGACAGTAAGGAGAAGGAATTAGTTGGAAGGAGTGTAATATTTGTCGGAATTTGCTGTGTCTGGTCAGGAATTGAATAGTGGATCGGTTGGAGTAGGGGATATGTTCGGGGATGTTCGTTATATCTGGGAAAATGTCGTATGTGTGTCTATCTGTGACTTCATTGTTCCATTGGTCTTGTCAGCTGTGTGTTAGAGATTCACTAATTATGTTGTTTATGTTTGTCATTGTCGTCGTTTCGTATTCTGTGGGTCGTAGGGTACGATCATGTAATTGTGTTGGGAAGGTGAATAAGGCCTATTTTAGAATGAATTCTTGACTGATTATTTCTCCTTCATGATAATTATTTGGGGACCGTACCAAATAATATTTGTAGCTGGTTTCTGAAATATAATTAAACACACAGCACTTTGAGGGTATATTAATAATTGAAAACTTGAAACTATTTACAAAGGGTTGTACATTTTAATAATTGTAAAGAATTTGAACAGCGCTACATTTTGCTGCTGCACAGTAAAGCGTCTGGGTTAGAACTGCCGAGAGCACGTCATAAAATTAAAGAGGGTGGTTGGTAACCAGAAACTTACGCTAGATGGCAAGGCCAGTATGAAAACATACATAATTTAAAGTAGTTAAAATTATTAGAACAATATTATCCAACAAATTGTATTGGTCTTCCTTTCTTTAGGTTTCGAAGTTGTACTTTGGAGTGGAGCAGGATGTTTAGGGGTGGTTGTTTCAAAATTGCGTATAGTGCTGAGGTGGGGGATGTTCTGATGGGTCTTGTGGAAAATAGTAGGAAAGGTCTTATGATTGGATTAAGGTTTCTGCAGGCATGAGGTGTTTTAAGGGGATACCAGGAGTCTATTGCGTAATTTAGGATGGGAATTATTATTTGTTGTAAGATTATTTTATGAGTGGGGCGAGTCAGTTCAATGGATTTTGGTAGAGAATGGTGTATTTTATTAAGGATTGCTTTGGTTTTGGATCGGAGATATGATAGATGAGCATGCATTTTGTCGTGTTTCAATTTGGATTCCAAGGTACGTGGTTGATTCGGATAGGGTTAAAGGTGTATTAAATATGAGGATGGTGGGGGCATGCTGGAGAGGTCCTTTAAGTAATAGGATTTTGGATTTAGCAGGTGATAGGGGTTGTTTGTTTAGTAAGGACCAGTATTCCATTTTTTTGATCAGGAGGCGGGCGGTGTTTTATAGGGATCTACGGGAGTTTCCATGTAGGAGTTTAGGTTTGCAGAACGTGAGTGTAGGTAGGATTTTAGGATTTTGTATATATTTTGAGGAATATTGGCTTTTTTAATTCGTGAGAAGACATTGGGCCACCATAGGAGATCAAAGGTGGATTGAAAGTCAAGGAAAATTGCTATTGCATATTTGGAGGGAGATGTCTGGATGGTGGTGATTAGGAATCGGATGGTTTCCTCGGCACTATGTCCGGGACGGAATCCTTGTTGGTTTACAGACAGGAGGGAGTGTTTATCTATATGGGAGTTGATCTTCTGGATAAGGATATGCTCTAGGATTTTACCAATTGTGGGTATAAGTGCTATGGGGCGGTAGGATTTTGGGTCTTTAGGAGGTTTGCTGGGTTTTAATGTGAGGATAATAGAAGCTTTTTTAAGGATATTCGTAAACGTACCGGATTTAAGGCATTTACGGAGTAAAAATAGTTCTCCATACGGATTTCCGGGAGGAGAGAGCTTCGAACGATGCAATTGGCAAATTTAAAAGAATAGCCAGAAACATTTTGCTGGTCGGAACGTGGAATGTCAGAAACTTGAAGCAAGTAGATAAGCTAGAGAATCTGAAAATCGAAATAGATAGGTTGGCACTACACATAGTGGGGATTAGCGAAGTTCAGTGATTAGAAGCGGGATATTTTTGGAGTGAAGACTTTAGGGTAACTTATACAGGATCAACGGAAAGAAATTCAGGTATAGGAATAGTAATGCAGAAACGGATAGGACATTGTGTAGAAAACTACTTACAAAAGATTGAAAGACTACTCATGGTTACAATAGAATATAAACCGGTATATACAGTAATAATACAAGTGTACATGCCCACGTCTAGCTACAGTGAGGAAGAGGTAGAAGCGATCTACAAAGATATAGAAAATATAGTAACATCCGTAAAAATTTAATAATTACAGGAGAATTTAATGTAGTGGTAGATGAAGGTAGGGAAGAAGCAGAAGTAGATTTATTTGGCTTAACTTCAAGAAACGATAGAATTTTACGAGAAAATCTCAACATCACACTAGAATATGAAGTAAGATTGTGGTGTGCGTAATCGTGCAAAAATAGGATGTACTACATGCAGAGCGTTTTCGATTTATTTTAAAATCATCTTCAGCATTTAAGTAGTTTCTGTAATTGACAAGTAGTTAAACAGAAGCTACTTAAACACTGAAGATGATTTTAAAATAAATCGAAAGCGCTCTGTATGCAGTACATACTATTTTTGCACGATTACGCACACCATAATATTATTTCATATTACAACGTGAATGAGGCCAGGGGGTATATTTCCTATATCATACTAGAACACGATACACATGGAAGATGCCAGGAAACATAGATTACATTTTTGTTCGACAACGGTTTAGGAAGCTACTAAAAGACTAAATGGTAGGGGAAGAAAGAAGTATGTGGAAAACAGTAAAAAATAGGAGAAATAGTATGGTAGGCCACATACTAAGGCACGAGGGAAGAGTGCGGAATATATTAGAATCAGAGATAGGAAAAAAGAAAGGTAGAGGTAGACCTAGGTTAGACTATTGCACACAGATAGTGAAAGATGTAGGCTGTGGAAATTTCACAGAAACATGCAGGCAACCTCAGAATAGAAATCAATGGGGTACGCGTCCAACTAATTCCAAGATGGAAAACTTAATAACGAAAAAATAACTGTACTTAAACCTGATGATTATTATAAACAACTACAGGTATTGGTATTGCAACTAATGTTAATTGTGCGTAATGATTTACTGAAAAACTATTAATTTAGCAAATGTCTAAGTGTTGGGGTTTCTTGGTAGCCACAGGCTGCTTAACCCCCTTCACATACCACTGAATCTTGGTGAAATAGGGCATATAATTAGGAAACAACAGAAGGGGCACCGAGCCGTATCTAGGCTGTGGCAACTTCAGGGAACAGTGTAGACTAGCTCAGAATAGAAATAAGTGAAGGTACGCGTCCAACCAGTTTCAAGACAGAAAACCTAATGACGAAAAATAATTTCACAAATCTGATGATTATTATAAACAACTACAGGTGTTGGTTTTGAAATATTTTCAATTAATGTTGATTGTGGTAAAGGATATATTGGTAAACTACTAATTCGGTAAATGTTCAAGTGTTGCCGAATCTTGGTAGCTGCAGGCTGCTTAACCCTCTTTACACTACTGAATATCGGAGAAATAGGGTATATATTTGTAAACAATAGAAAGGGAACCAAACTGTATCTAACAACAAAGAGCAGTGGCTATGTTCGAAGACAACAAACATAGAAACAAATAGAAAGTTGTTGAAAATATATGTGTGGAGCACTGCACAGTACATCTATTAAATAGGGGCAGTAGGAGATGTTACGTGCCAAATTGGCACTAAACATTGTCTTAGCTTAATTTTTATGTGTGGAAGTTTTCGCGCCTTAAAATTTAAAAGACTTGGCGTGTATTTTCGTCACGCCAGAGGGCGTTTGCGCGAGATCGCGCGGGAACTTCGAGCCGACGCGTGAAAGAACAAAAGTGGGGAGAAGTGTTTCCGTGAGACTATGTAACGTGGCTTTTTTCCTCTGACCTTCGTGAAGAGCGGTTTTGTCAGGTATCGTATCGTGCCTTATCTTTATTTATGTAGATATCCTTGCCTGATTATCTTTGTTTGTCGCCCTTATACCTGTTCCTGCCCTTTCCCTACATAGGTAGAGGTAATTTGTAGCCGTTGGCCGAACCGCATTCCACGCCGGAGCGCCATCTTTAATCACTCCGGAGTGGAGCCCTGAGATCCAATCGAAGCCATTTGGATGGACGTTGGGCGTACCCTCCGTTAATTGCCTTAAAAGGGCCATCAGTAGCCCTGATGGACTTCAACAGAAGCCAACTTTAACTCAGAGACATATTCATGTGAGTATTTCGCTGTTATAAACTATTGTCTTAAATTTATATTTCCCGTTAATTGCGTATTAAAATTGTGCATTGTGTGACATCATTGTCAGATGGCCGCGCTAAAGCTTGTGTAAAGCTGGGAGCTACCACCTGCCGTGGCGTCGCCTTTTCCGCGCTTGCGAGATTGCTATTATAAACCTTTAAATTGTGCAATTATGACTTTTAAATTGTAAGAGAGAAGTAGACAAAAACGGTAGAAGCCTTTTGGAATGGCGTGCTTCAGATGTTTGAGGATGATAGCATGGACAGACAAAGTTAACAACAAAGAGGTTATAGAAATACTAGGAGAATAAAGATATCTGTGGAAAACAAAAAAAAAGATAAATAGAACGGCATATGTTCTAAGGCATTTTCGAGGAATAGTGGGGGATCTATTACACAGAGGAAAAAAGAGGTAGAGGTAGACCTGGATCAGAATATTGCACGCAGACAGTGAAAGATGCAGACTGTGGAAATTTCAGGGAAATGTGTAGGTTAGCACAGAACAGGAAACAGTGAGAGTATACGTCTAACCAGTTCCAGGACTGAAGACCTAATGATGGTGATGATAAAACAAAGATTAGCACAAGGCCGTGCTGCATTTAACAAGAAAAGCAGCTACTATGTTCAAAGACAACAAACATAGAAACAAGGAAAGAATTGCTGAAAGTATATGTATGGAGCACATCACTGGACGGCCGTGAAATTTAGACAGTAGGAGAACTTGACAGGAAAAAGCTAGAAGAAGTCTTTGAAATGTGGTGCTACAGACGTATCTGAAGATATCATGGACAGGTAAAGTCAAGAACAAAGAGGTTCTAGAAATAGTTGCTACGTTCATTGACCTAGTCTAACATAGAAAAAAACCCAAGAAAGACTGACCGGGCTCAGTCGGTGAATGGGCGGGGTCTTACACATACAAAAATTAAAGAAAGGCCTGAAATAAAAAAATACACACACTCATTCACAACTCACAACTAAACATCCACAAAAGAAAACCTCTAATTAAAAAAAATATGTACAAAAGCACAGTAGTACCAAAAAATAGACAATCAATAATTACAAGCTAAACATATCACCAAAATAAAAGAAATCATTTTTAAAATGGCGAGCAGCCGTTTTTAGGTATCTACCCCCTTACATTATATAGCAACACAAACCAAACGCAACACTAAAAATCACAGCTCTAGATCGTAAATATAAAATTAAACATATAGGAGGGTCACGATAAATATAATATTAATAATAAACATCATCTCACTTAACGATAATCATTTTAAAAATTCTAAGTTTATTCAACACGTGGAGCCTGATAAATATACTCTTTCGACCACTTTCCCAGGACCAATACAAGAAAATAGTCCATGAACACTAACTCGAACCTCCACGGTGTAGGTTGGGGTCACCCGTTCTCTTATGACAGGGCGGAGCAGAGTAGCTCGAGATCCCGCAGTGTGGGTGACCTCTCATAACAAAGGGAGCGGCTAAGCAATGGGCCGTCAGCTCCACCGGAGGAAGAAGCTACAATAATTACGAAAAAGATTAATTTATGTACGCCGAAAAGTACAGGTTTATAAAACCATCATTACCAACCACGCTGTAGGGCGTGCGCGAAATTTTTATAAAGAACAACGGAAACAACCAAAAATACAAGTGTTTGCATTGTGTAAATCGAAAAGAAAGTGAATATTAATTTCGTTTAACAAATGACCAGAGCTCAAAGTAATATTGTTGTTATCAAAATATGAACAGGAAACTTGAAAACACGGTTTATCAGATAGTCTAATACCATATTTCAACGAGTTTTAAATTGAAACAATACAGAAAGTAATTACACGCTATCGCAATGTATAACGAGTTTACGGATACCTAAAACAGGGTATCAACTATTTAATTTATAGGATAAACGTATCGTTTCAAAGTAGCTAGATTTGAATTAAGAATTATTGGAAAGCGTATTTTTTCTGAACAGGTAAAATATACAGGAGGTTGTTGGAGGATTTACGAGTAGAAACGGAATCTATTTGAATGGGTAATGAATTAAAAGGAAAAAGAGGTATTTTAATTTATGCCGAAAATGAACGTTACATAGTAGGCGAAGAAAAAGTATGCGGCATTGAGGAAAAATAGGAGTGATAGGATGCTAAGACACATACTAAGGCATGAGGGAATAGTGTCGAATATATTAAAAGCAGAGATAGGAAAAAGAGAGATAGAGGCAGACCTAGGTTAGACTATTGCACACAGTTAGTCAAAGACATAGGCTGTGGGAATTTCAAGGAAATGTGTAGGCTAGCTCAGAATAGAAATCAATGGAGTTACGTGTCCAACCAGTTCCAAGACGGAAACTTAACGACGAAAAAAAAATTGTTCTTAAACCTATTGATTATCATAAACAATTACAGGCGTTGGTTTTGCAATATTCTCAGTTAATGTTGATTATGCAAAAGGATTTATTGGAGAAAACTGTTAATTCGGCAAATGATTAAGTATTGGAGGATCTTGATAGCCTCAGGTTTCTTAACCCCCTTCACATGCCACTGAATATCGATAAAATAGGGTATATATCTAGAGACAATAGATTGGGAACCGAGCTGTATCTAGGCTGTGGGAATTTTGTGAAATGTGTAGGCTAGCTCAGAGTAGAAATCAATGGAGGTACGCGTCCAATCACTTTCAAGACAGAAAACCTAATAACGAAAAAAGTAATTGTTCTTAAACCTGATGATTATCATAAACAACTACAGATGCTGGTTTTGCAATATTTTCAACTAATGTTGATTGTACGAAAGGATTTAGTGAAAAGTTCTTAATTCGGCAAATGGCAAAAGTGTTGAGGGATCTTGGTAGCTGTGGGTTGCGTAACCCCCTTTACATACCACTGAATATCGGTGAAATAGGGTATATATTTAGAAAACAATAGAAGGAGAACTGAGCTGTATCTAACAAGAAAGAGCAGCTACTATGTTTGAAAGTACCAAACATAAACAAGGAAAAATGGTTGAAAGCATATGTGTGCAGCACAGCACTGTACAGCTATGAAATAGGGACAGTGGGAGAAGTAGACAGGAAAAAGTCCTCTGGAATGTGATGCTTCAGATGTATGATGATAGCATGGACAGACAAAGTTAATACCAAAGAGGTCCTAAAAATAGTAGGGGAAGAAAGATATCTGTGGAAAACAAAATAGTAGGAAACATAGGACATGACACGTTTTATGGCATTTGGGGAAATAGTGCGGGATATATTACAGGCAGAGATAGGAAAAAGAGAGGTAGATGTAGACCTTGACCAGACTGTTCTACGCAGATAGTGAAAGATACAGACAGTGGTAATTTCAGGGAATGTGTACGTTAACTCAGAATAGGAAACAATAGAGGAAAATGGATAGATAGATAAATTAATTTTTTTGTTGTGGACTATATCTAGACCAGAGACCGTACTAGTCGTACATTGTAAGTATTTTTTGAAGTTCTGATGAGGGGGTTTTGTGCCCCTATTTTAGTCGTTGACTGTGCACATGGAGTGGGGCTGATTGTGTGTATAGTACGAGTGTAGGTGTGGTATGGTAGTGAATTGCAAGAGTGTATATTAAGTGTGTTACTGCCGCTGGTTGTAGGTGGTAAGATTGGTTAAGAGGATTTCATTTAGGAAATGGTTGAATTCTTGAGGGTAGTTAGTGACTAGGAAGTTTATGTTAGGAAGTGGGGACAACGGTCAAAGTTTGTAGATTGCTTGAGGTTGATTTGTAGTAGAGAGGTTAGGAGACAGGAGTATATCAGGTGTTGCGGGGTTTCTATAGATTGTATGTTGCAAGGACAGTGAGGGGAAGGAGTTAAATGGAATCGATAAAGTTTAGTACGGAAGTTACCATAGCCGGACAGAAATTGAGTTGTAGGAGGATTAGAGAAAGGAATATATCGAGGGATGTTTGTGATATCAGGGAAGATATCAAATTTATATCTGCCGGTGGTGCAGTAGAACCAAAGATCTTACCAGGAATGGAGTAGGGAGTTATGTATTCCGGATTTTGTCAGTTTTAGGGAGAGTGCGGTATTCGTCATAGTGAAGTGTTCTGTCGTGTAGGATGATTGGTAGGTTATGTTTGAGGTTTCGGATTTGGAGTGAAGAGTTTAGTTGAATTTTGATTGGAAGGATTTGAAACAAGATATACAAGGACGCTGTGGAGGTGGTTCTGTATGTACGCTCTTGAGGCGTAGAGTAGGATAGGTCTTATGATGGAGTTGAGTATACGTCTGGAGAAGGGGAATGGAAGCGGGAGCCACGAATCTACTGCGTATCTCATGATCAGGATTATGATGTGATTAATGATTATTCTTCGTGTTGAATTGGTGAGGTGGACTGACTTTGGGAGAGCGTGAAGTAGGTTATGGAGTAACGTTTGTGTTTTGGTTCGAAGTTTGGAGAGATGGGAGTTTATTTTTAGGCGAGTGTCAATGTGGAGTCCAAGGTAAGGAGCTGTTGTTGAGAGGAGAATTGGTGTGTTAAGGATGTGAATCTTAGGCTTTCGGTTTGAGTTGAGGTGGCCCTTGAGCAGGAGCATTTTTGTTTTAGATGGGGATAGTGGTTGTTTGTTTAAAGAGGACCAGGATTCAATTGAATTAATTAGGATGGCAGCGGTAGATTCTATAGTGGCACGGGAGTTGCCGTGGATAAGGAAATATATGTCTTCGGCGTAAGCATAGATGGAGGTGTTTGGGATATTAAGGTTTAAGATAGGATTGATTGCAAGGTTCCATAGGGTAGGTGAAAAACGGGAACCTCGTGGACATCCTTGAGTGAGAGGTTTAGTAATCAAGTGGAAATTGGAGGATAGGGTGGCTGTTCGGAATGAGAGGAAGGATTTTACTAAGAGGTAGAAGTTGGAAGGGAAATTGACTTGTTTAAGTTGATTAAGAAGACTGGACCATCAAAGGAGGTTGAAGGCTGAGTGGAAGTCGAGGAATAAGGAGGCCACGTATGTATAAGGGGATATTTGGATTGTTTGGGTTAAGGAGCGGATTGTACGTTCAGCGCTATGCCCCGAGCAAAAGCCGTGTTGGTTAGATGAGAGTAAGGAATGTCGTTCTATGCATGAGTTTAGTTTGTATAGGATAGTCTGTTCAAGGAGTTTGCAAAGTGTTGGAAGGAGTGCAATAGGTCTGTAGGATTTGCGGTCTTTGGGAGGTTTATTGGGTTTAAGTATAAGGGAGATGGAAGCAAATTTAAATGGGTCAGGGAAAAATCCCAGAGGAGAGGCATTTTTGGAACAGTAAGTGAGTGGATTCTCTGATGAGGGGCCAGGATTTTTGTAGGATCAGGTTGGTGATGTGGTCTGAGCTGGGGGCTTTATGGGGATTTAGTTTGGTAACGAAGGAATTTAAGAGGGAGAGTTCAATGTCTGTGTCTGGGTCCGTGTCTGGTGGGTTTGAGTGTTATCGATTATGCGTTGTTGGGGTTGGGTTGGTATGCCAAGAGGAGCCGAAGGTATTGTTGTATCTAGGAGGTTAAACATTGTTTAAATGTGGAAGGGATGGTAGTTGAAATGGCTGTGAGGATGTACACTGCAGGATTTTTTTGTGAGAGAGGAGATAAGATGAATGTCATTGGGTTTGGATGTACGTATGGTAACTGAGGTTTTGGTAGGTTAGATACTTTGAATACTAAGATTAGGAAGTGAGGGCCGAAGGTTGGTTTTTATGACTTTCAGGAGCTCAATGGGTGTTGTATTGGATGTGGTGGGTTTTAAAGTTATGATTTTGAAGGGTGGTTTGGTTAAGGGAGCATGCTGTGATAGCGGTTGCTGAGAAGTAGCGGCGGCGTATGTGAGAGTGTGTGTGTTTGAATTGGCATTTGTGTTGTTACCTTGTCTGTTGCTTGTAGCTTGGCATCTAGGAAGGCGTATAACCAGTTCCAGGGCTGAAGACCTATTGATGATACTTCTGAATAATATGAGATGTGCTATGAAGAGCTGCCACCAGATTGACAGAACTAAAAAATTTAATAAATGTTGACTATATAATAAACCTCGTAAGCTTAAATTTACATGGTGTCAAGTTAACTGACTGAATTGAACACTGAAATTAAAAAAAAAAGAAAGATTAATTATGGAGTCACTATTTAAGCCATCGGCGCCATTGATTTTGGAAGGTAATATGTCTGAGGAGCAATGGAAAAAGTTTGCACACAGATTTGATTTATTTATGACTGCAACGAATTTGGTTAGCAAGGTTGAGATAAAAAGATTGCTGTCTTTTTAAGTCTACTTGGCGAAGGTCTCAAGCCATACAATTCGTTTATGCTAACGGAAGCAGAATCAAAATCGTTAAACAGCATCCATGGAAAGTTTAATGGTTATTATTCGCCTAAGAGAAATATAATACTTGAACGGTTTAATTTTAACAATATAGTACAAAAAGATGGTTAAATGTTTGATAATTTTTTAACAGAGTTAAGGAAGGGTGTAAAATGAACAGAGTTCCCACAACCTGAGGAAATGCTTCAAGACAGGATAGTGATGGGAATATTGGATAAGGGAACCCAAGAAAGATTATTGAAAGAACCTGACTTGAGTCTCGATAAAGCAATGCTTTTGTAGAGCTGCAGAAGCTAGTAAAAACCAATCAAAAATATTGCAAAGTGAAGCATCAGTGTATGCAGTAAAAAAGGAAGAAATTTCAACAAATATGCTGATGAACATCATAGAAAGGTTTCATGCGCACACGATGGCAAGCCATGTGCATATTGTGGATACGCACATACATCTAGAAAATGTTCTGCATATGGGAAAACCTGTGACAAATGTGAGGAAAAACCATTTTGCGGCAGTGTGTAGGAGGATTGTACAGGCAAGGAAGAAGAACATTAATGAATTGACATCCAAAAGCAATGAAGGATCTGAAGAAGACCAGAGTGAATTTTATATAAATGCTATTGAAAAAGCAGGTGTTGGTGTGAATAAGAAGAATGAGGTAATGTGGACAAAAAGGTAAACACTGAGGACCAAGTTATAGAATTAAAGCTTGATACTGGAACAGAAGTAAATGTTCTACCAATGTCTATGTTGAAAAAACTTAACTGTGACAACCCGCTTCTCAAATCTGATGTGATTTTAATTTCTTATAGTAGTTCAGAGTTTAAAATTAGATCTTTAAGTAAAATTAAATTAGAATGCAGTATTCAAAAGTCACAGGCACTGATAACTTTTGTAGTTATAAACAGCACATATTAAATACCGCTCTTAGGACTTTTCGGGTGTCTAGCTCTAAAGTTAGTTCAAAGAACGGATAGCCTTAAAAAGAGCGTCATGTTGTGATCAGCTTCTAGATAATTTCTACAGTCTTTTACTTGATTCCTAAACCGTTGTTTGACAAGAATGTAATCTATTTGATATCTTCCTATACCTCCTGGCATCTTCCATGTGTATCGTCTTCTAGTAAGATGTTGAAATAATGTGTTTGTAGTGGTTAAATTGTTTTTGTTGCAAAATTCTACTAACCTATTTCCACTGTCGTTTTTTTGTGTCTAAACCAAATAAGCCTACTAACGCTCCTTCCCTACCCTCGCCTACCACTGCATTAAAATCCCATGTATTTATTAAATTTTCATGTCTTTTTGCGCATCTTCGATATCTTTGCAGATCGCTTCTACCTTTTCCTCACTGTAGCTAGATGTGGGCATGCATATTGTATTATTACAGTATTTACCGGTTTAGATTCTAATCTAACCATGAATACTCTTTCGTTCTTTTGTAAGTACTTTTCTACACAGTGTTCTATCTTTCTTCGCATAACTATCCCCACACTCGAATTGCCTTCCTCCGATCCTGTATGAATTACCCTAAAGTCTCCGCTCCAAAAATCCGCTGCCTGTGGCCACCGAATTTTGCTAACCCTTAATATGTGTTAAGCTAATCTATCCATTCCAATACGTTCTCTAGCTTCATACGCTGACTCGCAAAATATTCCTGGCTTTTTTTCTGAACTTTTTGATCACATCCTCCTAAGCAGTTTCCTCCCAGAGATCCGAATGGGGGAATATTTAAACTCCGGATCTTTTATCCCATAAGATGCCAATTTAAGTATGCTGTGTACTCAATATATTTTTCAACTATATTATACAAGTTGTGCTCAAACCTTTAAACCCCTAGCACAAGAAGCACACGTCACATCTTCGGGGACTTCCCAAGAAGAACATGATCCATCAATGGTAGAAGATAATCGGTATGTATTCTAATTAATTGTATGATCATCCGCTGCCAGATGTGGTTGCTTTATAATTGAATTTGTATTAAATAATAAATGATAACTAGCCAATAAATGCTATGACATTTGGACAAATAGTTTTAATGACATAAAATACATTTAACTGATTGGAAATATAGGCAGAATGTACGCGTTGGAGTAATTGATACTTTAATTAAGTGTAATTGGTTACGTAAAAAATGATAATGTACCTCTCAAACATGCTGCATTTGTTATAAAATATTATAGAATTAAATCCTATTCATATTTTTTTTTAGTTGTAATTCGCAGTTTTTCATTTCAATATCATTTCTTCTTTTTATTTTAGTATCCCCCGATTTTACTTCCTATACATACAAACATTGTTTTTTGTTTTTTAACATCACATTTGTTCCAGGTTTTTTAACTTCAATTCACTACATGCAATGTCATTTTTAGTTTTGATGTAAAATATAAAATGAAATCGGAACATATCGGTCATATTGGACAAAATGATGACATTTTTTTGGGGACTGAGGGCATATAATTATTATGGACCAGGTTTTTATAAACTAGATATTTTTTCTAATGCTGTAAGTTCCTTTTATTTGCTTCCTTTAACATATTGCAGCACCAATCGGTCTGCTTATGACTAGAATAATTACATTAGAATGTAGACGAGACACATGCGCGCAAAGGATGATTGATGGCCCCAGTGGCATTACACCTTTCGGATGAAGTCAATTGACGGGTACAAGGGTTTTGTTTTTAAGAGTTATTTAGAGTACAATAGGAAATTTCAAGAATGTTATTTGCATAATTTCTTGTGTGTTTTGTAATAGCTGGTGCAATTTAATAGCCGTTATGGGGTTTCGAAGTCAGTTCTAATCAAAACTGATTCTGATTGAAGCTTTGATTACAATATATTCTACTTCTCAGCTTTGAAAAATGTGATATAGATGACTGTCGATATAAATTACTGTAGTGATTTCATAAATTAAAAATTAGTGCTTGGATAGTTAATTATATTGCTTCGATAGTAATTTAGAAGACAGCATCGCAGTGTTAAGAAGATAATACTCGTACCGTTAGCGATTAGCTGGAAATAAATTGTGAGGTTTTAATATTTCATTGTAGCTACGAGTTGTTGAAAAGGCTTGTCTAATTAGTTTGAAAATCAAGAACTCTTGTTTTGCAAATTGATGGTTATCAGCTGAATTAGTAGTAATTTATTTAATAATATCGATCTCCAAGTGTCTTGAGTGCAAAAAAATCTAGATTACTGAACCATTTTAATCTTAAACATTTTGTTCATAAAAAATAAACTCATGTGGTTGAACAGAATCAGCCTATAACGCCAATATTTTGTTAAGACCTTAGTTTTTAAACTAATTTTTGATCGTTGTAGGATTATGGCAGTTTTAATCAAAATATATACAACAGAAACAGAACATCTCACTACTGGAAGCTCCCACAGCATTTGCAATTACTCTAATAATTAAATTTTAAAAGATCTATTATAAGCATAACAACCATTTGCTGGGCAGTGAATGAAGATACCCGTTAATTTTACAGAACTGCAAAGTACTACTTTTATTTAATATGTAGTGCTATGTAACCTCAAAAAATTTAAAAAACCTATGATATAAAACAATATGTAGTTGTTTTCACCTTTCTATAATAGAATAAAGGACGATGCTATATTTTTTGGTCTAAATGTAGATCGAATTCTATGCGGTTTGAATCTTTGAACTCGTCGGTCTTGCAATTGACTTATAATATGAAGACTGGCAATTAGTTAGTTGTGTAAACAAATATATATATACTTTTACGTGTTATTTAATCCATAACCCGGAACATGCTTTTTTTAATTATTGGATAACCAGTCCCCATTTCTTATATTTATTAAATTTATTATTTTTGTATAAAAGTAAAGTAATTCCCTTTGTTTCCTGAATCCATCTTGTTTATTTTATAAATTATTAGTTAAATTCTAGGATTAGAATGACCCTAGTATGTACAAATTTGTTAAGATACCTTTGGAATTTTTTTTCGCTCTCGGGGAAAGTAATGCAACCATTTTTAAAGTGTCGAAGTTCTCCATTCCAATTGGTTGTATGTCATCAGTTAATTTAATTAAAATCCCACAAGAGCGACAAATAAGTGTTAAAATATTAGAGGTAATTACATGAACTTAAATTGATCACCCTAATACTGGAGTTCGGTGAAGAGATTGCGTTTTCGAGGTGTGTTACCGCGAGTGTCGATGTAGTATCCGTAGTTTATCGGTCCTCCCTTCCTACCTTCCATTAGGGCACAACAGCTACTATCGACAAGCACCACGTTATAAATCCACTGAGGACCGAACAAGACGAACCTGAGAAGTCGATTCCCTGCAGGAGGATATAATAGTAAGTGATTTGTTATAAATATTGCATAGAATTTGCATGCTTGAAGTATAAAATTTACTAAGTAGGGTTGGGTGTGTAGCAATGGCGTGCAACGTAGGGTGCGATTGCTACAAACCCTTCCTTACTTAGAAATTTTATAGTTCAAGCATCTAAATTTCTATGTGGGAGATATAACAGATTATGTCCTCGTGCAGTGGAGTTGATTTCTCAGGTTCTTGTATTCAGTTCTCAGCAGATTTATGATGTGATGTTTGCCGATAGCAGCTGTTCTGCACTAAAGAAAGGTAAGAATGGAGGAACAATCACTACGGGCACTGCGTCGAGACTCGCGGTAACACACACCCCGGTATTGAAATGATCAATTTAAATTCATGCAAATTACTTTTATCGTTTCAACACTTACTCATCAATCTGCAAAATTGGCCGATGTCCTACAACCAATTGGAATAGAAAACTTTGATACTTTAATAATGCGTGTTTAGGGTACATTTTCAGAAGCAATAACTATCACTGAGGGTATCTTAACGTATGTATACATATTAAAATCATCATAATCCGACAATATAACTACTAATTTATAAAACAAACAGGACCGGATTTAGGAAACATAGAAAGTTAATTTACTTCTCTACAAAAGAATAATAGATTTATTAAATATAAGAAATGGAA
Organism: Platerodrilus igneus; assembly: GCA_036346225.1. Lineage (NCBI taxonomy): Eukaryota > Metazoa > Arthropoda > Insecta > Coleoptera > Lycidae > Platerodrilus > Platerodrilus igneus. The sequence goes on from JARFIW010001320.1 coordinate 1,015,828, forward strand.
ACTGGTTATCCAATAAATAAAAACCTATTACGGATTAATTTACTTAACGCATATATATATATATATATATATATATATATTATTTATTGTTGTGGATTCAAAGGGGTAAATCAGTGTAAAACAATGAAATTTCAACAACCATGTATATAGAAAAAAGCAAAGATTTTACGAGCCAAATTAATTTAATTTATTTAGTGAAAACGGACGAGTATTAACGTATTTTGATAATTAATAATTGGAATGTTAAAATTACATGAAGAAAGAAAGCTTCAAAGCAAATAGCAGTTCAAGGATACGCATAATTAACCATAATTTATTTTAATTAAACACATATAAGCATAAGGGAGCGTGCTTGCGTAAAAAAGCAATAATTCCAAGGCAAATGTATTCGTTAAAAGCCAACGTCAGTCTAATACAGATACTAAGAAACACAAAATCGTAGAAGTGTTATGTTCAAACGGTCGATAATTAACAGAAACACCTGTTTGTTAAAGGTTATGTTCAAAGAAGTCGAGCGTATGTTACGATAAGATTTCATAGAAATTGTTTTTAACCGTCAAGTTGGATAATATCTAGGGTAACAAACATCTTAAAGAGCGAGGAAAATGAACAATCGGTAATATACGACGGATAGAGACAGATATAAAGCAAGCAAGGAATTGAAATGCACGTACCATATACACGTGGAGTTGAGATAGGATGTCAACAATATCGATTTTCTGTAACTCAAGTGGGGTTTTGAAGGAGACATCGAACATGTATAAAACAAAGATGAATAGAGCTTAGGTGGAGTTTGTGACGGCAGAGAATTTTGTCATTGGTTGAAAGAGAACAGTTTTTCAAACGAACTCACACGCAAAGGCAGAGAACTATTTCTCTGTAAGCAACTAGTATAGCGGAAGAAATTTTCGGAATCAACCGACGGTTATGCTCAAAAATTGTAGAAACTGTGTTAGAAAATAAGCTTTTCAAATGAAACGCGTCCGATAGGGGGTTAGAAAAATGATATAAATACCAAAGCTTTAACATTCAAGCTCTCTTTTTCCTTTACGTGCTGTATACCGATTCAGACCATAATAATAAAGCTTTTGGTGATTAGCATGTGTGTGCAATAAAGTTACATTTCATATCATATTCACAAGTATAATACTGTAGTAGCGAACCTCCAATTATTAATGTTATGCACCAGTTAGTGTGTGATTAAAACAAAAGGTCCGGCTACTACCACTAAATTTATTAAATGGATACATGATATATAGGGGAAATCAGAGCTGGTAATCTATTTTGTATGCATGATACGGGTATGGAATGGTACTGTGAGACGAAGCGAATATCTTACTCAAATAGCAGATGGTAGAGGCCTGTGGATTCGACAAGCAGCATAGTTAATGGAAACAACGCCGAGGGGGTTTTTTTTATGGTAACCATCTCCTACGGCAATGACGACTGAAGAATTTTTCAGGTATTTATTTGAAATTTCTGTTATTGTATAAACATTTGTGGAATTTTGTGATTGTGTGGTTGTCTTTTGTGGCGTATTTATGGTTTTAAAAAATTAATTGGAAAGATACATGTATAGGACAATTTACTAAATTTGAGTATTGAAAAAGGGTGTATTTTGAATATATTAAAAATTTATTCAGGATATAAATTGTGTTGTAAAGGGTAAACGGGTCTGTAAATTTTGTTTTAATTTATGCAAGGTTTAAAAGACACATACAAACAAAACTGGGTTATAGTGAGCTCACAATACTCCAGTGTGAAGTCACTTTAGGGTAACATGTGGGGCCCATCTTGTTTAAAAATCATTAGAAAAATCAAGGACTTTGAAAACATATCATAAAATGAGTTTTGTAATTATTGTGTCAAACTGTTTTAACATATGTGTAAATATAATTTATCTGTTAATAGGTGTAAATAAAAAGTTGTATGGTTGTTGTATTATTTGGTGAATTTATTGAATGGGGTGCGAGTGTGAAAGACGTATGTCAGTAAATTTAGGTATTCGAGAAGAAGCCCAGCTGAGCTAGCCAGGGATGCAGAGGAGTTTTGAAGGCTTAATAAAAGGGTAAGGAATTTTTTTATTTGTGAAAATTTTACGTTGGTTTAGGCGAAGGCTCGAGTATTCCCAGAACTATCACAGAGGCCACGGCAATATCTATATATATATATATATATATATATATATATATATATATTGTAATGTATAAGGGAGCTACCAAGAGTTCTAAGGGTTGTTTAGTACAAGGTAGTATATGCCAAGCAAAATAATCCACATATTTGATCACATAAACTTAAAAATGTAGGTTTGCCGTATTTTACGTATACTAAAATACCATTCAAAATGGTAGTTGAAATTAAGTGCCAAAAGGTAATATTGAAATGACTAAATGACGTAGTAAGATGTACAGTGCTCAAGGGTTTATGCCGAGTTTGTATTTTAAAGGCCATTGAAAGTACATTTGCCGTCAAAAAACCGGATGCGTCTATGGATGTTTACTATCAACCACGCATCCAGGTTCAAGTGCGATTTATTTTGGTTTCATTTTAAATAGAATCAACTTTTGGACAATATTTGTATGCTCAAAATTATTAGTTATAACAACTTCAAATATGATTGGTGAACTGTAAATATTTAGGACAAATAATAGAATTGTATGTGAATCAGGAAAGTGTAAAAGGACATGAACTATGGTATGTGCGACACAAACGAAATGTTAAGATGTTATTGGACAATTTAGTTATGTACTTTAAAGTGTAGTGGGCAAAAAAATGGTCGCCTTGGAAAGTAAACAACGGAGATTATTCCGAAATTCATTTTGTAAAAAGACGTGTTTTTCAAACTGTGCTAATTTGTATTACGATTTTTAAAAGAAGTTAATAAAAGTATTTGTTTTTAAAGAGTTTTGATTAAGTAAAGAAGGGTAAGGAAGCAATAGCAACGAAAGTAATAAGTGTAAAAAGTGGTGATTGTGCAACGGCGAAGCGACGGAAAATTATATAGATTTGGAACGATATTGGGTAGCGATTTAAAGGTAGCAGGACATCGAGAGTGGTTATACATAGGATAGGAGTTGGATTTGGATAGCGATTTATAGATTTGTAGCAGGACATCGAGAGGAAAATATATAAGGAACGAAGTGGGATTTGGATAGCGATATTAGGTAGCAGGACATCGAGAGGAAAAATATATAAGGAAAGAAGTTGGTTTTGAATAGCGATTATTAGGTAGCGGAGCATAGAGCAATTTGATGTAAGACGACGAGTAGATTTGGATAAGATACGAAGAAACGGACGGAGTAATTGAGAATACGAAGAGCGAAATTTAGGAGAACAACAATTGGTAGTGGAGGATTCGAAGCAGAAATTAGCACAGGGGAAGTTACAGCACTGGGTATTCAAAATTCTAAATTAGGGTTAATTATTTCAGGTATTGGGGAACAGCTAAATTAAGAACAACACCTGGAGGCGGCACGAAAATTCAATCAGATAGGACAAAAGTGTAAAGACGCATACGGCGACAAGGATTTTGAGCCAGCAGTCAGAGCGGCCAAGAACGGAGTATAAACCAGGTGAGTGCTGAGATATCTTAAAACGTCAAAAACAGTCATATAATTTTGGTAGTAATTTAATTTGGCACAAAGCAACGCTGATCGTAGTATAATTTTGGCATATACAAAAGTAGAGTAAAAAAATTTAGTACTAAAACAAAAGAGGTGCACTTTGGTTGGACTTTGCACATCTACTTATAACAGAACTCACTATAAGTAGTTGACCACCCTGAGATTTAAGAGCTTAAGTAGTCGAGGCATTGAAATAAATAGTTAATTAAAGAACCAACCAAACGTTGCAAGTACGGGCGTGCATTAGGTGTGCACATTACAAAAAAAGCGCGACAAAAGGGGTAAAATAAAATAAAATTTTTTAAAGAATATAGAATTGAGAGTGATTGAACAGACAGTCAGTGAGTAAAAGAAAAGTGGGGATTTAATAATATATATATATATATATATATATATATATATATATATATTTTAGATAGTTAATTACAGGTTCAAGTCCTGTCCAAGACCTTATATTTTCCATATTTCAATTACTAGCTCGATTCGAAATGATCATTTCATCTTATTCACTATAATGATATATATATATATATATATATATATATATATATATATATATATATAATAACAGGCTTTTAGGTCTACTGGTTAATTAAGTAAACTTTTTATTATAATTTTAGCTTTCGGTTCCATTCGTATTTGAAGTGCACGTATTTAGAAACTTTGATATTATTTAGAGTAGTTACAACTTATACGCAAACAAGCGGCTGAGCTAAAGTAAATTACCGTTTATAGAAATTCAAGGATAATCGACACACGAATAAACGGAACTCAAAAACTTATGATTTACAATAAACAATTTTAATGCAATCTTAGCTTTATTTGTTCGCTTTCATTAGAAAAATTACGAGAATATTAGTTTTAGGGAATATATTTTAAATTTATATTAAGCCAGCGTTAGAGTCGAATTTTACAATTTTATTTATTGGCGCGCGTTGGGTGCCATCAGCTTTTCAAATCCCACAGGTCGAAGTTATCGAGACATTCAAAAAATTATTCTATTGGCGGGTTTTTGTTGGGAAAGCGTTGGCAATTAAACTAGAAAATGAAACTAAGCACACAAGTCCACAGGAAGCAGAACTATTTCGTAAAATTAATTTCACACAATCCTACACGTGATTAGTACACCTTCAGCACTTTATTTTTACATCGTACTCACCTTGTGTAATTTTTTGCCGCGCTTATTTGAAGAGCTTTTTATTAGGACATTACGTTTTCTGTAGCTTACTGTTTTATTAGTAAACAAACTACGGTTTCTTGACTAAAATTTCCTTTGCTATGATAGTTCCTGCAACGATATACGGGGATTTCCCGACGTATCGATTTTCTATTCTTTTGGCATCTATCAGAAAACATATAACATTATTATCTGAACTAGCTTTCTTGACGTAAATAGTTCAAACTCAAACCGCACAGAAACTATCTGAGTTAGTTGCAATTTTCAAGCATGAATGGGTTAAAAACATATAGAGTTTCTAACAACAGCACCGGAATGTCTAGAAAGTTTAATACTTCGCAGTATCGTTCTGTATGTACAAATAAACTTTATCCTACTTTTGAGTTCCACTGTTTCATTGAATAAACTCTAACAAGTGCCTATGATAACAAATATAAATCTAAAACTTCATATAACCTGTATGTTGGTCCTTCCATACAAAATAGTATAAAATTTGTTTTTAAAAGACACAATTCTATGCGAAACATTAAGGAAACGTCACACTGTTGTTACCCTGTCTACCTCAACATAACGCACAGAATTATCGCTGTGTCAGCAAATCATACCCTTTTCGTCGATGATCTCTGTTTCAGAGGAAAGACTTTTAAGGCGCGTTTGGAGAAAGGATCGCGGTCGCCGTCTACATCTTTTCCAAGCTATTGCACATGTAGCAATGCTTGAAAGTAATATACCCAGTACTACTAAAAATAGATACAGCGGAGGGAGCTGAAACAGAAATGAACAATGTGTAAGTGCCTCGTCGATTCCTGATGGGCAGTCTTCCACCCCATTACACCAAACGCTCCCGTTAATGCATGCGTCCAGTTCTGGACAGCGGAATTGACACTCTTCTGCTTTTATCCATAGGAGACCCAAACCGTTCGGTGGAATAATCCTCCTGAAATTAAAAAGAATATTACAGTATAGTTCACAGTAGGGAGATCGTTGTAAAGTTCATTGCTTTTGCCCCCAATATACGCCAAACAGCGTATCACAATGCGTTCCACGTATCCTGGAACGAATATCAATAATCTCCGGCATGCTGCAGAGAACAATATGCTGTTCACTATTGTAACCCTTTGCATTATTGTATTTTCGTGGCGTGTAATTTTATCTTGGATTAAATATCTGAGTCTCATTTCAGAAGCATAATTTATTTTTCTCTATAAACAGCTTCATTCAAATTATAGCGTTAGAAAACTTATTTAAAAGAATTAAATTACCTAAACCATTTAACTATAAGACATTTGGGAAATTGAAAAAATCAATCATAATAAAATTATAGAGAACTTATGTTTTGTATAAATATCTTCAAATTGCTTCATTTTACATTTAAACAAAATAAAATAACCTTTTTAAATCTCAAACTATTCGGTTAAAAGCTACAAAACACACTAATAATTATACAAAAATTAACGTTTGATTAATGCTGCCTAACGGTTTCAAAGCCCTATAAAGAATAAAATATATAAATTTATCTAATTGGCTATGAAAACGTCAATCAGTTTAGTTGTATTAAACTACCCCCAGTCTACGTGTTTTCTAACGTTCTTTGAATATAGAAGTTATCAACAAACCGTAGACTTGTACCTGACTGAAAATGTTACATCTTTCCTTTTTCTAGGAACCTTTGCAAATAGGTAATAATAGAAATGCTGTAATAAAAAAGACGACAACAGTAAAAGCAAAGGATAATGTAGGAACGTGGAAAAGGTAAACAGAAACCCTCTATTTCACTGAGCAGAATTTAGTTACGTGTTAAGTGAATTAACCTGTAACATGACTTTTTCAATTACTGGATAATTAGTTTCTATTCTTATATTTACTAAATTTATTGTATTGGGTATAAAGTAAAGGAATTCCCTTTGTTTCATAAATCCGGTCCTGTTTATTTTATAAATTATAGTTATATTATAAAATTAGAATGATTTTAATATGCATAAATACGTTAAGATACCCTCGGAATTGTTATCGCTCTCGAGGAATGTAATGTAAACACGCGTTATTAAGGTGACGAAGTTCTCTATTGCAATTGGTTGTAATACATCAACCAATTCGAATAAGCCAATCTGGAGGGTGACAAATAAGTGTTAGGATGATAGGACAGGGGGGTAATCTACACGAACTTGAACTTCAATGCCGGAATTGACAAAAGCGATTGCGTTTTCAGGGTGCTATTCTTGCTTGTTTCAATGCAGTGCTCAAGTTATCATTTCTTATTACCTTTCCCCAGGGCACTACTGAGAGTTGAAGACAACAACGCAATTGGACCACAATGACCCTGAGGAGCAGATTGGCGTTCGAGGCCCTGAACTGTAAGTGATAACCTTTTTATAAGTTATGTAGAAATTTGCTTAATTAAATTGTAACTAATTAAGTAAGAGGGAACGTGTCGTTAACGTATCAAAACTTGGTGAAATAAAGTGCCAGGAAACAGAATGAAATATGCCGTATTATTAATTTTATCTGACCGTCGCATCGCTTCCCGAGTTTAGTCAGCAAATCTATGGTCTGCTGGCAGACACTAAATTCTATCATTCGATGCGATATCTTTATTAATTTACCTACGTCGTTTAAATTCCAATAAAATGTTTAGGTGGCTGCTTTTTAAACAAAACCAACCCTATTTTCAATATAGTAAGTCAATACTATTTATTTAAAGTTATTTAAAGATAAAAACTGCTGTAAAAGTGTTTGATATCAAATTTTGTTTTATATATTATTTTAAATTATCTTTCCTAAAATAATATAATAGAAAGAAATAATTATTTAAATACCTTGATTTCTATCAAATTCGGTATCTGCTCGTGCTAGTTAGTATAGTTGGTGACATTTTTGTCATCATGTCTTTTCCTTCCTAAAGCAATAAATACCTTGATTCTCGCGCACCGTTGAATATTGTTAACAAAACAGGGGCGCGAGTTCAGTGGAACGACAAATACACTACACCTCCAGATATCGTTCGGTACAGATGTACCAGGTGTTCGTTCACAGAGTTGGGTGGTTTTTGGACGCAGTGCTTCACCACCGGGATGATGCTATAGAGTATGGCTTTCGATAATTAATCCGTTACTTCGACAAAAACCCAGAATTATCGAATGCACTGATCAAAGGGGAGATGGGCTTGCTATGCTATGAGGAATGTTCCACACAAACGCACACACGTACATGCGCACACATGCACACACACATGCACACACACGTACGCACACACCCACGCGCACATACACACGCACGCGCGCACGCTCACACACATTCCATGTATAATTTTCGGCTTTTTCTCAAATTAACCAAACTTTTTTCTTTTTATTTACTGACGCATTTCGGTTTATTTCAAACATTATCAAAATATCTTAAAAACTATTGTTCTTAATTGATATATTAACCACAAGTGGAGGTGGTAAGGGAGGTGTGGGAATTAAACAATTTATCAAAAAAATAAAAAAATTTGAAAACTAAAGTATTTTACCCATTTAAATATGACAGGTACCCTGGATTTTCAAGGTAAAATAAGAAGAACAAATAAGTAAAGAGTAACGACTAACGATTGCAAACAGTATGGGTATAAAACATTTTATAATACAGGATGTATTTAAAAATGTAGATAAAAGTATTAATGACTGTGAAGGAGTATTATCGGTAAAGGGTTTAAGTTTTTTATTTGCTATTTCCCTTGTGGTTTACTATCGAAGTGTTCAAGTTCGTAAATAAGCAGACTGCAACACACCTTACTGTATATAAATTAAATTTTAAGCTAATTTAACAAAATTTTTTAGATTCAAACCAAATTTCTTTCGCTTTTAAGTGTAACTAATTCGTTTTAAAAGTTAAATTTAAATTATCAGAAAAATTTAAAAAAAGTCAATTTACAAGTTTTTATTAGAAACTCGGCAAATAAAAGTAATCAAAAGTTAGGCTAATTCAATAAATAGGGTAACAAAATTATGATAAATATCTATTTAGACAAAAAATAATAGCATTTAAACGGAAAAAGGAACGATTTTAAGCGTCAAAATCTTATATTTACGTAAACGATAAATACACTTTAATATAATCAAAAAAAAAAAAATTATAGCTACGTTCGTCATTTATACGAAAAAAAATGCTAAAATAAATACAGTAGTGCTTAAAAAATCACTGTGTGGATGACTAATTACGAAAATAAATTATTTATAAGTTATGAATAAAACACGAGATCTAAAAGCGTTATTCGGTCAAAATTTTAAAGTTTTTCTTACAATTAGACGTAAAATTTTGTTAAATATGCCCAAAAACCGCAATTTTAATTCCTTAACTTTGTTACAACTTAAACATTAATCATTACTTTAAAAAACGTGTCCAACTACGAAAAAATTAACAATTCCTACAAGTTATGCAACCCAGTCCACAACTAAATCACAAGAAGTCGTGAACAATATATTTCAAAGTAATAAAATTTATGGAAGTTTTACAACAAAAGCGGTATTATTTAGATACTAAATTGAAAGATATTTTTTCGTCCGGTAACATAATTTATTTTCTTTCGTTTAAGTAATAATTTTTTGGCCTCCAACAAAACGAGTTATTAGTTTCTGCCCTGTTTGCGAAAAACTTGTAAATATTACACACTATTTTAAATATTGACGGATGTGTTTTAAACTTGGTATCCAAGAGTTTTTGGGTTCCTTAATAACAAAATGGCGGATCAAATATGGCGGTTGACTTTTTAAAAGATATTAAATTATTATGAAATTTGGTATCTAGAGGTTTTTGGGGTCACTGACTACGAATCTAAAGTCAGATTTTCAAAACTCAAAATGGTGGATTACTTAAAGCGGATAAATTTCTTAAAAAAATTATTGAATTTTTATTAAACCTGATATATATATATATATATATATTTTTATAAAAAGTGATTACGGTTACTGAGGACTGAAGTATAAAAATTAAAAACTTGGATTGTATGCTAACGTTTCGTGAAATTTATTCACATTATCACAGCTATAAAAAGAACAACTAAGTATAAATTAAAATTTGTTAAAAATACGTACCTTAATACTTAACTAATTTATAATAAATGACTAGACCTAAACGATACAATCTAATTAAAAGGTGTGTTATTGATATCAACATAAAGATATAAGCGACCGGTTGAGTTAGTATAAATTGTTGTTTAGTGTAGAAAGGATATATAATATAAAATTTTTCTAAATGTTAGTTAGCGAAGAATACACTTATGGTTATATCTAGTATTATAAAGTTAATGGTAGGTTGGTTATGCTAAGTTAAAAATATTAATGTATATTGCAGACAGATTTTGGGTATCCGTTTTTTGATTAATTGAATTTTTTTCTTTATATATAAAAAACATTTCTTTAAACAAACGACGTGTAAGATTTTCTTCTACGGCTAAAACAGAGTTATTTTCGTAGTCAAATTCATGTTTTTTTGATTTGTAATGGGCGACTAAAGCTATGGTGTCTTTATTATTACGTGATGAATTTTTGCAGTCTGATTTGTGGCCCCTGATTCTATTAATAAGTAACTGCTTGGTCTGGCCTATGTATTGACCATCGCAGCTTGTACAAGGTATGCTATAGATGACGTTAGGTGTTTCAAATTTTTGGCTTTTGTCTTTTATTTTCGAAAATAGAGTCCGGCCTGTTTTTTTATAATAGGTGCTAATTGTAATATTGTCCGTGTTCAAAATGTGGGATAATTTTTTGGACAGTTTTGGTACAAAAGCTAGTTTGTGATATTGAAGTGTCTTATTCGTCTTAATAGAAACAGGGGGGATTAGATTTCCAACATCGGTTTAATAAATCGGTGGGGTATCCGTTGTTTTTGAAAACGGTCATGTAAAAAGAATAGTTCTTTTTGAGGAACTTCGCGTTGCACAGACGATGTATTTTTTGGACAACAGACTTTACAGTGACTAATTTTTGAGTCAAATTGTGGCAGGATTTGTTTTAGCCGTAGAAGAAAATCTTACACGTCGTTTGTTTAAAGAAATGTTTTTTATATATAAAGAAAAAAATTCAATTAATCAAAAAACGGATACCCAAAATCTGTCTGCAATATACATTAATATTTTTAACTTAGCATAACCAACCTACCATTAACTTTATAATACTAAATATAACCATAAGTGTATTCTTCGCTAACTAACATTTAGAAAAATTTTATATTATATATCCTTTCTACACTAACAACAATTTATACTAACTCAACCGGTCGCTTATATCTTTATGTTGATACCAATAACACACCTTTTAATTAGATTGTATCGTTTAGGTCTAGTCATTTATTATAAATTATTTAAGTATTAAGGTACGTATTTTTAACAAATTTTAATTTATACGTAGTTGTTCTTTTTATAGCTGTGATAATGTGAATAAATTTCACGAAACGTTAGCATACAATCCAAGTTTTTAATTTTTATACTTCAGTCCTCAGTAACCGTAATCACTTTTTATAAAAATAAATATGCAGGACATGATATTATTCAATATCAATTAATATATGGTTTTAAACATAATGGGTTTCTATGAAGACGTTCGTCGAATTTATGGAATCTAATCCTACGATTTATTAAAACAATGGAGCAACTACACACCAAAACTAGCTTCCGCCATCAACAAAAAGGTATTTTTAATCCAATGTAGGAGAAATCGAATTTTTCCTAATTTTATTCAACATAAGTTTAGTTCGATGTATTACAATTTATCGTACAAAAAAGCTGTTAGAAAGATAGATAACTCGATTCTGAGACTTAAATGTGATATACTGAATATGAATATTTCTCAGTCAATTTATGACGCAAAGATTATTATGTTTAACATATCTAAATGTAAAGAAAGATTATCAAATATTTTGCCATTGCATGTTATACAAGAATTTGCAGACAGACAACAAACACATTTTACTAGAAAATTCAACACAATTAAAGCTAATCAAATTAAAAAACTTATAATGCTTAAGGACAAACAGAGATTATCCTTTAACGTTCAAGACCATTGGTTAGAAAATAAGACTGATATCGTGCTACCCGAACGCGTTAAAGATACCCTAGCGCTCGGACCAAAATTTTCTTTTCCTTTTAACAAATCCGATTTTCCGACTCTACACATTTTATCTGATATCGAATATTCCATAGATAATAGAAAGTTACCACAAGAACAAAAGAACTTACTTAGAACTCGGTGTTGTAACGCAATTACTAACCACCTGAATATTCTAAAAAACAACCATTCCTTTCATAATGAAAAAAGTACACTAGAATTAAATAAAATGTATCTTGAGACAAAATATTTCTTACGTGCTCATCCTGAAATAATAGTTTGCAATTCAGACAAGGGCAACAAAACAGTGGTAATGTGGAAAAACGAATACACTGCCAAAATGACCAGAATTCTTTCGGACAATTCAACTTACAAACCTCTTACCAAAAATCCCGTCTCTGTTATACAAACCAAACTTAACAACTTAATTTCCTCATTAGTGACCAATAATGAAATATCAGATGCCGATGGAAAAAAGTTAAAACTTTACAATGCCGTTTGTTCCAAAGCCTACGGTTTACCTAAAACACACAAAGAAAATTTACCACTTCGACCAATAATATCCAACTGTGGATCAGCGACTTACAAGTTGGCAACATATATAAACGGAATTATGTCTAATATAAAAAATAAGTTCACGCATACGATAAAAAATTCGTTTTCCCTGGTTGACCAATTAAAAGATCTGTTTATCCCAAACGATTACGTATTAGTAAGCTTCGACTTGGAATCTATGTTTACCAATCTTGACAAGACTCTTTTATTGGAGAGCATTAACCTTTTTTGGGATGACATTGCACAATATACCAACATTTCCATCAACAGCTTCATCAATATTATAGAGTTCATATATGACAATAGTTGTTTTTCTTTCAACAACATATATTACAAGCAAATAAAGGGCATGGCTATGGGCAACCCTGCATCTCCCATATTTGCGGAACTAGTGGTACATGTTCTAATTGAATCCATTATTAAGAAACTAGATTTCCCAATACCTATTCAACTAGTGTATGTTGACGATTTTCTTTTGTGCTTACCAAAAGATAAGATATATATGACACATACCGCATTCAATTCGTACCACAAAGATTTAAAATTTACGATTGAAATTGAGTCCAATAAAAAACTGCCATTTTTAGATTTGCTACTCATAAGGCTCGATAACCATATTATTACAGATATATATCAAAAACCTACAACTTCTAATAGAATTATAAATTTCAAATCCTACCACAATTTGACTCAAAAATTAGTCACTGTAAAGTCTGTTGTCCAAAAAATACATCGTCTGTGCAACGCGAAGTTCCTCAAAAAGAACTATTCTTTTTACATGACCGTTTTCAAAAACAACGGATACCCCACCGATTTATTAAACCGATGTTGGAAATCTAATCCCCCTGTTTCTATTAACAAGAATAAGACACTTCAATATCACAAACTAGCTTTTGTACCAAAACTGTCCAAAAAATTATCCCACATTTTGAACACGGACAATATTACAATTAGCACCTATTATAAAAAAACAGGCCGGACTCTATTTTCGAAAATAAAAGACAAAAGCCAAAAATTTGAAACACCTAACGTCATCTATAGCATACCTTGTACAAGCTGCGATGGTCAATACATAGGCCAGACCAAGCAGTTGCTTATTAATAGAATCAGGGGCCACAAATCAGACTGCAAAAATTCATCACGTAATAATAAAGACACCATAGCTTTAGTCGCCCATTACAAATCAAAAAAACATGAATTTGACTACGAAAATACCTCTGTTTTAGCCGTAGAAGAAAATCTTACACGTCGTTTGTTTAAAGAAATGTTTTTTATATATAAAGAAAAAAATTCAATTAATTAAAAAACGGATACCCAAAATCTGTCTGCAATATACATTAATATTTTTAACTTAGCATAACCAACCTACCATTAACTTTATAATACTAAATATAACCATAAGTGTATTCTTCGCTAACTAACATTTAGAAAAATTTTATATTATATATCCTTTCTACACTAAACAACAATTTATACTAACTCAACCGGTCGCTTATATCTTTATGTTGATACCAATAACACACCTTTTAATTAGATTGTATCGTTTAGGTCTAGTCATTTATTATAAATTATTTAAGTATTAAGGTACGTATTTTTACAAATTTTAATTTATACTTAGTTGTTCTTTTTATAGCTGTGATAATGTGAATAAATTTCACGAAACGTTAGCATACAATCCAAGTTTTTAATTTTTATACTTCAGTCCTCAGTAACCGTAATCACTTTTTATAAAAATAAATATGCAGGACATGATATTATTCAATATCTATATATATATATATATATATATATATATATATATATATATATATAGGTTTTTGGAGTCATTGATTACAAATTTAAAGTCGGACTTTTTAAATAAAAAAAAATCAACCTATTTATGCCCAAACTCGCCACATTTCTAGCATGTGGGTACCTTTTTCTTTGTTGGTGTTTATGAAGTACCTGTAGAACCACTTCTTCCATGCTTATTCTCTAGGGTGCACCTTACTTTGTCACTTCTACGATGCGAAGCTTGCTTTGCCGCTTCAAATTCTAGGGTTCTCGATCGAGCCCAGCCGTAGTTCTAGTTGAATGTCTTCGTCGTGTATTCCATTAACAAAGGTCTGTATGCCAGCTGTTCTAGGAAGCTATACCGTGCTGGTGGGCAGGCTAGTCTCACCAAGTGAGCAATATTTGGTCCCGATTCTTCACTTGAGCGTGGTTAACTTGCTACAGATGAGAATCGCCATACCTCATTTCCGTTCTTGATGTTAAGGCCCGGGAACTTCTTTGATCATGGTCTGGTATGGTATGCAGAATGTTTAAGGCCTTGTAACGCGACAAACAACGCGGTTGCCTTTTCGCCATCGTTCCAACCGTTAGCTTTCGCGGCAGCTTGGGATAATTTAAAATTTGTTTATCCCGGTGACTTTCTATCAAATGTGGGTGGTTTTACTCTGAACCTTGATGTTTGTGTGCATTCTTGGACAGCCTTAAATTAGGTGGAGTGTTGTATCACTGGCACTAAGGTCTCTGGTGCTTACACCGTTAGGTAATTAATCCGCTTTTCCATCCTCAGTGCATCTTTTACTATTTTACGCGAGTTTCCTCACAATATTTTGGAAGATTTCGCTTCTAGTTCATGCGAATCATCTAAAGACTTGGTTTCTTTTTTTTGTAAATAGTCTGAGAATTTTATTTTCAGGTTTTCTGTGGATTTTGCAGTTTCTTTTAAAAACTTCTATTTTAATTGACTACATTTTTTTGTAATTTTTCTGTAAACGTCGCGTTAAATTTACTGTCAAGCTCGTAGAGTTTTGGTCTTGTCTCTGCGTGTTCTGTAAAATTCGCGTTACTTCCTTCTAACTTTGTTGTGATCTAGTAAAGTTTTTCTGAAAGGTTTGCGGTAGGTAGTTCTTGTTTCTCCGAATTTTTCTAATTTTTCTTCCAAGCCGGACTTGAAGTCCTTTAAAGAAATATAAAATTTCGATATCCATTTCAAGTTTATAACTACGATTTACGGGAATTCAGACGAAACTGTTGAAAGATCTTTAATCCTACTTCTGATACCAATGTAATAAACCTCTAATTGCAACGACAACAGTTCTTTATTTTCAAACTGGTTATACAAGCATTATTCATCAACTCATAGTACTATAAAATTCCTAAAAGCTCACTCAACTATCTATTTGCAGTGCTTCAATCTTTTGAACACTACGATGGTATGTTCTTAATTAACTTAATCACGAAGCACTATAGTCAATTTATCTTAAAACTTTACTTCTAGTAGACCTAACATTGTTATTTATTATAATCGGAGCTGAATTAAAACTGAACTTGCAACATTTATAGCTGCAAATTTATACACATATTAATTGTTCTCGAAAATTTCTAGTATCTACAATAATTATGCAAACTACCTTCTTGAGATTTCCCACTGTACGTCTCAAATATACCTATTGCAATCTTAATAACCCGTAAATGTAAAAGCCTTGTACCTGTCAACCGGGTGATCTCGCACCACAGGACCTGTCAATCATTAGATATTTGAAGATGTCACGCCACAGGTTGCATACCAATTATCTTTTGTGTATTTAAACGCCCTTTAGTTTGCGATCCTATGTATTAGTCTGGTAAACGCGAGACCGAAGGAGCTTCAATAGACACGGTTGTTGACCACCATGTTTACCTTAATCGAAAAGCATCAACTCAACATCAGCTCCGACATTTTATAAAGATTTATTGCGCTATTCATGTCAAAAGTTTATGAATTATAAATGGAAAAGGTGGGAAGGGAGTGTGAGTAAGAAAAATAGTAACCGAGAAAATATTAGAAAAATTGTTGAAGAAAATTCAAATATCCAAAAAGTCAACAAATAAATAAATAAAGGTATATTGTACAGAAAAAATCAAAATCATAAGAATGAAAAAATTTAAACAATTTATCAAAAGGATAAAAAAATTTAGAAAAACTAAGTGGTTTACCTATTTAAATATGAAAGATAGAATGAGTTTTCAATGTAACATAAAGAGAAAAATAAGTAAAGGCTAACGACAGCAGACATAATGGGGTATAAAATACTTTATAACACAAGATATATTTAAAAAGTTAGATAAAAAATATTAATTATTGTGGAGGAGTATTATCGGTAAAAGGTTTTAGGTCTTATATATGACATTTCCCTTGCAGTTTACCAACCAACTGAGATCTTCATTTCCGTACATAAATGGATCGGCAACCCATCTTACTTTGCACAAAATAAATTTTAAAGGTAATTCAAGAAAAGAATTTAACGTTCAAAGCAAATTTCTTTCGTTTTTGAGTGTAAATGATACATTTTTAGAGTTTAAATTTATTTTTCCAAAAGAATATATAAGAAAGTCACTTTACAAGTTTTTATTCGAGACTCTGCAAATAAAAGTGATCAAGAGTTAGGTTAATTCGATAAATTGGTAAACAAAACATGCCAAGGGAAAATTATTATAAACGTCTATCTAAATAAAAAATGTTGACATTCAAACGGGAAAAACGATTTTAAGCGTTGAAATATTAAAATTACCTAAACGGTAAGTACATTTTAATATAAGCAACAAAAGAACTTTTGTTCGTCAAAGCAAATTATAGCCATTTATATAAAAAATTCTAAAATAAATATAGTGGTGTTTGAAAATAAATCACTAAGTACGAAAATAAACTATTTATAAGTTACATATAAAATACAAAATCTAAAAACGTTATTGGGTATTGAAACACCACTGTAGTTAATGTAGAATTTTTTGTATATAAATGACTTGGATTTTGGCATAATTTATAAGTTACGTATAAAATACAAAATTTAAAAGCCTTGTTGGGTATAACATTTTAAAGTTTTTATTTCAAGTAGATGAAATTCCCATAAATATTCGCAAAATCCGTAATTTTAAATTCTTGACCCTATTAAGACTTAAATATAAATTATTATTCCGAAAAACGTGTCTAAATACGAGAAAATTAACAATTTCTATTATTTTAAGATACTGCGCAATAAGTTACGTAAGCTAGTAAGAAAACCACTAGAAGTCACGAGCAATATATTCTAGAATAACAAAACCTATTGGGGCTTTACAACAAAAACGGTGTTATTTAGATCCGAAATTGAAAGATATTTTCTTGATTGTAATATAATCGATATTCTGGTTCAGATAGTATTTTTTTACCATTTAACAAAACGAATATATTCTGCCGTGTTTGAAAAAAACACATACATTTTAACAGACACAAAAGATACATTATTTACAATTTATAATAGGTTATTGCAGGTAGTTAGTACTATAATCGGTGGATTATGATTATTATCACAATAAAAGAAAAAAGCTAGCCTTACATTTTATTATTATCCAGCCAATATTACATCACTAAAAACACTCCAAGTTGGGCGCCAATTGCTACACAGTAATACCCCTTAACGCTTACATAGACAAATATTGTGATTTATTCGCGCAATTTTTTCCCAAGATTATAACAGGTTTCTACTCATACCTTAGTTCTTCGACGACCGAGTCGTGACCCGAGGAGATTTTCGTCACACGAATTGTTCAATTTTAGTAGTGTCCCAAAAGGATAGGTAAAAAAAGGTTAGGACAATGATTAAGTCACTACATTGAAAAACACTCACTAAACGGCACTCCGACCAAAACACAGCCGATCTAGTTGAATCCTGTACGCGAATATTTTCGTTCTTCGTGATAAAATTTTACATTTCTTACTCTTTTCACGATTATTTGAGTATTCATTAACAATTTCAACCGCCTTTTCAAGTTAAACGATTACTTATTCATCGCCCTGTAGGAGTTTATTAGGATATGCAGTTATAATTTAAGGTACTACAATTTATTTTATTTTGATCTAGCGTTTAAATGTGGTATTAAATTATCAGAACATTTGCTTTTTGTAATATTACATAAGATATGTACGTGTTTGCTATAAGGTTGTTTACGAACACAAATTTGGATTTATTAAAATTTTCGCTTTGCTTATCTTTACGCGGCATTATTAATTGAAATGCTAAATTTCTAAAACTTAATGCGGAAAGTTAGGCAACTCTACCTACGCGTCGTTTATAAGTCCAAAGTTCTTAAAAGCGCTTGCAACCACCGGTTTTACTTAGTAGACGTTGAACGAGTTTTTCCATTGTCGATAGTGGCTAGAACGGAATATTGAATTTGGTTATACGTTTTACCGAAAGTATTTTTGACAAACGCGTTTAAGACAATTAGTTTTTGGTTGTCTTATAAACAGGTATATATATCCAGGAAAATACTATTCATGTGATGGATTACCTAAAAATAGATGTTTTTGAAGGCAGTATGGATTGAACGGACTATTATTATGGTACTTGCTTTCCTTTCTCGAAGAAGTAGAATTGCTCTCCGTTATAAAAATAAACACCGTTATTTGATATAGTGTGATTGTTCGTTCTAAGTTTTCTAAAGTTACAATCCGGGTTATTGTTGTCTGTGATATAAGTAATGCAGCTCACGCCATTCAAAATATTAAAAATGTACTTTAAAGGCACTTCGTATCGGTTTGTATACATACAAATACAGTATTGTAAACACAATTTTGTACATTTCAGCGTCGTGTTTGATTTTTAACTGTTAGATCACGAAAATCTATAAAAATTACAGTACTGATATTTTACATTTTTTTTTACGAGCAATCATTTTGGCATATTCTAATATCGGTTTAATTATAGTTAACGCGATTGTGAGCAAACGTGAATTTCGTTATATTATGTAGATTATCTAATAATATAATCATCACGGACTGTTTAATTTTTATTAATGGTTAGAGACTCGAGAATTTTTCTTCCTTTCAGCTACAAATATGTTCTTGTACACATCGTCGATTATAGTCTTGAGGCATATGGTGGAGTCTGGGCGACCATATGGTGGAGAAGTTGTTTGTTTTGTTTTGAAGATGATTATCTTACCAGTGCACGTATGTATTTCCTTCATGTGTATTGATATTTTGGTTTGTCCGAGCCCGTCCACGTAGTTGGTTTCAGGTATTTATTTTACGTATAGAATGCACAGAGTAAAAATATTAAATTTTTTGGGATAAAAAATAATTTAGGACGATGCAATTAAATTAGGTAAAATATGTTATTTACATTTGGTGTCATTGTGTGAGAAATTTTGCATAATAAGGTTCTAATTATAAAGTATAGTTTAGGTACAAAATATGTTTACGTGATTGTTTTCAAGTCAACTGAGATAAACAAATCTGTGTAGAAAACAGCTGACGAACTTTATTTGCTTGGTTTAAGGTTATGAATATGCTACTGACCGCGTTTTTATTGTTTGGGTATTAATTATAAAATAAAATAAGCATTGACTGTCCATAAGATTTTCTATATAAAATTTAGAGTTACACTATTGTTTAGGTGTGACATTATTATCTAACAATGTTTTGTAACAGCTGATGCGAAATGCATTTCGACTAGTAGATGGTTTTTTCCCTTATATTGCTATTGTTTACTATTACATTATTTTTTTGCTATTTACTTATCAAGGGTTGCTTTTAAGAAGTGGTAGTGGGCACTAAATAAGTATATATTTTTATTAATTGTTGTTTTATGTGAATATAAAGTATTTAAAAATCGGATTAAACAAGTGGCTGAAAACAATCCACTATATATTTTCTTTTATTAATTTTGGTTTATGTAAATATTAGGTTTGAGGGGATATGTTGGATAAATATTGTTTTCTTCGCTGGTTGGTTTCCATTTTTAAAACATGCTTTTAAAGGTGTTGTAAATAAAATTTCCTTTTTGAGCTTTTCGTTTTCTTTTTTTTGTGACCCACTCTACTCTGCGACTTTTAGCTAGTACGACATTCTTTGGATTCCTTTTTTGTTGCGGTATTTGGTATGGGCTACGTTCTTTGATTACTCGACTGTTTTTTCTTGTCCGCACGGAATATCGCAACAAAGCGAAGTTTGTAATTTCCGGCAGAGGTACAATAAAATTCCACATTATTTTCCCGAGCGCTATAAAAAATCCACGACACGGTATCTTTGCGTATTTATGCATATTAAAACATTTTATTCCTACGATGTAAATACCAACTTATAAACTAAACAGAACTGGATTTAGGAAACAAAGGGAGTTCCTTTAATTTTTAGATAAACACGGTAAATTTAATGAGTATAAAAAGTTGGAAACTGGTTATCCAATAATTGTAAAAGTATGTTACGGGTTAAATCACTTAACACGTAAAACAAGGTCAAGTGATTTATTGAACACAAACGTGAACGTTTGTGTTTGTGAAAATAATTTCAAGATAGTAGCATATAGAGAAGCGGGAAGGAATCCGCAATAAGACCGGGGCGAGAATCATGGTAACGTTAAAACGAGAAGCGCGAATTGCGATTCCGGGAACGCCCCAAGAACAACAGGACCGATCACCAACAATAGTAGAGCTCTCTAAGAAGGATATACTGGTTAATCTAAGACTTATTTCAAAACTGGCAATGATGAATGATAGTTTCTACGTGCTTCTTCGGATTTATACAACGTATGCAGCAATGTTCTCTATCAACTACGAATTTTAGCGGGCACTTTTATGTATTTAATAGCTGAGTTTAGGCGTCCTTAATCCCAAGCTCCATTCAATTCTAAAACTACTACGACCTATCTTAAATCCCTGAAACTTTTTATTGCTCTCATCATGCTTATTATTGATTGCGATTCTTAACATCCCTTTTTACTGAATTATCTGCAACTCGCGTTAAACTTAATCAGGATTAACTTGATAAGCTTCAGAGCGTGAAAAAAATAAAAATCCGCTCGCTTTTATGTAAAATTGATTAGTTTGAGCTACCGAATTATTTACGGCACTCGATTTTAATAACGCTTGAAATGTTTTACATGGTCACGTAAATCCTAAATTGGACATATTTTCCAGTTATAATTGTAATGAGTATGTAACTGAAACAATTCATTGAAAAGTCAATATAGCTGACGTTTGGAAAGGTTGTGAGTGAGAGAGTGAGTTGGAGAAAAAGCACCCTATATGGGTGCAGAAATTATCGGATTACAAAAATAGAAACTCCAAAAGTTTATGAATTATTAAATAGAATTGGAAACGGTTAGTTTGTAGAATTGAATTGAAGGACGTTACTTAGGCCATTGTATTGGTGTCGCTTTGTATAAAGATATTAAAGTCTTTTATAAAATAAAACAGCCAAACAAGGAATTTAGATGTGCGTTTTAAACGACAAGTGTAACAATTCATGACACATCAAGTGGCTACTTGCGGAGAAGGGAACTTCCTATTATTTATTGGAATTCTAAGAAACTTTTTAGATTTGGAGTATAACTCTACTTCGTAAACTAATTAAATATATTGTAGCGCCTATCGGTCTGTTTGTGACCAGAATAATGACATTAAAACGCAAATGTAGGGTTTGAACACAAAAGATGGTTGTCAGGTCCTACGGTGCGAGATCTCTTGATTGACAGGTACAAGAATATGCATTAAAAGATTACAATAAGAAATTTCGAGAACGTTATATCCGTAATTTCTGGAATGTTTATGAAATAACTAGTTTAATAAGTATAAATAGTCGTCAATGGGTTTCGAAGTTGAGTTCTATTTGAAACTTTAATATGAGTTTTAATTGCAGCTTTGATTATAATACTAGTTCTGATTACGCGTTTATTACGGTATGTTCTAGTTGAAAGCTTTGAAAGAAGTTATATAAATTTCTGTGTACCATCGATATAAATTATTGTTGGTATGAATTATTATAGTGATCATAAAAATTAACTTAAATTAATCGCAGTGCTTCAATGGTAATTTGGAAGATAGCATCGTAGTTTAAGAAAAAAATAGTTGTACTATTAGCGATTAATTCAGAAAATGAATAAAGCGTTAGAAGAGCCTTTAATGTAACTACGAGTTGTTGAAATTGCTTGTATAATTGGTTTGAAAATAAAGAACTGTTGCTTTTGCAAATAGAGCTTTTGTTACAATAATTCATAAATAGCACAGCTCCACAAAGTCTTTTTTCTTATTTGGGGGTCTGACATGTTTACTATATGTTTTGGAGCCGCAGAAACCCAATCCAAAATCTATTTTATCCCACCACATAACTTCAAAAAATGTGGTCGGTTTTATGTGGCAGAGACACTTTTTAAGATATTGACGTATTTGTTTCAAAGTCGATATCTAGGGTTTTTTGGGGTCGTTGATAATGCATTTGAGTGAGATTTTCAAAATTTAAAATGGTAGATCAAATATGGCGATTAATTTTTAAAAAAAATTATTAAATTTTTGTGAAACTTGTTAGCTAGAGGTTTTGGAGTCGCTGATTAGGAATCTGCCAATAGATTTTCGAAATCTAAAATGGTGGATTAAATATGGCGGACGAGTTTTTAAAAAAATAAAGAATGGTTACGAAACTTGGCATCTATGGGTTTATTGATTACAGATCTAGTCAAATTTTTAAAATTAGAAAAAATCAACCGCTTTATGCCCAAACTCGCCACCATTCCTGCATCCGAGGCCCTTCCTTTTTGGTTGGTGTTCATGAAGCACCCATCGAATCACTTCATCCATGCTTTCTTGGCCTTGCTCTTATAGGGAGCAGCTTACTTTGTCACTACTACGATGCAGAGTTTGCTTTGCCGCTTCAAATTCTAGAGCACAAGCTAGCGCATGATCCACTATTCTTGGTCCAGCCAGCCGTAGTACTTGCTGGATCTCTCCGTCGCATATCCCATCAACAAAGGTCTGTACTGTCAGTTGTTCTAGGAAGCTATACGATGCTGTTGGATAGGCTAGTCTTACTAGGCAATATCTGCTTCAAACTCCTGCAAATTTTCGTTAGTCTTTTGGTAACGGTTCTTCACTTGAGCCTGTCACACCTGTTGCAGATGTTAGTCGCCAAAACCAATTTTCAGCCCTGATGTTAAGGCCCCGTAGCTTCTTTCCTCATGGTCTAGTATGGTCTGTAGAATGTTCAAGGCCTTACCTCATACCGCAACAATCAACGCGGTTGCTCTTTCATCCTCGTTCCAGCCGTTAGTGCTTGCGGCAGCATCGAATTGTTCAAAATATGTTTGCCAATGTGACTCTCCATCAAATGTGGGTGGTTTTACTCTGAACCTTGACGTCTTTTTGCATTCCCGGATAGTCTTAAATTCTTAGGCGTGCTGTTGTATCACCGGCACTAAGGCTTCTGGTTGCACTGTTAGGTAATCAATCCGTTTTTCCATCCTCAGGATCTAACTTTTTGTTTTACGCAAATTTTCTAACAATTTTTTGAAAAATCTTGCTTCCAGTTCATGCGAATCATCTAAAAACTTGATTCCGATTTTTGTAAACCGCTGGAGAATGTAGCTTCTAGGTTTTCTGTGGATTTTATAGTTTTTTTAAAAGCTCCTTTTCAGTTGACTGTAGTTTTTTGTAATTTTTCTGTAAACCTCGCTATCAAAGTTTGTGCACGACTTTTTCCCCTGCCTTGTTGTGGATTTTTTCCCGCTCCTCTGTATGCTGCTATATTGGAGTGATTTTCATAACCACAAACGTTCATGGTTACGTTCAGCAAAACATTTTACCCTGGTCAGTGTTAAGTGATTTAATCCGTAGCATGCTTTTCAATTATTGTATAGCCAGTTTCTCATTTTTTGTTTCCTGAATTCGGTTCTGTGTAGCTTATTGCAAGAATGACATGTTCTAATGTGCATAAATACGCAAAAATATCGACTTGGGGATTTTTTATCGCACTCGGGAAAATTATGTGGAATTTTATTGTACTTCGAACTATTTTTGTTAGGAATTACAAACTTCACTTTAGTACCAGAATTCAACTAGATCTTTGCATTTTGGTTGGAGTGCCGTTTAGTGCGTGTTTTTCAATGTAGTGAATTATTTACTTTTTCTACCTTATACTTTTAGGCATTATTGCAATTGGAAAATCCAAGTAATGAAAATATCCTAAAGACCCTAACCGCGACTTGGTCGTCGAAGAACAAAGGTATAAGTAAAAACCTAATATAACCATGACATTGAAATTTGCATGTCTAAATCAATACATTTATTATGTACGCGTTAAGGCTATTTAGTGTGTAGCAATTGGCGTCAGATGTGTGGTGTTTTAATGATATAATATTGGCTGGATAATATTAAAACCTAAAGTTAACTTTTTCCTTTATGGTAATAATAATTATAATCCACCTATTATATTACTAACTACCTACAATAATCTATTATAAATTGTGGGTACATATCTTTTGTGTCTGTTAAAATTTACAAGTGTTTTTGCAAACTCGTTTTGTTGGATGGCTAAAAATTACTACCTGAACCAAAGAATATCGAATATATTACCAGACATGAAAATATCTTTCAATTTCGTATTTAAGTAATACCGTTTTTGTTATAAAGATTTAATAGATTTTCTTACTCTAGTATACACTGCTTACGACTTCTAGCGTTTTACTTATGTACTAGGTTGCATGACTTATTGCGTAATAATTCAAAATAATAGGAATTGTAATTCTCGTATTTGGACACATTTTTCGAAATAATAATTAAGGTTTAAGTTTTAGTGAAGTTAAGGAATTAAAATTGCGGTTTTAACATATATTTACCGGTATTTACGTATACTTGAAGGAAAAACTTTAAAATCTTATACGGAATAACGCATTTAGATCTCGTATTTTACACATGACTTAAAAAAAATTTATTTTCGTAATTAGCCCACGTTACCATCATTTATTTTGAAACACTACTGTATTTATTATAGGATCTCTTTATATAAATGAATTGGACTTATTTGCCTTGCTCAACAAAAGTTTTTCCTTTACTTATATTAAAGTGTATCTATCGTTGAGATGAGTTGAATTTTCTATAAATTTTATTTCGTACATTAAATTTAAACTTTTAAAATGAATTATTTACACTTAAAACAAAAGAAATTTGCATTGAACATTAGAATGTTAAAATCTTGGCATAGAAATTTGCATGTCTAAATCAATACATTTATTATATACGGGTTAAGGTTATTTAGTGTGTAGCAATTGGCGCCAGGTGTAGGGTGTTTTTAATAATATTAATATTATCTAGATAATAATGAAATTTAAGATTAGATTTTTTTCTGTACGCTAATGACAATTATAATCCATCTATTCTATTAATAACTACCTACAATAATTTATTATAAATTGTAGGTATATAACTTTTGTGTGTTTTAAAATTTACAAGAGTTTTTGCAAACTTGTTTTGTTGGATGTCCAAAAATTACTACCTGAACCAAAGAATATCGGTTATATTACCAGACAAGAAAGTATATTTCAATTTCCTATCTAAATAATACCGCTTTTGTTATAAAGCTTCAATAGGTTTTCTTACTTTACTATTTACTTCTCGCGACTTCTAACGGTTTACTTATGTACTAGGTTGCATAACTTATTGCGTAATATTTCAAAATAATAGGAATTGTAATTCCTGTATTTTCCAAGTAATAATTAAGGTTTAAGTTTTAATCATGTTAAGGAAATAAAATTTGGGTTTTGCGAACATTTACCGTTGTTTACGTATACTTGAAGGAAAAACTTTAAAATCTTATACCGAATAACGCTTTTAGATCTCGTATTTTAAACGTAACGTATGAATAAATAATTTTTGTAATTGGCCCTGCATACACTGATTTATTTTGAAAAACCATTGTATTTATTTTAGAATTATTTAATAAAAATGACTTGGACTTAGCTATAACTCGCCTTGCCCAACAAAAGTTTTTTTTTTGCTTACATTAAAGTATATTTTTTGTTTAGGTAATTTTAAGATTTCGACGCTTAAAGTCTTTTTTTTTCGTTTGAATGTGATTTTTTTTATTTAAATAAACGTTTATAATAACTTTCTCTTAGTATATTCCTTTTTATTGAATTAACTTAAATCACTTTTATTTGACGAATTTTGAATAAAAACTTTTGAGTTCAGTTTTCTATAAGTTTTTTTCGTAAATTAAATTAAAACTTTTAGATTGAATTATTTACGCTTAAATCGAAAGAAATTGCATTGAACATTAGAATTTTTTTGTTGAATTATCTATAAAATGTATTTTATTTACAGTAAGATGGGTTGTGGATCTATTTATCTGCGATTGAAAATCTTAGTGGTAAACCGCAAGAGAAGTGCATATATAAGACATAAAACTTTTACCGATAATAATCCTCCGCAATAATTGATACTTTTTATCCATATTTTAAATATATCTTGTATTGTTAAATATCTTACACTTCGTAATGTGTGCTGTTGTTATTCTTTACTTATTTTTTCTCTTTATATTATATTGGAAACCCATTTTATCTTTCATATTTAAATAGGTAAAACACTTTAGTTTTTCGATTCTTTTGATAAATTATTTAAATTTCTTTTTCTTATGACTTTGATTTTTCATCTGTACAATATACTTTTAATTTTTTATTTTTTTACTTCTTAGATATTTAAATTATCTTCACTAATTTCTTTAATATTTTCTCGGTTACTATTTTCTTTAGACACCCCCACTCCCTTCTTCCATTTATAATTGATATATTTTGGGCATGACTAGCGCAATAAATCCTTAGGACCTGTTGGAGATGATGTTGAGTCGTTCCTTTTCAAATAGGTAAACATGGTGATCCACAACTGCACCTATTCTAGCGCCCTTCTGTCTATCGTTCACCAGAATAATACATTGGAATG
Organism: Platerodrilus igneus; assembly: GCA_036346225.1. NCBI lineage: Eukaryota > Metazoa > Arthropoda > Insecta > Coleoptera > Lycidae > Platerodrilus > Platerodrilus igneus. The sequence continues at coordinate 1,042,977 of JARFIW010001320.1, forward strand.
TAAACTAAGGGATTTGAATACACAAGAGATAATTGGTATACACCCTGTGGCGTGACATCTTCAAATATCTGATGATTGATAGGTCCTGTGGTGCAAAATCGCCAAGTTGACAGTAACAAGGCTTTTATATTTAAGGGTTATGAAGATTGCAATAGTATATTCAAGACGTGCAATAGGAAATATTGGGAAGGTAATTTGCATAATTCGTGTAGATGCTAGAAATGTTCGAGAACAATTAAAATGTGTATAAATTTGCGGCTATAGGTGTTGCAAGTTCAGTTCTAATTGTATCTTCGGTTATAATAAATAACGATGTTAGTTCTAATTGAAGTTAAGTTCTAATATAAAGGTTCTATTACGATATGCTTTAGTTTAAAGCTTTAAAGGGTATGATATAAATGTTTATATAAATTACCGTAGTTATTAGACAAATTAATTGTACTGCTTCGAGATTAAGTTAATCAAGAAGTTAGAAGAAAGTAACGCCAATTTTCACAGAAAAATTACAAAAACACACAGAGAGACATGACCAAAACTCTGTGCTTGGCAGCAAAATTACTAAAGAAGCGCGCAAAGTGACTTCAGGGACTTCCCGATTAAAACAGGGACCATTATCAATAATAGTAGAAGAACCAGGGGTAGGTATTCTTTTTCTATTACATAGATTTAATTGCTTTGTCTATCCTCTTCTAATTATAGATTGTTTGTAGACTGAGCAAATAGATCAAGGTCTTATATATAGTGCAGCTCTGTAAGGAGGATATTTGAGTACACTGGTTAATCTCTACCTTATTTCAGAACTGGCAATGATGAATGACAGTTCCTTCGTGCTTCTTCGGGTTTATACAACGTATGCAGTAATCTACGAATTTTAGCGGACACTTTCATTTATCTAACAGCTGAGTTTAGGCGTCCTTAATCCCAAGCTTCATTCAGTTCTAAAACTACTAGGACCTACATCCTAAATCTCTGAAACTTTTTATTGCTCTCATCATGCTTATTATTGATTGCGATTCTTAACATCCTCTGTTACTGCATTATCTGCAACTTGCGTTAAGCTTCATCAGGATTAACTTGATTAGCTTCAGAGCGTGAAAAAAATAAAAATGCGCTCGCTTTTATGTAAAATTGAATAGTTCGTGCTGGCGAATCATTTACGGCACTCGATTTTAATAACGCTTGAAATGTTTTACGTAGTGACGTAAATCCTAAATTCGACACAATTTCCAATTATAATTGTAATAACTTTGTAACTGAATCAATTCATTGAAAAGTCAATATAGCTAACGTTTGAAAAGGTTGTGAAAGGGTCGGAGGAAAATCACCCTATATTGGGTTAAGAAGTGCAGGAATTATCGCATTACAAAAATAGAAACTCCAGAAGTTTATGAATTATTAAATGGAATTGGAAACGTTTGGTTTGCAGAATTGAATTTTGTATTGGTGTCGTTTTGTATAAAAGAAAACACTTAAACAAGGAATTTAGATATCTGTTTATAAACGATAATTGTAACGCCAAGTGATTACTTGGTGTGAAAGGGGATGCGTGTATAATTTATTAGAATTGTGGAAAACAGCAACTTGAGAGTTTTGAAGTATACATTTACTTCAAAAATAAATCAAAATATTGTAGCGCCTGTCAATCTGTCTGTGACCAGGACAATAACATTAGAACACAAACGAAGGGTTTTCACACAAAAGATGATTGACAGACCCTGCGGCGCGAGATCTTTTGAGTAACAGGTACAAGACTTTGCATTTAAAGATTACAATAAGAAATTTCGAGAACGCTATTTGCACAATTTCTGGACTGTTTGTGAAATAACTAGTATAATTATATAGGTATAAATAGCCATTAAGGGGTTTCAGAGTTGAGTTCTAATTGAAACTTTGATATGAGTTCTAATTACGGCTTTAATTATAATAGTAGTTTTGATTACGCTTTTATTAAGGTATGCTCTAGTTTAAAGCTTTGAAAGATGTGATATAAATTTCTGTGCGCGGTCAATATAAATTAGTGTTGATATAAATTATTGTAGTGATCTATAAATTAATATAAATGAATCATAGGGCTTTGCTAGTAATTTGGAAGATCGTAATCATGGTATTATGGATTAGTGATTAGTTTGGAAAGTGAATAAAGCGTTAGAAGTTGTTGAGCAGGCTGTAACCGGTTTGAGAATAAAGAAGTTGTTCCAAATAGAGTTTTTGATATAATATTTTTTATATTTTTTCTGATCTGGGGGTTTGACCATGTTTAGAAAGTGGCGAATTTTATATGGCAAGCACATTTTTTAAATATTGGCATCCAAAGGTTTTGGGGTCGCTGATAACAAATCTCTTTGTTAGAATTCCAAAGTTTAAAATGGCGGATCAAATATGGCGGTCGCTTTTTGAATAAATTATTAAATTTTTATGAAACTTGCTATTTAGAGGTTTTTGGGGTATCTGAAGTCGAAATTCAAAATGGTAAATAAAATATAGCGGACGAATTTCTTAAAAACATTGTTGAACGTTTATAAAACTTGGTATCTATCGGTTTTCGGATTCATTGATTACAAATCTAAAGTCAGATTTTTAAAATTAAAAAAAATTTAACCGTTTCTTCATCATCTGGATCCCTTCCTCTTTAGTTGGTGTGCATGAAGTACCCTTCGAATCATCTCCTCCATGCTTTCTTGGCCCTGCTTCTCTAGGGAGCATCTTATATTGCCATTTCTACGATGTGAAGCTTGCTTTGCCACTTCAAATTCTAGAGCATGAGCTACCGCAGCATTCGGTGTTCTTGGTAGAGCCAGCTGTAGTACTTGTTGGATGGCTTCGTTGCGTACCTCATCAACAAAGATTTGTACTGTCAGCTGCTTTAGAAAGCTACACGGTGCTGTTGGGCAGGCTAGTCTCACCAAGCCAGCAATATCTACTTCAAACTCCTGCAAATTTTCGTTGGCCTTTTGTTAACGGTTCTTCACTTGAGTGTGGTACACTTTTTGCAGATGAGAGTTGCCGTGCCTCATTTCCAACCTTTATGTTAAGGCCCCGTAGCTTGTTTAGTCATGGTCTAGTATGATCAAGGCTTCACCTTTCGACACAATTGACCTTTCACCATCGTTTCAGCCGATAGTTCTCGCGCAGTCTCAAATTGTTTAAAATATTGCTACGTTTATTTTCAGCATAAATTAATTCTAGTAATTTTCAGCTCAAATCCATTTGGCGTTAACAACGAAAATTTAATCCGTAAATTAAAATAACCCTTTCACGTGTTTTAAAAATTGTATTGTAATTAATAATAAATACCCCTTCTAAGAATTCCTCAACGGAAAGTTTATGTTAAAATTAGATAGTCGATAACGTGTTCTAGGTATGTGATAATTGATTCCGACGAAATTAAATTAATTTTTACTTGTAATTGTTCTAGCTCCTTCCAATGGCCCTTAAAGCTGCGATGAATGGTCGCCCCTTGTTGTGATGGGAGGACCACCCCAAGGTGGTATCACGCGCACCTCTCCTCTGTCCTGTTATTAGAGACGGCAGCAACTCGAAGGTGAGTGTTCTCGTCACTACTTACGTTGAGACCATATCGGCTTGGATTTTACTGTTTAAGCTCATGCATTCCCAAATTTAAATCGTCTATACGAAAATTATTAAACTATTTTGGTATTTATTGCCACTATATGAACCCATTACTATTTGTTTTAAATCACTAAAAATGTACGACTTATTAACGTGAAAATGGTTTGAAAACTTGCTAGCACATTTGAAAATGTTGTTGCCATTATATTTATAGACTTAGTTTTAGATTTACCATGCTGATTTAGAGCTGTTGGTTTTAGAGGGATAATTTAGTTTCTCTTTATTTGGTTGAAAATTAATCTAGGGTCGTAACCTAAAACCGGCAGCTCACCATTTAAAAAATGATTTGTTTTTTAAATTTTTTTTGCTAGGTTTAGTGTGTAAGGATTGATTGTTTGTTTCTTTTTGGTACTACGATACCTTGTACATATTGTGTTTAATTATAGGGCTTTTTTTGGCATGTTTTGTTTTGAGTATGAATGAGTGAGTCTATATATTTTTTTATATTTAATTCAGGCTTTCCTTTACTGGTTTATGTGTATAATACCCCGCCCACTCGCCGATTGAGCCCGACCATTCCCTTCTTTGGGTTTTTTTTATTAGGCTACGTCAATGCATGTAGCAATATGTCTGCCAAGATGATTTTTCATCAATTGTGGGTGGTTTTGCTCTGAACCCCCGACGTCTTTTCACATTCCCGGTTAGTCTTAAATTCTGAGACGTGCTGCTATATCACCGGCAGTAAAGTCTCTAGCGGTTGCACTGTTATAATTATCCGTTCTTCCATCATCAGCGCTTCTTTATCTATTTTACGCGAGTCTCTAACAATTTTTCGAAAACCTTACTTTCAGTTCATGCAATCATCTAAAAATTTTGTTTCAATTTTTGTAAACCGGAGAACTTAGCTTCCGGGTTTGATGCGGATTTTCTAGTTTCTTTTAAAAACTCCATTTTTAATTGACTATAGTGTTTTGTGATTTTTCTGTAAACTTTGCTATCAAAGTTTGTGCACGACTCTCGCCTCTGCCTTGTTGTTGATTTTTTCCCGCTCCTCTATATGTTGCTATATTGGAGTGATTTTCACAACCACAATCGTTCGTGGTTGCGTTCAGTAAAACACTTTACCTTGTTCTGTGTTAGGTGATTTAATCCGTAGTATGCCTTTTAATTACTGTATAACCAGTTTCCCATATTTGTTTTCTGAATTCGGTTCTAAGTAGCTTATAAATTACTAATTACATTGTATGAATGAAATGTTCTAATGTGTATAAATACGCAAAGATGCCGTTTCGGGAATTTTTATCGCACTCGGGAAAATGATGTGGAATTTTATTGTACCTCGAACTATTTCTGTTAGAAATTACAGACTTCACTTTAGTATCGGAATTCAACTAGATCTTTGCCTTTTAATTAAAGCGCCGTTTAGTGCGCGTTTTTCAATGTAGTGAATTATCTACTTTCTATACCTTAGCGTTTTAGGCATTATTAAAATTGGAAAATCCAAGTAACGAAAATCTCCTAAAAACCCTAACTGCGACTTGGTCGTCGAAGAACAAAATTATAAGTAAAAACCTGTTTTAACCTTGGCATAGAAATTTGCATGTCTAAATCAATAAATTTATTATGTTTGGGCTTAGGCTATTTAGTATGTAGCAATTGGCGTCAGACGTATGGTGTTTTTAAAAATATAATATTGGCTGGATAAAATCTAAGGTTAGCTTTTTTCTTTTATGGTAATGATAATTATAATCCACCAATTGTGTGTATATATCTGTGGTGTCTATTAAAATTTACAAATGTTTTGGCAAACTCGTTTTGTTGGATGGGTAAAACTTACTACCTGAACCAAATGTTATCGGTTATATTACCAGACAAGAAAGTATATTTCAATTTCGAATCTAAATAATACCGCTTTTGTTATAAAGCTTCAATAGGTTTTCTTACTTTACTATATACTTCTCGCGACTTCTAGCGGTTTACTTTTGTACTAGGTGCATCACTTATTGCGTAATATTTCTAAATAATGGAAATTGTACTTCTCGTATTTGGACACGTTTTTCGAAGTAATAATTAAGTTTTAATCAAGTTAAGAAATAAATTTCGGTTTTTGCGAATATCTACCGGTATTTACGTATACTTGAAGGAAAAACTTTAAAAATCTTATACCAAATAACACTTTTAAATTTCGTGTTTTATACGTAATTTATAAATAATTTATTTTTGTAATTGGCCCAGCATACAATAATTTATTTTGGAACACCACTGTATTTATTCTAGGATTTTATTGTATAAATGAGTTGGTCTTAGCTATAGTTCGCCTTGCCAAACAAAAGTTTTTTTGCTTTTATTATTATTAATGTGTATCTATCGTTTAGGTAATTTTAAGATTTCGACTTTTTTTTTCGTTTGAATGGCAAATTTTTTAATTTAAATACACAATTATAATAAATTTCTCTTAGTATATTTTATTTACCTTTTTATTGAGTTAACCCAATTTTTGATCACTTTTATTTGAGAAATTTCGAATAAAAACTTTTAAGTTGATTTTTTATAATTCTTTTTCCTAAATTAAATTTAAACTTTTAAAATGAATTATTTACACTTAAAAACGAAAGAAATTTGCATTGAACATTAGAATTTTTTGTTGAATTATCTTTAAAATGTATTTTATGTACCGTAAGATGGGTTTGCGGATCCATTTATCTGCGATTGAAAATCTCAATGGTAAACCGCAAGAGAAGTGCATATATAAGACATAAAACTTTTACCGATAATAATCCTCCCCTATAATTGATACTTTTTATCTATATGTTAAAATATATTTTGTATCGTAAAATATTTTACACTTCGTTATGTCTACTGCCGGTATTCTTTACTTATCTTATTCTTCTTATTCTTTTCTTTATATTATATTGGAAACCCATTCTATTTTTCATATTTAAGTAGGTTCAACACTTTAGTTTTTATAAATTTTCGATTCTTTTGATAAATTACTTAAATTTCTTCTTTCTTATGACTTTGATTTTTCATCTGTACAATATGCCTTTACTTTTTATTTTTGACTTCTTAGATATTTAAATTATCTTCACTAATTTCTCTAATATTTTCACGGTTACTATTTTCCCTGCACACCCCTCGCCCCCCTTCTTCCATTTATAATTGATATAGTTTTGGTATGACTAGCAATAAATCATTAGAACTTGTTAGAGCTGATGTTGAGTCGTTACTTTTCAAATAGGTAAACATGGTGGTCCACAACCGTACCTATTGTAGCGCCTTTCTGTTTGACGTTGACCAGAATAATACATCGGAATGTAAACTAAGAGGTTTGAATACACAATAGATAATTGGTTTACACCCTGCGGCGTGAGATCTTGAAATATCTGATGATTGATAGATTCTGTGGTGCGAACAAACCGGGCTTGCAGTTACAAGGCTTTTGTATTTAAGCGTTATTAAGATTGCAATAGCATATTCAAGACGTGCAATAATAAATATTGAAAAGGTTATTTGCATAATTCTTGTAGATGCTAGAAATGTTTGAGAACAATTAAAATATGTATAAATTTGCGATTATAGATGTTGCAGCTTCAGTTCTAATTGCATCTTTTATTATAATAAATAACGATGTTAGTTCTAACTGAAGTTAAGTTCTATTGTAAAGCTCTATTACGATATGTTTTAGTTTAGAGCTTTAAAGGACGCGATATAAATGTTTATATGAATTACTATGGTTGTTCGACAAATTAATTGTATTGCTTCGAGATTAAGTTAATCAAGAAGATTTCATCGTTGTGTTAAGAAGATACTACTTGTACTGTTAGTTAAAGCTTTGAAAATAAATACTTGGGCGATCTTTTAGAAATTTTATAGTACTACGAGTAGCTGAAGAAGACTTGTATAAGCAATCTTGTCATTAGAAATAGAGATTTTATTACATTGGTGTCAGCAGTGAGATTAAAGACATTTCAACGATTTCCATCTGCATGCCGATCACTCGTGGTCAAAAACTGGAAATGGATAGAAATGTTGTCTTTTTTTAAATATTTAAAGTTCAGCATGGAAGAAAAAGTAGAAGAAAATACGGCAAAACAAGAACGAATTACCGAATATTTTTCAGAAAAACTTAAGCAAACAACAACAAAGTTAGAAGAAAGTAACACGAATTTTTCACAGAAAAATTACAAAAACACGCAGGGAGACATGGCCAAAACTCTGTGCTTGGCAGCAAAATTACTGAAAAATCGTGCAACGCGACTCCAGGGACTTCCCGATAACAACAGGGCCCATCATCAATAATAGTAGAAGATCCAGGCGTATGTATTCTTTTCCTATTACCTAGTTTTAAATGATTTGTCTATCCTCCTCTAATTATAGATTGTTTGTAGACTGAGCAAATAGATCAAGGTCTTATATATAGTGCAGCTCTGTAAGGAGGATATTTGAGTATACTGGTTAATCTCTACCTTATTTCAGAACTGGCAATGATGAATGACAGTTCCTTCGTGCTTCTTCGGGTTTATACAACCTATGCAGTAATCTACGAATTTTAGCGGACACTTTCATTTATTTAATAGCTGAGTTTAGGCGTCCTTAATCCCAAGCTTCATTCAGTTCTAAAACTACTAGGATCTACATCCTAAATCCCTGAAACTTTTTATTGCTCTCATCATGCTTATTATTGATTGCGATTCTTAACATCCCCTTTTACTGCATTATCTGCAACCCGCGTTAAGCTTCAACAGGATTAACTTGATTAGCTTCAGAGCGTGAAAAAAATAAAAATGCCTTCGCTTTTATGTAAAATTGATTAGTTCGTGCTGCCGAATCATTTACGGCACTCGATTTTAATAACGCTTGAAATGTTTTACGTGGTGACGTAAATCCTAAATTCGACACATTTTCCAATTATAATTGTAATGAGTTTGTAACTAAAACACTTCATTGAAAAGTCAATATAGCTGACGTTTGGAATGGATGTGAAAGGGTCAGAGAAAAAGTCACTCTCTATTGGGTTAAGAGGTGCAGCGATTATCGGATTACAAAAATAGAAACTCCAGAAGTTTATTAATTATTAAATGGAATTGGAAACATTTAGTTTGTAAAATTGAATTTTGTATGAAGGACGTTCCGCTTTGTATAAAGAGCCTAAAAACTTTTATAAACTAAAACAGCTAAACAACGAATTTAGATGTGCTTTGTAACATTTGATGTAATATCAAGTGTTTGCTTGGCGAGAAAGAGGATCCTTCTAAAATTTATTAGAAATCTGGAAAACAGCAACTTATGAGTTATGAACTATGTATTTACTTCGAAAAATGAATTAAATATATTGCAAAACCTATCAGCCTGTTTGCGACCAGAATAATGATATTAGAATGCAGATGAAGGGTTTGAGAACTCGTGGTTGACAGGTACACGATTTTTCATTTAAAGATTACAATAAGAAATCTCGAGAACGTTATTTGCATAATTTCTGGAATATTCGTGAAATAACTAGTACAATTTAATAGGTATAAATAGCCGTTAAGGGGTTTCTAAGTTCAGTTTTAATTGCAACTTTGATTATAATACTAGTTCTGATTATGATTTTATTATAGTATGCTCTAGTTTAAAGCTTTGGAAGAAATGATGTAAATTTCTGTATATTGTCGATATAAATTAGTGTTGATATAAATTTTTGCAGTGATAATATAGATTAATATAAATGAATCATAATGCTTCGATAGTAATTTGGAAGATCGTAATGCAGTATTCTTGAGATAAGACTTGTACTGTTAGCGATTAGTTCGGAAAGTGAATAAAGCGTTAGGAGATCTTGTAGAAATTTTATTGTAACTACAAGTTGTTGAGCAAACTTGTGTAACCAGTTTGAGAATAAAGACCTGTTTTGTAGAGGTTTGGTTACAAAATTTACAAATGGCACAGCTAGACAACAAAATTTCGTTTCTGCTCTAGGGATCGGACCATGTTTAGTGTATGTTTATCGGGTCGCAGAAACCCAATCTGATGCTCATTTGACCCCATCACATTAGATTTTTGACATTATCTTAAAAAACTTGGTAAATTTTATGTGACAAACACGCTTTTTCAAATATTGACGGATTTGTTTCAAACTTGGTATCCATTTCTTGGGATTGTTAATAACAAAATGGCGGATCAAATACGGCGGTTAACTTTTAAAAAAATCATTAAATTTTTATGAAACTTGGTATGTAGAAGTTTTGGGGTCACTGACTACGAGTCTGAAGTCAGATTTTCGAAATTCAAAATGACGGATTAAATATGGCTGGGAAACGCTAGATCACATTTATTATGCGTAATATCCTAAAAAATATCAATCCCCCAAGATTTATTAATTAAAATAATTTGTGGGGCGCTTTTAACGCGTATCAAATATGGTGTAATTAATGCGTACCTTTAGTAATAAACTTTAAACTTAATATAACAATTGGCGGGGAGGGATGTGGTATTAAGGTTTAATTATAAATTAAAATTGGTAAGGTACGGAATGGTTTGCTGGTTGAGTCGTCAATGAATTGGGTTTATGTTCGGAAGTTTGTGGTTCAAATCTAGCTTGGTCCACTTTTTTCGTTTATAAGCCATCTGGTACCACCTTCCCAATCTCATCATATTCTCAGTTCCAAAAACATAACACATACATTCTCCAACTAGAGCGCATGCTTACAATAATAGGCCAGAAACCGGTTATTATTTGCTCCGACGTTTACGCCGAACCAATATTATAGTGCAACGACCACACAGACCTAAACGGTACTCCCTTGTAGACTTCATCCACTACCACCATCTCCGCCTTTTAAATTTCTTTTCCAATACACTTACCTGGAATCCGTAATCATAGCTACAATATTGGCCTTACAATAGCTATCCCATCAGTCTACAACCTCATCAACTCCTGATCTTTTCCGAATTCACCAATCAAGTGATCACAGTCCAAACACATTTGATATACTTCCCAACGTCCCTTAAAAATCTCATCACAAAACACAAGCCTTCAGCACTGGCAAGACTAACTTGGAATTATTGCTTGCTTCGCCGATCCTGCTCACCCTCGCATTGCCAACATCCACGTACTCGAACGTTCACCCTAACACATTAGCTGAAACTATAATCCAAAACAAACTTACCACAGTCAATAATGCAATCTCATGTAAATACTACACCCCACGTGAAACGCCGTGGTGGACCAATGTCCTTAGCACAGATAGACAAACGGTAACTTTACATCACAGCAACTCCAAAGAGTTAAAACAACAACCATAGGCTAAAATCTTATAAATAACCTTTCCGTCACTTACATTACGGTACGAAGACAATACAAAGACCTAATTAATATCTCAAGAAAACAACACTACCACTTAACAATTACAGAACATCACATTGATCCATGGACCACCTACTGCAAACTTGCAAGACTCACTCAACCTCGCTCCTAACCACTTTCACAGGCTACCCACTACCCTTCTTTGAGAACACCATAGCCATCCTCCCTGATACAGCGATACCATCAACCTACTCAGATATCCCTACAACTTATCGTAGATAACTCCCTTCTGACTTCAATAACAATCCTGATTCAAACCTGAACATCGATCTGCTAGACTCACTAGTTTTCTAACTAAACCTCCACAAAGCTCCAGGTCCCAACCCCATAACGAACCTCATTCTTCAAAAAACCTGGCCCCTCATTAGAGAACCCACCCACGTCCTCTTTGAAAAATGCCTGTCTTCGGGAACATACCCCGACATGCTTAAATCTGCCTCCATAGCGCTCATCCTTAAACTAAACACACTTCCAGACGACCCAACATCCTACAGACCCATCACTTTATTACCTACGCTTGGCAAATTCCAGAAACAAATTATCCTCCTAAAATTAAAGTCCTGTATTGAGCAACATTCCCTTCTATCCCCAAATCTACATGCTTTTAGGAAGGCACATAGCTTTGGACAAACAATGCAGTTCCTAATACTAGTACTATCTTCTCTCCACCAATACGTAATTGCCTTCCTTATTGACTTCCGCTCCGGCTTTGAGCTCCTCTGGTGGTCAAACCTTCTCAACCAATTGAAACAAGCCAACTTCCAATCCAACATTCTCGTAATTATAAAATTCTTCTTATTCGACCGCTCTGCTACTTTTACCACAAACTAGCGCTCTGTCACAAAATCTGTATCTCAAATGTACCCATATGGCTCCAACCTCTCATACCCTCCGAAACATTACCAGCAACCCTCTATTTGACTTAGATATCCCGCAACGTGCCCACCTTTGCATATGCAGATTGTCTCGCCTTACTTATCCATGGCAATTCCCGCGCATCCCTAGAAAACACTGCCGTAGTCCTTATAAACGTCATAGACTACTGGTCCTCTCTCAATAAACAACGAAAACCAAAATGATGCTGCTCAAAAGCTATCTTAACCAACGCCGTAGCCCAAAAGTCCATATCCTAGACACCTCTTTATCCTTCTTGTCCTCAATTTCCTATCTAGGCCTCCACTTGGAAACAATATTGAAGACACACATAGCAAAGATTCGCACCAAAACAAACACAATCTTCAACAACCTACATCATGCTTTCCCGAGATCCGTAGAACTTTCTAAACCTACTCGTAGATTAATGGTCAATCAAATCATCATTCTCAGCGACCGATATGCCGTAGGCATTTGATTCCTACTTACACAACCCTCATCTAGACGTTTACTCAACCTCATTCAACCATTCCTACTGTACATTTCCAAAGCATACCAGATCTCATCCATAGACAATCCCTTCCAATCCACAGTCCAACGCCGTAATCTAAAATCCAAACGCTTTATAACCCTACACGACTCCACATTGTAGTACGAGAACTATCCCACGCTACCCATCTCCGAGATCAAATTCCGTATCCAGAACCCCCTCCTTCACCCCTGATAGCACAATTGACCCTCTCCTCTGCTGGCAGATACACATTCGATATCTTTCCTAGCATCATCGACATGCCAACTCACATCGTCTACTCCAGTAGAGCAATCAAACGATTTTTGACCGTCCATGGTAACTTTCGTGCCAAGTTTCACTTCTTCAACCTCATCCCCTCCCTAACCTGTCTCTGCGCGATCAATCCAATTTAGAAACTCCCATCCACCTCATTTATTCCTGCCCCTAACTACCCTATTACAAGCAAATTTCAAAACTGCAATCAATTTTGACCCTTACTCCCAACTTTTAAACATCAATGTACTGGTTACAAACTTCTCCCAAGTACTCAACCTATACCTAAAAGAAATCCTCGTCATTAAACCACCAATCACCATCAACCAACCAACCTGTTGCTTTAACACAAAGGCACACACTCTCACCCATATACACACATGTACGCACGCACGCACACACTAACGCGCGTACGTAGACGCGCGTACGTAGACGCGCGTACGTACATATTTCCCCCTCCCCACAGACATAAATCACATACTAAAAGCTACCGACATCCCACAAACCACTACATTAGCTTTTCCCCCACCCACCCCAAATCATCTTGAAGAGCACAGTTATGACGGCGACCAAGGACGTGCAGTACCACCAGTACTTCAATTATTTATTTATTTCTGTAAATCATTACTTAAACTGTACAACTAGGATGGGCAAATTGCCTAGGTACAGTTAATAATAAATTGAATTGAGTTGAAAAAGAAAGTCATCGTTTTGTTGAATCAACTTGGTGGGGTGACAAAAATGCTAAACAAAATGAACAAGGGGAGATCTAAATTATGTAACGTAATCAACAAAGTTCCTTGCACTCCATTGTCCTTGGTGGAAACGTTCCTGGTGTGTGTTACCTGCGGCGCCAAGATTGTCAAAGAAGAAATCTGGTTGAGGGTACAAGAAATGCAATTTTTAGGGACATATTACAGCCCATATCTTTGTACGCGTAACAGTTCACGCACAATCTCATGGCAGTTATTGGTTTTATGATGTAAAAATTTTGGATAACACTTTTTAAAGACCTCCATGCTGTTCTTTCTACTTGGTTTAACAGATCTTTAAATCATCTCCAACTAGGGTTCTTATTTGGGGGACCTACAAAACTTTCGCCCTTTATTTTACAATCACCTGCAGAAGAAAATCTTTTCTCCAAGTAAAAAACCCAGTAGCATTTCTATCCATCGCTTTCTCAAAGTTTTTAAAAAGCCTTAACTTAACATGAAGGAGAGGTTAAGAATTATATCACAGTTAACCAGTAATGGATGCGAAACATTTTTTTGTTCAAGCGTGTGTAATTTTTCAGTCAGACATTCCTTCTTGGCATAATGATTTTTTATGTTCCCCGTTCAAACAAAAAAATAACAAAATTTAGTATAGCCGAGCTGTAAACCTATTCGATTTTTCGATAGCAGCTGACCCGAGCGGACATGCTTAGCAGAGCTTCGCTGTTTTTATATAAGGAGTTTTATAATTTCTTTCCTTTGTCGTATTGCTCATAAGCGCGTGATTTAATCGTATTGCACCATATTAATTTATTGAACACGAGTTAAAGTTCGGGCCTTTGGAGCTGGTTTTTTAAAAACACTTTGAAACTTTAACAACATTTTTAATAGTTAAAATTTGGATAACTTGTACATAATACTAAAATTAATTATTGTACAGGTGAGTAGCTCAAACAACGAAGTATGGAGTTTGGAGACTGACTGCCGGGCATTGAGCTCCCGGGCCTTTTATAATAACCTGCCCCTCACACGGCTGTGAGAACTTGCAGATCTCATGTCTGCATTTCTCTTTAATTGTACACTTTAATACAATGTAACAACTTAATTCTAAGTAATTGCGGTCTGTTGACCGCCTGTGACCTGCCACCTGCAGTATCACTGCCCTCACGGATGCAAAGTTGCATGTCCGTTCACATGAACTGTCGATAACCTCTCTGGGTTATCCTTGTGTTACAATGTTGCATTGAACTTATACTTTTACTTAATAATTTCTAATAATTCCTATTAGATTCAATATATCAATTTATATATGTAATTGGGGGATACATAACTCCTCCCACCGTAAATGAAAAATTAAGGTTTTCTTAATTTTTAAATACATAAAATTCATTATTTAAATTCATTTAAAATTCATTGTTTCTAATGGTATGCTTATTGTTTCCTTTTTCTCTTTGTTTCCTTAAATCTAGAACTGTTTCTTCATTCTTATATCTAAGGTACATTTTGTATAATACATACATGATTACAAAATTACTAAAATGATCAATACAATTGTCCAAACACTTATATTATTATAATGTAACTTTGGCGTTTTGAGTTCACTTAATTGTTCTTTATAACTTTCCACTAATTTCACGGCGTGGTTGAGGTCGTCTAAGTCTAGATGCTCTAGCTTCATAGGTTTCTTTATTATTTCTTCGTCTTCTTGTTGTATTTTGAACTGTAGTTCCGGTAGGTTTGCAAGTTTCTTTGTTGCTATGGGATCTTGATAAACTCTGATTACTTCATCTTTCAATTTCACATAACAATCTTCTTTGAGGGTAATTAGTTTGCTTCCGATTAATGCTTGGTTATTTTCATCTTGGTTGCAGTGGATGGTTGCTATTACTTCTGTTGGGAAGATTGCTATCCATTTGTTATCTGTAACTTTTTGAATTTTCATATTAGTTATTTGCACTTGTTTGGTTTCACAGTTTTCGTAGTGTTTGAGAATTTTAATAGTTGTACTTCACAAGGGCTGTCTTCTTAATGGTTGTTGTCTCATCG
This sequence comes from Platerodrilus igneus, assembly GCA_036346225.1. Taxonomy (NCBI): domain Eukaryota; kingdom Metazoa; phylum Arthropoda; class Insecta; order Coleoptera; family Lycidae; genus Platerodrilus; species Platerodrilus igneus. Next base: position 1,058,308 of record JARFIW010001320.1, read on the forward strand.
ATTGACATAAATATTGGTTTGGTGTTACTTCAGTACATTTTTTGTTTGTATAACCATATCTCAGTTCATTTAGGGATAGGAATTTGGTTTTGGGTATGATTACTTGATATGTGCTAGTAACCTTTGTTGGAAAAGCAATTAAATGATAATAATGATAATTGTTACTTTCTACTATCTAGATTTCTAAAAAATATTATTTCGTTATTCTTAATGTTGCTAAAATTTGTTGCGTTAAAGTAAGGTTGGATATTATTTGAGTAAATATTGTATTTTGTATACTGCTTAATTTATTTGGTAGTATACCGGGGTTGTTTTTATAATTTCTATTGTTACTTGGTTGTCCGTTCTACCTGGGTGGAGGTTGACGGTAAGGGTGATGACTGTCCATCTGAAATTACAGGGTGTCTTAGGTTTTTCAAATGAATGTATTTAGTTATTTTACCGTTGTCTACTACTGCTATGTTTTTATCTGATATTTTCTTAATTTTAAATGGTCCTAAATTTCTGGGTGCTGTTTTATGTCGCTTGCTTTGAAAGTTTTTCTCATATACGGTTTGTCCTATTGAAAATTTATTTGAGTCGGTATTTTTGTTTCGGGTTGTGGTGATACGTTCCTTATCGTTCTCTAATTTATCTTTTACCTTGTCGTAAGTTATTTTTAGTTTTTGTTTGTGATCTTTCGCATATTGTTGATATACTTCTTTATTGTAGTGTATGTCATAGGGATTTCGTGAATCTGAATGTCCTAATGTTAATTCTAAGGGTGTAAAATTTGTTGATGAGTGAATTGTGTTATTATAGGCGATTAGTGCGTATGACATTAAATTGGTTATATGTTCCTTTTTATAATTTATTCTTAATAATCGAATTTGTTCTAACAGGGTTAAATGTAATCGTTCAATTAGTCCGTTTGATTCAGGGTGGTTTTCCGTTATGAAATGAATTTTTATTTTGTGGAGTTCTAAAGTGTTTTGTATTGTCTCGTTTTAAATTCGCTACCATTGTCTAAAGTTATTGATTCGGTGTTCCGTAAAATGTGAAATATTGTAAAATCCTTGGGTCACGTCAATGCTATTTTTGGATGTGATTGGTATTGCTTGTCTTATTTTTGTGAATGCGTCTATAATTGTTAGATAGTTTTGCGCTTCTACTACTAGAGTATCGGCATGAAGTTTTGAAATGGTTTGTCGGGTGTTTTGGTTAACATTAAGGGTATCTTTGGGGTTTCCTATCGTATTTTGCTCTGTCACATAGTTCGCATTGGTTAATAAAATCTGTGGTCAAGTCCTTCATGTCTTTAAAATAATAACGTCTTACAAGTTGTTTTATTGTTTCGTTAATTCCACGATGGTTGGTTTTTCCTTCGTGTTGATTTCTAATTACATCGTTTATTTCGTCAGGGTCGTCTAGTGTTATTAGTTTTCTAGTACATCTGATGAGTTCAGGTCCAGAGTTATTGAATAGTTTAATGTATAATTCTGAAAATCTTTGGTATAAATGTTCGGTATTGAAATAAAAATAAAATCGTTTTTCTCGGGGTGTATTCTTTTAAAATTTTAATTATTTGTTCCTCATTATCATCTTTAGTTATTTGAATTTGGTATATCTTTTGTTATCTACTTTTGTATATTTTACTGGGTTGGGGTTATTTAAAACTTCGGTTATTATAAATTGGTTGGGTTTCATATCGATTGCTTCATTTAAAATTTTAATCGCGTTTTTGGTTCTTCGTTTTGTGTCGAATGTATTGTGTCGATCTCGTCTGGATCTTCCCTTATTTCTGCTTCGTCTACGTTTCCTATAATGGATTCCGTTTCTAATGCATTGAGTTGGATTCGGCTTAAAGCATCTGCGTTGTTGTTATAAATTCCTTTTATATATAATTTCGTAATCATACTCTTCGAGTCTGATTCTCCATCTTTGTAATTTTGAATTTGGTTCTTTCAGTTTGCATAACCATACTAGTGGTCTATGGTCAGTATATATGTAAAATTTTCTTCCGTATAGGTAAGGTCTAAAATATTTTGTTGCCCAAATTATGGCTAATAACTCTTTTCTATAGTGCTATATTTTTGTTCGGTTTCATTTAGGGTTCTGGATGCGTAGCTGATAGGTTTATCGCTACCTACTTTTCCTTGGCTCAATACTGCGCCTAATGCTACATTCGATGCGTCTGTCGTCAGTATAAATGGTTTTGTAAAGTCTGGGTATTCTAATACAGGGTGATTCGTTAATATGTTTTAATTTTGTCTACGGCTTTAATAAATTCCGGGGTGTGTTCAATTTTGTTTCCCTTTTTTAAACAATTTGTCAGGGGTTTGGTTATCTGAGCGTAACCTTTAATGAATTTGCGGTAGTAACCACTAAGTCCTAGAAATCCTTTAATTTCTTTGTTTGTTTTTGGCAATGGGTAATTTAGAACTGCATTTGTTTTGTCTGGATTTGGCATTACTCCTTGGGGTGTTATTACATGTCCTAAAATGATACTTCTTTTGTAAAATTCACTTTTGTCTAATTGTACTTTAAAATGTGCTTGTCTAAGTCTTTCAAATACTTCTTTCAATCTTTCTATGTGTTCTACCAATGATGTGGAATAAACTATGATGTCGTCAAGGTATACAAGGCATTTTCATTGTGTATTCCTCGTAATATATTGTCCATGACTCTCTGGAAAGTAGCGGGTGCGTTCTTTAGTCCAAATGGCATTCGTTTGTATTCGTAATGTCCTCTAGGTGTGCTGAAGGCTGTTTTGATATGTCTTTTCTTCCATCTCTACCTGATGGTATCCTGATGCTAGGTCTAATGTTGTAAAATATTGGCATTTGCCTAATTTGTCTAAAATTTCGGTTATATTTGGTAGTGGATATTTGTCATCTACCGTTTTTTCATTTAACTTTCTATAATCTATTACCATTCTGTACTTTCTCTTTCCGGTTGCGTCTAATTTCTTAGGTACTATTAACACGGGGCTGCTCCATGGTGAGTTGGAGTGCTGGATTATGTCTTGGTCTAATAAGTCTGCTACTTGTCTGTCAGCTTCTTCTTGGCTTGCATGAGGTAGTCTATATGCTTTTGTAAAGATTGGTTTATTGTCTGTTAACTCGATATTATGTTTTACTGTGTTGGTGAATGTTAATGGTATTCCTTCACAGTGGAATATGTCTCGGTATTCAAAACATAAGTTTTTAATTGCTCTTTCTTCTTCCTGATTGATATCGGTATTAAAGCGGATGTTAGTTAAATTTTCTCTTAACATTTCGTCATGTTCCATTGGGTTGTAATCGTTTTCTAAACTTTCGTCTATTTCCATTTTGTTAAAATTTAGTTCTTCTACGTTAATTGGGTCTGTCAGTGATACTTCTACGGGATAGTCGTTTGAATTTAATATTGTTGTGGTTGCAAAATTATCTTCTATTTGAACTAAGGCAGTTGGGGTTTCTACTCCTTGTTGAAATGTCATATGATTTATTATTCCTAAATTTTTGTTAGATTTTACTGGGATTTTTATTTTTCTTTCCGTTCGGGGTTCTATAGTGTATTTTTGTTCAACTTGTGTGTTTTGAAATTTAATTGGGATTTTTCCGTATTTTGTCCTTAATAAGCGATTTTTAATGTCAATGTTGGCTCCTAATTTTCTTAGAAGGTCCATTCCGATTAATCCGTCATATTTGTCGTTAAATTCGAATACACAAAATTTATGTTTCATTTTAACATTAAATGTTCTCGGTAAGGGTATATTTGCTACGAATTGGTGTAGTGTTGTTTGATGAGCTGTTTTGATTTTAAATGGTTCTCTTTCTACATAATCTAAATAAGTGTTTTTGTACGGTTCTGGGGCTAATTAATGTTTTAGATGATCCGGTGTCAATTAATAGTTTGAATTTGGCGTGGGGTATTTCTATGTATGGTAATACTAAGTGATTTATGTTATTTAAGTTTATTAAGTTTGGTTGTCTATGAACGGGTCCATTTGAAAATTTGAGTTCGAGTTTTCTTCATCATACTCCTCGTAAGTTTCGTATTGTTCGTCACGTTCATAAGTTTCTGCATGGTTTGTTTCATTGTTCGTATGGTGTCTCAATGTCATTATTCTGGTCAGTGTCAAATTTTTCTATTTCTTGATGAAATAATTCTTCCGATGTAAAATTACGTTTCTGATGAGGGTTTGGTCGGATATGTGTTATTTTGTGTTTTGTCTGGTGTTACCAGATGAGGTGTCCATTGGTGTTGGTTTGTAATAATTGTTAGGGTTGTTATGAGTATTAGTCATTGGTGTATTTCTATTAGGGTTTGCGTTGAATGCTGGTCTTTGTTGGTTTAGGTTTTGATTGAATCTCGGTTGGAATGCGGGTTTCGTAAAAGTTGGGTTGAATGTTGGTCTTGAAAAATTTTTAAATTGATTATTAAAATTGGTATTGTTAAAACTTGGGTTGTTACTTCGCGGTTGATTTGTTTGTGTGTTAAAGGGTGTGAATTTTGTTGAGGGATTGTTTGTCTTGTAGCTTGTATAGTTTTGTTGGTGAATAACTTTTATTTGCGTTGGGGTTGTATAGTCTGTTGCGGTAATACATTACATTTTCTTCTTCTATTACTAGGCTCATAGCTTCTTCTAGATTTTGGGGTCGTTGGAATCTGATTTTATCCGATAGTCGTTCTGGTAAAGCGTTTATATATGTGTCTAGTGCCATTTCGTCATACATTTTGTTTTTAAATGTCTAACGTTTTGATCGGGTTCTTCGATTTTTAATTTTGTTAAAATTAAACTTCTCACGTCTTGGCATTTCATTCCGAATTGGTAAGGGATTGATTGTGTTCCATTCTAAGGTTTATTAGGTCTCGTACCAGGCATTTTATATTACGTTGGTCTCCAAAATATGCAATTAGTAGCTGTTTAAACTGGTCCCATTCCGATAAGTCGTCCCTACTGGCGATTAAGGTTAGTGCCCTTCCGGCTAGTTTACTTATTACTAAGCGTATAAGCAATGAATTTCTTGCGTCATCTCCGGGTTTGTAAAAGGTTTTTAGGAACATTTCGGCTGCTCCAATGAAATTTGAGAGATGGGCTTCCGTGCCATCAAATGTCTGAATTGTCTCCAAATAGAGACGTAAGTCTGTGTTACTCATGTTGGTTAAGGGTTGTTTTCGATTTTGGAAAATTTAAAAAATTTTTTTTTTTTTTTTTTGAATTAAGCTTTATTTCGCTATTTGTATTGTTACTTTTGCTTCGGATTTACTAATTTTCCGTTTGGGTTGTGAAATTTCAAATTTTGTAGAAATTGGGGTTGGTTCTGTTATTTGTAGCGTTTATTATGCTTTGGATGTATTAATTTTTCTTTTGGATTAAGTAATTTTGAATTATGACGTTATTTTTGCTTTGGTTTTTTAAATTTTCCTTTTTAGATTGAATAACTTAGAATTTTGTAAAAATTGATGTTGATTTAGCTATTTGAAACGTTAACTTTGGTTTTGGTGTGTTAATTTTTCAATTAGATTAGGTAAATAAAATTTTGGTAAAGGTTGAGGTTTATTTTGTTATTTTTCGGCGTTATTTTTGATTTGAATTTGTTAATTTTCAGTTTGGATTGGGTGGATAAAATTTTGGTAAAAATTTGAGATTAATTTCGTACTTGTAGTATTGGATTTATTAATTTTAAGTTTATATTGCGTCGAGTTATTTTTAAAATCGTAGTCGTTGTTTATTTATATTTAATTACACAATGCGGTGATGTATTCACGAGATTTGTATTCAATAATGTTGAATTTATTTACCGTAGTCTTGGATTAATTGTTTTTATGCAGCTTTTAGTTCGTCTTGAGTTTTGCTTCTTAAGGAATCTTAAATGGATGGGTTTAGTCTCGTTTAGCTTTGTTTTGGTTAAATTCTGTTAATTAATACTCTTTCCGTGGGTTTTACTGAGTTGCGTAAACGTACAGTTCGTCTGTCTTGTGTTCTACTTATAACTTAAGGTTGATTACTCCTGTACTTCATGGTTGAAATTGAATACTTTGTTGAGGTAATTGCACTTACAGGTGTTAGTTTATGGAATTAGATAATTGACTTTCCGTACTCGCTAATGTAAAGTGTTACGTCTGTTTTATTTTTAGATCTCTTGGTATTATAATGCTTTTGGTAATTGAACTCTTCGTTATGTGCGTTTTCAGGTTTACAATTATGAGCGTTTTGCGTTATTCTATTTTCGTATTGAAATAATGCACTTTATAATGCTGGTTACTTAGTTGAAAAACGTTTAGATTTTATTGCAATTGTACACGCTTTTATGGATTGTAGGTATTACTGTAGAAACTGCGTCGATTTTATTATCCCGTGTATGATGCAAATTGAAATTATACTGAAAGTTGAAAGTTATTTCTTTAGTACTGTGCAAGGATTCTGAAAGCGATTTTAATAATGATATTGCGTTGTTAAGCTGAAAGTTGAAAGTTATTGCACTTCTCTGATGTTCTAAGTGTATAAAAGATGCGAGCTTTGTTTTCTTAGGTGGTTTTAAGTTACCGTATTTTTAGTTAATGCAGAATGTTCTTGTGATTTATTCAGTATTATAGAGGTCAATGGTTTAATTAAACGTTCTGTACTGCTTGTTCGAATTAGCTTTGAAATTAATTTCGCGTTAGTTTACCGGTTTATAGCCTGGTTTGAATCGCGGTAATTGATGTTTCTTATTTTGGTGTTTGTGAATGTGCGCCTGTTTATTTTTGGATTATTTTGAGTTTGTTCTATTAATTATGGTAAGGATCTCTTAATATTAATTCTCATTTACTTTTAAAAAGAAAATCTCTTTTTAAATTCAATTCTTATTTGCTTTTTTAAAGAAAAAAATATCTCTTTGTAAATAATCAAGTCTCATTTGCTTTTTAACATTCAAGTTTCATAAAATGTTATACAGTCTCGTTTTGAAAATAATTCACTTTGAACTATTTTCAAAAATATTCATAATATAAAATACATAAAACGATAGTAATCAATAGTTATAATACTAGCATATATCAATTTGGTTTTTTGGTTTGAAATAAAAAAAAAGGTTATGGAAATGAACTTACATTAGTTTCATCTGTTTCTTTGGTGGGTTCGATCGATTCTGTATCTTGTCCACCTTGGTTTGTTGCTGGATTTAGACGATGCTTGTTCTTCCTCCAACTTGGTTTGGGTTCTGCCAAAATTTCGAATAAAAATTCTTGGTCACCAATCTTCCGATTTTTGGATTTTCAGTGCCCTTTTGACATCCGTTACGACTGCGCCAGTTAAAGTTCGGGCCTTTGGAGCTGGTTTTTTAAAAACACTTTGAAACTTTAACAACATTTTTAATAGTTAAAATTTGGATAACTTGTACATAATACTAAAATTAATTATTGTACAGGTGAGTAGCTCAAACAACGAAGTATGGAGTTTGGAGACTGACTGCCGGGCATTGAGCTCCCGGGCCTTTTATAATAACCTGCCCCTCACACGGCTGTGAGAACTTGCAGATCTCATGTCTGCATTTCTCTTTAATTGTACACTTTAATACAATGTAACAACAATTCTAAGTAATTGCGGTCTGTTGACCGCCTGTGACCTGCCACCTGCAGTATCACTGCCCTCACGGATGCAAAGTTGCATGTCCGTTCACATGAACTGTCGATAACCTCTCTGGGTTATCCTTGTGTTACAATGTTGCATTGAACTTATACTTTTACTTAATAATTTCTAATAATTCCTATTAGATTCAATATATCAATTTATATATGTAATTGGGGATACATAACTCACGGAGCAGTAAAATAAACTCAGAAACAAAAGTTTAAATTAATTAAATTATATAGCTCGTTTGCTTAATTTAAATAAAATCCGCGTTTAAAATCAAACAAAAATAAATTACGACTTAACAAATCAAAATCCCATAAAATTGGGCCTAATAAATAATTTCAAAGGCGCATGTAATAAATTTCATGTATTTATAGCAATAAACCGCGTAAAGCGAGTTGAAATCGCGTCAAACTTCGAAACAAATCAAAATTTTTTTCGTAATTTACGTGTAATAAACAAACAACCTTAATACTAAAACATAAGCCCTTTTTGAATTAGATAAATATCATAAAAATTGCAAATTCTGCATTAAAATTAAATAAAATATTATAACTTTTAAAAAACGTGCACATAGATGTTTTCTTAAATGGAACTTTTCTACATAAACTTTTGTGTAACTACCAGCCAAACAATTGATAAGTATTTCTTAAAATAGAACTTCCATATAACATCGGGTGTAATTAAGTAGCCGGTTTATTTGGAAGTCATTCCCGGAGCTGCATATTTTTAGCACTACTTATACTCGTTAATTATATTTGCTTGTTTGAATAAGCCTTGAAGGAGATTAACGCTTGAATTTATATTTAAATGGGGGTTTGAATTTAGGATATTGAGAGGTTATAACATTATTTTGTAATGTTAACTAATAAACAGATCAATTAATTAATTAAAATTCATGAACTTGCATAACTTATAGACAAAAATTCCACAATAAATTACTTTCATATTTTAGTTAGCATCCCTCATAAAGACCAGGTTTACAAATAGCTTAAGGCTAAACTATTGTAAATTCGAGCGGCGGTCATCATAATTTAAAGCTCTACCCTTGTAAATCAAATACAATAACCCTCTTAAAGCTTAGGTCGGTTACAGATTGACAAATCTGATAAAATTAAAATGGAATAGTACCTTTTAACGTAAATAAAGAAAAGCAATTTTCTGTTGAAAAACTTAATCTTCTTAATATTTTCGTTAATTGAAAACGGGTTATAGAAAACGAAACATTATAAATAGCGAAAACTATTTCCAATTTGATTTGTTCAAAGATTGCAAGTAATTTTAAGTAGTCTGGAAACATCCATTGTATTTAAAATCCATTTCGGCTCAAGTGGGTTAACCGGTCTTTTGTTAATGGCAGACTACTGTCGCCAATGGGTATAGTCCACAATTCAGTAATTAAAAAATTCTTAGAAGATACAATGTATTTAAACCCTTAGAAAAATAATTGCTTCCTTGACCGTCATCTTAAAAGGGGTTGGATTTGGTTTCTAAAATCTTGTTTTTGGGGAGGTTCTGTTCAATCATTGGATAACAGAAATATGACGTAAATAATGGTTAGAGTAGGAATTAATCTATATAACTTAGGGCTTTAGCCAAAAGACGGAGATTTCAATGGGGCGGACCGTGGTAAAAAGGTAGAAACGTAGCCACAGAAGTTCGCGGGTAGCGTCCTCCGGCATCACAGATATGGAATTGCATTAGTATCACGATAGTGAAATTGAAAAGGAGTAATTAACTCTTCCAGTTCGCGAGGGTTACGCCCGTATGTTCGCACATTTATAGTGGTACAAGGTAAATAATAAAAAGCTTGTAGGCGTGTGACGCACAAGTTAAGTGATATTGTCAATAAGATCCTGCCGGGTTCGTGTGCCATTCAATTTAAATTGCAAGCAACAAGAGCAACAAGCGAGATTCTCTCCCCCAATTTAAGAGCTGTTCTACGTTGGAAGGCAAACCATCAAACAATGGATAATTTTTAGTAAGTAAGTTTTTATATAGTTAAGTAGCATGACCAATTTTTAGTTAATTTATTTGCTAGGACGTTTTGTCCATAAACCGTAGGATTAATTTAGTGTAAAATTTATAAGATAAGTTTCTTTCATATAAGTGTTTGGGAATTACTTATGTACGCAAAATTATCATAATTCCATATTCATCTATTCAATTAAATTTCTAAATTAAAATCAATGAATGTAAGAGGTTCACGTTTATTGCTCTGTGAATTAAATAATTTTGTTTACCGTTGATTAAGTCAATGGTTTTTTATTTTTTGATCATGAAAGTTGCATAAGTAGTCAAAAAGTTAGGAATTGATTAAAAGAAACAATTGTTCTCCTTGGGATGACAAGTCTCTCAAGGTTTTGCACAAACATTTGGACATTTTCGACTTATCTGGCGCCCTTGGTAATTGTCATTAAGCCACAATATTTATGAAAGGTAAGTGCCAAATTCTTTTTGTAGTATATTATATATTAATTTAGCCTTTTCTGCAAAATGTTAACCCTCTATATGATCAACGACCTTCCGCTAGCTAGTGCCGGTGACCCCCTTTAATTTTTGTTTTACAGGCCGCCCCCATTTTATAATTTTACTGAAAAATATATACTTAGAAGCTTTTCCGCCTGTAACAAGGTTGTTTAGTGTTTTTAACTTTGCGTCCTTTGAGCGTGGCGATGGTTACGAAACCTTTATTGAGCTTTGCATACTGAGTTGTGTTTTTTGTTCTTGCTGGTTGTTGATTCTTGTTATCTTTGTGAAGACATTGAGCTCTAAAAATCATGGCGGTCCATCGAAATGACGAGCCCTTGCAAAGGAGGAAGAGGTGCGACAGGACAGAGCCTGTTAAGTTGGAGGCCGAAGGCTTTGTCGGGAAGATGTTGAAGATCACGTTGAAGGACGTGATGTTGGAGACTCAGAAGAAGGTTGTGATGTCAGAGGCCCAACATGTGCCTTCGTCGCGGCGGTCGGGTTGGGGAGTCGCAGCCTCTTGCGGAAGTTACTGCGCCAGAAAATGCACTCAACATCAAGACTACATTATAATTTGAATAAGGGTCGCTATACTTGCAACCACGTCTCCAATGCTCCACCCGAAGGTACTACATTGGGTTTAAACGCGAAAGTAAAACTTGCTTCAAATGAAATCTGACTTCAAAATTAATCGGTCCTAAATAAAAATTTAACAAACTGAAACTAAAACAAAATATAGGGTTCAAATAATGGTATCCCTAGCGTGTGTTCGATCAAAAGTAAAAGGGGAGGGATCCGTAATACCGGATAGCAGTGACCAGCTCTACTTACCGGTGCGACCTGAAGGGTCGTCTTAAAACTATCCAAAACTAGCTAACTAATTTTAAAAATGGATTCAAATTTTCTAAGCATTCGCCAAATATTTTAATAGTGAATCCAGCTATTTTGCCTACTCTATAAATTTACAAATTCGTACTTCCTGGTCTAAATATTTTATTAAGTAAATCCTATATCCGTCCTTACCGTTCCCTATCGTCCCCTAACTTGACATATTATAATTACATTCTTCTTTTCCATAAATACTGCACCCAAAAAATAGGCGGCAGAATGTCAAACGAATTAAATCAAGCTACAAAACAATAAAATGCAGGCAAAAATATAAATACAAAAATAAATATAAATATAATATAAATATATAAATAAACAAAAAAAATAGCTAAATAAGCAAAAGCATGTAACAGTGCATAAATTAGCAAAAGCATCACCTGAATTATCAGTTGCACTCGCATAAGCATTTTGATGGCTAGCGTCATTACACACAAAAATCGTACTCGTTAAATTATTTCAAAATCTTTTTATTAATACAAGTCAGCCACCACAACTTTATTCTTACCTCGGTAAAAATTTTACCACCATTCGGATCTGGTCGTCTTGTTACGTCCCTAATGATATCTTACTCCTAAGGGAAGGTGGATATTCACTGTTAAAGTTCTAGTGGGTATGTACTAAACGTTCTGGAGGGGTCAAATCACTATCACTTCACTTTTAAGTCGTGTGTGTGGGGGGGTGGTGCGCGGTTTCACTTTATTTTATTTCTTTTTTTTACTCTGATTTAAATTAATGAGGTTTTCTGATTTAGTTTGTTGTTATTTATTTGTATTCGTTTATTCCCGAATTTTCGCGCGTAGAAGGGGGATAGTGACTGTGTTAGTAGTGTGAAGGTTTGTCGTGCATATTAGACTTTTGGGATTTCTTTTTTTTTAAATAAATATTACCATTCCCTACACTAAAGTTCAAATCAAGTCAATTTCCGCGCCAAGTTCGTCATCACCTAAATATCTATCCCTAAGCCCTATTATCTGCTTCAAGCCTAACCACCCTACCTGCAAATTCCTTAAGCGTAACCCAGAGCGTATTCTGGTTCTTAACTTCCTGAACCTCCTTCAAATTCTTAGGCCATCTTAGACCTTCGATAGCCAACTTTTTGTCAGCTAACCCCCGTATTGGAAGGTTTGATGGGGCAATCGAAGAGCACGTTTACAGCACTTTCCGACTCCGGCCGACTCGCAACTGTCGTCGTTTCTAAGATCAACCCTCCTCAAATATGCCTTCAGTGCCCCATGATCCGTAATGAGCTGCACCATTTTGTGATCTAATTTAATCTCGATTCTGTCCATAGCCTTTATGCTTGGAATAAACCTGTGCCCATCTATCTGTGGTGGCGTTATTCCACCTCTCCTCACACTGACTAATCGATCTTTTCTTACATTTAAAAGTTAAAGTTACAATCCCGCAAGCGCGAGATTACGTAACGCACCGGCAGATGGTAACCCTTATCTTGGTTACAGATTTTAGCGCGCCCATCTGTCAATGACGTCACTAACATGCAAAATTAAACGCGCAATTAACGGAATATGTAAGTGTTAGAAATGAAATATAAACAAATAAGGTACTTACATAAATAGGTACAGCTTCCTACTGATTAAGTAAAGATGGTGTCAGCAACGTCCATCAGGGATGCTGATGGCCCCCTTTAAGATATTTACCGGAGGGTACGCCTAGCGTCCTTCCAAATGGCTCCGACTAGCTACGCCGGTCGCAGTTGCTCCCAGGACTCGTTCGTCTAGGGTCGTGGACTACGGTTCGAGCAGGCTGCTTGCAAATTACCTTCTACCTATGTTGGGAACGAATGAGGAACAGGTATAAGGACGACAAACAAAGATAAGCAAAGGCAAGGATCTACATAAATAAAAGATAAAGATACGTTACCGAAAACCCAACCACTCTTCTGGAAGTCAAAGGTAAAAAGCCACGTTACAGAGTCCCCCGGAAACTTCCCCACTCTTGTTCTCCCGCCACTCGCGGCGCGCGATCTGGCGCAAACGCACTCTAACGTGACGGAAATTCACGCCAAGTCTTTTGAATTTAAGGCGCGAAAACTCCCGCACATCAAAATTAAGCTAAGGAATGTTTAGTGCCAATTTGGCACGTAACACTTTCTCGGAGCTTCCTCTTGATTAGCGACCTAGGCATTAGCGAATATGACGAACGAAACTCCCCTGTGGCTGCCTCCTTAGCTAACTTGTCGGCCCTATCGTTTCCCTTGTTTCCCTGGTGAGATCTGACCCAAAAGAACTTTAAATCCCAAAAACCTAGCGCTATGCGCGCTATCCTCCAGACATCCTCTTGAAGATCGGTCGAAGTGAGCATATTCGACAGTGCTACTAAAGCGGATTTATTATCGCCGATGATAGAGTACCCACTCGCGCCAGAGTGGTTGACGCTATACTCTATAGCTTCCTTTAGAGCCACCATTTCGCATTGAAAGATGGTGCTCCAATCAGCGAGTTTTGTTTAGAAATGAAACACTTCCCTCTCCTTTTTGTATACAACAAACGCCGCGCTTGCTTGCACGTCGTCCATTCTTAAGCAGTCCATAGAGATCTTAACGCCTCTAGCGCTTTCATCCCCTTCAGCAAACTGAATTCCCTTAATATCCGCCGGATGCCCTAATTCCGAAATAACTATTTTCCTCTCAACCTCTCTATCCCCTAGGCCTAAGCTTTCGATGACGTTCTGTCCTTCCCTGGTATTTATAATTCTGCGATCTCTAATTTCTTTAATAATGAACTCGATCGGAAGAATCCTACTAATAACCAGCACCGCCTCTGTAGAGGTGGTCCAGTATGCCCGCGACGCCTTAACCTCCTTGATTCACTGGACGCTTGCCAACTTCCCTTACTTTACAACCATCCGCACAGACCGATGCTGTGTACAACATCACCGGCTCGATTTCTCCTGTATAAACCGTCTTCAAAGAGTCGCTTCTAAATCCCCAATTGATTTTTGCAGCCGCCATCATCCTATTGGATATTTTACTTCTCTTAGCCCTAATGTATTGCACATGTGCTTTCCAATTTAATTTATTGTCGATTTTGACCCCGAGGTAAGTGATTGCTTCCCTAAACGGAATCCTTCCGCCGCATAATTCTTACCTAGGGGGGCGTTGCCCTGGCTTCGTGTCAAAATAAAGAGCCTCCGATTTGGAAGTGTTAAATTTTAATTTAATTAACTGCGACCATTCTAGTAGTCTTTCTAGCGCCTCGTTTGGTTTGGTGCGCATTTCCTTAATTAACCTCGACCTAACAATTATTAACGTGTCGTCCGCAAACCCTACAATTGTGCATTCCTTGGGCAATCTGACCTTAAAGATATTTTTATATAAAAGTTTCCAGAAGATTAGCCCCGAGCAAGACCCCTGCGGGCAACCTCTTTCCACAGTTCGCGATACAATTTCCCCCGGAATTTCTATCAGCGCCAACCTTCCTGAAAAATAGCTTTTGACCAGCGACATCAAGTTCGCCGGACAATCCCTACCTTCTAACTTACAAATGATAGCTGGTCACCAGGCGGCGTCAAACGCCCCCGAGATCTCCACAGACACGATGACACAATGCTCCTTGATCTCTCTGGCTTCCTTGATCTGCCCTACTACAAATTCTAATACACCGATCGTCGACTTTTCTTCTGCAAAACCAAACTGTCGCTTGTTAAAGCCCCCCTTGCCCTAACCGAATGCTCTATCCTCATAGTCATAACCCTATCCAAAGCTTTACCGATTACCGGAAGCAGACTAATTGGACGATTGCTGCCCGGATCTGACGCGTCCGCCTTTTTAGATTTAGGAATGAACTTTACATTCTGAGTTTTCCAACAACCTGGAACATCGCCCTTCTCCAAACAAAGCCTGAACAACCCGGCAAAGACGTGCGGGGCCAACTGCACGTCTCCAGAGCTGCGTCGGAGGTGATTCCGTCTGACCCCGGCGCTTCCTAAGAGCTCTAACGACCTCGTGCTTGCGAATTTCCTTATTGCTGCCTGTTCCCCTAGCCTATGCGGCTCCTCGACGTATCAGGTCGTGTAGCCCATTGCCCTCCTCTGGAATATCCGATGGATAGAACCTTTCTAACAAATACTCCGCCGTGGTTTTAAAACCATCTGTGTGTTTGCCGTCTAATTTTCTCATATTGCCCAACGCGATTTTTTTCTGTTTACCTCTTATTACGCGATACGCGGTTCCCCACGGTTCTTTTTCTGAGTTACCTGTGCAAAATTCTTTGAATTTATTCGAACGTGTTTCTTCTATTAGTATTTTATATTCGCGGTTGCTTCGGTTATACTACCTTTTTTTGCTTTCGCATTTCACCCGAGACACGTTGGTAGCGATGCCTTAGATTTTGCGTTTCCGATCTTTTGGTGGTTAGTTCGCGTGGCCACCAGGGTACGCTGTCTTTAAATGTTTTGATACGCGTCCTGGAATGCGCCGACGCTTCTACCACAGCGTCGTTTAGTTTTCTTCGCGAGTGTTTCAATTTGTGGTGCCTCTCGGCAATTTACTAATTCGTTTTCAAGCGCGGGGATGCCTTCCCTAAAATTTTGCTTGAATTATTCTCAATTCGCTTTTTTATTACAGAACCGCGAAACGGTTGATAATTACCCGTTTATGCGTATTTCGATGTCGATATTCCATGTTATTAATTTGTGATCCCAATTTTCGACTGCCCCTAACAAACCGTGTGAGATTGCCGTGACATCAATAAAACTTTACCTCTATGCCCTTCGAACGTGGGTGTATCGTTGTCTAAAATTCCACTCTGTTAAAAGATCAGCGACCTGCGAACCTCTATCATCTTCCTGTGGACTACCCCACAGTGGCGACTTAGCGTTGAAATCTCCACGACGATCAGCTTTCGATTTCGACCTCGATTTGATTGATTAATTCTTCGGTTTTTTCCCGCCGGGAGTCGACCGACGGGAGGTATACGCTAATTACTATTATTGTTTCGGATTCTGTTTTTATCTCTGCCGTCGTTAAAAATTCATTTGACAAATTATTTAATAAAATACCTGCCCACGTCTCATTATTTATTACTATGTCGCTACGCAGCCGTTCGCTGCTTGAGTTTAATACAGCGACCCCCATTCGGAATCCCACTATTTTGTGGTCATACAGGGGTATCCCGACACGGCCGACTGTTTGAAAAATGGCAGGTGAGCATTTTTCACAAAAATTACGCCCTTATTCGGATGAGAGGTTAAATGGACGTCCCGTGTGGGAGTGTTGTCACGCACGTTAAAGATCCCTACCTTGCCTGGAACGGCAAGAGTTCGGCAAAATTCTCAATTTCTAGGCAACAAAAATCTCGCCTTCTGGCCAATGTAGTAGTTTCGGGTGGAGCATTGGAAATGTAAATGAACGGTTATACGGGAATTGAGCGTCGCCGGGGATCAATGTAGTAGGTAAGACTACGGATTCCAAGGTCCTGGGTTCGAATCTCGATACGGCCGACTGCTTGAAAACTGGCAGGTGAGCATTTTTCACAAAAATTACGCCCTCGTTCGGATGAGAGGTTAAATGGAGGCCCGCGTATGTGCGTGTTATCACCCACGTTAAAACGTTAAAGATTCCTACCATGCCTGGAACGGCAAGGGTTCGGCAAAATTCTAAATTTCCAGGCAACAAAAAACTCACCTCCTGGCCAATGTAGTACCTTCGGGTGGAGCATTGGAAATATAAATGCACAGTCATACAGGTACGGTTCTTGTATGTGCCCGATATCGATTTTATTTTCGTTAAGTAATTTAGCGAAGTTATTTGTGGCCACTTTGCCCTTGCTTAAATTAATTTGCGCACATTTGATTTTCAAGGTTCTCTGAACATCGTATAAAGACTTAGGATCCATAGTCAATGTTCCTGATGATGGCTGCCTTCAAACGCTGCATCGTTAGGCACTGGCTGGACTTGGCGTCGTGACGAGTGTCGACCCTGACGCTATCAACCCTATCGTTCGACCTCGCACAAACTACACAACAAAAAACTGCTCGCCTACAGTTCTTGAACTCATGCCCCACTTCGGTGCAGTTACCGCAAAACTGCACCCGCTCCTTACTCTCCGTTGCTCTGTGACTGAACTCGTAACAGCGATAACACTGGATCATTGTGAAATGATCCCGAGCCCAGACTCTACGCCACCCAAAGGAGCACGAAGCGCGGCCTCTTCTTCTCTATGGTCCTCGCCGTGAGACCCTGACAAGCCCCACCTACCTCTATGCGTCCGACGTGCTCCGATAACAACAAACCCGTCCTTGGCCGGATCAACCTTTTTCTTTAACGGCACCATAATGTCTTCCTTAACCCCTGGGTTGACGTATACTCGAAACGCGAAAGTCGGCACTGAACTCGTCCTTGCAACCTTGCTCCCCACTGCGCTGGCATATGATATCTGCCCTGGTACCAAACGACCTTTTGATCCCTCCTGTCATACAGCGACCTGCTCTGTGCGCGCTGCTGCCATAGCCTCCTTCACCTCGCCCCGCGCCAACCTAAGACCCCTAACTATCCCCAAGAGCTGATTCGCGACGTCTCGGAACTCGTCCGCGGCGTTGCGAATCACCATCCTGTCGCCTACGGTGATGGTTGCCGAAGTAGCAGGGACCCGCTTGTGTATAAGGCCGTGCGCCTTTGTCGCCCGGAACAGCAAGAGATCCAGCTCGGCAAGATCGCTAGACGCAACGCGTCCGTTGCTGCTAGTCGCTTCACAACGCTGGCCCCTCGATGTTGAGGGCGACTCAGACCCAGCTCCACACACAAGGGGCGCCAGCCCTTCGGACGCCACAACCGCAGACCCAGGCTACCTCTACGACGCAACTACCTCCTCGTTGTGCTGCGGCACCAACTTTTCCACCACGACATCCTTTTCCCCAACCTTTGTAACCGATTCGGCCTCCGACCGCTCGCTCCTGACGCACTTCAACCGATCACCCCTCTTCTTCTTAAGCAACGGCTTGTCATCCCGGTGGACAACCACGCTGACAAATCTGAACCATTAAAAGACAACAGGAATAAACAACAGCCAAGATTGAAAACTCGACCGTTTCGACACTACGTAAACTTAAAGTTAAAATGAAAAACTAAAAGACAAAGCAACAACGAGTACAAAACAAAACGTTGCTCTAATAAAATGCCTAGATTTAAAATGAACCGTAACTTTCTCTGTATTTAATTATTTATTCAAATCTCAAACCGCCAAATGGAATTGCAAATTTATCAAAGATAAAATAAACACTGAAGGTCAAAATAATAAAGTGGACAGAATAAAATCGCAACCCAATAAAAATATACGGCAAAAACACTATTTATTTATTTAAACCTTTAAACCGCCAAATCAAATTTCAAATTTATACAAGCTAATTAGTTCAAAAATCAAATTTAAAAAATGTCGAACTTTAAATTAAATACAGAAACCACAAATAAAAACACGAGCTATTTGAATGCGGTACCAAAAACGCACTTATCGCTTGTTTCTCGGTGCCTGGTACGTCCTTCAAATGTTACACCACTAATTAAACCAAAATATCGACTTTTAGGAGCCTGTAAGTACGCGTTTACTTAAAATATGGAATATTTTATTTTAATTATTTAAAAATTTAGGATTTTTAAGCTATTTGTTTAGTTCAAAAGGCCCTAGATTTTGGTTTTTAATTTGCTATTTAATTACACGCACACTACAAAATTTTTTCCAAATTTATTTAATTATTTTACGCGGTTCTTTTACACTATTAACGCGTTTTTTTCTATATATTAAAAACGGCTTTTAAATTATTTTTAAATTTTTTTTGGGTATTTATTTATTGGATTTTTGATTTATTGGCCCAAAATTTAATTAATTTTAAAACGGAATTTTACTTTAAAATTTAACGAAAACGCGATTTATTTATTATATATTCGTTTAAATTATTATTTTTGATTTTAATTCACTGTCTTGTGTTTAAAAATTAATGCCGCACAATAAATAAAACACAATAAAAAGCAAAGCTCAAAATATAATAAAAAATATAAAAACCCTATTAAAAACTTACTTGTTTGCTGCAGAAGCGGGAGCTCCGTAAAACACGTCCGCACACTTCAACAGCTAACTAGAAAGTCTTACACATATCAAGACTACAGTGGACGACTTCGAATAGTAATAACGGAAGCGTTGCTGATAACGACCTTGACGAGCCGGAACTTTTGAAGTTTAGGGCAAGAAAGGTGCACGCAGTCATTAAAAATGTGTGATTTTTATATCGTACGTCCGTATAGCTTATCTACTCGATCCGATTAACAGCTTGCCTTGAAAATATTGCAACGCCTATCGGTTTGTTTGTGACCAGAAGAATACATCGGAATGTAAACGAAAAGTTTGACTACTCAAAAGATGATTGACAGGTCCTGCGGTGCGAGATCCCTTGAATGACAGGTACAAGACTGCACTTAAAGATTACAGTAATCAATCTTAAGAACGTTATTTGCATATTTTGGGTTGTAGAGTAATCTAGAACAATTGGATAAGGTATAAATTAGCGTTAAGGGGATTTGCAAGTCAGTTCTAATTGCAGCTTTTGATTGTAATACTAGTTCTGATTGGCTTTGATCATGATGTTAGTTCAGAAGTTAAGTTCCGATTAAAGCTTCGAGAGTTCCTGACGTGATATAAATTAGTGGTACAAATAAAGTATCCTATGTGAGATTGTTACATGCAAAATTGGCATTGTAAGTTTCTAATTTGCGAGTGAATTCGCGCCAATATTTTAAAAGACTTGTGGGTACATTTCCGTCACTTCAGACAGTTGCGTCGGCGCCCGGGATTGCGCAGACGCGGAGTGGGGAAGTAAGTGGTGATTTCTGTCACGTCATGGACTAGTGAAAAAACGTCGAACAGTGAGGTTGATCTGTGTGCCTTTTATCTTGTTTTCTCTTTCAGATATGTAGGTTTCCTGTCTCGTACCTGTTATCGTTCCTCCTACCTGTATCCTTTACCGTACCGCTACACAAGAAGAGAGAAGACAAACAAATCTGGTATCAACGGGGGCGAAGCCCGACCCACGCTCAACTAGCGCCAAGACAATGTTGTGAAGAGCTCCACAGTTTAGGTGAGTACCTTTTATCTTTTTTTTTGTGTGTGATACAGATTTGAGACGCGTTGGTGACGTAACACCTTGTTGCGCGGTATTGCGTATGGGGGCGGCTCCGTGGCGTAGTGGTATGTGTGTGACTACTACACCCAAGGTCCCGGGTTCGAATCCCGACACGGTCCGCTTGAAAAATGTTAGGCGAGCATTTTTCACAAAAATACACCCTCGTTCGGATGAGAGGTAAAATGGAGGTCCCGTGTGTGAGTGTTGTCACGCACGTTAAAGATCCCTACCTTGCTTGGAACAGCAAGGGTTCGGCAAAATTTCAAATTTTCCAGGTAAAAAAAAAAACTCGCTTCCTGGCCAATGTAGTACCTTCGGGTGGAGCATTGGAAAATCACATGTAAGGTATTGCGTATGGGCGTCGCCGTGGATCAATGTAGTAAGCGTAAGACTACGGATCCCAAGGTCCCGGGTTCAAATCCCGACACGGCCGACTGCTTGAAAAACGGCAGGTGAGCATTTTTCACAAATATTACGCCCTCGTTTGGATGAGAGGTTAAATGGAGGTCCCGTGTGTGAGTGTTGTCACGCACGTTAAAGATCCCTACCTTGCTTGGAACGGCAAGGGTTCGGCAAAATTCTAAATTTCCAGGCAACAAAAAACTCGCCTCCTGGCCAATGTAGTACCTTCTGGTGGAGCATTGGAAATGCAAATGAACGGTATTGCGTATGTGTTTGTTATGTTGTCAACTTTCGTGGTGGCTCTTATCAATTGTGCCGGGACTTTAACGAGTATACCTTAGACTAGAAAAACCTAGATATAACAGTGGCTCACTTAACGTGTGTTTGTATTAGTTTTAAATATATCTGTAGCAATTGGATTTCTCACTCAAAAAATAAAAATTTAAAATTTTTAATAACTGTTAAATAGAAAAATATAAGTTGGTAACATTGCAAGTTGCCATGACAACCATCTTAAGTGAAATGACATGGAAACAGCTAATATGTCAATCTAATATAGACAGCCATATTTTATTACTGGTTACAGGTTTCACAAATGTATTGCTAATTCAATTAATTTACATCTTACCTTATAAAAAATAGTGTATTTTTGCTCTAAATTTGCTTAAATAATTACCTAATCTAATTTAGCATAAAGTTGAAGTGTATACCTTTTAAATGTGTTTGCAAGATTCCCTTAACCTCACTTCTAGGTGGAAGCATGTGCTTTTTGGATTACATAATTTTTTTGGTAAGTATTCTAATTATAAATAAATAGTTGTATTTTCCATTCATTATGATTAAAAAAAAGGGAAAATCTTTTAAAATGACACTAAGTTTAGTTAAAATAATCATTTTAATTCTGAAATTTTTCTTAGTCTATCCTAACTTGTTTTTTGGGTTAACTTTTTAAAACCGACGTTTAGATAACTCATATTATCTTATTTTACTATAAAATTAAATAAAAACTCTTAACCACAAAAAATATTTAAATTACTAGATACGTATTTCGACCACTATGTGGTCATCATCAGTAGGAATTTTAACTAATAATTAGTTGTTGTTCCGGCACACTTCAAAGGATATTCTCCTCACCACTTAGGCTGAAGTGAACCTTCCCAACATACAATTTACTAGAATGTTGCGTTAAACACTATCGAGGATATTCTCCTCACCCGCAGGCTGGTGTTCTCCACAACAAACAAGTGAATTCACTTGACACCGCGCGTGAGGAGAATATCCTCGATAGTGTTTAACGCAACATTCTAGTAAATTGTATGTTGAAGGTTCACTCAGCTAAGTGTGAGAGGAGAATATCCTGAAGTGTGCCGGTACACAACAATTATTAGTTAAAATTACTGATGATGACCACTAGTGGTCGAAATACGTATCTAGTAATTTAAATATTTTTTGTGGTTAAGGGTTTTTATTTAATTTTATTTAAATCGTGCCATAGTGTTCCTATAGATTACTTATTTTACTATGATTTTAAAAGTGTTCTCTTAGTAATTTAAATAATCAGCTATAACCTACGAATTCCCTTTTAAAGAAAATTTTGTTTTCAAATACAGCTAACGCAATTAACTGAGTTTTTGGTATATCTTTTACCTTCTAAAACGCTATAATAAACTTGAGTTTGTTATATCTGCTTCTTTAAACACTACAATAATGAAGTTGTTTATAACATTTTGTATTTAAGCTCATTTACGATGGTTGTTGATAAATCCCGCGATATCAAAAGAATATTTTAATAATTTGGAATACTGTTTTTTTCTATACATGTATCGCAGAATATTGCTTTTGTGTAGCGAGTATGATTTCGTTTTGATAGCATATTTTTTAGATATATCGATATTCCAACGCAGCATTTTAAGATCTATTTGGTCTAGGCGAGATTTTTCTTTCAAGTTGGTCGCTCAGCTGTATATTAGTCTAGACGAAACTCATCAAGAGTTGGTCGCTCAGCATTACATAAGTCTAAACGAAACTCGGGGTAAGTTTGTTGCTCTAACAATTTGTGAATCATTTTTTAAGAATAATGTTGGAGTTTTTCTTTATTAGTGTAGATGGAACTCAAAGGAGGGCTTGTTATCCTAGTAAGTATATGCGTTATAAGATATCTTTCTGTTTTTCAACAATTTTGTCAGTAAATCGAGTTTTGATTACTGTTGTCTTTTCACATATCGATTCAAACCACACTGATGGCATAAAATTATCTTTAAAATCGGTTAAGCTTTGCGTACACACAAAATTTTTCATGTTCCATTTCCTTAACGATTTACCTAATGTTTCTGTACCTACTATCAATTAGTTGACTTCAATTACTTATTCCTTCTCTTATACAGCACCTATCTTCTACACGTTTAACTTATTTACTTTAAACTAGCTATCTTTTTATTGCTTGTTGACTCCCCCCTTGAATTTATTGTTAGTCATATATCTGTTTATTGTCTAAGTTCCCCAGTATAACGCTGTCGCTTCATTTAATTAATTTTCGCTCTTTTTCTACAACATATTATTTTGTTTTCAGTATTTATCTTAGATCGTTTAATTTTGTGGTGATTGTCGTAACTTTGGTTGCAATAACTCATTGAATTCTTATGATTGGTTTTAGCTGATGTTTTGAGTGGATGCTTTTTCTTTGGGCTCACATAGGAGACGCGACCTATGCCATTGTAAGAAATAGTCCATATTCACAGTTGCAAAAAACTAGGAGTTTCTATTCCATGCGTTTTTCCTCTGAATTATTACAGTCGTCCACATTATCCTACATCATTACTTGTTTCTCCTTCTACTAAATTACCATAACATATAAACATTTTTTTCGTTGTTTTTATTGAACTTCGTGGTGAGGTGCTATCGCTTTTTATCGATATCTTATCGAATTCTCGGTTGTTTTAGCAAATTGGGACAGTGTGTCTGTATTTAACTGCTTATAATTAGGCATTTTTGTGTGTTTATGGCGTTACCGTTTTTAAAAATTACCTTGAAAAGTTGGTTTTGTGTGTGAATGTATCTGTAGTGATACTTTTAAGTTGTTGTTTCAACTTTTGTCTGATTTTCTTATCGCAGGGGATGCATTCGTTACAGTCTAGTAATCTTTTTTAACTTATATGTCTTAACTTACCTATATAACGGTTCCAAGGAGCCACTCTATCGTGTATCTTTGGGATGGATAACGAAACGGCTTAGTGAACCGGGAATTCTACGCTATATCTTTAGTGTATGTAGTCGTAGCGTGCCTTAGCGTGCTGGGACGTTTCGGATCCATCTATTGTTATCTAGTTTTATCTTAATATCGTTATTTTATCTATTATCTTTGATAATAGCTTTATCTTATTTATTATCTTTGATAATAACTTTATCTTATTTATTATTTTGATAATAACTTTATCTTAATATCGCTATCTTAACTATTATCTTTGATAATAACTTGAGATTTTGCTTTATTTTTTTTATCTTCCGAACGTTTGGTATTTACGATCAGACGTAGGAATTATTTTTGAATATTGAGTGAAAAAGCTAACCTGATGGTAGTCATGTAATTTGTTAGGTTAGTAATGTAAGAAATTAGTAAGATGGTACTGTTGGTAGATTTGTTGATTCACAACCATGTCATAAACAAGTTTTGATGTGTATTGTTTATTAAACCAGAGTACCAGTACCTAAAAATTTGCTAAAGTGCATAGTAACTTGCTCTTTTGAACATTTTTAAATTTGGGCATTTTCTTGCCAAAGAAGAAACAGTCTAGATGCAACGCTCATGTGCGTCTGCACTTAGAAAACTGTAATGTTAGCTTTAGTTTTAGTATATATGTTAGGCGACTTGTCGCATTTATTCTAGTTTTAGTAGTGTTTCATGCTCCCCGAGAAATTCGTGCTGTCGATTATAACTGCGCCACATTAAAGACTCGTGTGTGTACTTTAAATGTAGTTCAAAAACAATGGGGCTACACATTCCGTTCCCTGGTAATTCGGAAGACGTGTTATCAGTTAGAAAAAAACAGGTGGCGCCTAAAAGAAACATTTTCTAGAATTTAAGTTAGGGTTTATGTAGGTTAGTTAGGATCTAAATTTTAAGCTTTTACCGTGCTAACAGTCATTTTTTTTTAAGTTTTTTTTTCATGGCTTTGTCGCGATTGTTACATGCCAAAATTGGCATTGTAAGTTTCTAATTTGCGAGTGAATTCGCGCCAATATTTTAAAAGATTTGTGCGTACATTTCCGTCACTTAGGACAGTTGCGTCGGCGCCCGGGATTGCGCAGACACGGAGTGGGGAAGTAAGTGGTGATTTCCGTAACGTCATGGACTAGTGAAAAAACGTCGAACAGTGAGGTTGATCTGTGTGCCTTTTATCTTGTCTTCTCTTTCAGATATGTAGGTTTCCTGTCTCGTACCTGTTATCGTTCCTCATACCTGTATCCTTTACCGTACCGCTACACAAGAAGAGAGAAGACAAACAAATCTGGTATCAACGGGGGCGAAGGCCGACCCACGCCCAACTAGCGCCAAGACCCTATAGCTACAATGTTGTAAAGAGCTCCACAGTTTATGTGAGTACCTTTTATCTTTTTTCTTTTGTGTGTAATACAGATTTGAGACGCGTTGGTGACGTAACATCTTGTTGCGCGGAATTGCGTATGTGTTTGTTATGTTGTCAACTTTCGTAGTGGCTCTTATCAATTACGCCGGGACTTTAACGAGTATACCTTATACTAGAAAGACCTAGATATAACAAGATAAATTGTTCTAGAGATCGATATAAATTTATTGTAGCGATAATATAAATTAATATAAATTAATCATAGTCCATCGATATAAGTTACAAAAATTTTGCATGGTAGTGTTAAGAAGATAATACTTGTATTGTTAGCGATTAGTTCAGAAAGTAAATAATTGTGAGAGCTTTCAGAAATCTTACTATAGCTGTGAGCTGTTGAGAATGCTTGTATAATCAGTTTGAAAATAATTAACTGGTGTAATTACAAATAGAGTTTTTGCTACAAGATTTTAACTCAATTGTATTTTTGTAATAATAACAATAAATACAGGTTATTTTCGGTGCAGATATAATTTTGCCAAATAAAATTGATATATCAGTGATAATAAATTCAATGGGTTTTCTGGCTCAACGTCGAGATATCTCAAAATTAAATGTAGACTTCTCTGGATAATATCAGTCCTCATGCCCACATCTGACTTTTTCCAGAGCATTAACTGCGCTTGAAACACTCAAATAAAATTTAATTTACTTACCTTCGTGATAATTCCAGCCATGAAACAGAGTGTGCTCCCTCTTCTTTTCCCGCGAATTCAACTACTATCGCTCTGGAGAGTTCTTGTCCTAGGAAGTCTATTCCTACGACATCGATTGGAGGTAGACGATGACCATCAGCTTTAGTATAACTCCAACCCTCGGAGAAAACTTCAACCAAGTTATTGCTACGGGAAGACGTATAAGGACAAATCACAGCTGAATATAGAGCGGAGTGGATTGTTATCCGGTTTGATGTTCCGCAACGAATTGGGGAGACCCTCGTTTCGTTTCCTTTTTTACTAAAATACTCGAGCATAACACCAACAACTTTTACGTATAAGTATTTCTTAGGGGATGGAATAATAACAAGCGGATAATTTTCACAGTTGAGCTGAAATAAGAAAACTCAGTATCGATTATGAAAAGCATAAAGGGAGCTCACCTCCTCGGGCGATTCATTAGGATAACGGAAGACTATTTCTCCACTCGGTCCTTGCATGCGTAGATTACGAGTGCAAATTGGAGTTTGAATAAATTTCCAAGTTCCTTCAAAGAACAGCGTTGTGAAATCATCGGATGAATTCATGCCCGTCACGTCGAATCTCAGTTCCACTACGTTTGACGTGGAAATATAAGTGAAAGGAAGATGAGATCCGCCATTTCCCGAACATAGACAGTCGTGGGGAACAGCTGGAATGTCATCCCAAGGCACTTCGAATAAACGTACAGTAGCGGAAGTATTGCCGTAACATTGAAAGCGATCACTGTCAGAACTAGGACGTGTTTGACATGATCTGTTTTTAATAATTAATCTAGTTAAAGTTATTTTTACTTTTTCGCTTTTGTGAGCTTCAAAACGGTACACGCAGCTGAAATTTTACTTGTAAATCAGGTTGTAATTATGTATATTAAAACTTACCTCAAGTTTTGTGCTCCTCCTCGGCCGTATAAAAATATATCCCTGGGCGCTTGGAAAGTCTGCTGTATATTTTGTGTTGTGCTTGTAAACTTTCTCGAGCACGATCCAGTTCCCAAAGGCTCTCCGTCTTGGTGTAAATCTACAAATTCGTACAGCGCTTGAAATCGTACTGGCCTATAAGAAAAGTTTCGAACATAATACGCAATCTACTTCAGGTAAACGTACCTTAATGCCGTCCAGTCTGATATTTGTAGCTCCAGTGTGAGACCATCCCCAGATGATAGAAAGCTTTCAGATAATGTACATGGACGTGGAAATCGTGTGTTATTGGCCAACATGGAATGATCACAAGTTCTCGGTATATGTTCCCTACAATACCTAGCGAGTAAGCTCGCGTTTCTTATGGTCCCTTGAGCACCGATAGAGCTCGATTTTGGTAAATTTTTCGGTTTATCCCTGCTGCTGCTACTGAAACATTCCTGATTTAGAGTGGAGATAATATACGACCACTTGCAATGTAGTAAATTACCAAAACAGATCATTGCAATTTGTTCCACCCCAAATTTGTCCATCCCATACCTTTAAGCTGCTCTTACACATTTCCTCATCCTGTTTAGGCGCGGAAACGTGAAATTTAATAACAGATAACCAAACACGATAACGCAGAGGCGGAAATAAAATCTTCGTTTGTTTCCATACTCCATCGGGATATCTTGAAAGGGGTCGAAATGTAACGGGGGAAGGCGACACTGACGTATCCATCCCTTGTAGGTGATATAAGCACGTCGTGTTCGCTGGAAGAGAATGTAACGGGTTTTCTAAAATGCCTTTGTTTGTTCCTCTTATCCAGAATTCACAGTTTCGTTTATTTTTCATAAAAACAGGTGAGTGCTGGTCTACGAATTTAACCTAAAACAAACAGCGGGAAAGGTAGTGAGATGACTTCGTTAAAATAAAGTGGTTTCTCCATAACAATTTCCTTTTTATGCTTTCAGATATTGAGCAAATTTTATTAAAGCTCACGCAATTCTCTTTAGTCTTGCGATTTCGGTCCAATAATATACTTTTGAAATACAGTTACCGATAATGTTCGATTAACACAACAGCTCCTAATTAATATAAGCAAATTTATTTAAACATTTATTTATTAATTTATTTTAAGCCTATTCGGTTTGTTAATATTCTGGCAATTATAAATCACGTTCGCGACTGAGACTTAAGTTAGTGCGGCTCATCTATACGCAGAAAATAACCTGGCTGCAGAAAGTGCTAAACCTTCTAACATATTTCGAAACGCGTCTTAGATGCAGGGGATTTATGGTCATCTATCTAGTGTGGTTAAAAGTCACATGCATAGCGAGTTACATATCCCCAAATCAATATATATATATATATATATATATATATATATATATATTACTCAAATTTAGACCAGGGTAGAAAATTAATTAATTTCATCAAATAATTTTAATCACCGTGTATAAGGAATTTTATTAGATAATACGCGTTATTAAAACCGTGAAGCATAAAAATTCATTCGTTTGTTTCATTAAAAATAAGGGATTTAAATTATTTACAAGACGCTTTGTATGTAATTTAATTGTTCCAAGTAAAGAATCAAATAGAAATTACGTGCAAAATTTATATTAATTAACTCAATTTTAAGTAACCGGTATTAAACAAAATGTACAAATAATAATTAATATTTAATTAGGATTCACTAAAAATTAAAGGGTAGAAGTCAACGCCATTCATTATTGTTTTAATTGGAGTTAATTGAACGATTATTAAGGTATAATATGTATAAAAGCTTGTAAAAACCCAATAATATTCAATTCGTAGAAGTGTTATTTAGAAGTATTACGATTGAACACCTGCGTATTTTTAAAAGTCACGTTCTACTTAAATTTTGTAGATAACAAATGGTTACAGAGAATGTTGGAGAAACCGTCGCTTAATATTCACGGAAAATACTAATAAAGTGGGTTATTTAACAGTCCACGTGGATTGAAATAACCGATAATAAAGAATATCGATTTGTACCACTCAGAACAGGGTAGATAGAGACGGATAATATGCGCAAGACAGAGACACATATAGTAAAAGGCGTGATTTGAGCAACGTCACTGGGTTGCGATTGGTTGAAAATAAGAAGCAAACATGAGAGGTAAAAATAACATTTCTGTATAAAAATTAATTCGTTATTCTCAGACGTTGCGAGCCGTGTGCAAATTTTGTAGAAGCTGTGCCGAGCGATCGAAAAGGGAACATAGTATGCGAAATTCTAAGAATTGTCCGTTTTGGGGACAAAAGCGACGTACAGGCTAGCCATTATATATACCCGGACTTAGACAGTTTCGGTCTCTTAGATTTTTTGATCATTCGATGCTTTAAAAAGTGCTCGTAGATTTTCGATTTTGATTCAATATTTTAAACAGTTTGCTCTTATATTTTTGTGATTATTGAATACTTTAAAACAGTTTGCTATTTACGTGCTACGATACAAGTTAGTATGCGTTCGTGCACTTAGAAAAGAAGATACAAGGTAATAATAATCTAGTTATATTTGCGAGTATTACTGTACTAAGTATCCAAATTTGTAACGGGAAATGAATAAACAAAAGTAGGCAGTTTTGACGTATAGCGTGAAAGAAGTATGAATTTCAGTGCTATTTTTCGGGGGTGTTAATAATTAAATGATTAGTAAACGTGATTGGATCCACAAAACAAGATTCAGATATACACAAATGAGTTCCTGAAAAGCCCTGAAACAACTTTAGATGAATGGTGGTGTAGAAAATTTTTTAAAGCATTCAGAATCCGAAGCCGTAAACATAACCCAGTTGGAATGGTGTGAGTAACAAAGGACGATGTACATTGGAGCCACGAGTGCATTAACCTTCAGGTAACTTATGCTTTGTTGTTCGATTTTTGATGTTTTGGTGTGTGTTGAATAACTTTATAATTTGTTTACTTAAAATGGACAGTAGTGAATTTGTACAAACTACAAATTTTAATTTTAAGGTGAAATTTTCTTGTTTAAGTAGAAAGGGTATTTAGCAGGGTATGTTTTGATTATGATGAAAATTTGGGTCTGCCTTTGAGCTCAATTAGACGAACCTGGTTAATTAACGTAAAGGGGTGGGAGATGCTCCCTTTGTACTCAGACTCTGGTCTGCAAATATTGTTAAATTAATTAGTAGGCATCCTACAAGGACTTTAATTCGGGATGCAAATTAAAATGATAACAAATTTAATCTTGAACTTTTCTGATATTGAAATTTATGCTGGATTTTAATTTTGAAATTTTAATGTATTGTGAATATTGATGTAAATAGAGTTAACGTTGGTGTTTGTGGAAGGAATGTGTTTTTTTTTTAATGAATGAGGATGAAAGTTATCTAGGGGAGCAGCCGAGGCGGAAAGAGGACAGAGGCGATTATCAGAAGAGAATCACAGCAAATCGTAGCGCCCAAAAGTGAGGCTCGAGTTCAAAATAAAATTATTTTGTGATTTTATTACAGGAAATTGGCGAGGCTTTTTGTACATTTCACAGCAGTTTATGACGGCCCAACGCTGGGGCTCGATTCGAAAACCTTAGTTCCCGAATTTAAGAGTGAGAATCACGGCAGTTAATGACGCCCAATCTGTGGGGCTCGAATGTTTTTTTAGAAAGGACTCAGTTCCTGTGACCAAAGGCGCATTTCACAGCAATATATATATATATATATATATATTGCTGTGATATACTCCTTTGAATGCGGGAACTGGCTCCTTTCAACAAAAAAATTCTAGTCCCACCGATTGGGCGTCATAAACTGCTGTGATCCTGTTTTCGCCTCGGCTGCTCACCTAATTTTATAAACCTCCTCATTCATAAAATTAAACAACACATTCCTACCACAAACATCAACGTTAACTCTATTTACATCAATATTCAGAATACATTAAATTTTCAAATTAAATTTCAGCATAAAATTCAGTTTTAAAAAGAATTTCAAGATTAATTTTATTATCATTTTAATGTGCATCCAGAATTAAAGTCCTTGTTGGATGCCTACTAATTAATATAACAATATAAGCAGACCGGAGTCTGAGTATAAAGGAGCATCTACCACCCCTTTACGTTAATTAACCAGGTTCGTCTAATTGAGCTCAAAGACATACCTAAAATTTCATCATAATCCAGAACATCAATACTAAATACCCTTTCTACTTAAACAAGCAAATTTCATCTTAACATTAAAATTTTATGGTTAGTACAATTTCACTAATGTCCATTTAAAGTAAATTAATTATAAAGTAATTCAACACACACAAAATGTCAAACAAAATAGTATAATTTACCTGAAGGTTACTGTCCTCGTAGCTTCAATGTACATCGTCCCTTTAGTTAATCACACCATTCCAACAGGATTATATTTACGGCTTTTAACTCTCAACGCTTTTAAAATTTTCTCCATCACCATTTATTTAAAGTTGTTTCTGGGCTTTTCCGGAACTCATCTGTGTATATCTGACCCTTGTTTCGTGGATCCAGACACGTATTTGAACCATTTAATTATTAACACCCCGAAAAATAGCAAAGAAATTCATGCGTCTTTCACCAATATACGACAAAACTGCCTACTTTTGTGTATACATTTGTCGTTGTAAATTTTGCTAATTGGTACAGTGATACTAAATTTTATTACTTTGTATCTAAGTGCACTGAAGTACATTCATGTTAGCACGTAAATAACAAACTATTTTGAATCACTAAAATATACGAGCAAAATTTTAAATTATTTTATCAAACTAAAATGCACTGTTTAACATCTTGAATCAAGTCGCGGATGTAAGAGCTTTTAACGCATCGAATAGTAAAAAGTCTAAGAGGCCGAAATTCATATTACCACCTGTATATATAGCGAATAGCCGGCACGTCGTTTTTGTCCTCAAAACAGACAATTCTTAAGAATTTCTCATTCTATGTTCCCAGTCCGTCGCTCGCGCGTCGGTTTTTACGAATTTTGTACTCGCCCCATTTAAATCTCAGAAATTCTCACACGGCACGCAAACATGTCCGAGAAAAACTAATTAATTTTGTACAGAAATTGTTGTTTCTACCTCTGATATTTGCATCCTATTTTCAACCAATTGTGACCCTCGTGGCGTTGCTTAAATCACGCCTTTTACTATATGTGTCTTTGCTTGACACATTTTCTCTTTCCTTTTCTAACCTGTTCGTATTGGTGCAAATTGATATTCTTTATTATCGATTATATTTTAGTCCATGTGGACTATCTGGGTTAAATAACCCCGTATCGCACATTCTCGTGAATATTAAGCCCCGGTTTCTCCAAGATTCCTTGAAACCATTTGTTATCTACACAATTTTCGCCGTACGTGATATTTAAACTACGCAGGTGTTCAAAATAATATTAATTCTCAGAGCTTTATTTTCTGGTATTATAATCTTGGATTTTCACAGACTTTTATGCTTATTATTAATAATGGTTTAATTAACTCCAATTATAATTGACTTCTATCCTTTCATTTTAGTGAATCCTAACTAAATATTAATTATTATCTGTACGCTTTGTCTACTACTTGTTACTTAAAATAGGGTTAATTAATATAAATTTTGCACGTAATTTCCATTTGTTTCTTTATTAGGAATAATTAAATTACACGCAGAGCTTTTAATACTGTTTCTTTTGATATAAAGCGTCTTATAAATAATTTAAATTTCTTATTTTTACTGAAACGACCGAATTTATTTATGCTTCATGGTTTTAATAAAGCGTATTATTTAATAAAATTCCTTATACACGGTGATTAAAATTATTTGATGTGATTATTTAATTTTCTACCCTGGTCTAAATATGAGTATATATATATATATATATATATATATATATATATATATTGCTATGATAATAGGGTAGTTTAGGGGTAAGTTAAGTCATGAGGATCGTATAATAAATGTAAACAACTTCCACTTTATGAAAAGCACATAATTCCAGAAATTAGTAAAACGGTCACTCTACATACTGTTAATTGAGAGGACACTGAATATAAAATACACGGGATTAAATGCATGAGAACACAAAGATGTCTAAGTGTAGTTTACAAGTAAAGATAAGATTTTTAAACGCAACAAATTGCATCAAAATTAAATCACCGGGAAGCATAGATAAATTGGCATTGCAAATATTTAACAGTTGCGTCGAGAATATCATCGTACACGCATTCTAAATAATTTATTATTAGAAAATCGTTACGTGACTGGAAGAAATCACATTTGTTCAAAAATCCAATATTCTGTAGAAATAAACATGTACTAGGCAATTCAATTTAGACGATAAAATTTAACAAATATCCGAATACATGAGTTAATAAAAGTCAAAAGTTGGAAATTATAGAAAAATACTACGATATACGAAAGGCGTACGTGACAAACAAGGCATACATTGAAAGATTTAAACTAAATAATTGGTGAAAATTCCAAGGAATGCGAGATAAGGTAGAAGTATCGCCCTAGAACGTCAACAAGCCAATGAAATCAATTGGAGGTTGTTACGCTTAAAAACGTTCAAAAATACATCGCGCAAGCGCGGAATAAGCGACGCCACGGCAGGTGGTAGCTCCAAGCTTTACACAGGCTTTAGGGCGGCCATCTGACAATGACGTCACCAATTCACAAATTTAATACGCCATTATCGGAAAATATAAATCTAAGACAATAGTTTATATCAGCGAACAAATTAAACAATGGAGTACTTACATAAGAAATCCGAACGTCCTGCGGGGTTGAGTTAAAGTTGGCTTCTATTGAAGTCCATCAGGGCTACTGATGGCCCTTTTAAGGCAATTAACGGAGGGTACGCCTGACGTTCATTCAAATGGCTCCGACGGGATCTCAGGGCTCCACTCCGGAGTAATTAAAGATGGTGCTCCGTGCGTGGAATGGCGGTCCGGCCAACGGCTACAATTTATCACCTACCTATGTAGGGAATGGACAAGGAAACCAGGTATAAGGGCGACAAACAGATAAGCAAGCAATGAAATCTACATAGATAAAGATAAGGCACGATGCGATACCTGACCCAACCGCTCTTCACCCAGGTCCCAGGAAAAAAGCCACGTTACAGCGAGCACAGGAAAAACCTCACCCCTCTGTCCTTTAACGCGTCCGCGCGAAATTATTCGTCCAACCCACTTTTGACGTAACGGAAATACGCGCACCGAGTTTTTTGAATTTATGGCGCGAAACTTCCGCACATCAAAATTAAACTAAAACAATGTTTAGTGCCAATTTATTGGCACGTAACAAGGTAGGGCTTATATATACAATAGTGACGAAGCGACAAGTTAGTCTATATTCAAGCTGAGCAACGACTATGTTCAAAAGTGTTAAAAGATTACTCAACCAGTGAATTATAAACCAAAATAAATCAGAATTTAAAGTGCTAGAATTTGTGCAACGAAAATAAGCCGATCTATAAATAGACGTAAGTAATACGACTTAATTAAATTTATTTCTAATATTAATAAAACAGGGCTTTTAATTCCGACATGTAATTTGGATTTTAATTTCGACTCTTAATTTGGGCTGTAATTTGAGACATATTTGATTGAGATGGCTTTAATTTGGGATATTTAAGACGATTTTAATTTGGAACTTTTAACTTCGAACATACTCTAATTTTGGATATAATTTTAAAAAATGAAAGTATTCTAATTTGGACATATTCCGACTTGGTATGATTTTAATTGGAATCGATTTATGGGAGGCGATTCTTATATGGGTCCGGCATATCAATAAGCAAACCGAACACGGAAAGGGGACGCCGATCAAAGACTAGGATGGAACTACAGAACCCATTCCAGGTTAGCAATCTTAATACACTTTATTATTGAAAACTGTTTTGATTTAATATTTGTGACATTGTATAATTGTAAGAGTCATCAAAAAGGGTCACTTAAAATTTATGACAATAGAATAGGTATCTCGGAACGTTCGAAGGTCCCTGAATAAGTAAAAGACATTTTGCTAACTTTCAGAAAAACATAAATCTGGTATATGTAGATATTCTGTACAAAAAGGAAAATTTTGAGTGTTATAAATATTATCAATTATTATATTGTGTATTATAGAATTGCTTTATTTGATTCAATAAGATCCATTCAGTAAGCTAGTCGGGGTAAAATCCTAATCTAACATTTCATAACATTGGTGCTTAAAATAATAAAGGAATAATAGGGCATAACACAGCAAATTTATGGCATGCCCAATCGTGGGGCGAATAACACAGCAAATTTATGACACCCAACGTAGGGGTTCATTAATCCTAAAATCGATATTACAGCAATTTATACGGCCCAACTCTGGGGTTCGATTGTTCAGGTAATATCACAACAATTTATGGTACGTCCAATCGTGGGGCCTATATCACAACAATATAAATTGCCGTGGATCTCCGCTCTAATTTAGTACTCTCTTAAAAAACATTCGACCCCCAACGTTGGGCCGTCATAAATTGCTGTGAAACCTTATAAGAATAATCGTACCTCACGAATTGGGCGCCAAAAATTTGACGTGGATCTCCGCTCTGATTTAGTACTCTATCAAAAAACATTCGAGCCCCACGTTGGGCGCCAAAAATTGCTGTGGAACTCGGGTAAGATCCTCGCCAACAAAGTATATTCGAAAATTTTATTAAATATTCAAATTCGAAAATAGAAAGATTTTCAAAAATTAAATAATTCAAAAAAACAATTTCTTACCCGTTTTCATCTCTTACTCTGTTGAATTGCCAATTTTCTACAACTGCTTCCGGCTAGCTCATTTGGACCTCCTCTTGGATATCTAGATTCATTCTCATATTCTCAATCGTACACACACACGCAATAAAACCACAAAATACAACCAACATACAATCTTTTATTTATTACTATTTACAAATGAAATTCAATATTGTCCATATTTCATTGATTACATTACACTTCAGTAAACCGTATTTTGTAATGTCCTATAATTTTTTTTTAAATTATCAGACTCATAAAATGTACCCGGAGTAAATGGGCCTTGCATAATACCTTCTTTAAAATCCCTTCTTTATAATTTATTTTTAACCTAAGTAAACTCTGGAGTATGGTGAACTCATGATAACCCAGTTAATTATGCATACTGTATGCCCTTCTACTTTGCATACTCTTACAACAAATTAAAAAACAAAGCCATGCACTCTTCACAAAAATTTCACGTTCTGATGGAACGTTAAAAAGCTTTATAGACACCTTCAAATTTCTAGTTAAATACCATAATAAAGTTATTTACACTTATTATGTTCAATACGCAAATAATCCACGACACCTTCAAAATCACTCTCATACGTCACCAAATATTCACAGTTTATAAGAATCACAATTTTAAATCGTTACCTGGAAATTTCTAGCCGATCTCCGCTCCGTGGACGATGCCATGTATTTCTTCTATCTGGTCTGCAGGCCGTTTCTCGCTGTTACTAGACGAACTCCATCTAAGTTGAACTGCTAACGCTGCCTTCACGGTGTAACCAAATTCCAAATTCCATTTCAATTATACGTCTTTCACAATTATTGACTGTAATCTACGTCACTTAACGTCCCGACACGAGTTGGTTAAAAATTATAGGTAATACCTCAATTAAAAAATGTAATCTCGGCACACTAACCGCGTACTAATTAAGAGGCTACCACCATGCAATATAATTTAAATGATTTTATGATACTTACAACTCGTGATACTTTCATACGTCGTTTGGAGCGATCGAAATATTAAGTGCCTCAATTATGTTTCCGTAAAATATTTATACTTTTAGACGGGCCCTCCTGGCCACATTTATCCAAAATCCCCTGTTAACAACAACACATTCTTACAATTTTGCACTCAACCAATATTTAATTCCGCGAATTTCTGCACGTCGTTATAATATTTTCGGAAAACTACGCTACACTATCCTCGTGTCTGTTTCAAGTCAAACTAACCATATCAATCAATCGTAGACCTACTGACGTTTCAGAAATCCCGCCTATACAACCGTTGTCCCATGCTTATGCATTTTCTACGTCTCTTTCTAACCTTGCTTGAGTGGTAGAAAATCGATATTCCTGTTTGTTTGCTGTCTACCCCACGTGGACTTCTTACGTGATTCAAATAACCCCTCGTTAGTATTTACTACGAACACATGCGACCGTTTATAATATACGTAAAATCTTCATGTTTATCTACACAAAATTATAGGAACTTGACATTTCCAAACCACGCAGGTGTTCAATCGTAACGAACGTTTTAACTAGCAATTCTAAGAGTTGGATTTCACCGTATTTCAACCTTACTGATATATTTGTTTGTTAGCAACGTGTTTCGCCTTGGTATCATTGGCCTTTACACGCTTTTATGCATATTATACGCAACTAACTGTTCAATTAAATTCAATTAAATTAATAAATTAATGGCATTGGCTTCTAACATTTTATTTCTTTTGCAAAGCTATTAAATTTTAATTAGTATTTGTACAATTTGATTAATACTCGTTACTTAAAAATGAACTAACTGGAATAAATTTCCGTCGTAATTTCTGGTTGTTCCTTTATACAGGGTGTTTTGAAATTGCTTCGTTTATATTTATTTTCAATCTTTTAAAACCACTATAATATATATATATATATATTGCTGTGATAAGGGGTTGTTTAAGGGTGTATTTTATAGCAAAGGTCGTGCAGGAATTAAAAATCATAATAGGAAGCAGAAAACTGCATTAATTTAATAGAAAATTGAGAAATGGAGATAGTTTGTAAATAGTAAGCAGTCAACACCCTGTATATAAAGTATAAGTAGTTTTAAGCGACGCAAATAGACACACGAAGACGCATTGTTAGCGTAGAAATAAGGAATACATGCATTAAGTAGATAACAAATATTTAACACCCTGTAGATAAAGTTTTAGTTAATTTAGGTAATGCAAATAACGATATTTTTCAGTGGAAGCACGCGTATTTATAAGTAAGCATGATAAAGGTAATTAAACACGCATTCAAAAAAATTCCAAGCAGTTATGATAATATGGAGATAAGAAATAAAGCCTCAAGAAGCATAGCGTGAGTGCGTACAAATAATTAACAATTTTGATAAAGAAAGGTGATAAAAATTGCGTAAATAACAAACATGTATGAAAATTGAAAGTCGAATTGTATCAGTTGTTTGTGTACAACATGGAAAAGCGAGTATATTTCTCAAAACACCGCATGTCTGATAACGAGGCAGCTGCGAGCAAGCAACAATTACTTGAAGGCAGAGAATGTTACATCAGAAACTACTTTAAATGCAAAGACTTGATTGGTTAAAATTAGCGACGGGCTTGTACGCTATGCCCACTGACGGAGTAGGAGATCAATCATATATTAACAGCGACAATGATAACGAACTCAGTTTTTAACTCAACAAAGGCCGAGGTGCGCCACTTTGAACCTAAGTGTAACACGTAAGAATAATTTTAAAGTGAAAATTGTTTAAGTGCGACGAAGATGAAAATTACGATTGCCGATTAAACGTCTTCAAGTCCGAGGAGAACAAATGATATTCTGAGGCCGGTGAGAATAAATTACATGTTCGAGAATGAATAAACTTCGAGTCAGGGGAGAATAAATGGTATTCTGAGTCCGGGGAGAATAGATGGTATTCTAGGTCTGGGAAGATTGATGAGAATAAATTCTGAGTCTGGTGAGAAGAAGTAATAAGTCTAAATGAGACGACAATAATTTGGGGTGCATAAGTCTAAGTTTAATAATGGTAGTCCAGAGGGGGATGACAATAATTTAAATGCAATGATTCATGCGTGTGGATAGACAATATTTTGAATGGGTATATAATAATTCTGAATTAGTGGAGAATAATTTTGATCCAAATGGATGGTATAATGCATGGAAAATATTAATTGATAATGGATGCGTCGATTGCGAGAAGGAAATAGCAAACAAAAAAGACCAAGTTAGATTTTTAGTTTTAAGACATTAATTTTCTATTTGAATTTAAATATTGAATATTGAATTTGCTTATTTAATATAAATTAATGTGACAAAGTCAACAAAACAACGAACTTGCATACGCAGAAAGTGCGTTATATGATAAAGGGATTTTGAACGTTCCAGGCTTCTTTTTATAAAAACAATAGGTTTTATGGTGACTTTAGATTGATTAAATAGCATATGATTTTGAGATAAATGAGATTTACAACATTAATTAATTGAAAAGTGTATTTTAAATAATTTACAAAACCTGTACATAATATTTGTTTTCATTATATGGAATTGAATTAACTTCATTTTATAATTCAAAATAAACGCTAGTCGAGGTGAAAAGATAAATTATGGGAGTGTAATTTGATAAATTAATCAGAGAGGAGGTGTCAAGTAGAATACGCCATTGATATCAAAGAAGGCGTTATCATATCAAATTTTGTTATTGGTCGACACCAGGTCGATACACGATAAAATCCTGTTAGTTCCTGGAGGGAGTTCATAGCATAAATATTTGACAGCCCAACGTCGGGGCTCGATAATTCCAGTTCCTGTTTATGCATAGCAATATATATATATATATATATATGTATAATTAAATAGAATCATTAAAACTTAAGTTAGATGCAACAATGAATAATTGAAGGACAGATTACAAAAGGTTAACGGATGTTCATAAATCAGACCTGAGAACGGATGTGAATACTTTGTATTCCAGACGTAACACGACACTGCAGGTGCAGGTCACAATAAATTGTAAGAAACTTACTGTTAGTATTAAGAATACTAAGAAGTAATACTTTGTATTGTTTAAAGAAAATAGCAGACATGAGCTCTGTAGTTCCCCCAAGCAATGTGAGGGGCAGTAATAGCATAAATACCCTCAGAATCCCAAGATGGCCAGTTAGTCTCGAGCTTCACAACTTTAACATTGTTGATTGCTCAAGCTCTCAATTTTGTTTAATTAACTTAATTATTGAAAACTAACTTTGATTATAAAACGTTAATGAATATAACGCAACCAATTGTTAATTTCCATTGTAATTTCTGTTTTAATAAAAATTTGTTAAGAGTTTTTGAGAGAAGCCTTTTTAAATAGCCGCTCCAAGAGGCCCAAAATCTAACTGGCGCAGTCGGTAGGATTCCAGAAGGGCACTAGCGAATCTAAAATTGAGGAAACTGGTGGTCTTGAATTTTTATTCTTCATCTGGAAGAACAAACAAAAAAGCCCAAGGAATGAAAGCTGATGGAATTGGCAATTAAAATTATGTAAGTTCATTTATCCTATCCAGTTTCAATTATTGATATTAGCTAGAACAGCAACGAATGAATTTATATACTCATTTTTTGCACAATTTATTATTACATTTTGTCGCAATTTATTAACGAAAAAAATTTACTCGGCAAACTCATTTTAACGAAACAGGATTAACTGGGGATGTAGTAGTTATAGCACGCGGTTCTGGAGGTAGTGGTGGTTGTTGTGTTTTAGGAAACTTAGAACGCGTTACAGAAGGAACCATTTTGTTTTTAGTATCGATTATAGGAGAACCAAGGATAGAAATAGAAACAACATTGACTGTCAGATTGTCGACGTTAGATAAAGGAACAGTATTGGCTGTAGGAGTATCAACCTTAGGAAAAGTAGCACAATTCTATAACACTTCAGCAACATTAAATAAAGGAACATAATTAGGTAGAACTTCGTCAGCGTTAGAAAACATCAAAATCAGGTAGAATTTCATAAACCTTAGATAAAGGAACATAATCAAGTAGAATTTTGTTAGCATTAGATAAAGAAGCACAATCAGTAAGAACTTCGTCAACATTATGAGTATGAGCAAGTAACGTTTCATCAAGGTCCGATAAAGAAGTAGAATCAAGTAAGACTACATCAATGTTAGACAAAGGAGTAGGAACAGGCAAAACTTCAGCCACAATAGGAACTGCTTTCCCGACAACAGCAGCAACAGACATTAACGATATCGGTTCACTAATTTCAACAGGACCATCTCTGAAATTATTAGAAGTTATTGTTACTTCAGGTATATCTGCCATTGCAGACTCGACAGGAATCATTCAAGAAAGGAGGAACAAACTCTTGAGTAGCTATTTGTAAGTCACCAATTTGAAGAATAGGCTCCAAGGATGGAGAAGACATAGGCTGAAATGGAAGTGAAAACGTAGGATCTTTTTGATCGTGGCTTGAGTCGCAAAGAACAGAAAAAATTTGGTTCTTATTGGTAGAGGTTCGGTAAGTAGGGGCGTGATAACCGTAGAAGTCAATATTGTAGTTCGAAGATTTATATGGCTAAAAAGGATATGATGTGATGGTAGTAGGGCGAGCAGGAGAATGTAGTTTGAAGTCGTCTTTGTCGAAGCAGGGCTTGCTTTGGTAATTGTAAGGATGACCGGGTGGAAGTACAGAAAAGAAAGTAGAATCAGAAGCAGAAGAAATTTGGTTGTTATTAGTAGTAGAATGACAGTTCGGACAGTTGCGGCGAGAAACTCCCAATGGAGTACTTAAGAGCGAGTACAACGTGTCGAAACATTACCAGGTTTATCGCAATTAAAGCATATGACCTGACGAGTAGAAGTAGAACTAGGAATGAGAACAGTGGAAAGTACAGAAGAAGTATTTGATCTACCCGCAGGCGTAGGAGAAATCTTAACAATTCGGTCATGTAAAGTAAAAATATTTTTCTCAATTGTAGCAGACTTATAAACAAGGTCCGGATCAGCGGTAGAAGTAGGTTGGTCTTGACTATGTGATACGAAATTATCGGCCAGAATCTTTTCCGGTTCTAACTTCAAACATTCGTTCTTTAACTCTTGTAAGGAACGGACGGTAGGCAAATGGATTCTATAAAATGGAGCAAGGTTACGAAGCCAAATGGACAATTGATCCTCCTCATTTAAGGAACCATTCCAATGAAACAAGGCCGTAATACACGTGAAATAGTTAGTAATGCTTTCTGACGAACTCTGCTGTTTATTACAGATACTATTAAACACTCTTATCTCACAATTAGTCATTTTGAGTACGAATAACAAAAAAATGGTAAAAAGTAATTAAATGAATGCTAACCGTACCTCGATAAAAGCTCAAAAAAGAATTATTGCGAATACAGTACAATTTATTAAGATTTAAATAAATGAAACAATTTCAGCAAAGTCTGAGCCTAGAGTATAATTAAAACACAAGTTTATGTACAGCTTATTACAGTAATTATTACGGAGACGATTTATTCAAACCTTGAGTCTCATCACATTTTATAATTAAACACTTTCAGTGCAACAAATTAAAGAAAGTGTGTAATTATAGAAGCATTTCATGTACTTTATTATTGAAACGATTTACTCAGCGAAAGTCCGAAACAAAAGCGTGTAATTATAACACAGTTCTTATACAATTTATTACAGGAAACTATTACTGAAATAAAATTATTTTGCATCAATTTGCAAGCTCAACAAAAAGTTATAATTATACA
Organism: Platerodrilus igneus; assembly: GCA_036346225.1. Lineage (NCBI taxonomy): Eukaryota > Metazoa > Arthropoda > Insecta > Coleoptera > Lycidae > Platerodrilus > Platerodrilus igneus. Next base: position 1,100,530 of record JARFIW010001320.1, read on the forward strand.
CTTAACGCAACAGTAACTGCCGAGATAATTAATCAGCAAAACTCTTCAATGTAATTATAGCATTAGATAATTACATATGAAATAAACGTAAAAGATGAGTGATTCTTTAAATAACTAAATACCAACTTCAATACAATCTTAACATAATACAAACTCGATTGAAAAATAATTATAGAACTAATTTATATAAAAACAATGAACATGGAGAATATGCGGTTGTATCTCGACTCAATCCCGGTATACGACGGAAACCAAGCAATACTAGGAATCTTTATTACCGCGTGTGAGACATTTTTAAAATCCTTTTACAAAAAAGGCGACATTGACCGCAACGTCATGCTTTACGCCTGATTCTCAGCAAATTAACTGGAAAAGCATTGACACTAATTGCAAGCCACGAAATTGTACACCGCGATCTCTTTATAGTGCAAAACCAATTTCTACTAACTGGTATAACAGAAATTAATTAAGAGAGTTACGACCTCGACATAATTAGAGAAGCCCGTACACTCACGACTAATAAGTGATATGGTTAATAAGAGACTGTTTAAGAACGACTGGCCGTGGACAATTGTTAAAGAACGGCTATCGTTTCTGTTATACCTCCAGACAGGTAAGAGCGGCGATATTATGCTGCACGTGCTAAACGTTATAGTTTTGTTTGTTAAATAGAATGGATATAGAATTTAATGATACAGGAAACCTGCATTTTAGAACGAAATTATTTAATAATAAATTTTTACGGTCTTTAAAATATAAAAGAATGTATATGAAACAGAGGTGATTATAAATCACGTTCGCGGCTAAGGTATTGACCTCTGTCTATCCTGTCGACCTGTTTAATAACAAACAGCCATGTTCCAGAATGTGTTAAACTTTTTCTTTATCTCTTCAAAATATTTTGCAACCCATCTTAAACGTGAGGGATTTAGATCACACCTGTTGTGGGTAAATCAGTGCGAAATATGCCATGCGATGTATTACGCGTTAAGTGAACTAATCCGTAATATGCCCATGTGGTTTGTTACCCATTGGGCGCGTCTCCAGGTGGCAGATAGGAGAAATCCCAGGATGTATGGCCAAGGGATTGGCTATCTACTCTGGGAAGAATCGTAATAAGCTAATCTCTTTCAGTGACCCAGTAACGTGAGTGGCATAAGGCGTACAACATGGTGGAGAGCAAGAAACTGTGCTGATGAGGAATAAAATCCGCTCCCTAGCCAAGTGAAAACGATCCCGCGGACTAAACCCCTCAACACAAGCTGTAGTTTCGTGATTAATGGGCCTGCATTGAGGTGAACAAAGCCGATGGGGCAATTCTGCAACACCGTCATACCGTGCCGTCCCATGGGCAAGAGGGTGTGGAGGTCTTGGCTTAACCGCCCGGACCAAGAGAAAACAACCTTGTTAAAAATTCCCAACTCCCGTGGTGTATAACCGAGCGCCTTTCTAGTTGCCGCTTGAAGCGAGCGGACGTGTTTTTGCCGAGCTCCCGCTTCAGCAATAACAGTAAGTTTTTATCTAGGGTTTTATTATTTATTGTTGAATTATTTTATTTAAAGCTTTGCTTTTTATTGTGTTTTATTTTTATAATTGTGTGCCATCAAATTTTAAATACAGGGCAGTAAAATAAAAATTTTAAAACAGAATTTAAACTAAATAAATCGCGTTCTCTTTGTAATTTAAACCAAATCCGCGTTTTAAAATAAAATAAATAAATTTTGGGTTAATAAAACAAAGCTCTACTAAACTAATATTTAAAAATAATTTCGAAATAACTTAAAAAGGCATTTTTAATAATAAATTTAAAAATAAAAACCGCGTAAATCGAGTAAAACAACCAAAAAGTGTATGAATTTTTTATAGTGCGCGTATAATCAAATAATAACCAAAAAACAAAAACCTAAGCCTTTTTAAATCAAATAAATATCTCAAAAACTGTAAATTTTAAAACAATTTAATATAAATTTTCCGTAATTTAAGTACACGCGTACTTAAAAGTTCCTTTAATATCGATTTTTAGTGTAATTAAGCGGTGTAACAGTTACAAGTTGTGCTAGTTACCAAGCGATTAAGTGAAAGGTCGTTTTCGGTAACCGCATTCCGATTGCACTCGACCTTATTTTCTTAATTACACGTTTAAAAATAAAGTGTTGTTGTTTATAAATTAGATATTTTAATATTTTGAAGTAATTAGTTTATTTAAATTTGATTTGGTGGTTTTAAAAATTTAAAATAAATAAATAGTGTTCTTCGCGGTACATTTTGAATCGAATTGCGTTAGGAATTTATTTGATTCTAGTTGTTATTTTGACGCTTAGTGCTTGTTGTATCTTTGTTAAAAATTTAATATTTAATTGGGCGGTTCGAAGTTTAAATAAATACAAGGTTGCTTACGGTTCACCTTTAAACAAAACATTTTTATTGAACCAACGTTTTGCGTTCTTCTAGCGTCGTTCTTTTAGCGTCGTAACGGTCAAGTGGTTTTTGAGCTGCGTTTTAGGTGTCATTTTTTGTCGTTTGTTTTGTCAGCATGGTGGTCCACCGCGACGAGGAGCCGTTGCCCAGGAAGAAGAGGGGAGATCGGTCGGAGTCTGATAGGTCGGAGGCTGAGGGCGCTGTTTGGGGGAAACAGCTGAAGGTAGTGTTAAAGGATGTAATGTTAGGGATTCAGGAGGAGGTACAGGAGGTAGAGGAGCATGTGTCTGAGGCGGTCGTGTCGGGGGAGTCGGGGCCCCCTGGGGTGACTGCGGCGCCTGAATCGCCCTCAACTTCGGGAGCCCAGCGAAAGATATCGACTAGCAGCGACGTTAGCGTTGCTGCTAGCGACCTCAATAAGCTGGACCTCCTGAGATTGAGGGTGAGGAAGGCGCACTCGGTCATCTCCGGGAGGGTGCCGACGACCTCCGCCACTATCGTCGTGGAAGACAGAAAGAGGATTCGCTACGCCTTGGATGATTTCCTCGACGCGGCGAATCAACTTATAGGTATGGTTAGGGCGCTGCGGCTTGTGGCTAGTGATTCTGGGAGAGCTGATGTTGTCGGGGGAAGTCCAGCGGTGGTTACTTCTGTTTTAGGGCAGCAGTGTTCCAGGAGCCAGGAGGTGCCGATGCCGTGGAAGGCGTCGTATGCTGCAGGTGCGACACCCACTTTTGCAGTTAGGGTCGACGCCAGGCCAGGGGAGAAAGAGGACGTCATGTCGACCCTGAAGAAAAAGGTCGACCCCGCTCGTGATGGGTTTGTCGTGGTCGGAGCTCGTAGGACTCGCAGGGGCGGTGTAGTAGTAGAGTGCGCAGGCAGAGAAGATGCGAAGAAATTGCAGTCGAAGGTCGGCGGTCACTGCAAAGAGCTCGTGGCGAAGACCATCGAGAAGAAGCGCCCACGGGTCGTTCTTCCGGGGGTCGAAGCGGGGATGAAAGCAGAAGAACTAGTGCGGTTGAAAATCGAAGACCACCTGAGGGAGAAATTTAGATTTGGCGGAAAGGGCCCTAGGGATCCTTTCGTCAATGTAGTCTTCGAAGTGACCCTCACACTTCGAGGGCGTTTATTAGCTGATGCTATAAACCTCAGGTGGCGAAGAGTCTCGGCCCGGGACCACTTCTCGATGACCCAGTGCTACAGGTGCTACGAGTACGGCCATAGATCGATGGAGTGCAGGGAGAAGGTACAGTGGTGCGGTAAGTGTGCCGACGTCGGACACGAGTTTAAGAATTGCCGGAGGGCAGTCCCCTGCTGTGTGGTTTGCGCTAGGGCAAACGACAGAACTGGCGGTGGCGCGAAGGTCGATACGCGCCACGACGCCAAGTCGAGTAGATGCCCCACGATGCTGAGATTGAAGAACGCAATCACACGGAACATCGATTATGGACCGCGAAGAAAAAGAAAGATTTAAAAGAAGCAAGAAGATTAAATTCGCGCAATTAAATCTCGGGAAAGGAAAAGGGGCAACAAATAACTTCGTAAAGTTATTATTCGAAAATAATATCGACATCGGGCTTATACAGGAACCGCACCTGTATAACCACAAAATAACAGGTTTTGGGAAGGGGGTTACTGTTTTAAACGCAAACAGCGAACGACCGCGTAGCGGAATAATAATAAATAATGGGATGTGCGCCGGAATAATCCTAAACAATCTGTCGAATGAGTTCATAACCACCGCAGAAATAAAAACGGGATTGCATACGTTTTACGTGATAAGCACTTACCTTCCGCCGATCGATTCCCGGCGGGAGAATCCTCAAACAGAGGACTTAATAAATCAAATTGAAGGAATCCTTCGTAAAATCGGTAGAAATAGAAATTTAATTATCGCGGGAGACTTTAATGCTAAGTCGCCATTATGGGGCAGCCCTATCGAAGACGATAGAGGCTCGCAGGTTGCTGATCTTTTTACGGATGGGACCTTAGTGTGATAAACACTAATGATTCACCTACGTTTGAGACGCATAGAGGCAGCAGTTTTATAGATATTACTGCAGTCTCGCACGAAATGTTAGAAACGATTTGTAATTGGAAACTAAGGTCGGACGAGGAAACGCTCTCTGACCATAAATTAATAACATGGGACGTTCAAATCAAAACAAGCGCAAACGAGCAGCTAACTATATTTCCGCGGTTCTGTAATAAAAAAGCAAATTGGGAGCGGTTTAAAGAAAAATTTGGCGAAAGTATCCCTGCGCTCGAAAATGAGCTATTTAACTGCCGAGAGGCAGACGAAGTAGAAACACTCGCGAAAAAATTGAACGACGCGGTGGTAGACGCGTCGTCGTATTCCATGCCGCAAAAGAAAACATTTAAAGACAGCGTACCCTGGCAAGCGGGCAGAAACGCGTAACCTAAGGCGCCGCTATCAACGCGCCTCGGGAGATATAAGAGAACAACGGAGAATTGAATATAATCAAAGTTACCGCGAATATAAAATATTAATAGAAGAAACGCGAACGAATAAATTTAAAGAATTCTGCACGCAAAACTCACAGAAAGAACCCTGGGGAACCGCATACCGCGTAATTAGAGGAAAACAACAAAAAATCGCGCTCAGTAATATAAAGAAAACAAATGGCGAATACACGGAAGGTTTTAAAACCACAGCGGAATATTTACTAGAGAAATTTTTCCCATCGGATAATCCCGAGGGGGATGAAGGGTCGCACGATTCAATACGTCGGGAAGCTGCAAAGGCGCAAGGAACAGGTGCCGATAAGGCAATCCTAGTTCACGAGGTCGTCAGGGCTCTTAGGAGGATGAACCCTAAGAAGGCACCGGGGCATGATAGAATCACTTCAGACGCAGCTCTGCAGGCGTGCCTGTTAGCCCCGTGTGTCTTTGTTGGGTTGTTTAATCTTTGTTTAGAAAGGGCGTTTTCCGCGTTGCTGGAAAATCCAGAATGTGAAATTTATACCCAAACCTAAAAAGGCGGATGCGTCAGATCCGGGCAGCTATCGTCCAATTAGTTTGCTACCGGTGCTGGGGAAAGCTTTAGATCGCGTTATGACTACGCGTGTTGAGCACCTAGTGCGAGACAACGGCGGTTTTAATAACCGACAGTTTGGTTTCGTGGAGGGCAAGTCGACTATCGACGCGTTAGAGTTCGTTGTCGGGGAAATTAAGCAGGCAAGAGATGCTAAAGAGTACTGTGTCGTTGTTGCTTTGGACATTTCAGGAGCATTTGATGCTGCCTGGTGGCCATTAATCGTTTGCGAGTTAGATCGTAGGGGTTGTCCGCGAAACTTGATGTCTTTGGTCAAGAGCTATTTCTCGGGGCGATTGGCACAGGTTGAAATTCCGGGTGAAGTTCTGTTGCGTGAGGTGGAAAGGGGATGCCCGCAAGGGTCATGTTCTGGTCCCACATTTTGGAAGTTGTATGAGAGCATCTTTAGGATCGAGTTGCCCGCAGGATGCTCAATCGTTGGGTTTGCAGATGACACACTTTTAATTGTAAGATCGAGATTGTTAATGGATATGCGCACAAAACCGAACGAGGCGCTTAATAAATTACACGAATGGTCGCAGGCGGTAAAATTAAAATTTAACACGGCGAAGTCAGAGGCGCTTTATTTCGGCACGAAACCAGGACAGAGACCTCCTAGGTTAGAGCTAGGAGGGGAAAAAATCCCGTTTAAAGATTGTATTACCTACCTCGGTGTCAAGATCGACAATAAATTAAATTGGAAAGCGCACGTACAATACGTAAAAAGTAAGGGCGGCGAAATATCAAATAAAATGATGGCTGCGGCTAAAATAAAGTGGGGTTTCAGGGGCGAATCGCTGAGGACGGTTTATGCCGGAGCAATTGAGCCGGCAATACTGTACGCAGCTTCTGTAAGGGCAGAAGGTTGTAAAGTCCGGGAGATGCGTCAATTGACGAACGTACAACGCATAACCGCGGTAAAAGCGGCGAGGGCGTACAGGACCACCTCCACGGAGGCTGTCCTGGTGATCAGTAGGACTCTCCCTATCGAATATGTCGTTAGGGAGATTAGAGATAGACGATTAATAAATATAGGAAAAGGGCGCGAAATTATTGAAGATCTTAATCTTGGTAATAGGGAAATTGCAAGAAATATCGTTGTATCCGAGTTGGGGCACCCGGCCGATATTAGAGGAATCGAGTTTGTCGAAGGTGATGAGGACGCGATGGGTATCAGAATTTATACGAACGGTTCACGTATGGATGATGGGCAAGCAGGCGCGGCGTTTGTCGTGTATAAGCAGGAAAGGGTTTCAAACCAAACTCGCGAACTGGTGCACTATCTTCCAGTGCGAATTGGTAGCCATACGAGAGGCTATCGATTACGTAATAAACCATACGGGCAGAGACGAGTATTATATAATCAGTGATAGTAAATCGGCGCTAACGGCTTTAACAAACATGAACACCTCGACAGATCTCCAAGCGGACGTCTGGAGGATAGCGCGTACGCGCTCGAGTTTCGACGTTTAAAGTTCTGTTGGGTCAGGTCGCACAATGGTAACGTAGGAAACGATAGGGCTGACGAATTAGCTAAAGAGGCCGCGACGGGCGACTTTCGAATATCACATTCGTCGATACCGAGGTCTTTAATCAAAAGAAAGCTGCGCGAAAAATCAATTCGACAATGGGAAGAGAGGTGGAACAACGCTGCCACGGGCAGGTTGACCCACAAATTCATACCGAGCATAGAAGCTAGAGGTAGGATCGAGGTCAAGCTCAATCACAAAATGGTGCAGTTGATAACAGGGCACGGCGCCCTAAAGGCGTATTTACAAAGGTTCGGACTAACCAACAGCGACCGCTGCGAATGCGGTGAGGGCGCGGAAAGCGCAGAGCACGTGCTCTTCGACTGCCCGCTTGAGGCGGGAAATCGAGGGTTGGCTGATAGCAAACTAGCTATCCTAGGTCTGGCATGGCCAAAGAGCCTAGAGGAAGTCGGGGAAGTGGTTAACCAGAAGGCGTTCTGGACAGCCTTAAAAGAATTCGAGGGAAGGGTCTCGAGATTAGACAATCAATGACAACCGCGTGTAAAAATTCGGTGGGGTTGGTGGGAGGATTGAAAAATTTTAGATTGACTTGGCGTGAGTAAGGATACGAGCATAACCAAAACCTGATATTTAAAAAAAAAAACAAAAACATGATAATTATACCCAAATGTCCAATATGCACGAGAAACCTCCACACCATTAATACAATCACTACCTATCTTCATAATTATGTGCGGAAAATCGAGAAATCGGGAATAAATAATAACAAATAAACAATAACAAATAAATCAGAAATCCTCATTAAATTAAATCAATAAAATAAACAAAGATAATAAAATAGAGTGAAACCGCGGATCCCCCAGGTCTTGAAAGTGAAGTGATAGTGATAGTGATTGTGATCCCCCCAGAACATTTAGTGCATACCCACCAGGACTTTAGCAGTGCACCCCATCTTCTCCTTAAAAGTAAGTTACAGTTAGATGTAGGCAGACGACCAGATCTTCGGATGCTGGAGAATTTTATTATCGAGGTAAGACTTAAATTGTGGCGGCTGTACTCGCACAAGCATTGATTTACATTAATCAGTAGTTTTGAAATAATTTAACAAGCACGTTTTATGCGTAATGGCGCTAGCCGACATAATGCTTGTGCGAGTGCACCTGATAAATAGGGTGATGCTTTTGCTATATTGTGGACTGTTATATGCTTAACGCTTATTAGACATTTATTTATATATTTATATAATTATATTTATATATATTTTATATTTACACTTTATATTTATTAGCATGTATTGTAGTATTTTGTGGCATATATGTTTTGTTTGACGTTCTGTCGCCATTTTGGTTGCAGTATATATTTGGGAAGGAAGAGTAGATTTGTGAAGATTGTAATCATAATATAAATCAGATAGGGAATGATAGGGAAAGCTAGGGATGGATTTAAATTAGTTAGCTAGATTTGGATAGTTTTAAGACGACCCTTCAGGTCGCACTTGTAAGCAGAACCGGCGTCTGCTATCCGGTATTACGGATCCCTCCCCCTCTCATTTTTTGTGTCTTGTTGATCGGGCACACTTCAAAGTCAGCGCTAGGGATACCATTATTTAAACCCTATTTTTAGTTTTTGTTTCAGTTTGTCAGATTTTTAAGTTTGTTAGATTATTACAGTTTGTTCGGTTTGTTAGATTTTTAGGTTTGTTAGATTTTTATTTAGTTTTTTTTGTTTAGGGTGGATTAACTATGAAGTTAGAATAAATTAGAAGCACGATTATTTTCGCGTTTAAACCCAATGTAGTACCTCCGGGTGGAGCATTGGGGACGTGGCCGCAAGAATAGCGGCCATTATTCAAATTTTAATGTATAACCGAGCCCAGGGGATGCGTGGCTGGATAGTTGACTAGTCTTAATCGGTCCAAAACTCGAGGAACAGGGCGGCACCCCGTTTTATTCACGCCTTCATGCCAACAGGGGGCACCTGACATGTCGACCATTTACATCCCCCATACTAGTGGGAACAATCATAAATAACATTGGTACCACTAGTAAAACTGAACCTGAAGAGGTGGAACCAGTAATTGGGGACTCCTTAAGTAACCAAAATGTATCCGTGGAGGTAGAGCAGACCCGGGATGCAAGTCCGCTTGCAAGACTGGTGTCTGAATCACCAGACATGGAGAATGCTATAAAGAAACTTGCAGGCTCTGGACTGCAAGCAAAGAGGCTTTCTGGAGCTCAGCGTAGAAAGCTTAGAAAAGCCAAAAAAGTCGAATCTGGGACTTGGACGAAGTCGCACCCGTCCAGTATTTAAGCTGATGGGGAACTGCGATATAGCCGTTTTCCAGGAACCTTGGATTTGCAAGGGAAAGTTGCTAGGACTGAGTTTAATCGGTGGGGCACTTGATAGACCCAGGACTTGTATACCAATCCTCTTAACCAGGGTCAGCACAATAAGCCTTTTAGTCTGCAGTGCGGCGGAGCCGTTTGGCAGACGTACCCGCCAGGGGGAGCGGTTTTAGCAGGTATGCCGCAAGGAAAGTCCCACAATTTGGCTAAAAAAGCTTTCCACTCCACCGAGTTTGGATAACTATAAAAGAAACCCGTAATATGCCTTTTTCAATTATTAGATAACCAGTTTCCATTTCTTTTTATTTAAAAAAATCTATTATTTATTGTATTAAAAGTAAGTCATCTTCATTTACTTCGATCCGGCTTTGAGTGGGTTATAAATTAGTAGTTACATTGTAATGTGAGAATGATTAGTATGTGTAAATACGCTAAGATACCTTCTCGAGGATTTTCTATCGCTCTCGGGGAAAGAATATGAAACTATTATGGTAGCTCGAACTAATTCTGGTGTCAATTACATGGACGCTTTTAGTACCGATCTTCACGTAAGCAACAATGCTTATCGGATAATTCTTCCGATGTAGTGACCCCAATTTGTAGTTGCTACTTCTTCATACCTTCCCTCTAGGGTGCTAAAACAAGGATGCGGACAACCATGTGATAACGAATTTAGGAAAACAGAACTAATGGACTAAATGTAAGTTTTATGAATTTTATTAATCGTAGTTAGAAAATTGCAAGAATAAGCTTTAGAATTTAATTAAGTAGAGGTCAAAGAGGATCGTGTAGAATTATAACCGATGTTATTTAAAGGAGATGCCTACAAATCACGTTTGCAGTTGAGATATTAATTCTGTTGATGCGGTTGATCTGTATACAGAAGACAGTGTGGTTCCAAAAAATGTTAAACCTATTTCTATATTGATTGTTTGTATTTTGTGTATACGTGCAGTTTTGAATATTTATTAAATATACAGAGCGTTTTCTATTTAATAATAAAGCATCATCAGTGTGAAGTTACAAATTAAGTTAATTAGTATAATAAAATTTAAAAAAAAAAATTTTATACTAATGAAATGGCATATATGATTGTGACCGACTAATTAAAAAACTACAAGAAACCAAATTTCCCCCCAACAACCACATGTTCTCTTTAGACGTAATCAATACAGCAACGTTGACCGACACGAGACTATCCTCTTAGTCGCAAATATACTAAAACAAAAAATATAAACAACACTGTCATTGACAACTACATTACATTACTTACAATATGCATACAACAAGACTTCTTCTTATTCAACAAAAACTATTATTCCCAACCAAACGGATTAGCAATGGGTAATGACCTCTCCTCTTTACCTTTTGACATCTACATCGACAACTTGGAAACAAAAATCATAATACCCAACCACAAAGACATATACAATTAGTTCGGATACGTAGATGACTGTCTATTGCGTATGTAAGTTTTCACGCACTGTAGAAAAATAACCTACAATTTTATTGTATGTGATCTATGCTTTAAACCCTTCTCACGATCGAAAGAATGTGCGCTCATTGCTTGAACCAATTAAAATACTCGATTGAAGAAAAACAAACATTCAGATTTCATAATACTCGTTGAACATTTAGACGCTAGCATTAGGTTACCCAAGAAGTAAAGAACGCAAAGTCTACCTTAAACTACGACTCTTAATTAAAAGTAAGCTTTTAGTTCAGTTGTAAGTTGCCTTTCCATTGTACTAAAATTTGTTCAATGTAGCACTATCTGCTGAATTACGCTTGGCACTAAACGTTTATCTTTACCTGTCATCTTTACCATAATAATTTTGGCGCCCAACGTGATCGCAAAAATTACTATGATAATAAATTACTCTCATTTTCACCATAATTAGGTTTCAAAAAAAATTGTTAACGAATTTGTTCGAACTGCATTAACATGAAACTACAACACTCAACCGATCTGTTTTACTGATGCTTATTGTAGAATCCAGTAAAAGAGAGAAAATGCAGCTTTTTACTTTCGTTTAAAATTTATCTTAATACAGAAGGCGATTGGCCGCGCACTAATTCAGTATAAACTTTATTGTTTTCGTTATCAATGTAAATTGCCGCTATTCTTCTTATTAACACAACAACAGTCACCCATAAAATCAAGAAAAAAGCCAAAACTAACGAAAGAAGAGAACTATTTACTGGAATTATAAAATAATCAGAAACGTCCTGGTAAAGTTGTGACGTTTGTGTTGTAACATGTAAGTGCGTATCAATGAATGGCGTTGTAACTGTTACTACTACATCGAATTTTGATCAATATTGCAATTCAAAATCAATATTTGTTAATAAAAATCGTATTAAAGCGTTTTTGGCATTTTAGTTTGTTCAATTTTACAGATATATATATATATATATATATATATATATATTCAGCAAAATAAATAACTCTACACGCAATCAAATTTGTCTTAAACCAAAAGTATTCATAAATTGTAAATCAATACGTGTTAAATGCAATAAAAAGCTAGAAAATTATAATACAGTTCACATTAAACATGTGATAGTGAAAACAGATAGCATAGTGTTCTGATAAGAAACGCATCCTTCGAAATAAATACGCTTCGGAAACGCGAAAATGTAAACAGAAATATGTTAATTTACGTAACTTTGGCTACGTGATTTTCTGCATGGAGTTAATACAAATCCCAAAGTATTATCTAGACAAACAAAGCTATAAGTGAAATTACGTGCCAAGGCGAATTAGAAATTCCTGTAACAACATCAAAACAGACGGTATAAAATAAATACAAACTAGAAATCCACAAGTACCTACGTGATCAAGGAATCATTTCGACAAGGTATTATCAGAGAAATACCTGTAAAAGCCCAAAAATATCCAAAACAACCGGTGGTTGGTCGTAAACTTTGAACAAGAGCTCAGATCACCAATGAATTTTTAGATGGGGAGTAGACTATATAACGCGCAAGTTTGATAAGCAGACAGTCTTAGTTTGAACCCGCATCTCTCATACTCAAGAATTTACGTATCGAGTAAATATTCAAATTAAATGATCAAAATTTTGTGAAAAGTGGTGTTATAAAAATTTTTAAATTAATTATAGTGAAAATATATGGACAAGTTTAGCCGTTTGCTAGAAAACGTGAGTTGAAATTTATTAATTAATTTAGGTTAAATATTTATAACTTAGGGCTCTAAGTCTAAGTACGAAATCTAAGTCAGACTACAAAAACTCTAAGGGACATTACGAAATCTAAGTCAGGCTACAAAAACTCTAAGAGAGATCACGAAATTTAAGTGAGATTACGAAGACAGAGTACGAAATCTAAGTCAGATTACAAAAATTCTAAGTGACATTACGTAAATTGAAGAGACAACACGAAAATTCAAGGGACATTGCGACATTATGAAAATTAAGGGAGATCACATTAAACGGGGTAAAATTTGGAGACTAAATAAATTGACTAGAGCAACTCACTGAATGTAATTTCTAACATCTTTCCCCAGTAATGTCAGATCTAGTCAGGAGTTATTAAAATCAAAGTTGTCCAAGCTACTTTCGGTTTTTTAATAATGTATAAGTATAATAATATATAAGCTAACAAACTAACAAACCTTACGTATCAATCCTAAAACAGGACTTGACCTAGGGACCGTAAATTCAAACACAATGTTGGGCGCTAGTTATTAGGCTTAATTGGATAAGCTTAGATTTATCTCGTGAAAAAACCTTAACCGCCACGTGCTTTCTTACAAAAATACGCAGACGCTTACAAAGTCATGGTATTTATTTTATAGTATAATAATCCCAAACTTCAAATAGCTTGAAAATAAACAAATGAATGGCCGATTACCTACTTAACACCGGCGGACCTTCTAGGAAACTACTACATCCAATGCTGAAGGAGGAAGTTGGCAACGGAAACTAAACGTTTCTAACTAAATAGTAATGAATAGCTTTGTTTGACATTGAAAAAGTAATTCAAGCATAATGAATGAAAATTAATTTAAAATTGTTGGTTATTTTGCAAAAAGAAAAGTTAATGACTGGTTTCGCTCCTATTTCAGCTCGTCAGACTGGCGCATTTCTTTTTGCAAAACAACCAACCAATTTCTTTATTTATATACAAATCGTGGTGTATTAATCAGTATAGTAAGTACAGTACCGTATAAAGGTAATCGGTCATTGATTTGCTTATTTTCATCTTTTCTTTCACTAGTTATTAAAATTTGTGTGGCAATACCATCTATACTATCATGTCACAGATAGTTAGTTTTCTATTCGAGATTAGAGTGCGCATGAGAAACATTGTGTACTGATTAATACACCATGATTTGTATATAATTCAAGAACTTGGTTGGTTGTTTTGCAAAAAGAAATGCGCCAGTCTGACGAGCTACAACAGCAGTGAAACCAGTCACTAGCTTACGTAAATAGCGCATCAACGTCCTCGGTTGGCTTCGCTTTAGTAATTATTATTAGCGACCTTTGCAGCGGAATTTCAGTAGAGCAAGAATTCTCTGTAAATATCTTTGAATAAATAAAGTTGTATCGGACCGAATAAAAAAGTACGTTCAGTAGCATCAAGATATTAACACTATTAACCTATACGTACCTCAACCTTGAGCTGAAAACCATGTAGCGACTGACTAGGTGTTGGATACAAAAACGTTCCAAACGGAGACGTTGAGAATTCAACTAAAAGTTCATGACCGCTTGATACTGTTTCAGGAACCGCTTCTCCCCCACCACAAAATTTAAGGATAACAGGATCGCGTGTAGTATAACCATCGTACACAGTCACGTAATCTTGAACGTCGTCGCATGCATTCCATACTTTAAGCTCAGGGCTGCTAGCAGTTCCATACAATGCAGACTGACTGCGAATTGAGATTAGTTGCCCTTTAGACTGGCGAACAGTTATTAGAGCATGTTTGCCTTCAGGAATTTCATGTTGACGAACGGCATAATAACATGTTACGTTCCGAGGATACAGCCCTGGGAAGTTGGGAGATTGCAACCTACAATCCTTTCTATCACAGTCGCTAAATATTCGGGAACAATACGTTCCTGTTATTAAATCTCCTAGATAATACTCGGGTTCTTGATTTATCGACGGCGCTGTTGTGTTTGTAAAGTACAAAGGCATTCCTGAAAACGTCCACAGGACACTACGATTTTGTTGTTTAATTAACACTTACCTCCTCCATATCTTACAATAGCGTCGTCCCTTCTTAAAAATTTATATTCCATACGGAAATCGAAATTGTATCCAGTTTGGTCTTTCGAAAGGCGTAGTAACGTAACGCTTATAGTAACGCTTTTAGTTTCACTGTAATAAATTGCAGGTCCCCATGATGTTCCGCACCATGAACCTCCTACATGAGGTCTACTTAATTCTGATATTTGTAAGGCACCATCTGGACAACCATCCGTTGTAAAAGAAACGAAACGTCCCAATGTGAAGCTGTCAAATGTTAACTAAAACAAAAAATGCTTAAAAGGTAGAAAATTAATTTCCATTGTACGCAGATTCATTCGTAAATATTTGAGACATATTTATATTGCTAGAAATTCGAAACGTCTTTATAAAGGGCGCTGAACTATAAATTCAGCTGCATAAAATCAACGTCATTTTTATTTTGGGAAACTAATTCTTTAGTTAAGTGCAGTTTGATAACTTTAGCTAGTTTTTGTTTTTTACAACAGGGAATTACATTTTGAACGTTACGAACAAGCATTACAGAATTACAGACATTTAGGTTAACCTGGGGTTAAATTGTTACACTTTCGGGCAATTGTTATACTGCGCAATTGTTATACTCGCGATAACTACACGTCATTGTCATAATTTAATGCATAATTACGCGGCTATAGTGAACTTATACCGGCCACGCTTTAAAAGTTATGCAACCGCTTTTTAAGTCAATTTGCAAGCACAATTTAAATCAAAACAAATTACGTACATGGCGGCATCTCGGAATTCGTCTCAGGGTCCCACGATGTTTTGCAGGTTGAGTTCAGTTCACGCCATGTTGAATCAAACTACATCCGTCCTCCCTTTTACTGCTGTACTCGTAGGGGAACGACAGAAATTAGGTAACAGGTACACACAGGCAAAAGGTAGAAGGAATCTACATCCCTAAAAAGAAAAGACACACGACACAGATAGATGTTGCTTCGTCGAGGGCTCGTAACTTAATGGCGTCTTATAACACCACGCGCACTCTGCATCCTTTTGCGCAGACGCGGTTGTCAGGGACGACGGAAATTGACGTATTCATTTAAAAATACGCGGCAATTTATTTACAAATTAAATCTAACGTGATGCATTCCAGTTGACATGTAACAAAATGGTGGGGGGGGGTGTTTAAGGCAAGAGACATTGAGAGAGTGGTATCTGGAATCGATTTTTGAATAGACTTTATAGTCCAATCGTAAACGATATCGAGACGTTTAAAACAAAACTTGACTAGGGGATGTAGCTTGCTTCATTTCTTAGGTGGTATTATCCTAGCACTTTAGCACCCGGGGTGAAAAACCTAACCTCTGTGAGTGTACTGTTCTATAATGGCACCTGCAGTATTGTGTAATTAAGGGGTTTAAGAAACTTTTACTTATAACTCTACCTTTTACTTTTATTTTTACCTTTTTATCTTTTTTTGGACTTGATAAATTGACAAAGGACTGTCGACTAAGGGTTATTAGGATAGAAAATTTCTAAAAAAATTTTGTTTGTAAAAGGGGTGTAACGCATTGCGTTACGCTATTTATAAAGTAGACGTGGAAAGAAAAAATTAGTAAATTTGAATGGACAGGCGAAACATATGGAAGCGCCCTGTATGATAAGTTTTATAAATAGCTAATATTAATTAAGTATGATATGTTAATTCTTTTGTTTTTAGATAATTAGTGCAGTTCGTGTAATTAAAACGCCAAAAAATGAATTTTTCTAAAATAAATTGGTACAGTTTAATATAATGCTCGGATAACGCATGAACATAAAAATAACAATAAAAATCGCTGTAATAAATAATATCACAAATCATACAACAGGATGCTGAATAGGTATAGAACGCAGAGCGTCATGCAATAAACTCAAATCACAAAATCAAAAAGGTATTGATGGTAAAATACATATTAGGACAGAACTCAGGTTCATACACTATTTTAAAACCACAAACAGGGAACATTGTGAACAGTGACATTGTAGGAGTAATTATGGCTTATTGTTTTTTCTTTAAGTTTTCTTTTAGCAATACCTGGCCAGAATTGAGGTTAAGAAATTAGTTTTTTAAAGTATTTTTGTTTTTTATTGAAATTATTTAATGTCAATAGGGGTTAAGTGTAGGTTTAATTTTATTTCAATTTATTTAGGAATCAGGTAAAATTAAGACATTGTAAAGGGCTATCCAGTCGCCTCCAGTGATGGAAGAGGCATTTTATTTTGAAAATTTTGTTAATTTGTCCAAAAATTATATGTTTTAAGATATTTTAGAAAAGGATAACGTATAATGTGATCAAAATTAAGAAACCAAAAGCAAAGGAGACTATGCGAAATAACCGTTTTTTGTATAGGAAATAATAACAAAAGGATTGCTGTGACAGACGGTTTGGCGCTCTAATTATGGCAAAGAGAAAAAAACCTTTTAGGTTAAGTAATTTTGTAACGTAGTTCTTTTCATTCCAGCCGTTTTATTATTATTATTTCAAATTTTTCTATTTTCTTTTATGAATTTTCTTATAGAAACCCACTCCCGGCCTACCACAGATGTCTGACGCTCTCTACCCTTTTACAATGCTACGGGGTCCCGCCCTTTCAGAGCAAATCAAAATTTATTGACCTAACGTTCTCTTTACCCGTGTTGTTATAGTGTACATATGTGGCGAACTTTCATTGTATCAGTTAGAAAGTTAAACTATTACATTGTATGGTAGAACTTGATTTAGATAGAACGTTATTTATAGACTAGTTTTGCGCCCCGAAGGTGTAACTTCAGCTTTATAAGTTTCTTGACTGAACCTATCGACAACATTTAGAAAACTTTTTGGAGCTTGTTTTAAGGTATACTTTTACATTGCTTAAGACGTAATGCTAACTTAAATAAACCATAGAAAGTCATGCATCTATCACGTGATAGGATTTTATAGTTGGAGAAATAAAAGTTGAGCGATTGGACCTGACGGAAAAATGAATGAATCTGCAAATCGTTAATAAAAAAACGTCAAAATGTATAAATACACGCGAATAATAAAAGGGGAAGGGGTATCAAAGGTAAATAAAACAGTTTCAAAAAGAAAAGTCCTCGCAGGGAATATACGCGGTGAACAACATGAAAGGGAAATACACGAGGAGAGTAGATATAATGTCGTGTCGAACTAAAGTAAAAGGGGGCTAGCACCTAGAGAGTTCACCCTTTCACTAATTTGGAATTTTGTGTTGTGTTAAGGAAGCTGTGTTGGAAAAAAATCATGTTAGCGGAAAGTACTTTTTTATTAGTAGTTTGGCTATTTTCTGTCTTTTAAATTGTTAAAACACTTTGTGTTAACGTATTTTTTGTTTTTTTAATTGTTTAACCGTTAAAGTTTTTCTAATGTGAGCTTTTTAAGTTTAAATTTTTTTAAATTGTTTATCTTTTTTTTAAATTTTAAACGGTAACTTTTTGAAAGACTTTTTAAAAAATTAAGTTGAGAGGGATTAAGATAATTATTGACTGATCATTACTTGAAAGGAGAAATTTTTTTGAGTATCGAAATAGAAATTTACGTGTAATGTAGACTTTTTATTGACAACTGAGTTAAGTTATGAATTACGATTTAGGATGTCAAATAATTAATTACCGGATTGAAAAAGATTTCGGGAAAACACAATTATGACGTATGACGTCATTAAGTTAGTTATTCTGTCGGAAATAAAGTTTGAGGGGAAAACATTATGCTCTCAGAACGTGACGGACTTCTTGAGGGCCGGTCCGATATTTAAATTTTTAGTATTGGTTTGCGATTGTTGATAAAGTTTTTATAAATATGTGTGAAGTAGTGATGACAGAGGTCAATCCTGAAGGAAGTATCACGGAAAAAATATCGAGACTTGTAATAAAAATAGAGATGAGAATCTAGATGAAAAACATTTCAAGTTGACAGGTTTGAATAATAGGTTACTTATTTTAATTTTTTTATTTTCGCGAAATATTTCTTTCTGTAGGTGCAGTTTGATAACTTTAACTAGTTTACTTTACGAACGGGCATTACAGATATTTAGGCTAATGTGAGGGTTAAATGTGTCGAATAGTGATGATATGTCGTAGGTCAATCCTGAAACAAAACTTGCCTAGGGGATGTAGCTTACTTCATTCCTTAGGTGGTATTATCATAGCACTTTAGCACACGCGGTGAAAAACCTAACCTCTGTGAGTGTACTGTTCCCTAATGAAGTTGAGAAAGCCACTTCACAATCTACGCCTTCAGCGGCACTTGCAGTATTGTGTAATTTAGGGGTTTAAGAAACTTTTACTTGCAACTCTTTACTTTTTATTTTTATTTTAACTTTTTATCTTTTTTTGGACTTGATAAATTGACTAAGGACTGTCGACTAAGGGTTACTAGGGTAGAAGATTTCTGGAAAAATTTCGTTTGTAAAAGGTGTGTAAAGCATTGCGTTACGCTGTTTATAAAGTAGGCGGGGAAAGAAAAAATTAGTAAATTTGAATGGACAGACTAAAGATATGGACGCACCCTGTATGATAAGTTTTATAAATAGCTAATATTAATTAAGTATGATATGTTGATTCTTTTGTTTTTAGAAAACAATTCCAATTAGGGCAGTTCGTGTAATTAAAACGCCAAAAAAATGAATTTTCTTAAAATATATTGGTACAGTTTAATATAATGCTCGGATAACGCATTAACATAAAAATAACAATAAAAATCGCTGAAATAAATTGTACTTTATTTTTTGTTTTTACTGACAGGACCACGTTGTAAACGCCAGTGAAACGTAGTTTTTTTGTTTTATGGGCGTGGCGTCAGTGATACTTATTTTTCCAAAAATCTTCCGACAAAGCTAGGGGTCTATTCCTGGGTAGAGCAATGAGAAATGGAGGGGTAAGTCGAATTCTGTTTGCAAATCAAAGTTAAGCTAAATCAAATAGGCGCCACTAAGTCCTGATGTAATTACGATAATTGCATAGCACAGTTCTAAGGGTGGACGTGGAGACCCAAAGAAAAAAATGATCGCCTTTGTTGACAAAAACCTGTCTTAACAAAATAAGACGCAGCTCCTGTAAGAAATTACAATGGTTAAATAAATAAAAAGTGGAACACCATTTGTGTCCTGCAAAAATACATAAAGAAATAATAAAAAAGTATTTCCAATATAAAATTGGCATCAATTTATTACTCAGAAGGATTTTAGCTTTATGTAATTAGATTTGATCGCACTTGATCAAAATAAAAAATCTTCAATTTTGAACTAATTGTTTACTAAAAAAACTCTTTTAAAATAATATAACTTGTAACAAAAAATTTTATCATTAACTGCATCAATTTTAAACTTTTAACTTTCCTGTTTGTTTTTATTATTATTCATCAAGCAACTTTACTTTAAACATAAACTTGTTGTACAAATAGAATTCTAACCTGGGCAGATCTTTTCAGGTAGATAACAAATTAATAGCTCCTAACAATATCAGCATTTGAGCTTTCAAAATTACGTATAATAATCTAAGTATAGATAAAGCTGATCACAAAAATAGGCATGTTTATTTAAATTGCATTACAGCTGCTCAAAGCATTTGCTTTTAAGGCAACATCTGTCAGCTGTACAAAGTAGAAAAATATGACGTCGGAAACACCTGTTGGCATTACCGACGGTTCATATGGAGCAAAGCATGTTTTTTTAGAACACTAATTCAGTAAACTTTCGTTTTACAACTTGTAAAACCAGCTCAACAATTAGTTGAAACTTTTACAATTTACGTGTATTAAGCATCAAAGCAAGTTAACGTGTTCCAAGTTTTGAAACACATGCAAAAAAAACTTATAGCTATCTACAAACCAAAACTGCAATTGTCGCTTTACGACAAAGTAAGACGGGATCCCCGTTCTTCAAGCAAAGATAACAGCGTTTGCAATTTGAAATGATTTCATCCAAATCAACTTCTATAATTCCTTCCTAGACAAATTTCTTGTTAGGCAAAGTTTAAATCAATTATTCTTGTCGAGTAATATTTGTTACGTTCCACGTGTCGAATCATATCCTGTCGCGTTACATTCTGTAGCAGTCGTGCTCTCAAAGTTGAATTATGTCACCTTCTAAAGGTTGCATCTTACGTGTCGCGCGTTATTCGAAGATATCTTCACCATTTGAAATGGTTTCGAAGATTGCCGGCCTCCAGCCAAGGGTACATGTTGATATCGCTATCGACTGTGGCCGACTATTACGTAACCAGGGCCGAGAAGTCGCGCCGTCAGGAGGGGAACGAAACCATCAAACAGAGATGTGCTTGCAAATAGCTTTATACGACACAGATATCTGAATATAATTAGATTACTAAGGAACGATGCAAGCTTAGCGCATTACTTTTGAAGTTGAGTGCAAATAATTATTATTATTAATAAAATTGTTACGTTATTCTTGAAATTATATGCAAAGAATTATTATTGAAAATAAAATTGTTACAAAATAATGTCACAAATCATACAACAGGAATGCTGAATAGGTATAGAACGCAGAACGTAATGGAATAAACTCAAACCACAAAATCAAAAAGGTATTGATGGTAAAATACATATTAAGACAGAACTCAGGTTCATACATTATTTTAAAACCACAAACAAGGAAAACAGATTTAACGATTATACATTGCTCACCTAAAATTAAGAAAACTTTTGTACATCAAAATAATTTTATTTAATAATACATCGAAACAGTTACAGAATGGTGTATACTGTAGTGAAGAAGCACAGACTCTTCGTTAGTAAAATTGACGAATATCAAGTTGCAGGGGGTTTAATCATATTATATAATAGACTAAGGTAGTACAGTGTATTCATTCATATTGCTGAAGAATTAAAAAATGCTAACTTAATTAGACCATAGGAAGTCATGCATCTTTCATGTGAAAAATTTTATGAAGGGAAAGGTAAAGTGGTTGGATCCCGACGGAAAAATGAATAAATTCGATTTATTCACTACCCATTAGTTGGAGAATAGTAGGGGAGAGGGGTGTTAAAAGTCTACGAAGTACAGCTTCAAGTAGAAAAATTTGATTAACTTCGAGCAGGAAAAATATAAATTGAGCAACGTTAAAGGAAAATACACCTGCAGATGCAGAATAGGTTTACATACGCGGGCGGGGGCAGGCGGGATAGTGTGGATATATTTTTGTGTTAGGGCCTAAAGAGTCTACCTTTCCCTTAATTGGAAATTTTGTCTTGTGTTGTATTAAGGGAGCTGTGTTTGAAGAAATGTCGTGTTATCTGAAACGTTCCAGAATGAAAATTACTGATGGCTCCTGGGATCCTTAACCATTTTCAAAGATAAAATTAAACAGTGAGACGAATGAGCTTTAATGTTTAAAATGATTAACTGTGTACTTATGAACTGAATATGTCAATGATTTTGAATTTAATTATTAAAAAATTAATTAAACTGAAAATAATTGATTTGTTGAACGATGATTTATCGACAGAATAAAATTGAGCTATTTTTATCATTTTAAAATATTAAGAAATATGTACTTATTGACTTTATATTATTTTTAACGGACGTTACAATGTTTAACAGAAAGAGCATTGCCATAAATTGTAATTTAAGGTATCAATAGATCCATCTTGAAAATTAGAACAGTAACATTGTAGGAGTAATTATGGCTTATTGTTTTTACTTTAAATTTTCTTTTAGCAATACCTGGCCAGAATTGAGGTTAAGAAATTAGTTTTTTAAAGTACTTTTGTTTTTTATTGAAATTATTTAATGTTAATAGGGCTTAAGTGTAGGTTTAATTTTATTTCAATTTATTTAGGAACCAGGTAAAATTAAGACATTGTAAAGGGCTATCCAGTCGCCCCCAGTGATGGAAGAGGCATTTTATTTTGAAAATTTTGTTAATTTGTCCAAAAATTATATGTGTTTTAAGATATTTTAGAAAAGGATGACGTATCATATGATCGAATTTAAGAAACCAAAAGCAAAGGAAACTATGCGGAATAACCGTCTTTCGTATATGAAATAATAACAAAGGGATTGTTGTGACAGACGATTTGGCGCTCTAATTAGGACAAAAAGAAAAAACCTTTTAGGTTAAGTAATTCTGTAACGTAGTTGTTGTCTTTCCAGCCATTTTATTATTATTTCAAATTTCTCTATTTTCTTTTATGATTTTTTCTATAGAAACCTACACCCGACCTACCACAGATGTCTGACGCCCTCTACCCTTTTAGAATGTTACGGGGTCCCGTCCTCTTAGAGCAAATCAAAATTTATTGACCTAACGTTCATTTTGCCCGTGTAGAGTACATACGTGGCGAACTTTCATTGCATCAGTTAGAAAGTTAAAACTATTACATTGTATGGTAGAACTTGATTTGAATCGAACCTTATTTATAGACTAGTTTTGCACTCCAAAGGTATAACTTCGGCTTTGTAAGTTTCTTGACTGAACCTATCTACAACATTTATAAAACTTTTTGGTGCTTGTTTATGGTATACTTTTACATTGCTGAAGATACTAACACGTAATGCCTTAAATTAACCATAGAAAGTCATGCATCTTTCACGTGATAGGATTTTATAGTTGGTGAAATAAAAGTTGAGCGATAGGACCCGACGGAATAATGAATGAATTTAATTATCTGCGGATCGTTAATTGAAAAACGTCAAAATGTATAAATACACGTGAATAATAAATGGGAGGGGGTATTAAAAGTGAATGAAACAGTTTCAAGAAGAAAAATCCTCGCGGGGAATATATGCGGTGAACATGAAAGTGAAATACGTGTGGGGAGTAGATATAATGTGTCGAATTAAAGTAAAAGGGGGTTAGAATTTGGAGAGTTCGCCCTTTCGCTAATTTGGAATTTTGTGTTGTGTTAAGGAAGCTATGTTGAAAAAACCTTGCACTTTTTTTATAGTAGGGTGAGTTTTTTAACCGTTTGATTATTTTCTGTCTTTTAAATTGTTAAAACACTTTGTGTAACGTATTTTTTGTTTTTTTAATTGCTTAACCGCAAAGGTTTTTTTAATGTGAGCTTGTTTAAGAGAGTGGTGAATCGATTTCCAAATGGACCATCTTGCTAAAACGTTTAATCGTAAATTACGTTTAGAGGTTTGAGACAATACTTAAGTAGGGGATGTAGCTTGCTCCATTTCTCAGGTGGTATTATCCTAACATTTCAGCACCTGGGATAACAAGCCTGACCCCTGTAAGTGTTCAGTTCCCTAATAGAATAGAGGAGGCCGTTTCCCGACCTACGTATTCAGTGGCATTTGAAGTGTTGTGTAATTTAGGATTTAAGAACTTTTTGCTTGTAACCTTACTTTTTAATTTAAATTTATTTTTATTTTTATTTTTTTTACTTGATGAATTGATAAGGACCGTTGACGTAGCAGTTAAACTGAAACTGGCTTAAGAGTTGTTAGGGTAGAAAGTATTTGGAAAATTCTCGTTTAAAAGAGGGGGTGAAACGAATTGCAGTACGCTAGTTATAAAATTAGAAGGGGAAGAAAAAATTAGAAAATTTAAATGAACAGACTAAAAATATGGACGCACCTTGCATATAATAGATTTAACAAATAGTTAATTTTAATTAAGCATGATATTTAATTCTTTTGTTTTTAGAAAACTTAGTTTCAGTTAGAGCAGTGTAGTTAAAGTACCAAAAAATGAATTTTCTTAAACTGAATTGGTACACAGGGTTAAATGGGGGGGGAGACAAGAGGGATTTAGAGAATGATAGCTAGTGTCGATTTTCGAATGGACTGGCCAAATTGTCCAATCGTAAATTATGCCCAGAGGTTTGAAGCAATACTTGATTAGGGAATGTAGCTTGCTCCAGTTCTCAGGTGGTATTATCCTAGCACTTCAGCACTGAAAAGCCTGAACTCTGTAAGTGTTCTGTTTCCTAATAGAGTAGGGAAGGCCGCTTTGCGACCTTTCGCTCTCAGCGGCACTTGCAGTGTTGTGTAATTTAGGTTTCAAGAACTTTTCACTTGTAACTGCTTGCCGTTTATTTTATTTTTATTTTTTAGTTTTTTGGACTTGCTGAATTGACTAAGGACTGTCGACACGGTACTTGGACTGAAACTGACTTAAGGGTTATTAGAGTAGGAAATTTCTAAAAGTAGTGTATCGCATTGCGTTACGCTAGTTATAAAGTAGGTGGGAAAAAAATTAGTAAATTTGAATAAGCAGACAAAAGATATGGACGTACTCTGTATAATAAATTTTACAAATAACTAATATTAATTAAGCACAATATGTTAATTCTTTTGTTTTTAGAAAGCATAATTTCAAATTAGGGCAGTTAGTACAGCTAAAACAATAAAAAACGAATTTTGATAAAAAATAAATTATTACAATTTAATTCAATGTTAAGATAACGCATTAATCGTTTAATAAGATAAATGTCGCAACAATAAAAAACTGCAGAAATTAAAAATGTCATAAATCATATAATATTAAATATTTAAAAACAGGAATGTTGAATAGCTATAGAACGCAGGGCATCATGCAAAAAATCAAACCACGAAGTCAGAGGGTAATTTAGGTTCTTAAATTATTTTAAAACCACAAACAAGAGAAACAGATTTCAATGTTATGCGTTATTCACATAAAATTACGAAAGCTTTTGTACATCGAATATTTATTTTATTTAATAATAACCGGAAACAGTTGCAGCTGGAATATATAATGTAGTAAAAAACACAGACGCTACATTAGTAAAATTCATGAATATTAAGTTGTAGGGATTTATTCATATTACACAATACAAAGTACAATAGTACAATGTATTCATTGATATTACTGAAGACATTATCACGTACTGCGTCTTTTACGTGATAGAATTTTATAGAGGTAAAAGTAAAGTTGTTGGATCCGACGGAAAAATAAGTAAATTTAATTATCTGCGAGTCGTTAATAGGAAAACGTCAAAATGTCAAAATGCAGAAATACGCGTGAAAGTGGGGGAGGGGGAGTGGGGGTGATTGAAAGTGAACAAAGAACAAAGCACAGCTTCAAAAACAAAATTTTGTTTAAATTTCCGCACGTAAAGGCGCAAAGTAGGTTTAATCAAGCGAGTGGTGTGGCAATAGTGTCATGACGACCTAGAGTAAAAATAGGTTAGGGTCTGGAGAGCTTACTCCTTCATTAATTTGGAATTCTGTGTAGTGTTGTGTTAAGGATGCTGTGTAGTAAAGAAAGCCTTGTCAGCAAAAAGGGCCTTTTTCTATTGGTAGGGCAGGTTTTCTAACCGTTTGGTTCTTTATTTTTCAAGATGTTAAAACACTTTTTATGCGTTAACATATAGGACGTATTTTTTGTTTTTTTAATTGTTTAACCGTAAATTGTTTTCAATGTCAGCCTTTTTTAAGTCTTGAATTTTCTTAGATTACTTGTTCTTTTTCTAAATTTTATTGAGGAAACGTTAAGTTTTTGAAAGATTTTTTTAAAAATTAAGTTGAGAGGGATTAAGATAAATATTGACTGATCGTTACTTGAAAATGAGAATTTTTTTGAGTATCGAAATGGAAATTTACGTATAATGTAGACTTTTTATTTAAAACCGAATTGAGATCTAAATTATGAGTTAGGATGTGAAAAAATTGATTTGACAGTTACCGGATTGAGAAAGATTTCGGGAAAACACAATTATGACGTATGACGTCATTAACTTAGTTATTCTGTCGGAAAAAGTTTGAGGGAAAAACATTATGCTTTCAGAACACGACGGACTTCTTGAGGACCGGACGGATATTTATATTTTTAGTATTATTTACGATTGTCGATAAAGTTTTTATAAAGATGTGTCAAGTAGTGATGATATATCGCAGGTCAATCCTAAGGAAATTAACACGGAAAACAATTTAAAAACTGAACGATACTTGTAATAAAAATAAAGATGAGAATCTAGATGAAAAACATTTCAAGTTGACATAGGTTAGAATACTAGTTTACTTATTTTAATTTTTTTATTTTGTCGAAATTATTTTTTTAGTTAAGTGCAGTGATAACTTTAGTTAGTTTTTGTTTTTTACAATAGGGAATTACATTTTGAACTTGACGAACGCGCATTACGGACATTTAGGTTAATCCGGGGATTAAATGGCGAGGGAGTATGGGGTTGTCGATTTGTGGATGGACTTTCTAGTCAAATCGTCTAAATTATGTTTTTTGGTGCTTGTTTTAACTTATACATTTTTATAGCTGAAGACATTTAACTCTTAATGCTAACTTAAATACGTTATAGGAAGTCAAGCGTCCTTCACGTGGGAGGATTTTATAGAGGGAAAGGTAGACCGATTGGACGCGGCGGGGAAATAAACGAATTTAATAATCCACGAATCGTAAATGGTAAAACGTCAAAATGTAGAAATATACGCAAATAGCGGGAAGGGTGGGTTTCAAAGTGACCGAAACAGTTCCAAGAAGAAAAATTTGATTGACTTCCCGCAGGGAATATATGTTGTGAGCAAGAGCAAAATGAAAGTGAATTGCGCGGGGTAATGGATATATTGTCGTGACTACCTAGAGTAAAAAGGGGTTAGAACCTGGAGGATTCACGCCTCCATTAATTTGGAATTTTGTGTTGTGTTAAGGAAGTTGTGTGGGAAAGAAAAACATGTAAGCGAAAAGGGCTTATAAAAAGAAGATTTGTTTTATTACGAGGAACTTTTTCGTTAATTTTACAAGTATCACTTTTAGGTTTATTTTTAACTGATTCATATTTCATGTAAGGTATCATATTAACTGTTAATCGTATAATATTTTTTATGTAAAAGGGTTTTACCAGGAGAATTTGTGATCAGAGTTCGAAATACTCCGACCTTTTAATAGATTATCTGTCAAGGATTTTTTCGGACAAAAAATCTTTCAAGCGTGGAAAGAATTATAACCAAATAAACCATTTTCAAAAGAATAAGTTTAATTCTGTAAATTTAAAAAAAGGTAAGGAACATATTTTTTTTATATCCTTCTTAGTCATTATTTTGTTTGCAGGAAACAATGTTGTAAAAATTCTAAATGCTTTTGTATGAGAGAAAATATTTAATACTGTATAAATGCTTTGTGATATTGTTGTGTTTGATATTATTTTGAAAAACTCCGTCAGTCCCGTTGAGTTAGCCAGGCAAAGCTAAAAAAGGAAGATAAGTGAACCATTTCAAGTTCAAATTTTACAAATTGCTGTATCTGTATTACAGCACTCTTTTAGCAACGCCCCAACACGAGGCTATTTTGATACACTTTTTCAACGACGCTCTCAGTGCGGTCTTGTCATAGCACTCTTTTAGTGGCACCACAACGTGTGGCAATACCACAGCACTTTTTTAGTGGCACCACAACGTGCGGCGTTACCACATCTATATATATATATATATATATATATATATATATTGCTGTGGTAAGCCCCTAAAAGAGTGCTGTGACAACGCCGCACGTAGGGGCGTCACTAAAAGAGTGCTGTGACACCGCCGTACGTTGGGGCGTCACTAAAAGAATGCTGTGACAACGCCCCGCTTTGATGCGCCGCTAAAAGGGTACTGTGATACAAACACAGCAAATTGTAAAATTTGAAATTGTTGACACTTTCCTTTCTAGCTTTTGTTTGCCTGGTCAACAGAAATGTTGTAGTAATCAAAATGAAAGCAAACAGCAATGTCACAAAGCATTTATGCATAAAATATTTTCTCTCATACAAAAGCAGATAGAACATATACAACATGTTTCTGTAAACCTTAAATTATTTTTAACAAGTAACAAGTACTTACTTATACAAAAATATTCCTTACCTTATTTGAATTTACAGAACTAAATTTCTTCTTTCATGGATATTTTGCCTGGTTCTGATTCTCGCGCTTGTAAGGTTTGTTTTGGCCAAAAGAATCTTTGACAGATTATCTATTAAAAGACTAGAGTGTTCTGAATTCTGAATACAAACTTTCCTGGTAAAGATCCTCACAAAAAAATATAATGGTCAACACTTATTATTCTACCTTAAATTAAACGACAAATACTCCAACAGCAGTTAAAATAAATCTAAAAGTGATACTTGCAGAATCCTCAAAAGCGATTCTCCAGTTCGTAATTAAATATCTTCTTATTTTAAATTCACGTCAAATCAGCTTACAAGATTTTCCATATTTAAAATCCTTGTTTCAAACAGCAGTGACTAAAGTACATTTTTGGTTAAATTTTTTTTCATTATTTAATAAAATTTTTAAAATAGCATTATATTGAAGAATTTTTCCTCTTCAATGTATTTAATAATTTTCATTTTTATGTAAGTTACGTTTAACTTTATTACTTATTTATTCATTGTAACATCATAATTATTAAATTAAGGTATGCTTATTGCATACTTCAAATATCTTCGCAAAGCAACAGCTCGCGACTTAAATCAAAATAAAATTTTGCGATCGAGTTTATGAATGACCTTATTTTATAAACGCTTCTTTATATATACAACATTATCTATTTCTAGAATGTTGTAGTATTTGCATGATTCCATTTCCAATAATAAACGCCGATCTTACATAATTTTCTTGTAAATCCTCATTAGCGTTCAAAAGTGTTGAGTTGTATTACGTTGTGATCTCGATCCAGTTATTAGTGACATGCGTTGAGCGTCATTGTTTAACACCCAAGGTTATTGTGGCGTTGCATACTAATCTTGTAATTGCACAAGGTAATAAAAAACTTTTATCAATTTTTGTTATATTTTATGGGGGTTCTTCAATTCTAGAGCCGCTGCTTGGAATAAACGTTTATTTATTAATTAGTTCATACGAATTTGACATATTTCTTCTCAATTTTTCTCGAATATAGGAAAACATGTTTTATTTAAATTGAATTTAGGTAATAGACGTAAAGGTAGAACTATTCTATGCTATTTACAGCAAATGAAAAGCATTTTTATCGAAAATGTATTGATAATTAATAAAGGAAAATAAATGGCTTTGTAATTATCTTAAAATAATCGATTTGCGTTCGCATTGAATGCGTTTTAAGATATCTAAAATTAATTATTTTTACATATACAGCTTACGTTATTTGTCATTTATTTATGATACGCTTATATCATACAGAGTAATTATTTATACACGCGCAGTTGAGTTTTACTTGACACTTTAATGAATAAAAGTACGCTTGTATTATACAGGGCGTAACTATGAATTTACACGGAAATTTCTATTTTTCCAGATTCTATTATATTTTAGTGGGATATATTTTTAGAATTTGGGTTTCAATGACCTCTCGTGACCTCCTTATTACGTCTATATATATTGTTGTGATATTCCCTTAACAAGCCCCACGATTGGTGCGCAATTATTATTGCTATGATATCGCCCTTACGTTGGTGTGCCTTTGAGATTGCTATGAAGTAGCCTTTTTCAGGATTTAAGCCCTTATGATGGGTGCCATTAATAATGCTACGAAATCCCCACGATTGGGCGTACCACTAAAAATGCTGTGATAAACTTTATTAAGCCCCTATATTGGGCGCCGACTAATAATTGTTGTGGTATAGCCCTACTGCACGACAATGCAGATTATTTAATTTCTCTTTCTTTCTATTACCTGACTGTAAAATAATTTAAATGAAGCAATCCAAAATATCACAATATAATGATTGATAATATGTACAGTTTTATGTCAATTTAATATTTAGCCCCGAATAAAAATATTAACATTCACCAAATTTAAATTTCCTGAAAGCCAGCAAAAATATCTTTATAATTACTCTTAAGTATCTTCGAACGTTCTAAGATGCTTTCTTTATTTTTCAAATTTTTAAATGACTTTTTTGTTGACCATTACAGATACTTGATATATAGCAAAAATATTAAAATAGAAACAGTCTTTAGTTAATAAAAATTTAAGATTTCTAACCTGCGTTTTTCTTGCTTGTCACTGGAATTGCCTCAGAGGATAGGTGGTTAGCATCCCTTGCTACACTCGTATTGTTTATTGGCCAGAAGTATGGATTAATGATTGTCTGTAGTTTCCCTCGGATTCCTGAATTAACTTTGAGTATCTTTAGTATCCTTACTTTTGTTTATTTAATCGTATTTTCAGACGTATTTTTGTATTTTCCCATTAGAGGTAAATTTAGAAATATATTTAGATATTGATTTGGATTTAGATGTCGGTTTAGATATTGATGTGAATATTGGTTTAGAGCCCTGAATTGTTAAATATTAGAAAAATTTTTAATTAATATTTTAACTTACGTCTATGTGCGGATCCGCTATTATTCGTCGCACAAATTTGGCAGTTTCAATTTTTCACTTATACTAATTTATAAACTTTTCACTAATTGATATTGTCACGTAAATTTCTACTTCATATTGACGTGGTTCATGCCTTGTTAAAGATGAACTAAATGTTTATTCATTCCCCATTGTATTTATAAGCCCTTCCTGTCAATGCTTTAATTGGTGCGCGTCGCGCGTTTATTGATAATTTTCGCCTATCTCTGTAGTACTTTGGTTAATCTCAAATTCCCTGGTTTTAATTGTTGTTCCTACCATCAATCTTGCACGTAGATATTCAATATATCACAGTATATTATTAGAATTTCCAAATATTGCTTTCATTCTGTCACGTATTTTATATTTGTCGTTTAAAAGTCCAAAACTTATCGTATAATTAACCGTATGGTGTTTATTGTTTGTTACAAAATATGTTAAATTCCAATGAAACAAATGCGTTTTGTCACGTATTTCATTTTCTAATAATGACCTATTAGAATGCATTTACTTATTTATGCGTTTGAGGTTTTTAATGAAATGATTTAATAGTTAGTATTCCAGATTGTTTATCTTTACCGAGTACGTGTTTATTTTGATGGAACTTGATGTATTTGAAACCTTATCTTTGTTTTATTCTTTAACTTAAAGCTTCTTTCTTATGCATTAGATTAAATATACTTTATATACAGTGTGCTCGCAATTGACTTTTTGTAAAATAGTCGATTTACTCCTATAATTGATGGAATTATTTGGTATTCTTTAAGTTAAAATTATTTATATCTATCCTACGACCCCTATGACTTAATCTACTCTTAAAATGTCCTCTTATCATAGCATTATATATATATATATATATATATATATATATTGTAGTGGTTTTTTAGGGTTAAATTTGGTGGTCAACAATGCAATTTCAAACACCCTGTATAGAGAAAGGAACATAATATTTACGTGCAAAATTAATTCCATCTATTTAATTTAAATTAACAAGTATTGTCATAATTTTATAACTAGGGATTAGAAAGTAATAAATTCGCAAAGAAAATCAGGTTTATAAGCCAACAGAAATTAGTAATTAATTTAATGTAATTTAATTTAAGAGGTTATAACGTCAGAGAATGCATAAGAGCATGTAGAATCAATAAATCTAAGGCAAATAGCTTTCGTAGCAACAAAAAAATATATCGGTTGGATTGAATACCATGAAAAGAAACTCCTAGAAATGTTATTTTAAACGTTCGTTAATTGAACACCTGCATGTTTTGAAAAGTCAACTTCTATGTATTTTGGAGCATAACAAGACAAGTTTCAAGGAATATTGTTCAACCGACTGTTGCAAAGCACGTACTCATCCACGTGGACGCGGGCAGCTATATCGATTTTCTACCACTCAAGCAAGGTTAGAATGCGACATCAAATATGCATAAGACGGGAATAGAGATATCACAGGCGGGGTTTTAAGACGTTATTGAAATGCATGATTGGTCGAAATAGTTAGTTTGAGAATAGACGAGCACGCGAGAATATTTCTAGAAGCGTAAAACGGTTAGACAAAATTTGGAGAAATATTATTTTACAATTAGGTATTTCGGGCAAAGTGTGGCCAAAGGGGCCTAGCTGGATGATATAAATACGGGAACGAAATTAATAGGGGTCTCTTTTATTCTTTAATCTTGCATCGCATAACGACATACAAAAAGCAACTGACAAAGCTTGTAAGTATTACAATGTGTAAAGTTCAGTATTAAATTGGTTGTGACCTTATAGTTTGAGACGCGGTTAGTGTCGAGTTTATTTAAATTTAATTGAGGTCCAACGAATACTTTAACAAGCTCGTAAATTAAAATTGCGATAATAAACAAGTGTAATATACATGGATTTGGATATTAAAGTTGATATTGTATGGGTAGCAGAAAGCGCAACTTAGATTGTGGTCATATTTAAAACATCTTGTAGAGCCGCACGCAATACCAATTGGACGAGGGGTTCAGGAACATAATACATCGTCAACGGAGATGGAATCTTCAAGTTTTTCCAGGTAACGCATTAGAATTTGCTGTTTTTTTTATAAACTGTTGAAAATTTTGTGATGTGTGAGAGTGAACTTTGATGATATTTTTCGTTATTTTACGTATTGAAAAGGATACGTATAACTGACTAGTAATATAGTATTTTGAATATAAAACAAAAGGTGTACGTAAAGCTTATTTGAATTGCTTGATGAATTTAAATTTAAGGTAGTTCATTTTAAGTAACAGGCATTAACAAAATTTTACAAATAATGATTAAAATTTAGTAGGTTTGCAAAGGAAATAAATTGTAGAAGCCAATGCCATGAATTTATTAATTTAATTGAGTTTAATTGAACGGTTATTTACGTATAATATGCATAAAAGCCTGTAAAAGTCAATAATACCAAGGTGAAACGCGTTGCTAACAAACAAATATATCGGTTAGGTTGAAATACGCGGAAAAGCTAACTCGTAGAAATGTTATTTAAAACGCTGTTAAAATTAAACACCTGCAGGTTTCTAAATGTCAAGTTCCACTTATTTTTATAGATAACAAACAAGTTTCAAAGAATATCGGGTAAACGGTCGGATGTTTTTGCATTAAACGCTAATGAGGGGTTATTTAAAGCACGTATTTTGGAGTCCACATGGAGTTGTAGAACGCGGACAGGAATATCGATTTCTACCACTCAAACAAGGTTAGAAAGAGACGTAGAATATGCATAAAGAAGGGACAACGTTAGTATAGGCGGGATTTGTAAGACGTCAATGCATAGACTATTGGTCGATATCGTTAGTTGTACATCAGACAAGACACGGGAATATTGAATATTAATTTTCAGAAAATATCGTAACGACGCGCTGAATTTTGAGGAATTAGAAATCGGTTGAACCCAAAATATTGAGAAATATTGTAAATGAAGGACTTCGGGTGAAATGCGGCCGAGAGGTGGCACCGTAAATGTATAAATACCTTTTGAAAGTATAATAAAAGCCCTTAGTATTTTGATCGCTTTAGACTACGTACGAAAGTTACCACGAGCTTGTAAGTATAGAAAATTATTTTAAATTAAATAGTACGATGGTAGCCTCATAAATTGTACGCGGATAGTGCCGAGTCTGAGATTTATTGAGGTGCAATTTTTTTTTAACAAGCTCGTGTAGTGACGTTATGTAACGTGGATTAAATTAAATAATTATAAAAGAAGTATAATTAATTTGGATTTGGAAGTCGGATACGCCGTGAAGGCAGCGCAAGCAGCTCAACTTAAATGGGGTTCTTTTACTAATAGCTAGAAGCGGCTTGCAGAGCAGAGCGAAGCAGAGGAACGAGTAAGAAATTATTTTTAAAATTTTTTTAAATTTTGGTGAAATTTTTGATTTTGTATAAATTAATATATATATATATATATATATATATATATATACTTAGTATATAGGTGTCTAGGAATGCAACCCAAGTTGCACCAAACAAACTTCATAAGCGTCATAGAATTGCAAACGTGAACGTGCTTTAATAATAGACTCGCCTATCAACACACCTTAAAACCGAATAAACTCGCCCGGAATTTCCAATTATTAGAATACAAACATTAATTATAACGATCAAGCTGGTGAGCTTTTGTTTGTTTTTGGATAGATATTGACAGGAGCAAGCAATAACTTATGATCTTCTGAGTTTAATCTTTTAGCACGGTGCACCAAAGTCTGGAGGTTAAACCAGAAGGTTGTGAGTTATGCACAAACGTGGATAATTCATGCCCTGCCGGCAAGATGCACCAAATTCTACCACTAGAGTCTGGACCTTCACCAAAGGAAGTTACTTCGTAAAACCATTTTTGGTGTCAGCATCTATTGCTGAACGCGGTCCACCGAGACGGGATGTCCGAGTCGTCCGTGACGCCTTCGTCTTCGCCGCCCACCATTACTGAAGCGGACATAGAGGTCTGGACGTGTGCATACCACACCCCGCACCAGTTCTGATGCCTATTACGAAGAATCTGCCATCATTATGCGGTTTCATGCCTCATATCGCCGATAAAGGAACCTACACAATATATGGCACTTGCGTTGATTGACTTGTCACATCTAGCACCGTATACAGGCGCGGATCCAACGAAACTTCTATCTGCAGATCCCAGCTCACATCGTGTCTGTGAGTACCTACTCCTGTGCTATCCCTTTTAGCGTAGTCTTCTTTTTGAGCCACGTTTCTTCACAGAAATGCGCATAAAAGTTCAAAGTGAATCCAGCGCGCGAATTTCATTTTTTGTGTACAAACATTACATTCATTCAAAAGCCACACTATAAATCTTCTAACGCTAAAGGACATTTGTATTTCTAGCATTAACAAAATTTGTTGACATAAAAGCTCTATTCTCATACATAAATTCAAGGACATTTGTATATCGTAAATGCATGTAGAATCTTATATAATGGTTATTTCATGTTATTGCATGTATTTCTTACAACCAATGTTTAATTCTAAAGCTGTAAGTAAGTTGTACATATTTGTTATCTCTCTGCATTAGCGAGACAAAAGGTGACCCCATAAAATACAGAAATCGTGAACTGAACATCCACAAGTGTAACTATGTTCATCTAGTACGTAAGCATAAATATATAAATAATATGCTAATTTATATGCAATAGTTTCATGTAGTATAGATATGTAATATAATGATATGGAAATTGAATATTGAACTGCAATAAATTATATCCTATTATAAATATTAGTATGTAGGATGTTAATTCATTAATAATCAATTAATATGTTAGATGTATGTTAATTCAGTTAAACTGATATTCATATAAATATATAAGTATGTTATGCTTTATTCGTATTTAAGGGTTTTGAGGCAGGCAGGAGTGGAGTGGGATGGGGTGCAGAGTGGAATTGTTGTGTAAAATGGGTGGGAGGGTAGGTGGGAGAAGCGGGACAGAGAGGGTTTATGTATGGGACTGCGCCAGAATTTTCAAAAAAAAAACGGTTAAGCAAAAGTTACATAAACCTGATCTTTGTATCTGGCAAAAATGACCAGAATGAACCTTGAAGTTTCCCATATTAAATCCCATAACGGTTTTTTGATCTCGTGGTAACATTGCATATCTACTTTAATGTATTGCTTGTAGTTCCTCCTTACAAATGCTTTCACATCAGATTAGTTTTAGCCTTGGCAGCAATTGTGGCATAATCAACGGTTTTTAGATCTCGTGGTAACTTTGCATATCTACTCATTAATTTTCCTACATGTAATAAACATGAATGAATTTGTAATAATTATTTTAGTATAGTCCTTTTATGTACAAGGTCTAACATAATCCAAAAACTTTACTATGTTAGATAATGCCCCTAATTCTGAATATTTATTACTGAAACAAGAGCTGTTTTTTTGGAACTACATCAATACAGAAGCTATTAAATGAAATTAAGCTCGGATTTTAATATTTTCTAAGGAATATTACAACTGTTTTTTGGTTCTGTATAATAGTCCCAATACCAGGGGTTTCGTATTGTACACGAGGGCCGTAAAATGTCTAAGTCAGCGGCATGAAGGATTTTATAACCTAACCGTACACTTTAAAAAAGTTCTCAATTAATTCTCCTTCTGTTGTCAACGAAAATCTTCTTTCACTATTAAGCTTTACTGTTTCAAAGGCCTATAAAAGCTATATCAAGGGTTTTTAGATTCCCGCTTCCCAAAATATTTCTTAAACGGGCACATTGTGTTAAGCTTTATGTGCAGCCAATCACACTCCTGCAGTTAATTTTCATTAGACTGCTTCAGCGTCTTAGCATTATATTGCTATTGCCTTTTGCTTGAACTACAAAGCCTTTGAAGTTAATGCTATCACGTAAATTGAGAGGTGTGAGTTAGGTAAAATCATTTGGTTGTACAGGAATTTATTTCGCTTGGTTACATTTACAACGGAGACAGAGATTCTGCCCTTTAAATTACCCCAAATAATTTGTTCCAGTCCTAGCATTAAATAAGGTATTTCCTTTACCTTTAATTGAGTCCTCTGTAGCAATCTCTTATTATAATGGTTGAATTGCTTGGTTCAAAATTTAAATTGGTAATTTAAAAGCACTTAAGAGTTAACTGTACACTTTTAGATTAGTTGGGAAAGTCAAATATACTAATGTAGATATATTTAGAAGGGTGTTTTTATTACGCAAGTTGTTGAGATTAATAAGCAAAGCCATTGAAATTGTTACGTTCATTTACGGCCGATGAATTTCAAAACCACATCGATTCCGTTTCTACTCTTTCATACGTCAATAACATCCTATATATTTTACCTTTTTATAATAAATACGCTTGCGAATAATTTTCTATTTTTGATCTTTCCACTCCAAAATTACGAGTTTACGCTATAAATTCTATAGTTGGCACCTTGTTTTGAGTATCCGTTAACTGGCTACACATTACTGTAGGGCAAAATTAAGCCTTATACTGCTACGACCGAAAGACTTGTTGAAATAGTGTTTTGTATTATTTGATAAAGCTTGGGTCGAGTTTTCTAGTCTCCTTTTTGGCATGTTGATAATGAGACGATTGAAGCTCGAATTCTTGTTATTTAAAACAATTTTCAGTATGATTCTGCAGTTGGTCCTCAATGTATTTTTCTAAACTACTCGTTCTATTACTCCAAGAGCGATACACGTTTTTCTTTATAAGAAGTGTAGATTTTGGATGTATCTGTAAGTAGGAGTAAGACTCTTTTTCTAGCTCTTAGCTGGAGGCCAAATTGTTGTAGGTAGGCGATTATTCTTCTTAA
Source organism: Platerodrilus igneus (assembly GCA_036346225.1). Classification (NCBI taxonomy): domain Eukaryota; kingdom Metazoa; phylum Arthropoda; class Insecta; order Coleoptera; family Lycidae; genus Platerodrilus; species Platerodrilus igneus. The sequence goes on from JARFIW010001320.1 coordinate 1,138,127, forward strand.
GTAGAACCAGCTACATGATCAATAGAATACCGTAGAATACCGTAAATAATTTTTTGTTATTTTTACACACTGGTGTTATGAGTAAGCATAAATAGTAATTTTTTCTTTCTTTCTTTCATTAATGAATACTAAATGTCAAACGAAATGCGCACTTCGTACGTAAATTTCTAAAATTTGTTCTTTATAATACAACTATTTATTTTTTTGTTGATGCAAACCGAATAATTTTTTATTAATGTTTACTGTAAATAGAAAATCGATGACGATGTATTTTTTGTGTTATTAGGAGTCCCCCCTCTCTGCATTGGTAATTAGCCCGGTATTTCTACGTTTCTTGTGTTCTGTTTCTTCATCGTGATTCGTGCGGGTCCGCACATTAAATATTCTTTCTATTTCTATCGAACCCATACGCTGCATGACGTAGCATAAATTTTGACGCCTTGGCGTGGGGCCTCGATTTTGTCTTGGGCAATGTATGCTCTGATTTGGTTTCGCTTAATTTCTGACTCAATTTTTGTTTTGCTTTTGGCCTGAGTTCTTTTGTACTGCCCAAGTTACTGCGTTATCCGTTTTCTCGACCTGATACTACTTATGTTTTCTTCCCTTACGCTCGTAATTGTATTTATTTCTTTTCTTTATTTCTTGAGTGAGTTCGATCTTCTTAAATTTTAGTTGTGGTTTCTTTCTAGATTACTCAATATTATTGGCTGGTTAATTTGAGATTATTGGACTTGTGTTTTCGCCAATAATCCTAGACCCTTTGAAAACTCTGTCGCCCTATTTCTGAGTTTAGTGACTTTATTTTCTCTTACGTTGAGTACTTTTTCTTTAAATTTAATCCGTTTGTTACTTCCGTGTTGGATAGAGTCGTGTTGCGATTCACTTGATATTTTATTGTTTATTTGGTTGAGATTGAATGTCGCATTACTTTGATATACAGTGTGTATTTCTGTTGTCACAATGGTTACGTGGGGTTTGGATGTGAATAGGTTGTTAAAATCCGAACTACAAATGAGTTATCTTCTCGAGGATTTAACTCTGACAATAAAGTCGATGGGTTGCATAAAGCCGTACGCAACGCGATTCAAGTGGAAATGAATCCTAGCTCTTACACAATTACGTTTACCGAGGATCATGAGGCAATTAAACGCGCGCTTACTGAACTTGAACCGTCTTCTGACGACTTTACTGGGGATGTTTGCTCGTTTACGCTTTTTATGGGTACACATTCAGCGACGTTATGAGTTGATGGCGGCTAGCTCTGAGGAGGAAGCCCTTACAAAAAATAAATTATTATTCGCTTTACAGACCATTCGTTTTGATGTTGAGGCGACTGTTGGCAAATTCAAGCGTGTTACTTTTGCTAATTTTACTCACAACCTCCTTCCAATCTACAAACTCTTAATGTAGCTACCACCGTTACCGAAGAAATTCCTTATCTTTTTTCAGATTCCGTGGAAGAACTGGATACTTTTACTACTGCCAATACTATAACCCCTACTAAAGGATAACCGCTCGCTAAATTGAATCTCTTTTTCAGGTGAAGGTTCTCTACCCGAATTATTGTTTCGTATTAAGGAATTCAGTGTTTCGCGTAATATTTTTGCTCAGCAACTTTTTCTTTTTACTCCGAAATTACTTACCGGATAGGCTTTATTTTTCTTCCGAGCGCATCAGCGTTCCCTCAAATGTTGGGGAAGACGTTACTTTATTAAACTCAGAATTTCTACCCCTGGATTTTGCTTATAAGTGTGCTACTATTGAGGAAAATACTTTTACTTCACATGACCGAGTTGTTAAGGTTTCTCCTACGCCTACGGATAGATTCGATACTTCCTCCGTACTTTCTACTGTTCTTCTTCCTAGTTCTGCTTCTACTCGTCAGGTCGTATGCTTTAATTGCGACAAACCTGGTCATGTTTCGACACGTTGTACTCGTCTCAAGTACTCCATTGCTATTATTGCGGACATAAGAGTTTCTCGCCGCAACTGTCCAGACTGTCATCCTACTACTAATAGGTCTTCCAATAATCCTTCAAATTCTGCCCTCAACTCTAGATGCCTAATTTCTTCTGCTACTCACTCTATGTTCTCTTCTGTACCTCATCCAGGTCATCTTGCTACTACTATCAACACATACCCTTTTTCGGCAAATATAGCTTCGAACGAAATTTCTTCCGTCTCTAGTTCTATATCTTTTTCTACACCTACTTCTGCTCGCCCTACTGTAACAGTTTTTTTTGACCTCTGCAAAGCACCAATAAATTATTAGTTAAATACATCTTTTTGTCTATTACATTAAACCAGTGAACATCGTCAATTAAATAAATATCCGTATTGGGATCATGTGGTCTAACCACAACACAGAGATGCTAGTTTGGTTGCTAACATCAGGCGTTAACTATTTGTATAAATATTTCAATGTCAAACACCTTTCATATTTCGTGCGCAACGTGTCAACGGTCACTTTAGCTAGAACACTTGGCACGAAGGTACCATGGAGAACCTGAGAGTTCTAGCGAGTAATTTGCGTGTGGCTTTGCGCCTTTGTGAAGCTCAAGTGTAATAAACACTTGACATAGTGTTTTTTAATAATGGTAAGCAATTAGATATAATCTCCTAGACAAACTAAATAATTTTGTTCTAGCGCTCTTTCGAATGTTCCTTTGAATACTCTTTCGAATGTTCTTTTGAATACTCTTTTAAATATTCCTTTGAATACTCTTTTATATATTCTTTCGTTTGTATGATTCCGTTTTATCTGGTTTTATAAAAATTAGCCCGTTTAAATTTTGTGTTACGAGATTATATGAATCCTTTCTTTGCATTTACGATTATCGAGTTTACAGTTCAATTACTTCAAAGTAGCGATAAGAAATATTGGTCTAGCATCAACCTCCTTCAACTTTACTATAATAGTTGTATTTAATGAAATGTTCTGCGATGAAACTGTATGTTTGAAATTTCACCGGAATGTTCTGCAATGTAGATAGAATTTGTTGGTTTCAATCTAACGTCCAATAATTAACAATTATGGTCTTTTTGAAATTGCTAAGTGGAATTTACAAGTAACTATGTGGATAACTACACGCGAGATAATTATTTTGGTAACGATCTAAATATAGTAGTACATCGAAGTTTTGCATTTTTGTGATAACCGTTGGAATGGATTTTGGTTTGCCCCGTTGTTGCGTATAGGAAATACTCTTTAAGCTCATATGACCGGGTACAAGAATCACGCAGCTGGTTATTTGCAGTACAACACGTGAAGGCGACGTCATTTGTTTGTCCAGGGACCGTATGTATAAACATGTGTTCTAACACGATGTAACGCTGGCACACAAACAAAAACCTGTTGAAACGAGGTAAGAGATTTATATTATTCTTACATCACGTCCGCACTTGGCGAACTTTGATACAAGGCTACACCAGAAAAATAACTTTGTGATGACCTATAACTATTATTTTGTTCAACAAACTAGAAAGGACTTTGATAAATTTTTATTGCCAATATAAATGCAGTGTAATAACAGTTATTATTATTAATGAAATTAAGCAATTCCATTGAGTTCTGATTAAAGTTTCATCTATGTATAATTTTAGTAACAGCTTTTGAACATTGAATTATTAGACATTTTCGATATTTTCATATACATTTGTAAACCGAATAGCAGATCTGGTATTTTTGGTACTAATTTGAGTTAATTTTTGTAGTAAAAAGAAACGCTTAAAGTACTTTATATTTTATTCAAATTTCATAGTCCTCAGAGTAGAAAAAATTGTACTAACCTTTTTAAATGTAAATTTTGTACATACAATTTTTATGACGAAACAACTTTTAATTAAAGAATCAACATTTAATTTTCTTAATTAATTGTTTTATTTTGAACAAGTGAGTTCAGAAATAGTGTATCCAGGTCAATGAACAAAAGGCATAAATACCTTCGAGGTAATGATAGTTGTAGCTCCGATTTAACAAAGAAGCTTTAATTGCTCTTTCAGAATTTGATGCCCAATATTTGTGTTTATAAAATTGTGTGCATAATTAATCTTTTCAGCTATTTTTTATGAGGTAGCAAGAGTATATTATATCTCTTGTGTCCTCACTTTGTTAATTTAATACAATTTTCTTTACAGCACCTGCGTAAGCAGTTAATACGATATTCTTCTTTAAGGACTTCCAAGTCCCTCTTAAGGAAACCCTGTGTTAAAAATTTAATGACTTGGTGGCGCCCTCCCTAAACCCCTGTTGTGGTATGAATCAAGCCCTAGTAAGCAAATAATGTTTTGTAAAAAGAACCACGACCATCCTCATAAGCTCTACCCGAGGAATAGACCCCTAGCATAGTCGGAAGATATTAGCGTCCCATCATTTTAAGGAAATCCTTCCTTAAAGTTCACTGGTTCCATTTGAAAATATTAAAGAACCCACGGGTTACTTTAATTATTCAATTAACTCATACAGTAAGTGATAAGCGTGTAAGACTACTACCATCACCTTGTACCCTTTTCAGCCATATGAGCCTTTAAACTGTAATATTGATTTTTACGGCTATCACGTCGCTACTGACCAAACTTCTACTAACAAGAACAAAATTTTTTCGGTCCTTCGCGAAACAGAAGATGCTCGAATGGATCCTACGTTTTCACTTCCACCTCAAACTATGTCTCCACCACCATTACAACCCATACTACGAATTGGTGACTTGCAGCTAGCTTCTCAAGAGTTTATTCCCGCTTTCTTAAACGATTCTACCCAAGAAATTTCTGTCGTGTCTGCAAACACAAATGTTGCTGAAGTGGCGATGACTTCTAATTCAGTCCACAAAGGTCCTGTGGAAGTTAGTGAACCCGTAACTGTTATGCCTGTTGCTGTTGTCGTCAAAGTTTTACCTGATCCTGTTTCGTTATATACTATTGTTAAGGAATCAGTTCCTATTGGGACTGAAGTTTTGTCTGTTCCTATTCTGTTGTCTAACAGTAATCAAGTCTTACTTGATTGTACTCTTTTATCGGACGTCGATGAAACATTACCTAGTCTTACTCATTTTTCTCATGCTGACAAAATGCTACTTGCTTCTGTTCTTTTCACTAACGTTGTTGAAATCCTAGTTGATGTCCTGTAATCTAATGTTGACGAAGGTCAACTTGATTTTGCTTCCTTATTTATTGTGGATGAAGTTCTTCCTGATGCTGTTTGTTTTTGTAAGGTTGATGAAATTCTGTCTGGTGCTGCTTCTTTCTTTCATGTTGATAAACTTCATTCTACTCCTTTCTCTAACATTGGCGAAGTTGTACTTGATACTGTTTGTTCTTATAACGTTGACGAACTTCTACCTGATTCTGTTCCTTTATGTAATATGGTTAAAGTGTTATCGGATTCTGCTCCTTTTCCTAAGGGGGATGGATACTCCTGCAGCTCATGCTGTTTTCTTTCCTGCCAGTCCTTTATCTAACATCGATAAAATTTTATCTGTTTCGGTCCTTTTATCTAACGTAACTGAAGTGTGCTCTGCTTGTATTTCTTTTCGTAAGGTTGATTCTCTTACAGCCAATACTTTTTCTTTTTCTACCGTTGACTTTCTTACTACCAATCCTAACAACTTCCCTCTATGATGCGTTTTGAGTTGTTTATACTGCCCATGCTACCATGGTACTACACACTTCATAAACACACAGTTCTACTTGGTTCTACTTTCGTTTCCTCCTTGTATTCTTTGCACCCGTGTGGGTCCGGGAATAGAATAGCCCCATGGTACGACCTGCCTGTCGTAAGAGGCGACTACAGCGGTCCAACACATACATACACACACACTTTATACACGTCCAATCCATACACACACACACACACACACACATACATCCACACATTTCATAAACACACAGTTCTACTTGGTTCTCCTTTCATTCGTTTTCTTCTTGTACTTCTTGCACTCGTGTGGGTCCGGGAATAGAATGGCCTCATGGTACGACCTACCTGTCGTAAGAGGCGACTACAGCGGTCCAACACATACACACACGCACACTTTATACACGCATCCTACATACACATACAGTTTATACACACACCCACACGCACACACACACGCACACACACACACACTTAAATACTCATAAATCCACACACCCACACATACACCCACACACGCGCGCATACGCACACACATACTCATACATAACTACACTGGGATTCGATTTAATTTTCTTTTTTGCTTGATTTTGGAAACGGAGTTTGTTTTTTTTTGCGTTTTTGATGCTGCTATAATATGGGTTTTGTTTGCATTAGTTTAGTTCTCTGTTACTTTGGACCCACTTTCCTTTCCATATCATTATGCTGGTCTTCTTTGCTGTCGGTTCCTATACCAATTGTTTCGCCCATTTGCTCCTGCGGTAGGTACTTTCTAATCCGTTTTTCTTTTCTTTGGAAACAACGACTTAGCCGACTTTAAGACTAGTTAGCATTTCTTTTCTTTGGTTCTTTGGTTGTTGCGATTCCTGGTTACCACAGTTTGTAGTACATTGTTTCTTTTACCAACGCTTTTCCTAGCTTCCTCTCGTTCCCCCTTGTTGCTCATTGCATACTTGAGACTCGACCTTTGGGTCCTGTTTTGGCTTGTACTGTTGGTTTTCTTCCTCGTTCCTTTTCTTACTTTGGTTTTTCGAGAGAAACCAATTTCTTCTCTTGAGGTTGAAGACTTTACTGTTTCTTCTGAGGACATCCGTCCTTGGACGACTCTGCAGCGTCGATGCCGTTTCATCTTAGTTCTCGTTGATGGTTTATTACCCTTCTTCCCTTCAATTTTTATTTTGTTTTGGTTCTGCAAGCCGGATGAAAATACCTTTTTTATTTTGGAGCGCTTTCTTTTGGGTTTTTTTGGTTTATTTATTCCGTTAAGCAAATTCTTTTTTCTTTTCTTTCTATTATTATATATTGGTCTTTCGAGCCGGATGAGAGTTCTTTTTTTCATTTTGAGGTGTTTCTTTTTTCTTTTCTTGTTTCTTTTGTTTTCGTAAACGAATTTTTTTTTAGTTTTTAAGTGAATTTGTTTCTTCCGCACTTTGACTTTTCTACCCAGACCTGTTAATTTTGTTGGGGGATTTGTTATGTTCATTTACGACCGATGAGTTAAAAACCACATCGATTCCGTTTCTACTCTTGCATATGTCAATAACATGCTATATATTTTACCTTTTTATAATAAATACGCTTGCGAATAATTTTCTATTTTTGATCTTTCCACTCCAAAATTACGAGTTTACGCTATAAATTCTATAGTTGCCACCTTGTTTTGAGTATCCGTTAACTGGCTACACATTACTGTAGGGTAAAATTAATCCTTATACTGCTCGAGTCGAGTTTTCTAATCTCTTTTTTGGTATGTTGATAACGAGAGGATCGAAGCTCGAATTCTTGTTATTTAAAACAATTTTGATGTTGATTCTGCAGTTGGTCCTTAATGTATTTTTCTAAACTACTTGTTCTATTGCTCCAAAAGCTATGCACGTGTTTCCTTTATAAGAAGTGTAGATTTTGAGTGTATCGGTAAGTGCTCCTAAGTTATTAATATTAGTAAGACACTCTTACTAGCTCTTAGCTGGAGGCCAAATTGTTGTACGCAGGCCGAATAGTCTTCTTAAGTAAAACCAGCTGCGCTGGTATGTGTTCCGCTGTTCCAGGGAGTGTCGCAGCGCTCAACACCTGTCGGCCGTGGTGTCGCTACATCTGGACTCCAGCACCCGGACACTTCGCCGACTCACCTCCGTGGATGCAATGGGCACACGATAATAGCTGGCACTTGGAGGTATGTTGTATTAGTGTTCCCATATATCGGGAGCACCTCTTTTCTTCCTGCTTTTGTTATTCGTGCGTCGTTGGTGCTTCATAGTACTTCACTACATGATTATTAGAATTTGTTCTACCCTAAATATTTTTTTTTTACTTTAACAGCCTGGTGTTATGAGTAAGCATAAATAGTAATTTTTCCTTTCTTTTATTAATGAATACTAAATGTCAAACAAAATGCGCACTTCGTACGTAAATTTCTAAAATTTGTTCTTTATAATACAACTATTTATTTATTTTTTGGATTCAAACCAAATTTTTTTTTTATAATGTTTACTGTAAATAGAAAATCGATGACGATGTATTTTTTGTGTTGCTAGAAATTCCCCGCCCCTCTCTGCATTGATGGTTAGCCCGGTATTTCTACGTTTCTTGTGTTTTGTTTCGTCATCGTGATTCGTGCGGGTCCGCACTTTAAATATTTTTTCTATTTCTATCGGACCCGTATGCTGCATAACGTAGCAAATTTTGGATACACGTTTTTGAGAGGTGTCACCATCTAAGTCATTTGCAGATCATCATCATTTTCGAATTACAAAGAAATTATACAATAATCTATTATTTCTACGCTGTTTTTTCAACCATACATACACCGTTCAAAAGCGATTAACCGAATTAACCCCCGTGCTAAAAATTTTCAAAGTGTAATAAAATCCAAAACAAAGTATATTTTCGTGTAAAAATTTTTACACGAAAATACTTTCTATTTTGTAGTTTATTGGAAAAATTCGTGTACACAGTTAATAAGTCTTCAACTTGTGGTACTTCGTTGTTACTAAATGTTAAAATAGAATAAATTAACAAATACTACGATTTTTAAAATCATAATATCCTAATAATTTATTTCTTTATGTACAAGTTAACTATAGGGTGACTTCTGGAAATCCTTTAAACTGGCCATTTGCTCAAAAATATACCCACTTTCTAACGCGATCATTTTCCCTTAAACTTGTTACGTTTCAATTTTGCTTTTAAAATTTCCCTGATTAATTCAATACCCGCTCGAATAAATTCCGTTGCTACTGTTAAATCCTTTAACATAATTAATCATAAATACGCTCTCTAATAATTCCTTAACTCAAATTTACTTGCTTGAAAACGACAAATTTATGCTATAATTAAATAGTTTATATCCTGTTTTAGATAACCTTCAATTTGTTAAACATTCCGATAGCGTATAATTGCTTCTTATGTATTTTCCATCTAAACATTCGTCTACGTAGTGTATTGAACTATTCGATAAAACCGTGTTTTCCAGTTTCGTAATCGCGCTTCGATAAGCAAGGATTTGCAATTCAAATTCGTGTCATTTGAAGCAATGTTGAATTTGATTCTGTTTTACTCTAGTTTCTGAATAAAACATAAGTAGGATACTAAGCAAATAAACCCTCGTACCGCCCTTGTACCGCGTAAGCTAAGCAATTTTCTTTCTGGTAATAATTAATTGCATCTTCGTGAGCTGGGATAATTGTTAGAACATAACTGAGCTACACATTCAACAAGGCCAAGTTCCTATAAAGACGAGACATCAGCAGCTTTATCGCAGTTCAACACCACTGGACTTAAGAAGCTACACTGCTCCATCTACTTCATGATGACAACCGTTGTAATCAACAACCAATTCTTTAGGAGGTCTATGAGCAAGATTAGGTGATAAATTTGGGTTCTTCATGTAATAAATCCATGACGTCATTTTCAAACTGCTATACCACGCCTATCAAGGTAAAGCATCCCGATAGGCAGCTGTTTCATCTTGGAGTACACTTCGCGACAATCCTTCCAGTGCGGGTTCCAAGCCTGGATCCAAAAAAGAGGAGCATCATGAATATTAATCTTGCTAAAAACCTGGGATCGACTGGCTACGGCCGATACTAAACCAGTAAGGGCTCCACGCCTAGAGTTAGAGGTATACACATACTACAACACAACACTGTACATCATGAACTCTTCCACAATTTAGGTTCACCACCTTGTCGCTTTACCAGCCCATCTCCTACATGTGATTTTCTAATGCTTCACCCAAAGGTACTACATTGGCTAGGAAGCGATTTCTTTTGCCTGAAAAATTTGGAACGTTGCCGAATCCTTGCTGTTCCAAGCAAGGTAGGGGTCTTTAACGTGCGTGACAACACTCACACACTGGTCCTTCATTTTACCTCTTATCCGAACGAGGGCGTATTTTAGTGAAAAATGCTTGCCTAACATTTTTCAAGCAGACCGTGTTGGCATTCAAACCCGGGAACTTAGGCGTAGTAGTCACACGCATACCAACTACGCCACGGAGCCGTCTTTATCAGCCCACCGCGGGTAGATGATACAGCAGAAAATTGGGGATCGCACACCCAGCACAACAAAAGGACATGGGTATGAATTCCCATCGAACTAACGGGGAAGGCAACCCTATCATCTGGTGTATAACATTGCTTCTGTAGGTGAGGTGAGACCATGCTGCAGAAGGTAAGGGCTTTGTTGAACTCCGCGAGGGATGATGGGGATCGCGATACAGTGAGAGCAGATTCTTAACTAAATATCACATGCATACGCATACATACACACGATATCTCAAAACCCACATGCAATGCCTTACGCCATGAACAGAAACTAGTACACTACAATTAAATCACCATTTCCTTAATACTTAAATAAAAACAAATGGTAGCAGTATCAGAAAGAAGATTATCGTGTCAGAAGAAGGAAGTTATAGAAAACCCCCAAGCTACGAATCAGAAATGGAAATGGACCTTAAGTTTGTTTCCTCAATGGAGAAGAGATTATTCAGATGTGAGGGAACTGCTCAGAGCATTCGATGACATCCCGGAGGGGAAACCGTAAAAACATCAACAGAGGGTGCTGACGAGGCCCTGACGCCGATATGTAGGATGGCTTGTCTGAAGGGGATCCCATGGGCTTAGTTTTGGACAAGACGGCAAGAGGGGGAAAGGGAGGGCACAAGAGAAAAGAAAACCTTAGAATCAAAAAGCCGAGACGGCGTTTTAGGAAAAGGAAGCAAAGCACAAGCCACACAAACAAGGTCAGGGTGCTACACAGACAAATGTGACTGATCACACTTTCAATGTTACATGCACTAGCGCGCCTGACATATCCCAAGTAGAACAATGCGGGTCTGCAAAAATCAGCCAGTTACAAGAATAGACAGCCGGCGCCGGGGGGAAGTAGTCAGGAGATCTCCTACAAAGAGTGTGCCCATGGCAGCGTCTACGAAAGCTACGAGTAGCAAGAACCAGGCGAGTAGTACAGGAGGTCCGACCAAAACCGCGGTCTCTAACCAGGACTACTATGCTCAAGGTCCCGAGTTCAAATCCCGACACGATCCCCTCGAAAAATGTTAGAAGAGCATTTTTCGCAAAAATACGCCCTCGTTCGAATGAGAGGTAAAATGGAGGTCCCGGGTGTGAGTGTTGTCACGCACGTAAAAGATCCCTACCTTGATTGCAACAACAAGGGTTCGGCAAAATTCAAAATTTCCAGGTAAAAAAACTCGTTCCTGGCCAATGTACTACCTTCGGGTGGAGCATTGGAAAATCAAATTTAGGGGTCTCTAACCTGGGAAAACGCCCACGACCAGATAACGGCACTCCTCCAAAAAGGACAGGAATAGGAAAACTTCTGGGGAGTGAATGCACGCAAATCCTCCTGTAAAAGTTCCAGGTTGTGATTGAATGATATAGGCTAGGCGCCTTAAAAAACAGACCTTCGCGCTTATCTGGTCACAATGATGATCAAATCAATGAAGGAATCTGACGGTGCGACGGAGCTGAGGTTCAGGAATTTGGATGTGGTAGAGCCATGGCGGTTCTTAAAGACTACTCACGATGAACCCTCTACTCAGTGGCTTCGGTATTTCAGCCCATAGCACTCGAAGATATATCCTAGAGCCTATTACCTTTGGGCTCGACTCTTCGGCCGTAGAGGCGTGCTTCTGGTTAAAATGTAAAGCGTTTGACATAGATCAACTTAGGCATGTGATAGGACTCCAAAACAGGCCTGACCTTTACGGTGAGCAAGAATATAGTGTAGCGGCTAAAAAGCTCGGGGTGAATGCTGAATTTTGAGCTGGTTACTCTTGCGGTACGCAGAGTACATGCTTGGAGCACAGCAGTACGCCAGGGGCAACAATTTGCTGGGATGTCCAAGCAAACTATGGAGGCTTAGGAAAAACAAAAACTTGGCTCAGAACAATGGCGCATGTGGAGGAAAGTCGGTTTAATTCAGCAGGGAGGCAACTGGAAATTGGTTCCCTTCCTGGCCAGGAAAAAGGGATTGATAGCACTAATACAAGAACAGTATATCCTTAGAAATAGAATAAGAGGCCTAAACGTTGGCGGATTCAATCTTCTATCAAGCCACGTAGAGGACAGCCCCAGAACCTGCATCATGGCGTTGAAGAAATTGAATCTGGTAGCTTTGCTCCAGATTGAAACCAGTTACAGCAACGATTTTGGAATATAAGATAAGTGGCGTTAAACAATCTTTAATTATAGCATATATCTACCTTATGATAATAAAACATGTTTCCCATGGACAACTTTTATAGATTAATTACATATACGAGGGAAAGGGGTCTGGTGATAGTGATTGGGTGCGATTGCAACGATCACCACGTTGTGTGCGGCAGTTCTATCGTTACTATATTTGTGGGGACGCTTTTCTGGAATATATGGAAATTCCAGACTTTGAGATAATAAAAACAAAACAAGGCCAAAGGTTGTCAATAGAATCGGATAAGAGGTAATTGACATAACAATGGTCTCTAGAGGGTTTCTCACTAAATCAGATCACAAAATGATAAGGTGCGAGATGGTTTCTAATATGCGAACACCTACCCAAAGTAGGAATTTAAGGAGTACGGATTGGAATCTTTTCAAAGAGGTAACGCCTGGAAGATCCCATGGAAAACACACAACCAACCCTAACGGTAGGTGGTGTAGATAGGGTAATGGGGATATGCGCGGGATAATCGTCTTTTCCTATAAAGACGCCCAGGGAGGAGAGAACCCGTCTAGTTCCGTAGTGGTGGAAGTCTCTCGATCTTCATCGCAGCGACTCAGGAAAAACCTAAGCTAGGCCGTCAAGAGCAAAGCTCAAGACGATTGAAATCGATATAGCGCAGTTATAAAGGAAATCAAAAAGGAATTAAAGCATAACAAGAGCGTAATCTGGCAAAAGCGCTGCAAGAAGCTATGCTCTATGTCGGAAACTGCCTGACCGATGAGAATCTTCAAATGTGAAAGTGGGCAAGGGTTAGGGTCGTTAAAAAAAAAGAACGGGAAGTGAACAAATGCTGGGGTGAAAACCCTACGATTACTCGTAAACACCCACTTCCCTTTAGAAAATGCATAAATGAGAAAAAGGGCAGTCAGTTGCCAGCAGAGAAGCCGGATTGACAACTAAGACATAGCGGGTAAGTTCATGAGCGATGAGCGAGTGTCAACTCCAGGGCCAGATGGAATATTTCCAGCTTTGATCCAGATGGATCTAGATCCGATGCTACAAATAGCAAGGATCTTTACGGGCAGCCTGGCATTGTGCTATGTTACATCTTTATGGAGCTTGGTAAGGGGATGTTAATTCCTAGGTGGGTAGGAGCAATTACGCTCAAGCCAATTCTTTTTGTCCAATTCGGTTACATGCTTTCTGTAAGAGGCAATAAAAAGGCTAGTTCATAGATTTCTGGTAGAAGTGGTGTTGATGAGGCATCCATATCACTAAAATCAACCTGCGTGGTGGGTCTACAGAATCTGCCCTACATACGGTGGTACATTAGGTGGAAAGGGCGCTTCATGCTAAGTAGATAGTCTTAGTAGTTTTCATTGACATAAAGGAAGTTCTCAATAAAACGCGAACGGATACAATCCGCAGGGCCTTTTATACCAGAAGTACCTCGAGCGTTGTGGAAACTAGGAACTATCAACGCTAAGGCACAGAAGGGTAAAAAGTAACCTAGGTGACGCTCATTTACGGATGGAGTTCACAGATGGTTGCCCACAGGGAAACTGCCTGATGGTGGACGAACTTTTGGAACATCTAACCACGGAAGGGTTTCATAGGCAGGAGTACGCAGACGATTGGCATGTTCTGGTATCTGGCAGGTTTGTGAACATAGTCTGCGAACGAATGCAGGTCGCAAGCTTTTTATTAGAAAGATGGTGCGAAGAAGCAGGTCTCTTGGTAAATCCACAAAAGACAGATGATGGTCTTTACTAAAAAAGAGCATCAGAGGATTTGGGGTTCCACTCCTTGATGGCAAACCACTTGTTATTAAAACAGGTTGAGTACTTAGGTGTGATCCTTGATAATATGTTAAAATGGAGGAAGCGCGCGAAAAAGGCAATAGAGGAGGCGATAGCAACTCTCTAGCAGTTACGCCGTGTGGTCGGCAAGATCTGGAGCAAAATTCCCCATGTCATATACTGGCCGTACACGGCAGTCTTAAGGCCTATGGTCCTATATGAGTCAATCGTATGGTAGCGTGGAACTAAACTTGTCAGCGCCTCTTTCAGGCTATCCAGAATTCAAAGCACAACATCAAAGCTCTAGAAGTTTTACTAGGGCTCCGAGCTCTCCCCATATAGATGTAAAAGAAAGCTTTTGCACCATATAAGAGACTTTCAGATACAGACGGGTAGGCCAGCGAGAGGTGGTGGTGGTGGTAGTAGTGGGCAGCTCCGTGGCGTAGTTGATATGTGTGTGACTACTACGCCCAAGGTCCCGGGTTCGAATCCCGACACTGTCCGCTTGAAAAATGTTAGGCGAGCATTTTTCCAAACATACACCCTCGTTCGGATGAAAGATAAAATGGAGGTCCCGTGTGTGAGTGTTGTCACGCACGTTAAAGATCCTTACCTTGCTTGGAACAGCAAGGGTTCGCAAAATTCCAAATTTTCCAGGTAAAAAACTCGCTTCCTGGCCAATATAGTACCTTCGGGTGGAGCATTGGAAAAATCACATGTAGGGTGGTGGTGGTAGTGGTAGGGCATGTTAAAGTCGTTGCTATAGCGGAAAATAAACTTCTCATTTTCGCTACCAAAGTGAAGGAAGCAGATGATACATTAAAGTTACAGAGGCAATTCTCTCTTACAATCCCTTCGAGGGAAAAAATGGGAACAAGATGAGTTTACATTTTCCCAAGACTCAGTGGTGTGTTATACTGACGGGAAACGTATATGGGATATAGGACTTTCCAGAGCAGGGGTATTTCTAGAGAGTAGAGAGGCTCATTGGAACTTTTGTTTAGATCGATATACATGTTCTAGGTTAAAACTAGCCGAAAGCTAGGAGATAAGAAAGGTAGAGGACCGAAGGGCTATTATCTGCTCAGATAGTCAAGCAGCACTCCAAGCAATCTGCTCCTCTAGGAGCACATGTCCATTGGTTTAGGAGTGCGGAGACGCATTGCAGGAATTACCCAGTTAGAAAGAAGTTTCATTTCTTTTGCGTGTCAGGGCATCACGGTGAGCATTGAAACGAAGAAGCTAATAAGTTAGTTAAGCAGGGAGCAGGAATCTTTTATTTAAGGCCTGAACTATGGGTAGGGTTTACGAGGATATCGGTGGCGTCCGAATTAAAACTAAGGATGCAAACAAGGTGGAAAGAGGAGCGGAAAAGAGTAGGATACTGTAGACCGTTAAAGATAATGATAGCTGAACCGGAGAAGTCAAGAACGGCATGGCTATTAGATAAAGATAGGAAAACACTATACGTGTTGGTGGAAACCTTCACTAGTCTTTGCAGCTTACGGACACTGGGTATCGAAGCAGAGTCTAGGTGCTGTTCAAAGTGGAAGTAAACTGTTCCCCACTACATAGAGAAGTGCGAGGGGTATACGACGTTAAAGCGTAGGGTTCTGGGCCCATGTAGCTTGATACAGATGGAGTTGATTTCTCTTCCCTGGCGCAATGTGTTGGCTTTCATTAGGGAAACTGGTAGGTTTGCAAGGGTAGGGCAGAATAGGATCGAAATAAAGGGATATGATATTGAGGATCAGGGGAGCGGTCGTAGGGGTTAATAAAAATGATCCAAGGGCCTATCTGCTGTAATACCTCTGTCCCCCCCTAATTTATTACTACTACTATTACTCACCTCGTGACGGTGAAAATGATGGATCACGGCGTATGTCACTTTACACTAAGCTCGTTCGATATTTATTAAAAAAATTGAAATAATTTTAAAGGATTAAACTTTGAAGCAAAAAATTGAAAGAACGCCTTTTTATTAGAACGCGAACATATTGTCGTTTTACTAGAAACTTTTTGGAAAGATTTGCATACAACAATGCACAATTAGAGAGGGAAAGGGAGAGAAGTGGTTCTCGCCGAACAACCGAAATACGATGGTCCGCGATCACGTTAAAATCAATATTTTGTTTATTACCAACAAAATCTGGGATGTGTCGCTGGCAATGAGACCTCAAAAAGTTTGAAAAATGGCTTTTTGGCTCGCGCTTCAAATATTATAATTGAAAAAATCAATTTCAATAGAACAAATTACAGAAATCAAAAAAATCGGGTTTTATATATTACGTACAAGGTAAAAAGTTAGCTTTGTCAAGTCCAACGCAGACATTAAATAACAAGACAAGATTAAGCTTTAGGACATCACATCCAGGCAACGAAATTGAACAAAAGAAAAAACGTGCATCAAAAAGTGGCCCTCAAAATTTTATTTAAATTCAAATTGGGCGAGGGTAATTAATTAAAAAACTACACACAATGATAGATTTTATCGCCTGCTGGTTACTATTAACTCCGCGACTAGAGCATAAGAGATGCGGCGCTTCACTGCTATCTTTTAAAAACTAAGAAATTTTATCGCTTGGATGAAAGCCGTGAGGTCTGAAACCAACTTTTTATTTAAATATATGCCAGTATGCTATATGTGACAAAACAAACACCTGTAAGTGATTGACATTTTTAAGACCAAGTTTAAAGTTTTATTTCTTTATAAGGGTTCCGAAGCCGACCGACACTGTGAACGAAATGTTAAAATTATACGATGTATTCTATTGGAGTCGCTTTCAAGTTTTTAGCCTAATACCTTGTGTTTTGACAGGCAACTTTGTATTTTTTATTGACAATACAGGTTAAAAGTCTAGTTCGAAGTTGCACATTTTAAGCGATACAAAAAAACGTATAACTTAAAACAGTTAAGCGATCGAACTTTTACGTACGATTTATATTTAATCGCAGTTTTACTACAGCAAAACAGTCGATTGCGCTACAGGATAATTTGAAAACACGTGTGGTGTTACACGTTTCAGGCATTTGAAGGATATTTTTAAATTGTACTGATGTTAGATGAATTTCTGCGATGACATTAGCATATGTATCCGGTTTGAAAGTGGTTCCATACTTTTTAGTTTTTTTGTGGTTTAGCGGTTTTGTTTTCAAATGCCTTCTAGATTAACCCCAAGGTTTATAACCTTTTCAGTGCAAGTGCGAGTCTATCGAGTTACAGGTTTAGAACGACATTGTCGAAGACGTTGGTGATATATGGTTTTAGATAAGAAATAAAAGCCCTTAGGTAATTTCAAATTTCTAAAACGCTCTCAGAGTTCACACCACGTTTTCTCTTTATACCTTCGAGCTAAACACATACAAAGGAAATAATAGAAAACTTGATTTGTTGACGTTGTCCCTACGTTTCTTTTATGTTTTTACTCCTTCGTATTTATTGCGAGGGAAAGTAGACGAAACGCTGATATTTTTTTAAGATTCCCTTGTTGTTCATCTCTGCCCGCACATGTTACTTTCTAGGTTAAGCACAAAATCCCATTTATGGACTTCATAAAGTTTTTATCTGAAACATGCCCGTTAGAAAAATAAAATCTGTAGGTGTTATAAAAGAAGCTTTATAAGTCAGCTGCCATTTCATAACCAAACATATCATTTTTATGTCAATACTGATAAAACAATACTAGAACCTTGCCGAGACTTTATAGCAAAGATTGTTTTTGCAGGATAGTTGATCTAAAAATTGTAAGTATTTTTGTTATGTTATCTAACTGCAAATAAACTGTAACGCATTCGTGTTGCTTCAGATATAAAACAGATACGAAAGGAATAAAATTGAAATGGGCAGAATAAATGCGAATCAGTAATGATAATTAAGCATGGAAGTTTAATATTTTTTAATTTCTAGAAAGAAAATTTTAGGCAATAAACTTAAAACCTAAAACCATAGGTATTTCTTTTATAATACATAGTTGAACGTAACTCAGGTCAGTGACTTATTTAAAAACCGTAAAGGGAAAGTATATTTTAATGTTACTCACTACGAATTTGAATACGAAGTTGCAAGTATGCGTAATTACCGTAGAAAATTTGGGCAAGCAGACCGTTTGCAGCGAAAAATTTTTATAACGCAATCATGTTATTTTAAGAAGGCTTTTAGAATAATTAAGTGTCAAATAGTAGTAGTATTGTCTATATTTATGTTTTGATATACTTAGCTACAGCGCATTTAAGAAAGCTTTTTTATACCTTTGATTAGAAGGTTTAAATTTAAAGTTACAGGAAAGTAAGTGCATCTACAGTTAATATGTAACCAGATAAAATAAAAGTAACGTTGTTATAACATAATTAAATCATCTAGACACAACCGATGACATAAGTAGAATTCATGAAGATAACAGTACAGACATAATAATATAATACAATGTAAAATGTTCTCATTATAACAGCTGTTGAAGACATAAGATAACAATAACCATGTGATGTTCACATGATCAAACCACTGGGAGTCATACATTTTTCATGTGATGTAGTGTAAGTGTGATATGAATAACCACAATATAATGACATCTCTCGAAGGTATTAAAAATGGGAAGGCTAATGAGTTCTAGACGTTGACAGAAGAAGAGAGGGAATTACTTATAAACCGGCGAACAGAGCGCACGTTGGAGGTAATCCGCTTCTAGAGGTTGTAACTGAGACAGTCAATTCCATGTAACTTGGTGAGGTGCGCAGACCTTATTGAAGACGGCCGCGAAAAACAAAAACAGGTTGGCCAGTATTGCTTTTACCACCAGAGTTGGAATTCTGTTACCCTGCAAATTGCAGACTCAGGCCTGATTTATGGAGGTCTTTCTATAATAAGCTAAAGGAAAACTCGTCTTCAGAGAAGTGTACTCTAGACCAGACGAGTTCGCGCCTATTAATTAAGACAATACCAAAAGCCTTTCAGGGAAAGTATTTATGGTAACGTAGCGCGATAATTTTACTTCCTGCTTACAAATTGCAATTGATTAATTTATTTTATAGGGACCCACTTCCGCACCACTGTAGTTAATTTGTTAAGGGATTTTCGCTCCTTTAGGGCATTTCAGAATTCAACAGAGAGGAAGAACTAAAATATAATTCTAAGGTAACGGACTGTATGTAAGCCAAGGCACATTAAGCGGAGGCGATGGCTAATTGCGTGAAGCTTTGTTGAATTATTAGGCCAGAAAGATTAAGCACGCGGGTTAAGCGTTGATTTAAATCGTGTCGGTATGGTATTAACAGGGTGATAAGTAACTTTCACTCAACAACTATATGTTGGAATTAAATCACTGAAGTGGGGAACCTAACGTGCCTATGAAATACTCAGTAATTAGTGGAGTTGGCCTGGGAATCCTTATCTGAGCTTTTCTTGTTTTATTTTGGTCGACGCTTGATAAATATGTAGATGTAACTTGTAAATATAAGCGGTAGCGGTAAGTGGTTCGTAGAGTGATGGAATTAGTTTATATTGAAGCACAAGATTATTGAAAAGGAAGGTTGGTACTTTTGAAACGCTAAAAAATGTGCGTATTAAGTGAAACGCAAGCTTTAATTGTAGGATGCATTGCTAGTAAATTTTTTATGTAAATTTCACATTTTTAGATGATGTTGGTATGGTGAAAGCAGAACTTGGTATTGTGTTATATATTTCTAAGTAGTGCTGTTTAAGGAATATTCAAGTAAATGTGATTTAAGAATGCCGTATAAAGCAATTTAGGAATCTAGTATAATGGAGTGATAGTATTACTTACACACTAATGTTTTGTACGAGTTCTGATAATAATACCGGGTCAATAGAGGTTAAAATAGTTTTGTTCTTTTCTTTAAGATTAGTATACATCCAATTATATTATCGAAAATTACTGTTAATAAAGTTTAAACTTAGAACTTTATTTTGAGTTATTTATAAGATAGGCACAGGTAACCATTATGAAAGGATGTCCAGTTACTCCAGTAATTATGTCATAGTTGTAAGAGGCCGTTATTTTGAAAATTTCTGTAATTTGGAAGTAGTTTTTTTATTTTGGTTATTTTACACGTTTAGATTTATATTATAAGTACAACTTATAAGTACAACTAAATGTTAGTCAATGCACATATAAAATTATTAACGGCAAATCCAAATTAAAACGTAACGTCATTTTTACCTGTAACACAAATTGGCGCCCAACTTCAAGTGGAGGTTTTTTGACTAACAGTCCAATCGTAATTTATGTCCAGAAGGTTTGAGTAATACTTCACCTAGTGATGTAGGTGGTTCCATTTCTCAGGAGGTATTACTCTAGCAGTCCAGTATCAGGTGATCGAGTGGAAAGACCCCTGTAAATGTTCTATTCCCGTGAGGCATAGAAAAGTCGCTTTATAGTCTCTCGCCTTCAGCGACATTTACAGAGTTCGATAAAGAGTTATATATTTTTTTTTTGGAATTGAGGTATAACATAAAACGTATCACTTGAATGACAAAGACACACTCTTTACTGGTTCGGAATAAAAATTTTTTGGAAAAAAATTATTTGTAAGGGAAGTGTAACGCCCGAGCGTTAATTTAGCATACATTTGTAAACAGCAAGTGATGACTAATTAGCGGAAAAAATAAAATTTTATAAAAGTTTGGATGGTTCACATTTTATAAAATGGCTACTTCAGTGTGATAGTAAATTAGGACAAAGTAATAAATTGTTTATATAAATAGCAATGACGATAGACATTTAATACTGGTCATATTCAATTAGAAACATTATCGATAAAAACAGGAGAGATTACCGTCCACAATAATATTTGAAAATATTTACATGGGGTTCAAGAAACTGCAACCAAAAATGTAATAAAATTAGTACGTTCACGCCTTATATCTGATTTTCCAATGCTCCACTTGAAGGTACTACATTGGCCAGGAAACGAGTTTCTTTTACCTGGAAATTTTAAATTTTGCCGAACCCTTGCTGTTGAAAGCAAGAGGGATCTTTAACATGCGTGAGAACACTCACATACGGGACCTTCATTTATTTCTCATCCGAACGAGACCGTTTTTTTGTGAAAAATGTTCGCCTAACATTTTTGAAGCGGACCGTGTCGGGCTTTGGAGCCCAGACATTGGGCATAGTAGTCACACGCATACCAACTGCATCACGGAGCCGTCAGTACGTTCACACCATCTGAAGACATTGAAGTTAACCCTACGAAAGCATTAGACGCATAACGTATAAAAAGAGAATTGGAAATTTTAACAGAAGTGAGGGAAATTGTAATATAACGAAGTAAACACAAGAAAAACGAAAATATGTCTTAAGGGTAATGAACGTGTGTAGGTCAAGAGTCCTCCATCGGTGGCCAATGGGGAATTGTTTTGAACTTTACTGCACGATTTAGGCCAGAAAGATCTGCTGTATTTATGCATTTGGTAAATAATAGAAGTAAGTACGAATATTATCTCATTAGCTTTTTGATAGATTGGAGTTAACCAGGAAATTCCTAAATCATTAAACTGTGGATACTCTTCTTAGCTTTTCTTATTTTATTTTGGTCGACGGTTGATAAATATATTCCTGCGAATTTGTAAATAGAAATAGTAATTGGTTCATAGAACGACGGAATTAATTATTAACATTTAAACAAATTTATGGGAAAGGAAGTTTGAAACTTCTGAATCGCTAATAAAAATCTGCATATTACGGTAAACGAAAGCTTTAGTTGTGAAAATTTCATATTTTATTCGGACCTTGGAATGGCAAAAACAGAAGTTAGTATTGTGTAATGTATTTCTAACTATATCTGTTAAAGTAATTTCCAAGTAAGTAGGATAAGAATATCGTATAAAGCAATCTAGGAGTCTAGTACAATGGAATGGTAATATTATTTACAGATTAAAGTTTTTAGGAGTTTTAATAATAATTCCTGGTCAGTGGAGGTTAAAATTAGGTTTCTTCTTTTTGTTAAGGTTTATGTACGTGCAATTATATTAGCAAAAATTATTGTTCATGGAGTTTAATCTTAGATGGAATTTTGGGTTACAGGTAATCATTGTAAAAGGATACCCAGTTACCTCAGTGATGAAATCATAGTTAGGAGGAACCGTTATTAAAAAATTTCTGTTATTTGATAGAAAATCAAGGAGTGTTTTTAAGGTATTGTTAAAAAAGGTAACAGCTGGGGTAACAAGAATTTGGAACATCGTAAGCAAGGATACCTATCCGGAATAATTGCCTTCTGGGTAGTGACAGTATGGAAGACATTACCAAGACAAGACGGTTTGGCGCCCTTAAATTTCACAATCGTGCCTTTTAAGATAAGTGGGTACTTTATAGTAGTTTTGTATTTTCACCATTTTACATGTTTAGATTTATCTTATTTTTACCATTTTCCAGCAGGGACTCCTGCACTACTGTGGTTAACCAGTGCAACGCTAAATTGTTACAGGGATTCTACCTCTTCTGTGCAAATCATAGTTCACAACGTAATAAAAAAATGGCGCCCAACTTCGACCCACTTTTTAATCGGTCCGTTTTGTTCCAACTTCAGACTCTTTTTTTTATTGTCGAGGGCCGTTATTTTCAATGAGGCCATTTTTCTATTGTTGTGTACTATTTTTTTATTATTTTACAGTACATTTTCTAGCTTCCGGGCCTTTTGTGTGTTTTTATCGTTTGGCTACAGTCATAGAATTATTTTTTAAAAATTCAGTTGATAATACAGTAAATTTGTTGAAAAATGTTTTTTAAGAAAAATTTCGAGGTTTTAAGAAAAAACGAAATGATCAGGACAAAGAATTTTTTTTGGATCTCCTAGAGAGATTTCAAGGGTGGGGTTCTTTCAATGTTGACATATTATAAAGGGAAGAGAGTGGTAACTGGGGTCGATTTACAAATGTATTTTTTGACAGATTGTCCATTCGTATATTATGCCCAGAAAGTTGGAGTAATACTCGACTGAGTGTTGTAGCATTACTGTAGCAATCAAGTAACTGGTGATGAAGCATCATGACCCGTATAAACGTTGTTCTTCCCTGAGGGATGGAGAATGCCGTTTTGCAACTTTTCGTCTTCAGTGACATTTACAGAATTGGATTTAGAGTCTATAGAGTTCTTTTTTAAAATTAAGGTATGTGTAATGTACGCAAGGGCCGCTACGCCTGCGGTCACGTTCCCAACGTTCCACTCGAAGGTGCTGCATTGGATTTATACGCGAAAATAAACGTACTTCAAATAAATTTGAAATCAAAATTCGTTAATCATGAATATAATGTCTAAACTAAGACTAAAGTTGAAGTTTAAATAATGGTATCCCTAGTGTTGACTTTAAAGTGTGTCTGATCAACAAGACACTAGCAAATATAAAAGGGGAGGGATTCAAAATATCGGATAGTAGTCACCAGCTCTGCTTACAGGAGTGACTGGAAGATCGACTTAAAACAATCCTAATCTAGCTAACTAATATTTACCAATGGATTCGAATTTCTATGCATACACCAGATTTGTTAATAACGAATCCATCTATTTATTCCTACTCTATAAATTTAGATAATGATGTCCCTAGTCTAAGTATTTTATTCTAACTTCAGTCTAAATTCGTCCCTTACTTTCCCAATCGCTCTCCAACTGACATTCTAATTTCAGTCTTCCTTCCTGTAGATACTACGACCAAAAAACACCACTCCTTGGACTTTTTTCATACTCTTGGGCCATTCTAGCCCCTCGGCAGCTAGTTCTCCGTTCACCAACTCTCTGTTAGCCATCTCTAGTGGCAGTCAAATAGCACGTGCTCGGCGCTTTTAGCATCCTCACCGCACTCGCAGCGGCCATTCGGTCAATCCAAATCTTCACAGGTATGCTTTCAGAGCCTCGTGCCCTGTTACTAGCTGCACCATTTTGCGATCGAACTTCATCTCCATCTTATCTCTAGCTTCTATGCTTGGTATAAATTTGTGTGTCAAGCAGCCTGTGGCAACGTTAATCCACCTCCCTTCCCACTATCGAATGAATCTTTCTCGCAGCTTTTTCTTAATTAGCGACCTCGGTCCGAAGAATACGATGTAAGAAACTCCCTTGTTGTGGCCTCTCTAGCCATTGCATCTACTTTGCTGTTTCCTTGATTGTCGTCATGCGAGCTAACTCAACAAAATTTCAAATTTTGAAACCCAAGTGCCGTGTGCGCTATCCTCTAGACGTCTCTTTGACGATCTTTTGAGGTGCTCATATTTGCCAGAGCAGTCATAGCGGATTTGCTATCGCTAATGATAGAGTACTCACCTGTGCCTGAGTGGTTGATGATGTACTCTATCGCTTCTCTTATAGCTACCAACTCACACTGGAAGATTGTACCTCGGCTGGACTTCGTTTTCGAAAGACACCTTTTTTTTAGAGGTCGTATATATTGCCGTGGCCCTCTTTGTAGACCTCGCCAGAGTAAAAAAAAAACCTTCGAGCCCCAACGTTGGGCCGTCATAAATTGCCGTGGTCCTCTGGTAAATAGGTTGATTCGAAAATTATTAATTTACACAAAAATCGAAAATTTCACAAAATAGAAAATTTTCAAAAAAAAATTCCTTACCCGGATTCTGCTTCATCATCTTTGATTTCTTCAACCGTTCCCTGGCTAGCTCAGCTGTGCTTCCTCTTGGATACCTAAATTTTCTATAATTCTCTGTACCGTTCACACACACCATTCAATAAAACCACAAAATACTACAACAATCATACAAAATTTATTTACCACTATTTACAAATAATAGATTAAGTACATTTCGGTGCTCAAGTTACACCTCAAAAAATGATATCTTAGTAAAGTCCTCGTTTTTGTTTAAAATTGAATTTTCCAACACATTTAAAGCAACTTGAGTAAATGGGCCCTAAGTAATACCTTATTTTTATTTCTAATTACTACACTCTGGAGTATTGTGAGCTCATGATAACCCAGTTAATTAATGTACGCTTGCTACTTTGCATACTCTTACTACCAACACAAAAACCCATGTACTCTTAACAATAAATTTTAAATTTATGAGGAACGTTAATAAGCTTTACGTACACCTTTAAATTTATATTCAAATAGCATAATAAAAGTTAGTTATACGTATTATTTTCAATACGCAAAATAATGCAAAATACCATCAAAGTTCACTCTCCCACATCACAAATAATTTCCACAGTTTATAAAAAGGCAGCAAATTCTAATCGTTAACTGGAAAACTTGAAGATTCCGACTCCGTTGACAATGTGTTAAGTTCCTGACCACTCGGTCTAGTGATTATGCTCTGCTTGCCGCCTCCAGCTATTTATAGATGAATACTATCTAAGTTGTGCTGCATGCTACCCATTCAAGATCCAACTTAATATCCAAATTCATATATTCTTACGCTTGTTTATTATCGCATAATTACTTTACTTTACGAGCTTGTTAAAATATCTGTTGCATCTCAGTTAAATATAAACTCGACACTTTCCGCGTTTCAAACTATGAGGCACAACAATTTAACACTGTACTATTGAATTTATAAATTTTAATACTTACAAGCTCGTTAATAGATTTTTGTACGTAGTAAGCGATGCAGCTTAAAGAAGTCAAAGAGAAACTTAATAACTTACCTCTCGTATTTATAGGATTCAAAATGTAACCTCTCCAAACCCTTTTAACGCGAAATACTTAATTGAACTAACTCTCTCTTCAAATTTTGTATAACCGTTTTCAAAACTCCCCGAATTTTAGCTCGTCGATATGATATTTTCCGAAAAACCCGCATTCAACTGTCCCGTGCTCGTCTGTTGTAAAACTAACTATTTCGACCAATGATATATTTTAGTGACGTCTTAAAACCCCGCCTGTATTAACTCTATTCCTCTCTTATGCATATTAGATGTTTCTTTTTACCCTTGCTTGAGTGGTAGAACAACGATATTACTGTCCGCGTGCCATCTAGTCCATGTGGAGTTGAATACGTGTCTACCTAAGTGAAATGCCATTATGCCTGTCTCATTCCGAAGCATATCATTGATTGCCCATCTCTTCTGCGCTTTAAGGAAACTTTTGGTTAGTATTTATGCGAAACGTCCGACGGTTGGACGATGTTCCTTGAAGCTTGTCTGTTATCTACTCAAATAAGAGGAAGATGACCTTTCAAAACATGCAGCTGTGCTTAATTAACGAACGTTTTAAAATAACATTTCTAGGAGTTTGCGTTTCAAGGTATTTTATATTCAACGTCTGTTCGTTTGTTAGTAAAGCTTTTTGCCTTGGATTTATTGATTTTTCCTGCTTTTATGTGTTTTCTGACGTTATAACCCTTTGAATTAAATTAAATTAATTAATAATTTTTTTGGCTTATACAATTTATTTTTTTTACGAACCTACTAAATTTTAATCCCTAATTATAAAATTTTGGTAATACTTGTTACTGTAAATTAACTAAATGAAATAAATTTCGCACGTAAATTATGGTTGTTTCCTCTATACAGGGTGTTTGAAATTGCATTATTTATACCTAAATTTAACCCTTTAAATCCACTACAATATATATATATATATATATATATATATATATATATATATATATATATTTCGATAGGGAATTTTCCCCTGATCCAGACTATGTTATTTATTTTGTGCGGAAACGACCCATTAAAAAGTTATGTTTAAAATACTGTCCCATTATAAGCAGAACCGCGATCCGTTCAAAGCTCTTCTCCAAGCAATTAGCTTTCGATACACTGATTGCCGAGGTTAAATATTCCATTTTATATTAATTTCATTGCTTATTTGTATTTTGCTTCCTTGTGAATAAATATTGTTGCCGTTTGAAATGATTCTTTGAATATTATGTTAGGTTATGTTAGGTTAGGTTGCTAGGTTGGGCTAGGTTAGGTTAGTTTAGATTATGTTAGGTTAGGTTGGGTTAGGTTGGGTTAGGTTGGGTTAGACTGGGTTAGGTTGGGTTGGGTTGGGTTAGGTTGGGTTAGGTTGGGTTAGGTTGGGTTAGGTTGGGTTAGGTTGGGTTAGGTTGGGTTAGGTTGGGTTAGGTTGGTTAGGTTGGGTTAGGTTGGGTTAGGTTGGGTTAGGTTGGGTTAGGTGGGGTAGGTTGGGTTAGGTTGGGTTAGGTTGGGTTAGGCAACTCTGCCTGTGGCGGGGTGGGTGATGCACGTATGTGGCACACGCATCCAGTAGGGCTGCAGCCGGTCCCTAGCCCGGAAAAAAGAGGAGGGGTATCATTTTCTCCCATCTACCTTGATTCATAGGTACGCCCTTGTACTTATCTTTGGGTAGAGCTTTTATCTTTCCTATTAGGGGTCAACCTTCTATTCTTCTACTATCGACCCCGACTCTATTTCTTCCGGCCCTGATTGGCTATTAGGTTTACCGAGGGCGGACGGGCCATTTCCTTTCTTTTCCTTCTCTTCTGTAGACACTTTCTAACTGGCGATAAATGGAATGATTAATGGATATTATCTGGATTAGTTGACTAGGGCTGGAGAAGCGGCGCGGAGTGTCGAGACCTCTACGGCTTTCGGCAGGCGGAGGCACGATGTGTCCGTGGATCCCCCGGCGTGGCGGCGGCCTGAAAGGTGCCCGTGGTGTCGGAGCCGCGGGAACCCTGAAAACCTTAGGGCTAGTAAGGGGCTGGAGCCCCAAGGAAGTTGATGATTCCTTCCACGTGGGCATATTTTGGTGAGACGGGGGAACCCGTCATGTAATCTCACTGGGTATACCCCACCAAAAAGCCTTTCAGGTTAAGGGGAAAAACTACTATGGGAGATAGTAGAGGAGACCCATCCTCAAAAATGGGAACAGACACAAAAATTGTAATACAAACTCCTAAAGGGGAGGATGTAAGAGGTAATGTAAAAAGAATGAGTGAAGACAATATGATAGATTTGATTGATTTATCCAGAATGCCAGAGGTAGATATGGGAAAAGAAAAAGAAGTTTTTGCAAAAAGAGACATAATTGTAAGATCGCCACTGCAGAGCATAGAAACTTGTAGCCCTGCAACACAAACCGAGCCAGAAACTATGATGGATGAAGCAACTGACAGTAGCGTCAGAGCAGTTAAACAAAGGAGGAAAAAACGAAGAACCGGAGAGAGCCCCATCATTATTCAAACAGAAGCGGCAAATACAAATACAACGCTTAAAAGACTCAAAGAAAAAACCGACAAACTGGTGCACTTTAAAAACGAACGCAGGGAAGTTCACAGAGAATTGAAGAGTGGTCTTGACGAAATACAACATTTAATCACAATGTTAGTTAGAGAAAGCGCCTACGACAACGAAAAAAGAGTAGACTTAGAAGAGGAACTTGCACAAACTAGAAACGCTTTTGAAAAACGACAACAAATACTAGAACAAAAATACAGGGACCTAGAGGAGAAGCATAAGCGGATTGAACAAAAATATAAAAATATAATGACAATTAATGGGGAGCATGAGAAGCAAGTTCAAAAAAGGGATTGCGAGACACAAACAATGGCTTGGAAAGGAACAACGCAAGAACAGACTGTCACAAAGCTGCCAACTGAAATTACGTGGCAACTATGGCAAAAAGTCAAAGCAAAACCATGGGACACTGATTTGTTTATAAACACAGAAGTTCATGAAGGAAATCCACTGGACACAACAGCTCCTGCAACCAAAGTGGTTTTAGTAGAATCGGGAAACCAAGATGGTTAGGTTAGGTTAAGTTAGGTTAGGTTAGGTTAGACCTTCTATTTTCTAACCAATAATCAATATTAATAAAATAAAACAAAATTCCCATAGACTTATAATGAGAGAATATTTTAACCATAACTTTTTATGGGATCGTTTTGTCACAAAATGAATAACATATTCTGGCTTAAGGAAAAATTCTCTATCGAAATTTATATATATATATACATATATATATATATATATATATATATATATATATATATTACTCATATTTAGACCAGGGTAGAAAATTAAATAATCACATCAAATAATTTTAATCACCGTGTATAAGGAATTTCATTAAATAATACGCTTTATTAAAACCTTGAAGCATAAATAAACTCGGTCGTTTCAGTAAAAATAAGAAATTTAAATTATTTATAAGACGCTTTATATCAAAAGAAGCAGTATTGAAAAGCTCTGCGTGTAATGTAATTATTCCTAAACAAAGAGAAATTACGTGCAAAGTTTATATTAATTAACCCTATTTTAAGTAACCGGTAGTAAAACAAAGTGTACATATAATAATTAATATTTAAGTTGTATTCGCTAAAAATGAAAAGGATAGAAATCAATTTTAATTGGAGTTAATTAAACCGTTAATAACATATAATACCTATAGAAACTTGTAAAAACCCAAGATTAAAATACCACGGAATAAAGCTCTGAGAATTAATATTATTTTGAACACCTGCGTAGTTTAAATATCACATTCGGCGTAAATTTTGCAGATAATTAATGTTTCAAAGAATCTTGGGAAAACGTCGCATAATAGTTACGAGAATTGCTAAAGCTGGGTATTTCACACTCCATGTGGACTAAAATAATCGATAATAAAGAATATCAAGTTGCACCAATAAGAACACGGTAGAGAAGGAAAGAGAAATGCGTCAAGCAAAGACACATATTGTAAAAAACGGGATTTAAGCAACGTCACGGGGTCACAATTGGTTAAAAATAGGATGCAAATATCAGAGGTAGAACAACAATTTCTGTACAAAATCAATTAGTTTTTCTCGGACATGCTTGCGTGCCGTGTGAAATTTTCTGAGATTTAAATGGGGCAAGTGAAAATTCGTAAAAATCGACGTGCGAGCAACAGACTGGGAACAGAGCATGAGAAATTCTAGAAACTGGCCGTTTTAGAGACTCGACCGACAGACAGGCTTTTTGCTATATATACCGAGATGAATATAAACAAGCTCTCTTAGACTTTTGACGATTCGATGCGTTAAAAGCTCGTACATACGCGACTTGATTGAAGATATTAAACCGTGCATTTTAGTTTGATTAAATAATTTAAAGTTTGCTAGTATATTTTAGTGATTCAAAATAGCTTGTTATTTACGTGCTAACATGAATGTACTTCAGTGCACTTAGATACAAGGTAATAAAATTTAGTTTCACTGTACCAATCAGCAAAATTTACAACGACGAATGTATACACAAAAGTAGGCAGTTTTGGCGTATATATAGGTGACAGAAGCATGAATTTCTTTGCTATTTTTCGGGGTGTTAATAATTAAATGGTTCAAATACGTGTCTGGATCCATGAAACAAGGGTCAGATAAACACAGAGGAGTTCCGGAAAGGCCCAGAAACGACTTTGAATGGATGGTGATGGAGAAAATTTTAAAAGCGTAGAGAATCAGAAGCCGTAAATATAATCCTGTTGAATGGTGTGATTAACTAAAGAAACGATACTTTAAAGCTACGAGGACAGTAACCTTCAGGTAAATTATACTATTTTGTTTGACATTTTGTGTGTCTTGAATGACTTTATAATTGATTTACTTTAAATGGACATTAGTGAAATTGTTCTAACCATAAACGTTTAATTTTAAGATGAAATTTGCTTGTTTAAGTAAAAGGGGTATTTTGTTTGATGTTCGGGAATATGATGAAACTTTGGGTATGTCTTTGAGCTCAATTAGACGAACCTGGTTAATTAACGTAAAGGGTGGTAGATGCTCCTTTATACTCAGACTCCGGTCTGCTTATATTGTTATATTAATTAGTAGGCATCCAACAAGGACTTTAATTTTGGATGCACAGTAAAATGATAATAAAATTAATCTTGAAATTCTTTTTAAAACTGAAATTTATGCTGAGTTTTAATTTTGAAATTTTAATGTATTCTGAATATTGATGTAAATAGAGTTAACGTTGATGTTTTGGTAGGAATGTGTTGTTTTTTTATGAATGAGGAGGTTTATAACATTAGGTGAGCAGCCGAGGCGAAAAGCGTAGTTCACGGATTTTGGAGGTTACACAGCATAATTTGGCGACCCAAAAGTGAGGCTCGAGTTCCAAATAAAAATTTTGTTATTTTATTCCAGGAAACTGGCGATCTGAGAGAGAGAGTTTCTGTGTGTGTATAAATTTAAGAGTATTTAGAGTGCGTGTGAGTGATTAGAACGTATGCAGAGAAAGGAGTGGTTAAGGAGTCAAGGAGTGGAAATTGGAAGTGACGATAGTGCATTGTGTGAGAAAAATTCTAAAATGGAAGAAGCTGGAGGCAGTAGAGATCAGTCGAGGACGGAATCAGGGGATCAAGGAAACGAGATGATAATGAGAATGCTGGAGAGGATGAACAAAGAATCCAATAGAAAATTAGAACAGCTAAGCGAGGAAGCTAATAGAGCTAGGGATGAATCAAATAGAGCGAGAGAGGACTCAAATCGAAAATTTGAGCAAATGAGTGAAGAATCGAACAGGAAGTTAGAGGAGATTAGTCAGAAAATAGATAAGACGAATCAAGAAGTTTCAGAATTTAAAAATAGTCTTACCGTAAAGATGGGGAAGTTGAAAATAGGGTTGATAAAATGAGCGTGATATTACAGGTCTTCGACAGGAAATGGGACATTTAAGGTCCGAAGTACGCATTTTTGTGAAGAAGAGATTAATGTAAAATGACTGAAGTGACGGACTCATGTAGGGATCAGTTAGGCAGGGTAGAACGCGAAGTTAGTAGTATTAAATACAACATGTCAAATTTAACGGGGGATGGTCCCAGATTTTCTACAGGTGGAGTATCATTGGACCAACACATGAAGTTTTATGGCGATAACAAGGTAAATCCACAAATTTTTATTAATAGTGTAAGAAATCTAGTGGGAAATTTATTTGACGAACAGACTAAACTAAATACGATAAAGGCTTTATTAAAGGACAACGCGGAAGCATGGTACAATTTAGTAGAACAGGACATAGACACGTATCAGGACTTTGAAGACAAATTTTACAACATTACTGGAGTGATCACAAACAGGATCAGATTAGGGACGACTTGATTACAGGAAAATTTAAGGGAGAGTTTGCAGGTTCTAGGGAGCAATATGCCATCCGCAAGTACAGTGTGGCCAAACAACTGAATCCACCATTGACGGACAGACAGATTATCAAGTACCTATCACGACATTTTGAACTGGAAATTAGACAACATGTGGCCTTACAAAACATCACAGAACGGGAGACATTTTAGAGTATTTGCAGAGATATGACGATGTATGTGTAGGACGGACAAGAGAGATACGAGAACGAAACGTTAACACAGTTAGGTTTGACAACAGGACACCAAATTATCCGAGACGGCCTGACTACAACAGAAATTTTCGACCGAATTGGGAACGACGAGGACAGGAATACAGAAGTAATAGTGCGACTAGGGGACCGACGCCAAGACCTAGTTACACGCGACAGAACAGTTTACCGGAAGTAAACAGGACTGTGACCAGCACGCCGAATAGAGACAGGGACATGGATATTAACACGAGGAGGACGTACGCACAGGTTGTAGAAGGACAACCAGGACCAAGCACGGAAAACAGGATGAGACAGGAGTAGAGTAAAATCAGGTCTTCCACTACCACATTTCCTCCAGAATCCCACATTTCCTCCCAAATTTACATGTAAATCCCCATAAGGAGGAAATGTGGTGGAGTCACATTTCCTCCAGAATCCCACATTTCCTCACACATCTGGACCAAATAGTTTTCTTCGACTAACCATTTTTCATCTTTCGAGATAAATGAGCATCCTCATTTGCTCCCACATCTGAACCGAATAGTTTTCTTTGTCTAGCCATTACATCTTTCGAGATAAACCTACCTTGTTTGGTATCAATCAATATTAGAATTTTCTCAGCTACCCGAATCTTTAGGAATTTTTCAGCTATCATCACCCCCAAGAAGGTTAGGTTAGGTTAGGTTAGGTTCTACCTATGAGTTACAATTGACTACGGCATGACATATACGAGACACGTCGACAGAGTAACAGAGAAAGCACTAAAGCATTAACAGCTATACTGCCAAACATCAAAGGACCCATCGAGGGAAAACGCAAGGTATTACATGGAGTTATACAGTCCATCATTTTATATGCGGTTCCCATATGGAATGATGCTCTAAGAATACAGCGAGTCAGGAACGTCATAGCGCGAGCACAGAGAATGATGACGCTAAAAATATGCTGCGCATATAGGACAGCCTCAACGGAGGCGATCCTAGTAATCGGAGGAATCCCCCCAATGGATCTGATGATTAAAGAAAGAGCAGAAAGCTACCGGTGGAGGAGAGAAAACCCGAACGAAGTCTGGAGGACACATGACCAGAATAACAGGAGAGCCTCAATACAAGCATGGCAAGCTAGATGGAGCTAATCGACCAAGGGTAGATGGACGGCGCGGTTGATACCAAATATCAAAAACTGGATAGAAAAGATACATGGTTTCATTAATTACTACATAACGCAAGCCCTTACAGGACACGGCTGCTTTGGAACCTATGAAAAAAAGGATAGGCAAAGCGGCATCAGCAAAATGCGACTATTGCACAGAGCCGGAAGACTCACCTGAACATACAATTTTCGCATGCGACAGGTTTTTGAAAGAACGTTTAGAAACCTAAATAATGGTAGGTCACCCGCTAAACGCGAATAACCTAGTAACGGTAATGCTAAAAGCAAAGAAAACTGGAAAATAATTGAAAAATTCATCGTAAAACTTTTACAGATTAAAGAGAACGATGAAAGACAAAAAGAAGACAACTAGAGAGAGATGAACACAACCCCGCAGCAACCTCGATGTAATGCCATCCTGGCGGTTCCGAGTTTCGCTTGTCACAAGCGGGAAGAGGGGAATCGTTTTAATTGGTCAGGGTGACCTCCTGACATGGTGGGACCAGCCGGGAGTCTCGACTTTGGGCTGTTCCTTGCATGGGCAGGACTTCACCTAAATCCAACACTACCCGTCACACAAGTCAACCTCGTAACGGGTGTCTTCCCCATGGTGAGGAGTCTGGAAGCCACACGGCGAAAGGGTAAATCACTATGGGGGCATCGGAAGATTTCCAACCCTCTATAAATAAAAAAAGGTTAGGTTAGGTTAGACCTTCTATTTTCTAACCAATAATCAATATTAATAAAATAAAACAAAATTCCCATAGACTTATAATGAGAGAATATTTTAACCATAACTTTTTATGGGATCGTTTTGTCACAAAATGAATAACATATTCTGGCTTAAGGAAAAATTCTCTATCGAAATTTATATATATATATACATATATATATATATATATATATATATATATATATATATTACTCATATTTAGACCAGGGTAGAAAATTAAATAATCACATCAAATAATTTTAATCACCGTGTATAAGGAATTTCATTAAATAATACGCTTTATTAAAACCTTGAAGCATAAATAAACTCGGTCGTTTCAGTAAAATAAGAAATTTAAATTATTTATAAGACGCTTTATATCAAAAGAAGCAGTATTGAAAAGCTCTGCGTGTAATGTAATTATTCCTAAACAAAGAGAAATTACGTGCAAAGTTTATATTAATTAACCCTATTTTAAGTAACCGGTAGTAAAACAAAGTGTACATATAATAATTAATATTTAAGTTGTATTCGCTAAAATGAAAAGGATAGAAATCAATTTTAATTGGAGTTAATTAAACCGTTAATAACATATAATACCTATAGAAACTTGTAAAACCCAAGATTAAAATACCACGGAATAAAGCTCTGAGAATTAATATTATTTTGAACACCTGCGTAGTTTAAATATCACATTCGGCGTAAATTTTGCAGATAATTAATGTTTCAAAGAATCTTGGGAAAACGTCGCATAATAGTTACGAGAATTGCTAAAGCTGGGTATTTCACACTCCATGTGGACTAAAATAATCGATAATAAAGAATATCAAGTTGCACCAATAAGAACACGGTAGAGAAGGAAAGAGAAAATGCGTCAAGCAAAGACACATATTGTAAAAGGCGGATTTAAGCAACGTCACGGGGTCACAATTGGTTAAAAATAGGATGCAAATATCAGAGGTAGAACAACAATTTCTGTACAAATCAATTAGTTTTTCTCGGACATGCTTGCGTGCCGTGTGGAAATTTTCTGAGATTTAAATGGGGCAAGTGAAAATTGTAAAAATCGACGTGCGAGCAACAGACTGGGAACAGAGCATGAGAAATTCTAGAATTACCCGTTTTAGAGACTCGACCGACAGACAGGCTTTTGCTATATATACCGAGATGAATATAAACAAGCTCTTAGACTTTTGACGATTCGATGCGTTAAAAGCTCGTACATACGCGACTTGATTGAAGATATTAAACCGTGCATTTTAGTTTGATTAAATAATTTAAAGTTTGCTAGTATATTTTAGTGATTCAAAATAGTTTGTTATTTACGTGCTAACATGAATGTACTTCAGTGCACTTAGATACAAGGTAATAAAATTTAGTTTCACTGTACCAATTAGCAAAATTTACAACGACGAATGTATACACAAAAGTAGGCAGTTTTGGTATATTGGTGACAGAAGCATGAATTTCTTTGCTATTTTTCGGGGTGTTAATAATTAAATGGTTCAAATACGTGTCTGGATCCATGAAACAAGGGTCAGATAAACACAGATGAGTTCCGGAAAGCCCAGAAACGACTTTGAATGGATGGTGATGGAGAAAATTTTAAAAGCGTAGAGAATCAGAAGCCGTAAATATAATCCTGTTGAATGGTGTGATTAACTAAAGAAACGATACTTTAAAGCTACGAGGACAGTAACCTTCAGGTAAATTATACTATTTTGTTTGACATTTTGTGTGTCTTGAATGACTTTATAATTGATTTACTTTAAATGGACATTAGTGAAATTGTTCTAACCATAAACGTTTAATTTTAAGATGAAATTTGCTTGTTTAAGTAAAAGGGTATTTTGTTTGATGTTCGGGAATATGATGAAACTTTGGGTATGTCTTTGAGCTCAATTAGACGAACCTGGTTAATTAACGTAAAGGGGTGGTAGATGCCCTTTATACTCAGACTCGGTCTGCTTATATTGTTATATTAATTAGTAGGCATCCAACAAGGACTTTAATTTTGGATGCACAGTAAAATGATAATAAAATTAATCTTGAAATTCTTTTAAAACTGAAATTTATGCTGAGTTTAATTTTGAAATTTTAATGTATTCTGAATATTGATGTAAATAGAGTTAACGTTGATGTTTTTGGTAGGAATGTGTTGTTTTTTTTATGAATGAGGAGGTTTATAACATTAGGTGAGCAGCCGAGGCGAAAAGCGTAGTTCACGGATTTTGGAGGTTACACAGCATAATTTGGCGACCCAAAAGTGAGGCTCGAGTTCCAAATAAAATTTTGTTATTTTATTCCAGGAAACTGGCGATCTGAGAGAGAGAGTTTCTGTGTGTATAAATTCAAGAGTATTTAGAGTGTGTGAGTGATTAGAACGTATGCAGAGAAAGGAGTGGTTAAGGAGTCAAGGAGGAAATTGGAAGTGACGATAGTGCATTGTGTGAGAAAATTCTAAAATGGAAGAAGTTGGAGGCAGTAGAGATCAGTCGAGGACGGAATCAGGGATCAAGGAAACGAGATGATAATAGAAAATTAGAACGGGATGAATCAAATAGAGCGAGAGAGGACTCAAATCGAAAATTTGAGCAAATGAGTGAAGAATCGAACAGGAAGTTAGAGGAGATTAGTCAGAAAATAGATAAGACGAATCAAGAAGTTTCAGAATTTAAAATAGTCTTACCGTAAAGATGGGGAAGTTGAAAATAGGGTTGATAAAATGAGCGTGATATTACAGGTCTTCGACAGGAAATGGGACATTTAAGGTCCGAAGTACGCATTTTTGTGAAGAAGAGATTAATGTAAAATGACTGAAGTGACGGACCATGTAGGATCAGTTAGGCAGGGTAGAACGCGAAGTTAGTAGTATTAAATACAACATGTCAAATTTAACGGGGATGGTCCCAGATTTTCTACAGGTGGAGTATCATTGGACCAACACATGAAGTTTTATGGCGATAACAAGGTAAATCCACAAATTTTTATTAATAGTGTAAGAAATCTAGTGGGAAATTTATTTGACGAACAGACTAAACTAAATACGATAAAGGCTTTATTAAAGGACAACGCGAAGCATGGTACAATTTAGTAGAACAGGACATAGACACGTATCAGGACTTTGAAGACAAATTTTACAACATTACTGGAGTGATC
The DNA here is from genome assembly GCA_036346225.1 of Platerodrilus igneus. Classification (NCBI taxonomy): domain Eukaryota; kingdom Metazoa; phylum Arthropoda; class Insecta; order Coleoptera; family Lycidae; genus Platerodrilus; species Platerodrilus igneus. Next base: position 1,175,471 of record JARFIW010001320.1, read on the forward strand.
ACAAACAGGATCAGATTAGGGACGACTTGATTACAGGAAAATTTAAGGGAGAGTTTGCAGGTTCTAGGGAGCAATATGCCATCCGCAAGTACAGTGTGGCCAAACAACTGAATCCACCATTGACGGACAGACAGATTATCAAGTACCTATCACGACATTTTGAACTGGAAATTAGACAACATGTGGCCTTACAAAACATCACAGAACGGGAGACATTTTTAGAGTATTTGCAGAGATATGACGATGTATGTGTAGGACGGACAAGAGATACGAGAACGAAACGTTAACACAGTTAGGTTTGACAACAGGACACCAAATTATCCGAGACGGCCTGACTACAACAGAAATTTTCGACCGAATTGGGAACGACGAGGACAGGAATACAGAAGTATAGTGCGACTAGGGGACCGACGCCAAGACCTAGTTACACGCGACAGAACAGTTTACCGGAAGTAAACAGGACTGTGACCAGCACGCCGAATAGAGACAGGGACATGGATATTAACACGAGGAGGACGTACGCACAGGTTGTAGAAGGACAACCAGGACCAAGCACGGAAAACAGATGAGAAAGACATTTTAGAATGACATAACCACGAGAAAATTTAGTGGACAGATACGTGTTTCGTAATGAAATTGAGAATGAATAAAATTATTATTTCGGAATGTTTGGTATCAATCAAAATTTTCAGCTACCAAGAATTTTAGGGAGAATTATTCAGAGTTTTCTTTTTCAGACATTTTAAATAGCATGAATTTGAACAGACTGACATTTGAAAGATTTAAATATGGTCAGAATAAAAGTTTTCCAGACGAGATAAATATTTGTTGGATCACAATTTCAGCTCAGAATTTTAGAATTTTAAGATACATGTGATAATTTTGATTATTCGATAGCGTTATGAAAAGATTTTCGAGAAGTCATGCAAACAGATTATCGACAATGAAAGTTTCAGCCTTGCTGTTGCTCATCTAAACTTCAAACATTTTGAACTGAGAAAACCATTTATTAAAAACAGATTTTTTCAGTACGCGCCAAGATTAGGTTTTCTGGTTTAATAATCTTGTCAACGTTAATCTGAAAATTACAGACAAGCGATCAGAAGTAATTTGACGATGCAAGCAGCACAGAACAAGTTTTACTGACGTAAACACATTTTTTTAGCGAATGATTTGAAATTAACAGATAGATGCTTAATGTCAAAATACAGAATTTCACGAACATGTGACAGTGTTTATATTAAGCGGTTACACAGCCGAATGCATTCAACAGATAAATCAGATGTTACCAGTTTTTTTAGATATGCAGATAATTTATTCGCACGCCACGGATGATTACAACATTTTAAGGTGAGCGAACGACTTTTAATGCTGGTCATTGTTTTTATAAAAGCGAGAAGACCCAGATTTACTTTAGAGTACGATGTTCACCACGACACAATGGCATGCTGAATCTTGAACAATCGAAGATTGCCGAAAACACCGAAGAGCACAACGAACACAAACCACCATAAGTTTATAGGTTTCATAGTGACTTTATTATTGAGAGAATTTATCTCCACGCAAGGATGAATATATGCGTTATTAGACCTCGGTTTTATTACCATGAGATTTAATCTTGTAGTTCGCGACACAGTAGATGAATTGTAGAACCGTTTAATAATGTTAACATGATTGTGTTTATATTTGCGCACAACATATAAGATATTATGAAATGGCACAACATAAACAACTTTATCAAGAACAGATACATATTGATAATGCAAACCGTAACAGTTCGAGTTTGATAGCATTAATTTGCGAGCGCAGTAGCCGCATCAGTGAATATTTAAGTTAGTAAATTGCCGCAACACAGACAGAGAATAGGCGTTATAGTTCTTTTTATTCTCAACAAAATTTAACAGGTTATTTAAAACAGCAATTGAGGTGCATGCAGGTAAACATTCCATTCGTATTATATATTATTGTAATATACTTTAAAAGATAAATCTGATCCAGTCACGTCGTTTCATCGATTTTCGTTTTTGAGCACTGGATAGAGCAACAGTGGCAATATTATCAATCAGCCAGCAAACTTTGATGGCAGGAAATCACCATAAACAAATCAAATGGTGACATTGAGGAAATTGCCTGATACGACTTACACCGGTTGAAAATTCATCACAGGTCAACACAGAAGAAACCATCTTTTTAAATCACGACGACGACTATAACGCATAATCGTTTATGCCGATGGTCGAGCAGCCCGTTAATTAGCGCGTTACAGCAGGATAAACGTTATACACATTTTACTGAGATCAACGCATTTAGAATTATTAAAACAAATTTTAGCAGCATTTTAATACGCATCAATACAGATTTCACCGGTCAACGAATGACACGATTGAGAACACCATAAGCAAGCATCATTTTCATTAAGTCGCCTGAGAAACCAGGTAAAATTATTTTAAAACATGATATGATGTTTATTCAACCGAATGAAAACAGTACAATTGAGAATGGTGCCGAATACATTTTTAGCACCATAGCGCAGTCACGCAAGGCAGCATCGTCGATTTTGCATATTATGCAGCGGGAACCATGAGCCGAATCGAAAAGTCACGTTTATTATCTGTTGAAACGCTCACCAGAGTTCATCCCAATTTAAAATAGAAAAAATAAATATTGCAGAAACCAAGAATAGTGAATTCGACGGACACCACGGAAATTGAAGATTTTGCATTAATGCAACAGCCGAGCAGTCGAAAGATAACATTTCACACCGTCATGCGTAAAAACCAGGGATTTAGAGAATCAGTCACAAAATACCATATTACGTCGGTAACAATCGCCACATATTACATGTATCATAAACGACAGACCAAATATTTACACATATTTTTCGAAATTGCAGTGAATGGAATTTGCATAAACATGAATGAAAGAATTAATTTAGATGTTCAAAGAAGAAATGGCGATGCGTTATCAAACAAAGTAGCACAACGTTCATGAACTGATAAACAAAGATAACACACGAGTTTGATGCGAAAGATCAGAAATAGTCGCAGACGTGACAAAGAAGACTTATCGCAAAAGATTAACAGTCGACGAACAGCGATGAATTAAACCGATTCAAGAGTTCATTTACGAAATCAAAGAAATGTGCATCTATTTGTTATGTGAGGAAAACATGTATTTTTAATGTTATATTTCGAGATTTAAGAAATAAACATTGTTCTCAACGTTTTGTCATTTAAAAGGATACAGCAGAATGGTTTCACAGAAGCCGAAAAACAAAAATCAGTAACATTTGTCATCATTAAAATCAAAACTGTAATTTCATAACCAGAATTCTGATTATTTGAAAATTAAACTGTAATGAGCTTTTAAACACAAACGTTAATATCAAATTTAACCCACATTTATGATAAGTTGTTGTGGTTGAATTATTTTAAACCATAGCATATTATTTAACATTCCAACAGCATAACCATACATTACCAGATAACACTAGCACAGTGGACCAGCCAGATGAACATTTTTCCTTTGTTTACAGCATATCTTGCTTTATCGTAGAGAAAGATCATTCCAAATATTACAGAAAATCATAATCAACATTCGAACAGTCCTTTTATGTCATTATGAAGACGAGCAAGAACAAATATGCAACGGTCACATTTCAGATCTAAACATAGTGGTTGCTGTTAATAATATTTCAACAGATTATCATTGTAAATCAAGAGTGAGTTCGTGGGAAAGTGTCTTTAATTTTCGCTAATAAATCGATTTATGCAGATCAACTCTTTTGTACCGATTTGCAGATATTTTAGCGGACAGAAGCATATTATTTGTTTGTGAATTTTGCATTGAAAGAAACACCATATGGAAATTATTCAACAGCCATCAACAGCATTTATCACCTCAACACTGTAAACATTTTTTATAAGCATGTCTCACTATATCGAAGATATGTCCGACATATGTTTACAGCGACATTCGGTCTATTCACCAGCAAGTCGACAGATGAACGATTAACGACGAACGAATGATTTTATTGTCGTCAGATACATCGAAACCATACTGAATTTCACTTCATGTAAACCATTTCTTAACTAAACGCCAATCATGTATTTTGATAACACAGACATTTTCATAGAAGCAACATTTTTCGATTAGAACAGACAACAATTATACAGCAACATCACAGGTATAACTATCTGAATCCATTTACGCCCACCATTTTCAAATCACAGCATATTGACATCATTACGTAAACACCGAAATAAAGCATAACCTTTTGACATGACAATTCCCTGTCATAACCACACCACCATTCACCCACGTACACATACATTATGAACAGCGACACACGAATATGACACGCCACACCTCATCGCGGCGACCACACACACATGTCACCACGACCGCGATCACATGACACACGACATGACACAGCGACATTACGACATCATATGACCATCGACCATCACATACGACATGCACGAACAGTTTCATTGTGAAACAGTTTTATGATTGAAAATTCAGATAAAATTAGAGGCGCGCGGCGCTGGAACATTAATTTTTCCTTTATCTAACCTAGGTCCACACTTGGTTTTAATGGAAAACTCAAAAGCAATTAGTACGGGTTTTTAATGAGAAAACCCATTAAAAAGCAATTAGGTCATATGGTCATGTGGTCATGTGGTCATATGGTCATGGTCATGTGACATATGGTCATGTGGTCATATGGTCATATGGTCATGTGGTCATATGGTCATATGGTCATGTTCATATGGTCATGGCGGTCATACATGCGTGGTCGTGGTCATATGGTCATGTGGTCATATGGTCATGTGGTCATGGTCATATGGTCATGTGGTCATGTGGTCATGTGGTCATGTGGTCATATGGTCATATGGTCATGTGGTTATGTGAGCAGGAGATTAAATTTGGTATAAGGAAGTAGTTTTGGGTTGAGCTTAGTTATAGTAAGACATTTTTCGAAAGATGTCGCATTCAAGCAATCAGTGGTGCTCCAAACAATCTATTACAAAAGCAGCAGAGGATATCCTGGATGGCTCGAGTTTCTACGCTGCTAGTAAAAATATAATACCTAGAACAACGTTATGCAGATATGTTAAAAGGTTGCAGAACGAAGAAATTACATAATTCCAACGATGCATCCAGAGATGTTATACCAGAAGTTAAAATACCTATACAGAATTATGATAACTTTGCTATTGCTAATGCAAAAGAGGATGGTAAATATATTCTTTGTTCCCGTCTAACATACGAGCTATATTCGTGGGACCATCGAGTTGTGGGAAGACCAACGCTTTAATATCTCTGATCTTGCACGAGAACGGTCTTAGATTTCAAAATGTCTATGTATTGAAGAGTTTGTATCAACCGAAATACGAATTGTTAAGAAACGTTTTTACACCATTAAAAGAAGAAATTGGGTACTATGAGTTTGAAAATTACGATGATTTGATCGAACCCGGAGATACCAAAGAAGATTCAGTTATGGTTTTCGATGATATACCTGCAAACGAGCAAAGTAAAATCACCGTTTTTCTCGTTCGGTCGACATAAAGCAATAGATTCGTTCTATCTATGTCAAACTTACGCTAGTGCCTTAAAACATAGACTCAGAGATAACGCCAATGTAATCGCATTATGGAAACAGGATGAAACCAATCGGACATATCTTTTCGGATCATATAAGTGGTGACATGACATATCCGAAATTTAAAGAAATGTGCTTGCAGTGTTGGGGTGACTCAAAACATAATTTTATAACTGTTGTGAAAGATTTTGATATGGACAATGGTCGATATAGAAAGAATTTCGACGAGTATATAAATATTTAACATTATTCAAAAAAGTTAGTTCCCATCCAAAGTTTCATGATGACGAACGTTAACAATTTTATTGTAAATAAACGTTCATTTTATGCAGGATTCTGTACGAAAGAACTTTGCGGTATACAAAAGGGAGATGCTACATCTCTACAAAATTCAAGAGGTGCACAAACAATTGATTGATCCTTGCAAAATTACCGATTCCTAGTCACAAGGAATAGCGGAAAGAATCTTACACGTACAACAACAAGGTTAAACTTGAAAACAAAGGCTAGTTTTAAAAAAGATTAAGTTACCAGTTGACGACGAGCCTGTACATCTTTATTATACGGACGTGAAGCTAGAGACGAATACGAAAATATATACAAGTCGGTTATGGAGTAAAGTATAACCCCAATTGATACGCATAGTTTAGGAAAAGTGTGTAGTTGATTAGAAAACAGTGACACAACCTAAAATAATAACGTTTATCCGGAGAGAGGTCTAACAAGAGTTATAATTATTTTTAAAGTCCTTAGCATTTTCTTAAGAAATGTAATGATTTTGTTCATAGAATACATTCCTACCTGTTGCTTCGTGCGCACACAAATCGGGTGCAATCGGTACATATCCGAATAGGAGTAGCTCATATAAAAGGACTGTTCGCGTAGAAGTTATTATTTGTTGATTGTACGGTTTAAAGAGACAATATAACAAATATGTATAAAGACTTTGGAGAGGTTATTCGAAGATTTCGCAATGCTCTACGAGTAAAAAAAGCAGAATGTGGGCAACGCTTTTCGATAGAAGGAGAAAAATGTCTTATGTGTCAGTCATACGAGGAAGCAATACAGCACTGTACTGCAGTGTTATCAATGCCCGAGGATCTGATGATTTTATGGAAATAATCGAGGAGATGGGGTTTATAAACTGTTGGCAGATATTCAAATGGAATATATACTAAATTGTAAGTTTTAAAAAAAAATTTAACCACCACAACTGTTATCATAAGAAATGAATGATGTGAATTTAGAAATTATTTTTGTATATATTAGCTTGTTTATGTTTTAAAATATAAAGCATACATTGGTATTGTTTAATTTTTCAAATGTCCACGTAACTGAAATGGGTATCTAAGTAATTATGAAAAGAATTATAACAAAGTACATTTAATTTAATAGAAATGAGTTATAAACGTTTGAAAAATTAGTTTTTTGTTTTTTTAACTTCTATGATATTACATAAACCAAATTCTGTAGTTGAGTAATTGTATCCTAACAATACCATTATATATAAATAAACAAAACGTTTGAAACAATATTTATATTTCAATTCAAAATTTAACAGGTACACTTCACATAGAAATATATTTTTATTCATTAAACTAATACACACACACAAAGTCACTTTTTCCTCCTTTAATTGGCAAATGTAGTACATATCCAAATTTTAAACACGATTTTTGATCTGAGTTTCGTATAGATAGCTTTTAACATTGTAGATTTCGGATGCTTCAACCAGTAATCCATCCTTTGTTTATTTCGTCAAGGGCTTTATTTAAATCCTTTAGTATACGAGTTGTCTCTTTCTTTTCTGTCAGAAACGTCTGACTTGGAGTCTATGTTCTGATCTTTCGCATCAACATTATCATGTGTAGGTTTATCTTGCACTTTTAGTATTTACCAGAGATTCATTAGACATACCATTCAAATGTTGGCTAGTTGAATTGTTTGATAAACTTGTTTTCATCTCCTTGACAACTTCTTCAAAAATTTTTATAGCATCTAAGGATATAATTTTTCCCGCTCATTTTATTACGATGTTTACTTATCAAATGCAATGCAGACTATTCCAATTTCACAATTTCGAAAAATATGTATAACATTTATCTAACTTTGTTCTCGTTTGATACATCCGATAATTATAGATGTAGCGTAAGTTAAATTGATTTTCACCGACGTGAATAGACTGGTATGAAATGTTAGGTTAAACGACGCTGGGTTTCTTAAAAAGTAAACTACCTAATTAGTGGCTACACCAAGATGGACATAGAGGATGTTAAATCTTTCAACACTGAAATGTTGTGCTCACCTCCTCCAGTAAACCTAGGGAGATCTACATTTGTGGAGAGGATGTCAGCTAAGTCAGAGGAGTTCCAAGAACGAGATTAAGTTCAATTTATTTTTTCTAATTTTTAAATTTTAGGATGGACTTGAAACAGGCGTTGTACGGAGATTAATAATGTAAATTAAGATCCTCATACATCGAGTTTAAATGGGTTTAAAACACAGAGCTTGTTAATACAAAAATAGTAAGTGCTAACCGCAAAGGGTCGGTAAATTACAGCACCATTCTCAATTTGACAGGACTGCAGTTGATATCCATAAAGGATATACCCTGTTCGAGGAATTAAACAACATCAGTGTCAACGTGTTTTGGAAAGGAAGTCGATTGTGGACACACCAGGGTTTATCTCAAAAGACAGAGCGATACGGTTTAGAAATAGATTAAAGATGAATTATATACGGTGCTTGCAAAAGGTTATTCTGCAAATCAGTAAGGTGTCATTCGATTTGAAAAATTCGAGGATTTGAAAACCTGAGGAAAACACAATAATAATTGAAATCTTACACGATGGTATATTAAAATACTGCTAAGAGTAATTTTGTTTAATAAAAAATGGCGTTGGTGGTTAAATACATACAGGTAAAACCCACTATAAAACAATTATAGACGTCACTTTTCCAGTCAAGACTTGCATATAACGCCAACTAATATAATGAGCTGCGCACGCTCGACCATCGGCATAAAAGGCGAGAGCCATGTTCCAGTGCATTAGTCGTCAAAGTATCGTCGAGTTTGATTAAAATTATAAAAAGATGGATTTTTCTGTTGACGTTACAAGTGATGTGCGAGTACCAAATTAAATATCAACCAACTAGTTGGTAAGTCAACCTATAGGTTAGGCGAATTTCTCCAAATTATCACCACCATATATTAGAAGTTGGTTTTGATTTATATGGTGGTCTTCAACCTGCCATCCAAGTGATTTGCTAGTGGTATGTGTGCTGATTCTACGATAACATTCTCTTACTTCGATTGGAAGAAATTGTGTACTTTTCATGGAATTTCAAAGCAATTTGCTCAAGACTCAAAACAAGTACGATTAAATGGTCTGACTACTGGAAACGATGTTGTTGAGATACAATTGATCAAGATTTCAAATTGCAGCTGAGCACAGCCTTTAATAGAAGTATATGGTTTTTGAACAATTTTGAAAAAGAGAATTTATATAATATGGAGATTACGAAAGATGGAATGTTATTGTGCTACCTGCATGAGTGCATCAAGCTATTAAATTTGAGAATTGATCTGTTTTAAAATGGCTGAGTTAAGGTGTAGAAACTTTCCAGAATTTTACGAAAATTTGTTGGTGATATAAAAAGTATGTGGAAATACGACGGAAGAAAGGGTTCAAACGTTATTAGAGGAGAGCAGTATTTCTCTGTCTAATGATTGCAGCAATTTAAATTACTTGACAGTGTTGGAACTTATTAAATGTTTCCCATTCAGTACTTAAAAGATGCAACTGTAAGGCAATCGCTTGCGCAAATGTTTAGAGATTTGGCTATCCCAGATTCGCCAGACTCTGGTTACCACAGCGGTTTATAGATGTTATCAATACATGTATGTATTCTATTAAAACATATTTTGATAAAGTTTGTTTTACATATTTGTACCGCCAACATTACCATAAATTATTAATAGACGTATTAAACTATCCTGTTTTTATTTTTAGGTTTAAAGTGGTACTGCAAATAATAAACACAATACCGCATGTTAACAAAAGTTGTGGGGAAATTTAAAGACGAGTTTAACGGTGACTTGGTGTTAGAATTTGTAGGTAGTAAGGCTAAGTCCTACTGTATTGTGCGCGAGAAGGACACGATTAAAAAAGATTAAAGGGATCTCACAAAGTGTAGTTAAGTAAAACCGCGGGTACAACCTATAACGAGCATATATTCCCAAAAGGGTGGGCATCCAGCTACGCAACAGTGCGTGGGAGAATAAGGATTCTCCAATAAGAAATTAAAGTCATTGGTAATGGTAAACAAATGTTAAACCTATAAAGGCGATTATTAATTGTGGTTTAGTGACTGCGTTTGTGCACTCTTCGAGTGTTTTCGGCAATCTTCGATTGTTTCAAAGAAAATATTCATACCATTTAATGTCGTGGTGTAACATCGTCCACGGTTGTTTATACATCCGTCGGCAGCAAAGTACTTAAACTCTGGGTCTTGCAGTATCGCTTTTACAAGAATAGCTTACAGCAACACAAGGAAAACAGCACGGTATGTCATTACAAAACGTTCAACTCCACCAGTTGTTAAAGGGTCTTGTACGAAACAACCAACATCCGTGTAAAGCGTGCGAGATGGAGGTGTTAAAGTCTGCATACCCTGGTCCTAATAGCACAGCAATATTAGGTGTACAATATTTAATTTTAATTGACTTGCATTGTACTTTCCTATTGTAATAACCGCATTTGTTTGGAGAAGAAATTATAAACAGCTTTAAATGTGATTCACATGTTCGTTAAGAAATTGATTTGAAACGATTGTATTTTCCAAGCATTTAGCATCGAGCATATCTATTGTATTTCTCAAATCATATAATTAATAAAAGAGTACTTACTTTACGTCACATAATTGTAAAGCAATTAGTTTGTCCTCTATGCTACTTTCACTATACGTCACATAATTGTAAAGCGATTACTTTTGTCCTTGTCATGTATTTCCAACAATTTAGCATTGTACATGTAATTATGTTAAAACCAGAAAAATTTTAAGCCATGGGTTTTGCAACATTCTGAAAAGCATTACTTTGAAAAAATTAATGTTTTAAATATTAAACACTTATGGCTTATAAAGAACTGTTTCTAAAATCCTTGGTTTTAGATTTTAGATGTTTGGTTAAAGCATATGTTATTGATGAGCAAAACAATTTAAAGAGGTTTGGAGCTTTAAAGTAACTTTGTAGGAGTGTCCGATTTTAAATCTGTTTGCAGATTTGAATTCTGCGTAAAATTTAAGCCAACAAGATGTATCGCATGACTAAAAAATTTATAACGCTCAAAAGTCGCAACAGGTAAGAAATCTTAAATGAGGGTAGCTTTGGGGATGATGCTATCTAAAAATTCCTAAAGATTCGGGTAGCTGAGAAAATCTAATATTAATTGATACCAAACAAGATAGGTTTATCTCGAAAGATGCAATGGCTAGACAAAGAAAACTATTTGTTAGTTTTGAGCAAAGAGCAAAATGTAGAGGTTTGAGAGCTTAAAGTGAAACTTTGCAAGAAGTAGTCCGATTTTAAATCTGTTTGCAGATTCGAATTCTGCATAAAATTTTAGACTAATTTAATGTATCGCATGACTAAAAAATTTATAAGAACGCTCAAAAGCTATAGGTAAGAAATCTTAAAATTGGGGTAGCTCCTTGGGGTGATGATATCTGAAAAATTCCTAAAGATTCGGGTAGCTGAGAAAATTCTAATATTGATTGATACCAAACAAGATAGGTTTATCTCGAAAGATAATGGCTAGACAAAGAAAACTATTCGGTTCAGATGTGGGAGCAAATGAGGATGCTCATTTATCTCGAAAGATGAAAATGGTTAGTCGAAGAAAACTATTTGGTCCAGATGTGAGGAAATGTGATTCTGAGGAAGATTCACCACATTTCCTTATTGTAAATTTGGGAGGAAATGGGATTCTGGAGGAAATGTAGTAAGACCTGATTTTACTCTACTGACAGGATTTTTAGAACGTGACAGACCACTAGATTTCTTAAATGTATACGAACATCCACGTGAATTTTTCAAAATTGAGGAGGAAGTAGAGCCAGAAACAGAAAAATTATGTTTGCCAATTATTAATTTAGAAATTTTGAAAATAATGTAGTATTACTTGATACAGGGCAGAGGCGAGTTTAATATCGGAGGAATTCGTCAGCAAAATTAGGGATAAGGAGGATAGAATTATGCCTATGGTAGCATTAGTAGCTCCAAATAAAAAGAAGTTTGCTGTAGTAAATAGTGTTGTGGTGCTTAGGATAGATATAGGAGATTTAAGCTGTGAACAGGAGTTTGTAATTGTACCTGGACTGAAGTTTCAGAGCATTTTAGGTGTTGACTGTATGATGAAGTTAGAAGGTTAGGTTAGGTTAGGTTAGGTTCTACCTATGAGTTACAATTGACTACGGCATGACATATACGAGACACGTCGACAGAGTAACAGAGAAAGCACTAAAGACCATTAACAGCTATACTGCCAAACATCAATGGACCCATCGGGGGAAAACGCAAGGTATTACATGGAGTTATACAGTCCATCATTCTATATGCGGCTCCCAAATAAAATAATGCTCTAAGAATACAGCGAGTTAGGAACGTCATAACGCGAGCACAGAGAATGATGACGCTAAAAATATGCTGCGCATATAGGACAGCCTCAACGGAGGCGATCCTAGTAATCGGAGGAATCCCCCCAATGGATCTGATGATTAAAGAGAGAGCAAAAAGCTACCGGTGGAGGAGAGAAAACCCGAACGAAGACTGGAGGACACATGACCAGAATAACAGGAGAGCCACCATACAAGCATGGCAAGCTAGATGGAGCGAATCGACCAAGGGTAGATGGACGGCGCGGTTGATACCAAATATCAAAAACTGGATAGAAAGGATACATGGTTCCATTAATTACTACATAACGCAAGCCCTTATAGGACACGGCTGCTTTGGAACCTATAAAAAAGGATAGGCAAAGCGGCATCAGCAAAATGCGACTATTGCACAGAGCCGGAAGACTCACCTGAACATACAATTTTCGCATGCGACAGGTTTTTGAAAGAACGTTTAGAAACCTAAATAATGGTAGGTCACCCGCTAAACGCGAATAGCCTAGAAACGGTAATGTTAAAAAGCAAAGAAAACTGGAAAATAATGGAAAAATTTATTGTAAGACTTAAAGATTAAAGAGAACGATGAAAGACAAAGAGAAGAAAACTAGAAAGAGATGAACACAACCCCGCAGCAACCTCGATGTAATGCCATCATGGCGATTCCGAGGTTCGCTTGTCACAAGCGCGAAGAGGTGAATCGTTTTAGTTGGTCAGGGTGACCTCCTGACATGGTGGGACCAGCCGGGAGTCTCGACTTTGCATGGGCAGGACTTCACCTAAATCGAACACTACCCGTCACACAAGTCAACCTCGTAACGGGTGTCTTCCCCATGGTGAGGAGTGTGAAAGCCACACGGCGGAAGGGTAAATCACTATGGGGACATTGGAAGATTTCCAACCCTCTATAAATAAAAAAAGGTTAGGTTAGGTTAAGTTAGGTTAGGTTAGGTTAGACCTTCTATTTTCTAACCAATAATCAATATTAATAAAATAAAACAAAATTCCCATAGACTTATAATGAGAGAATATTTTAACCATAACTTTTTATGGGATCGTTTTGTCACAAAATGAATAACATATTCTGGCTTAAGGAAAAATTCTCTATCGAAATTTATATATATATATACATATATATATATATATATATATATATATATATATATATTACTCATATTTAGACCAGGGTAGAAAATTAAATAATCACATCAAATAATTTTAATCACCGTGTATAAGGAATTTCATTAAATAATACGCTTTATTAAAACCTTGAAGCATAAATAAACTCGGTCGTTTCAGTAAAATAAGAAATTTAAATTATTTATAAGACGCTTTATATCAAAAGAAGCAGTATTGAAAAGCTCTGCGTGTAATGTAATTATTCCTAAACAAAGAGAAATTACGTGCAAAGTTTATATTAATTAACCCTATTTTAAGTAACCGGTAGTAAAACAAAGTGTACATATAATAATTAATATTTAAGTTGTATTCGCTAAAATGAAAAGGATAGAAATCAATTTTAATTGGAGTTAATTAAACCGTTAATAACATATAATACCTATAGAAACTTGTAAAACCCAAGATTAAAATACCACGGAATAAAGCTCTGAGAATTAATATTATTTTGAACACCTGCGTAGTTTAAATATCACATTCGGCGTAAATTTTGCAGATAATTAATGTTTCAAAGAATCTTGGGAAAACGTCGCATAATAGTTACGAGAATTGCTAAAGCTGGGTATTTCACACTCCATGTGGACTAAAATAATCGATAATAAAGAATATCAAGTTGCACCAATAAGAACACGGTAGAGAAGGAAAGAGAAAATGCGTCAAGCAAAGACACATATTGTAAAAGGCGGATTTAAGCAACGTCACGGGGTCACAATTGGTTAAAAATAGGATGCAAATATCAGAGGTAGAACAACAATTTCTGTACAAATCAATTAGTTTTTCTCGGACATGCTTGCGTGCCGTGTGGAAATTTTCTGAGATTTAAATGGGGCAAGTGAAAATTGTAAAAATCGACGTGCGAGCAACAGACTGGGAACAGAGCATGAGAAATTCTAGAATTACCCGTTTTAGAGACTCGACCGACAGACAGGCTTTTGCTATATATACCGAGATGAATATAAACAAGCTCTTAGACTTTTGACGATTCGATGCGTTAAAAGCTCGTACATACGCGACTTGATTGAAGATATTAAACCGTGCATTTTAGTTTGATTAAATAATTTAAAGTTTGCTAGTATATTTTAGTGATTCAAAATAGTTTGTTATTTACGTGCTAACATGAATGTACTTCAGTGCACTTAGATACAAGGTAATAAAATTTAGTTTCACTGTACCAATTAGCAAAATTTACAACGACGAATGTATACACAAAAGTAGGCAGTTTTGGTATATTGGTGACAGAAGCATGAATTTCTTTGCTATTTTTCGGGGTGTTAATAATTAAATGGTTCAAATACGTGTCTGGATCCATGAAACAAGGGTCAGATAAACACAGATGAGTTCCGGAAAGCCCAGAAACGACTTTGAATGGATGGTGATGGAGAAAATTTTAAAAGCGTAGAGAATCAGAAGCCGTAAATATAATCCTGTTGAATGGTGTGATTAACTAAAGAAACGATACTTTAAAGCTACGAGGACAGTAACCTTCAGGTAAATTATACTATTTTGTTTGACATTTTGTGTGTCTTGAATGACTTTATAATTGATTTACTTTAAATGGACATTAGTGAAATTGTTCTAACCATAAACGTTTAATTTTAAGATGAAATTTGCTTGTTTAAGTAAAAGGGTATTTTGTTTGATGTTCGGGAATATGATGAAACTTTGGGTATGTCTTTGAGCTCAATTAGACGAACCTGGTTAATTAACGTAAAGGGGTGGTAGATGCCCTTTATACTCAGACTCGGTCTGCTTATATTGTTATATTAATTAGTAGGCATCCAACAAGGACTTTAATTTTGGATGCACAGTAAAATGATAATAAAATTAATCTTGAAATTCTTTTAAAACTGAAATTTATGCTGAGTTTAATTTTGAAATTTTAATGTATTCTGAATATTGATGTAAATAGAGTTAACGTTGATGTTTTTGGTAGGAATGTGTTGTTTTTTTTATGAATGAGGAGGTTTATAACATTAGGTGAGCAGCCGAGGCGAAAAGCGTAGTTCACGGATTTTGGAGGTTACACAGCATAATTTGGCGACCCAAAAGTGAGGCTCGAGTTCCAAATAAAATTTTGTTATTTTATTCCAGGAAACTGGCGATCTGAGAGAGAGAGTTTCTGTGTGTATAAATTCAAGAGTATTTAGAGTGTGTGAGTGATTAGAACGTATGCAGAGAAAGGAGTGGTTAAGGAGTCAAGGAGGAAATTGGAAGTGACGATAGTGCATTGTGTGAGAAAATTCTAAAATGGAAGAAGTTGGAGGCAGTAGAGATCAGTCGAGGACGGAATCAGGGATCAAGGAAACGAGATGATAATAGAAAATTAGAACGGGATGAATCAAATAGAGCGAGAGAGGACTCAAATCGAAAATTTGAGCAAATGAGTGAAGAATCGAACAGGAAGTTAGAGGAGATTAGTCAGAAAATAGATAAGACGAATCAAGAAGTTTCAGAATTTAAAATAGTCTTACCGTAAAGATGGGGAAGTTGAAAATAGGGTTGATAAAATGAGCGTGATATTACAGGTCTTCGACAGGAAATGGGACATTTAAGGTCCGAAGTACGCATTTTTGTGAAGAAGAGATTAATGTAAAATGACTGAAGTGACGGACCATGTAGGATCAGTTAGGCAGGGTAGAACGCGAAGTTAGTAGTATTAAATACAACATGTCAAATTTAACGGGGATGGTCCCAGATTTTCTACAGGTGGAGTATCATTGGACCAACACATGAAGTTTTATGGCGATAACAAGGTAAATCCACAAATTTTTATTAATAGTGTAAGAAATCTAGTGGGAAATTTATTTGACGAACAGACTAAACTAAATACGATAAAGGCTTTATTAAAGGACAACGCGAAGCATGGTACAATTTAGTAGAACAGGACATAGACACGTATCAGGACTTTGAAGACAAATTTTACAACATTACTGGAGTGATCACAAACAGGATCAGATTAGGGACGACTTGATTACAGGAAAATTTAAGGGAGAGTTTGCAGGTTCTAGGGAGCAATATGCCATCCGCAAGTACAGTGTGGCCAAACAACTGAATCCACCATTGACGGACAGACAGATTATCAAGTACCTATCACGACATTTTGAACTGGAAATTAGACAACATGTGGCCTTACAAAACATCACAGAACGGGAGACATTTTTAGAGTATTTGCAGAGATATGACGATGTATGTGTAGGACGGACAAGAGATACGAGAACGAAACGTTAACACAGTTAGGTTTGACAACAGGACACCAAATTATCCGAGACGGCCTGACTACAACAGAAATTTTCGACCGAATTGGGAACGACGAGGACAGGAATACAGAAGTATAGTGCGACTAGGGGACCGACGCCAAGACCTAGTTACACGCGACAGAACAGTTTACCGGAAGTAAACAGGACTGTGACCAGCACGCCGAATAGAGACAGGGACATGGATATTAACACGAGGAGGACGTACGCACAGGTTGTAGAAGGACAACCAGGACCAAGCACGGAAAACAGATGAGAAAGACATTTTAGAATGACATAACCACGAGAAAATTTAGTGGACAGATACGTGTTTCGTAATGAAATTGAGAATGAATAAAATTATTATTTCGGAATGTTTGGTATCAATCAAAATTTTCAGCTACCAAGAATTTTAGGGAGAATTATTCAGAGTTTTCTTTTTCAGACATTTTAAATAGCATGAATTTGAACAGACTGACATTTGAAAGATTTAAATATGGTCAGAATAAAAGTTTTCCAGACGAGATAAATATTTGTTGGATCACAATTTCAGCTCAGAATTTTAGAATTTTAAGATACATGTGATAATTTTGATTATTCGATAGCGTTATGAAAAGATTTTCGAGAAGTCATGCAAACAGATTATCGACAATGAAAGTTTCAGCCTTGCTGTTGCTCATCTAAACTTCAAACATTTTGAACTGAGAAAACCATTTATTAAAAACAGATTTTTTCAGTACGCGCCAAGATTAGGTTTTCTGGTTTAATAATCTTGTCAACGTTAATCTGAAAATTACAGACAAGCGATCAGAAGTAATTTGACGATGCAAGCAGCACAGAACAAGTTTTACTGACGTAAACACATTTTTTTAGCGAATGATTTGAAATTAACAGATAGATGCTTAATGTCAAAATACAGAATTTCACGAACATGTGACAGTGTTTATATTAAGCGGTTACACAGCCGAATGCATTCAACAGATAAATCAGATGTTACCAGTTTTTTTAGATATGCAGATAATTTATTCGCACGCCACGGATGATTACAACATTTTAAGGTGAGCGAACGACTTTTAATGCTGGTCATTGTTTTTATAAAAGCGAGAAGACCCAGATTTACTTTAGAGTACGATGTTCACCACGACACAATGGCATGCTGAATCTTGAACAATCGAAGATTGCCGAAAACACCGAAGAGCACAACGAACACAAACCACCATAAGTTTATAGGTTTCATAGTGACTTTATTATTGAGAGAATTTATCTCCACGCAAGGATGAATATATGCGTTATTAGACCTCGGTTTTATTACCATGAGATTTAATCTTGTAGTTCGCGACACAGTAGATGAATTGTAGAACCGTTTAATAATGTTAACATGATTGTGTTTATATTTGCGCACAACATATAAGATATTATGAAATGGCACAACATAAACAACTTTATCAAGAACAGATACATATTGATAATGCAAACCGTAACAGTTCGAGTTTGATAGCTTTGGGAAAAGGTACTAATTAAATGCCTAGTGTAAAGATTTAAATCATTCAATTAGAATGTAGGGTTTGTATAGAATTTTATTATATAATACGCGTTATTATAACTGTGAGCATAAAATTTATTCGTTTCATTCAATTTTAAGTAACGGTATTAAACAAAGTGTACAGATAATAATTAATATTTATTTAGTATTCGCTAAAATTAAAGGGTAAGTCAATCCATTCATTATTATTTTAATTGAGTTAATTGAATGATTATTAATATATATGCAGAAAAGCTTTTAAAACCAATAATGCCAAATATGAGACGCGTTGCTAGCATACAAATCTATCAAGAAAGTTAAAATACGTGGAATATCCAAATCGTAGAAGTATTACAATTGAACACCTGCGTATGTTTAAATGTCAAAGTTCTGTTTAATTTGTTTGGATAAACATGAAAATTCTGCGTATATTGCAAACGGTCGGATAAACCGTAGCTTATATTAACGGAAGGTTAGTTATTTAACTTTAAGTCAGTCCGAGTCCACGTGGATTGAAATAGATAATAAGGAATATCGATTTGTACCACTCAGACCAGAGTAGAAAGAGACGAATAAAACGCGCAAGGCAGAGACACGAATAATAAAAGGCGTGATTTGCAAGGCTTCACTAGGGCTACGATTGGTTGATATAAAATGCAGATATGAAAGGTGTAAACGCAACAATTTCTATATAAAATTAATTGGTTGTTCCCAGACGCGTTGCGAGCCGTGTGAAAATTTCTTAGATTAAACTGGCACGAGTGCAAAATTTTAGTAGAATCGCTGCGCCGGACTGTCGAAAAGGGAACATAGAATGCGAAATTCTGAAAATTGTCCGTTGAGGGACAAAACCGACGTGCAGGCGAGCTATTATATAAACCCGTGTTTATAGGAGTTGGGCTCTCTTATATTTTTTGATTATTCGATACTTTAAACAGTTTTGCTTTTTATTTTTTGATGTTATGCGATACTTCAAGCAGAATACGTGCTAAGATACAGATTATTATGCATTAGTGCACTTACAGAAGATAGATAAGTAGCGATAAATAAATACATTGAAGTATGCCGCTTTGTATAGCGTGAACGAATTATCAATTGCTTTGCTAATTTTCGGGAGTGAGTAATTAAGTGTTATTCGTAATCGTGATTGGGTCCACAAAACAAGATTTAGATATACATAGATGGGTTCCTGAGAAGTCCTGAACCAATTTAGACGAATGGTAGTGTACAAAAATTTTAAAAGCGTTCAGAATCCAAAGCCGTAAACATAAACCAGCTGGAATGGTGGAATTAGCAAGTCCGATGTGCATTGAAGCCACGAGTGCAGTAACCTTTAGGTAAATTATACAATTTTGTTCGATCTTTGATGTTTTGGTGGGTGTTGTATACCTTTATAATTTGTTTGATAAACAAATGAACAGTAGTGAATTTGTATAAACAACAAATTTTTAATTTTAAGGTAAAATTTTCTTGTTTAAGTAGAAAGGAGTATTTATCAAGTTTATGTTTTGGATTATGATGAAAATTTGGGTCTGTCTTTGAGCTCAATTAGACTAACCTGTTTAATTAACGTAAAGGGGTGGGAGATGCTGCATTTTATTCAGACTTAGGTCTGCACATATTGTAACTTAATTAGTATGCATCCTACAGGACTTTAATTCTGGATGCATATTAAAATGATGACAAATTTAAACTAGAAATTTTATGATACTGATATTTATGCTGAAATTTAATTTTGAAATTTTAATGTATTATGAATATTGATGTAAATAGAGTTAACGTTGATGTTTGTGGTACGAATGTGTTTGTTTTTTTTATGAATGAGGATGAAAGTTTTAACTAGGTGAGCAGCCGAGGCGGAAAGAGTAAAGAGGCGATTATCAGAAGAGATTCAACAGGGCGAGAATCACAGCAAATCTTGGTGTCCAATTCGAGAGGCTCGAATATTTTTTTTTACTCTGGTGAGGCTTTTTGTAGGTTTCACAGCATAATCTTGGGCGGCCCAACGCCGGGGCTCGATTCGAAAACCTTAGTTCCGGGATTTTTGTAGGTTTCACAGCAATATATATATATATATATATATATATATATATATATATATATATTACTCATATTTAGACCAGGGTAGAAAATTAAATAATCACATCAAATAATTTTAATCACCGTGTATAAGGAATTTCATTAAATAATACGCGTTATTAAAACCATGAAGCATAAATAAACTCGGTTGTTTCAGTAAAAATAAGAAATTTAAATTATTTATAAGACGCTTTATATCAAAAGAAGCAGTATTGAAAAGCTCTGCGTGTAATGTAATTATTTCTAAACAAAGAGAAATTACGTGCAAAATTTATCTTAATTAACTCTATTTAAGTAACCGGTAGTAAAACAAAGTGTACCTATAATAATTAATATTTAAGTTGTATTCGCTAAAAATGAAAAGGATAGAAATCAATTTTAATTGGAGTTAATTAAACCGTTAATAACATATAATACCTATAGAAACTTGTAAAACCCAAGATTAAAATACCACGGAATAAAGCTCTGAGAATTAATATTATTTTGAACACCTGCGTAGTTTAAATATCACATTCGGCGTAAATTTTGCAGATAATTAATGTTTCAAAGAATCTTGGAGAAACCGGGGCTTAGTATTCACGAGAATGTGCGATACGGGTTTATTAAACCCAGATAACAGTCCGCGTGGACTGAAATAATCGATAATGAAAAGTGTCAATTTGCACCAATAAGAACACGGTAGAGAAGGAAAGAGAAAATGCGTCAAGCAAAGACACATATTGTAAAAGGCGGATTTAAGCAACGTCACGGGGTCACAATTGGTTAAAAATAGGATGCAAATATCAGAGGTAGAACAACAATTTCTGTACAAAATCAATTAGTTTTTCTCGGACATGCTTGCGTGCCGTGTGGAAATTTTCTGAGATTTGAATGGGGCGAGTGAAAATTCGTAAAAATCGATGCGTGAGCGGCAGACTGGGAACATGGCATGAGAAATTCTTTAGAATTACCCGTTTTGGGGAACCGACCGACAGACAGGCTTTTTGCTATATATACCGAGATGAAGATAAACTTACTCTCTGAGACTTTTGACGATTCGATGCGTTAAAAGCTCGTACATAAGCGACTTGATTGAAAATGTTAAACTGTGCATTTTAGTTTGATTAAATAATTTAAAGTTTGCTAGTATATTTTAGTGATTCAAAATAGCTTGTTATTTACGTGTTAACATGAATGTACTTCAGTGCACTTAGATACAAGGTAATAAAATTTAGTTTCACTGTACCAATTAGCAAAATTTACAACGACGAATGTATACACAAAAAGTAGGCAGTTTTGGCGTATATTGGTGACAGAAGCATGAAGTTATTTGCTATTTTTCGGGGGTGTTAATAATTAAATGGTTCAAATACGTGTCTGGATCCACGAAACAAGGGTCAGATATACATAGATGAGTTCCGGAAAAGCCCAGAAACAACTGGTGATGGAGATAATTTTAAAAGCGTAGAGAATCAGAAGCCGTAATTATAATCCTGTTGAATGGTGTGATTAACTAAAGAAACGATACCTTGAAACGACGAGGACAGTAACCTTCAGGTAAATTATACTATTTTGTTTGACATTTTGTGTGTATTGAATGACTTTATAATTGATTTACTTTAAATGGACATTAGTGAAATTGTTCTAACCATAAAAGTTTAATTTTAAGATGAAATTTGCTTGTTTAAGTAAAAGGGTATTTTGTTTTGATGTTCGGGAATATGATGAAACTTTGGGTATGTCTTTGAGCTCAATTAGACAAACCTGGTTAATTAACGTAAAGGGTGGTAGATGCTCCTTTGTACTCAGACTCCGGTCTGTTTATATTGTTATATTAATTAGTAGGCATCCAACAAGGACTTGAATTCTGGATGCACGTTAAAGTGATAATAAAATTAATTTTGAAATTCTTTTAAAACTGAATTTATGCTGAAATTTAATTTGAAAATTTAATGTATTCTGAATATTGATGTAAATAGAGTTAACGTTTATGTTTGTGTTAGGAATGTGTTTAATTTTTATGAATGAGGAGATTTATAAAATTAGGTGAGCAGCCGAGGCGAAAAGCGTAGTTCACGGATTTGGAGGTTTCACAGCATAATTTGGCGCCCAACGTGGGGCTCGAGTTCCAAATAAAATTTTTGTGATTTTATTCCAGGAAACTGGCGATCTGAGAGAGAGAGTTTTTGTGTGTGTATAAATTTAAGAGTATTTTAGAGTGTGTGTGAGTGATTAGAACGTATGCAGAGAAAAGAGTGGTTAAGGAGTCAAGGAGTGGAAATTGGAAGTGACGATAGTGCATTGTGTGAGAAAATTTCTAAAATGGAAGATGCTGGAGGCAGTAGAGATCAGTCGAGGACGGAATCAGGGGATCAAGGAAACGAGATGATATTGAGAATGTTAGAGAGGATGAGTGAAGAATCTAATAGAGCTAGGGAAGAATCGAATAGAGCGATGGAGGAGTCCAATAGAAAATTAGAACAGCTAAGCGATGAATCTAATAGAGCTAGGGAAGAATCGAGCAGGAAGTTAGAAGAGATTAGAGAAATGAGTGAGGAATCGAATCGTAAGTTTGAACAAATTAGTCAGAAAATAGATAAGACGAATCAAGAAGTTTCAGAATTTAAAATAGTCTTACCGTAAAGATGGGGGAAGTTGAAAATAGGGTTGAAAAAAATGAACGTGATATTACAGGTCTTCGACAGGAAATGGGACATTTAAGGTCCGAAGTACGTATTTTCTGTGAAGAAGAAATAAACGTAAAAATGACTGAAGTAACGGACTCATGTAGGGATCAGTTAGGCAGGGTAGAACGTGAAGTTAGTAGTATTAAATACAACATGTCAAATTTAACGGGGGATGGTCCCAGATTTTATACAGGTGGAGTATCATTGGACCAACACATGAAGTTTTATGGCGATAACAGGGTAAATCCACAAATTTTTATAAATAGTGTAAGAAATCTAGTGGGAAATTTATTTGACGAACAGACTAAACTAAATACGATAAAGGCTTTATTAAAGGACAACGCGGAAGCATGGTACAATTTGGTAGGACAGGACATAGACACGTATCACGACTTTGAAGACAAATTTTTACAACATTACTGGAGTGATCACAAACAGGATCAGATTAGGGACGACTTGATTACAGGAAAATTTAAGGGAGAGTTTGCAGGTTCTAGGAGCAATATGCCATCCGCAAGTACAGTGTGGCCAAACAACTGAATCCACCATTGACGGACAGACAGATTATTAAGTACCTATCACGACATTTTGAACTGGAAATTAGACAACACGTGGCCTTACAAAACATCACAGAACGGGAGACATTTTAGAGTATTTGCAGAGATATGACGATGTATGTAGGACGGACAAGAGAGATACGAGAACGAAACGTTAACACAGTTAGGTTTGACAACAGGACACCGAATTATCCGAGACGGCCTGACTACAGCAGAAATTTTCGACCGAATTGGGAACGACGAGGACAGGAATACAGGAGCAATAGTGCGACTAGGGGACCGACGCCAAGACCTAGTTACACGCGACAGAACAGTTTACCGGAAGTAAACAGGACTGTGACCAGCACGCCGAATAGAGACAGGGACACGGATATTAACACGAGGAGGACGTACGCACAGGTTGTAGAAGGACAACCAGGACCAAGCACGGAAAACAGGATGAGACAGGATTTTTAGAACGTGACAGACCACTAGATTTCTGTGTAAATGTATATGAACATCCACGTGAATTTTTCAAAATTGAGGAGGAAGTAGAGCCAGAAACTGTAGAAAAATTATATTTGCCAATTATTAATTTAGAAATTTTTGAGAATAATGTAGAAGTATTACTTGATACAGGGGCAGAGGCGAGTTTAATATCGGAGGAATTCGTCAGCAAAATTAGGGATAAGGTTTGTGATAGAATTATGCCTATAAAACGTAGCCATTTAGTAGCTCCAAATAAAAGAAGTTTGCTGTAGTAAATAGTGTTGTGGTGCTTAGGATAGATATAGGAGATTTAAGCTGTGAACAGGAGTTTGTAATTGTACCTGGACTGAAGTTTCAGAGCATTTTAGGTGTTGACTGTATGATGAAGTTAGGGGTTTTGATAGATATGGAAAGGAAGGTAGTAAGGATTAAAGATAGGGTAGTGCCATGGAAGGGCAGTTATGAAGTCACAGAGGATGACACGGGGTTTAGTATTAATGTAGTAGAGGTAGAGGATGATGAAGTAAAACAGATCAACACAATAAGATG